>OY882866.1:1271960-1981960 GCA_963693515.1 Pipistrellus nathusii
CACTGGGTGAATTTCATCTGGGACAGAGCTGTCTGCTGTCTCCATTGTTAGCTCTGAGCTGTGCTGGCCTCGCCCACAGGCCTGGAAGAACGCCACGCTGGCTGAGCAGGCCAAGCTGCCCGCCACACAGAAGCCAGTGCTGCTCTCCAAAGACATCGAAGCCAAGATGATGGCCCTGGACCGTGAGGTGCAGTATCTGCTCAACAAGGCCAAGTTTGCCAAGCCCCGACCCAAGCCCAGGGATAAGAATGAAACCCGGGCAGAACCTCCGCTCAATGCCAGCGCCAGTGACCAGGGGGAGAGGATCATCCCCCCACCAGGTGAGGCAGGGTGCCTGGTGCCAGGGCGGGGGAGCCTCCTTTCCCTCTGGCATCACATCTTTACTCTGCGTTTCCTTCAGGCCAGACTGAAGATGCAAAGCCCATTCCCGAACCTGAGAAAGAGACTCGTGAGTTGGGGAAACTGGGAATATGGACATCCCTTAGCCTAGGGATTGGCAAACGGGCAGGCACAGCCTGGTTCTGGACAGCCCATGAGGTTATTTTAAAAACAAGAAAATGCAGAGACTGAACATGGCCTACAAACCCTACAATTTCTTCACAGAGAAAGTTGGCCAACCACTGCTTTAGTCCTTTCTTTCTGCAGACACTAACCTGCCCCTCCCTTCGCAGGCCCTGAGCCAGCGGACACAGGTGAGGATGGAGCAGGTGAGGATGGAGCAGGTGAGGATGGAGTCGGGCGCCAGGAACTGATAGGGTCTGGGGGAAATAATCTACATAGAACGGGCAGGTGGCTCACTTCATCCACTGTGTTCTTTATCTTCCCAACTCCAGCAGAGTCTGAGCAGCAGGAGCAGCCTGCAGGACCGAGACCAGCTTTGAAGAATGATGAACTATAACCCCACCTTCCAGTCCCATATTCCTCCCCCCTTCTCCTACCACCCTATTTATTGACCATCGCGGGCTGGGGGAACGCCCAGTCCTGTCCTCAGAGGTTACGTCCCCTTTGCACCGGTGATCGGAGTTCGGATACGAGGAAGGAAGAGACATCTCTCACTGGTTTCTTCCAGGGCAGTTCTGTGGTTACATTTGCAATTGTTCTGTCCCCCAATCTCATCCCCTGGTTCGCTATCTACTCGGGCCCTAAATTGGGAAAAGTCACTCTTCTGTCTTAATTGTGGGAGGTGAGAGGATGGCCGTCAGTGCTGGCAGACCTGGTGTGGAAGGAAGGGTGTCCTTGGTGGTCAGTCCCATCTTCTGTCGTCCCTTCTCTCCTTCCCTCCACACCCACGCCAGCCACCCAGGTTTGCTCTCGGAGTGCCTAGTCATGCTCTTCTCTCCTCCGCTCTTCTCTTTCCCTGACCCTGCAAGCTCACGCTCCTCTTTCCCTGGTGTCCTTGGCTGGTTCTTGTGGCTTGGCCGTCTGGACTGGCTGAAAGAAATCCAGGTCGATTCCCCCGCACGCACAGTGCCTAGCGGCCAGCGCAGGCGGAGAAAGGGAGGGAATCCAGCCCCACTCCAGGACTGAGCCTGGGGACGCCCTGCAGCTCCCACCTGTGGACTCCGCCATTGGCCAGGAATGCCGTTCAGACTACCTGCCCCTGGACTACCTGCCCCTCTCCTCTGCCTCCCAGACAGCCTGTCCCTCACCCTGGGCTGACCAAAGTGTGCTTTCTACTGTGAGTCCCTGTCCCAAGACCTAGGAGAGAAATGGTGTAAATGTAAAAGCCCGCCTCTCTGAGGCAGGCCGTGGTGAAGGGGGAGGCTAGCAAGGGGCCCTTCGCCCTCTAGGCTGACGGGAGCCTGGCCGCCAGTGCTGTGTCTGCAGCAGGAGCCAGGCTGCCTCCTCATTCCTAGAGTGAGGGGAGCTGGGTGTGTCTGTCCCCGCCCCCTTTTTGCCACATTGGCAGAAATGACGCCTGAGGGTCCCACCTGTCCTGTGTGTTTGAGTTCTTTCAATAGCAGTTGAGGCTGGTTGGGAAATTTGAGTCAAATTGTACTTTTGCTCCATTGTTAATTGAAAACTTTCAATAAAATATTATTTTCTACAGTTTTTGTGCTGTGGTTTTTAAAACTTTATTTCCTGAATATAAATAATGGATATTTATTATAGAAAAATTGGAAGGTAGAAGTTTGAATAATAAAATTATTTACAACACTATCACTAAAACATTAACATTTTGGGCTTAGTTGAGATTATAGATATAAGTTCTTTTTCGAACACAAAGTTGGGGTTTTATTTGTCTCCTGACATTTTGAACACTTATTTTTAATATATAAATTTATTGATTTCAGAGAGGAAGGGAGAGGGAGATAGAAACATCAATGATGAGAATCATTGATCCGCTGCCTCCTGCCCCCCTACTGAGGATTGAGCCCACATCCCAGTTATGTGCCCTTGCGTAGAATCGAACCAGGGACCCTTCAGTCCGCAAGCCAAAGCTCTTATCAACTGAGCCAAACCAGCAAGGGTCACATTATTTTAAAAAAATATATATTTTAATGAATTTTTTGACAGACAGAAAGGGAGAAAGAGAAGCAGAAACATCGATGAGAGAGAAACCCAAATCAGTGGCCTCCTGCACACCTCCCACTGGGGATGTGCCCACAACCAAGGTACATGCCCTTGACCGGAATCAAACCTGGGACCCTTCAGTCCGCAGCCCGATGCTCTATCCACTGAGTCAAACCAGCAAGGCCACTATATTATTTCTTAGGTAACTTCCATTTGAAAAATAATCCCATATTACAAATGAACAATTCAAAGAGATTCAGTAATTTGTCTAAGGAATCAGGGGTGTTAGTGCCTCAGCGAGGTTTGAACTGAATTCTGAGCCATTACATTAGTTCTTTATTATTATTTTTTTTTTTTTGCCAGATGGCAGAGTCTTTGATTTTTTTTTAACACAAATACAATGTGTACACAATTTGCTCATTTTCTTCGCTGCGCAGCCTGGCATTGGGATTGGTGACTTTGATGGCCAGCTGGGCTGCTCTTTCCACAATGGCTTTGCGGTTCTTGGAGGAGACGTTGTGAGCAGTCTCAGCACAGACGTATTGCACATTAGCAGCACTTCAAGCTCCTTGATGTTATGGACCAGAAACTTCTGAAAGCCACTGGGCAGCATGTGCTTTGTTTTCTTGTTGCTCCAGTAACCAACGTTGGGCATCAGGATCTGGCCCTTAAATCTCCTCCACACCCTGTTGTCAGTGCCTCTGGGTTTCTGCCAGTCCCGCCTCATTTTGATGGATCGGTCTGACTGGTGCCAGATGAACCTCTTGGTCCTCTTTTTGACAATCTTGGGTTTCACGAGGGGTCTGAGGGCAGCCATGGTGCCGAATAGGAGATGGCTGCCACCTCCGTAGGCAGCGCCAAGGAAGAGAGGGACCAGTTCTTTACTTTTAAATATATTTTATTGATTTTTTTACAGAGAGGAAGGGAGAGGGATAGAAATCTAGAAATATCAATCAGCTGCCTCCTGCACGCCCCCTACTGGGGATGTTCCCGCAACCAAGGTACATGCCCTTGACCGGAATCGAACCTGGAACCTTTAATTTATTTTTTTATTTATTAATTATTTTTTTAATCAATCTTTATTGTTCATATTATTACAAAGGTTCCTCATTTCTTCCCCCCTCCACCAGGTTCCCACTCCATCCTCCACCCCCTCCCCATCCCCCATTGTCCTCATCCATAGGTGCACAGTTTATGTTCAGTCTCTTCTTTCCTCCCTTTCCTGGATAGTAAATCCCTTTTCAGATAGTAAATCAGTTACTTAGCATTTTCTCATATCAATAATACCTCCACATGCCCAATGATACACTTCACACAAAAGACATTTACCAATAGGTCCACCAGCCTCATCCAGGCCCCACCCAAGGCACTCACAGATCAACACCCCAGCCCTAAACTAACTCAACACACCCAGATCTAAGCCTTCATCACTTGATTCAGCAGACCCTCAAGTTCCTGCAAAAGTTTCCAGCCATGTCTGAGAGGCAGCCGTGGGGCAGGGACAGGCGAGGAGCGAGCTGTTCCAAGCCTGGCTGCTCCGGGCCTGGCCTCTGTTGCTCTGGTTCATTCCACAACCAGCTGCTCTGGGTCTGGTCACTGCCGCTCCCGACCTAAGGCAGTAACTCAGTAACTGATTTACTATCTGAGGCAGCCGTGGGGCAGGGGCAGGCGAGGAGCAAGCTGTTCCGAGCCTGGCTGCTCCGGGCCTGGCCTCTGTTGCTCTGGTTCGTTCCACAACCAGCTGCTCCCGGGTTTGGTCACTGCCGCTCCAGATCTAAGCCTTCATCACTTGATTCAGCGGACCCTCAAGTTCCCGCAAAAGTTTCCAGCCATGTCTGAGAGGCAGCCATGGGGCAGGGGCAGGGGAGGAGCGAGCTGTTCCGGGCCTGGCTGCTCCGGGCCTGGCCTTTGTTGCTCTGTTCATTCCACAACCAGCTGCTCTGGGTCTGGTCACTGCCGCTCCCGACCTAGTTGCTCTGGACTTGGCAGCTGCTGCTCCGGGCTTGGCCGCACCAGACCCGGCCACTCCGGGCCCGGCCACTCCCGGCCTGGCAGCCGTTGCTCCGGGCCCAGCCACGCCCGACCTGGTCGCTCCGGGCCCGGACGCTCCCGGCCTGGCCGCTCAGAGCCTGGCCGCTCCCGGCCTGGATGCTCTGGGCTTGGCTACTGCTATTCTGGGTCTTGCTACTCCCAACCCGGCTGCTCTGGGCCTGGCTTCTCTGGGCTCGGCCACTCCGGGTCTGGGTGTTCCTGGACTGGCCACCCTGGGCTTGGCCGCCTCTGCCTCAGGCCTGGCTGCCACTGCCCCAGGTCTGGCTGCTCCAGTGCTGGCTGTTGATGCTCTGGTTCTGGCTGCTGCTGCTCTGGGGCCTGGCTGTTGCTGCTCCCAGCCTGGCAGCCGCTGCTCCGGGCCTGGCCGCGCCCGACCCGCCTGCTCCCCCGGGCCTGGCTGCTCCCAGCCTGGCAGCCGCTGCCCCGGGCCTGGCCACACCCGACCCGGCTGCTCTGGGCCTGGCTGCCCCGGGCCCGGCCTCTCCGAGCCTGGGCACTCCCAGCCTGGATGCCCTGGGCTTGGCTACTGCTGTTCTGGGTCTGGCTGCTCCCACCCCGGCTGGCTTCTCCGGGCCCAGCCACTCGGGGCCTGGTTGTTTCTGGACTGGCCACCCTGGGCTTGGCCGCCTCTGCCTCAGGCCTGGCTGCCACTGCCCCAGGTCTGGCTGCTCCAGTGCTGGCTGTTGATGCTCTGGTTCTGGCTGCTGCTGCTCTGGGGCCTGGCTGTTGCTGCTCCAGGCCTGGCTGCCGCTGTTCCAACATTCTGTCCTTTTTTTTTTTTTTTTTTAAACACATTTATGTTGCAATGTTGGCTGTTGAGTTGAGTTCTGACTTAGTCTTTGATTTTTTAAGATCTTCTTTGTATTCTTTCTTAAGTAATTTTACTATCTTTTGCTCTCACTTGATTTCTTCACATTGAGAACTTCTTTGGTTTCTTCCTCCTTGTCCTGGGAGCTCAGCAGGTTGGCCTGTGGCACCCCTTTGTTCTCTGCGGGCTCCTGCGCTGCTTCAGCCTGTTGCCGGGGTCGGAGCCGCCCAGGAAGCAGCCCCCGGCCTTGGCTCCATTGCCCGCGCTCAGCGGTGGAAGGCTCAGGGGCACCCACCCCCCCAGGGACCCCATCGTCCTGCTCCTTGCTGGTGCCTGGTTGGCCGGTGTCCAGCAGGGGCTCCTGCTCCTCGTCGCGTTCCTCCAGTCTGGAGCTTTTTTTCTCCTTCCCCTTAGGGGAGTCTAGCATCACCTCACAGCCCCGTCTCCCTCTGCTTGAGCCTGGGTCGCCAGGGGTTGGCCTAGAGCTGGGGTTCGGAGCAGTCCGGACTGAGGCTCAGTGCCACCGGAGGCTTTGTTTCTTCCGGCTAGGGTAATCCAGCATCAGAGTCGACATTCAGTCCTCTGCGCGCAATATGCGCACGACTCCGGGGGCCCTGCTTTTCGCTGCTCCCCTGGGATTCCTCACAGCCCCGTCTCCCCCTGCCCGAGCCTGGGTCCTCAGGGTCTGGCCCATAACTGGGGCTCAGCGCTGCCAGTTCGGGGGGCTCAGCACTGCCGATTCGGGGGTTCAGCCCAGGCTGGGGGTTCTATTTCCTTCCTGCTAGGGAACGCCAGGCAGCACCCAGCCCTCTCCCGAACCTGGAACCTTTTAGTCCGCAGACCTACGCTCTATCCACTGAGCCAAACCAGTTTTGGCCCATTACATTAGTTCTTGCTGTTACTACTCTGATACAAGAATGTTGCTAGGTTTCCCATTCACAGCACAACTAATCTGGATTGTCCATCAGTTTTTATTTTTTTTTTATTTTTTTATTTATAGTTTGTTTTTAAAAAAATCAATCTTTATTGTTCATATTATTACAAAAGTTCCTCATTCCCCTCCCCCTCCACCAGGTTTCCACCGCACTGCCTACCCTTTCCCCACCCCCCATTGTCCTCATCCATAGGTGCACAGTTTATGTTCAGTCTCTTGCATCCACCACTCCTCTTCCCCCCCCCCCTTGAGAAATGTCAGTTCACTCCCCTCCCGTATCTCTGATTCTATTATAATCAACAGTTAATATTGTTCATCAGGTTTTTTAATTTCCTTGTTTTTTTCATTAATAAACTTTTATATTTTTAAGAATAAATTTTAAAATCTAATAATTTTAAGCCTTGTTTTTTCTGCCCTGGGAACTGAGAAGCGAACTTGTTTACATGTAAACTTGCCCTTAGGCTATCAAAAGGCATAGCCATTCAAATGTAAATGGACACATTGTTTAAAGATAGCTGCTGGCTGGAATTGGATTACCTGTTCTGGGTGGGAAGGGTATGTGCTCCCCTTTCTCCATTAAAATTAAGGTGTTAGCTTTAAAACCTCTTTTTGGCAAGAGACCTTAAACTTTCAGAACTTTAAATTTTTCAGGTAGCAAATCAATTACTTAGCATTTTCTCAAATTAATAATACCTCCACATGCCCAAGGATACATTTCAAACAAAAGACACATCCAAATAGATCAACCAACCTCATCCAGACCCCACACAAGGCACTCACAGATCAACACCCCAGCGCTACAACAACTCAACACATCCAGATCTAAGCCTTCATCGCTTGATTCAGCAGACCCTCAAGTTCCCCCAAAAGTTTCCAGCCATGTCTGAGAGGCAGCCCTCGGGCATGGGCAGGTGAAGAGCGAGCTGTTCCGGGACTGGGGGCCTGGCTGCTCCGGGCCTGGCCTCTGTTGCTCCGGGCCACTCCACGCCCAGCTGCTCCGGGCTGGGCTGCTGTCCTTCCAGGCCTGGTTGCTGCTGCTCCGGGCCTGGCTGCTCCCAACCTGGCTGCTCCGGACCTGGCTGCTCTGGGCCCGGCTGCTTTCAGGCCTGGTCACTCCGAGCCTGGCCGCTCCTGGCCTGGCTGCTCTCAACTCGGTTGCCTCTAGGCCCGGCAACTCCGGGCCTGGAAACTCCCAGCTTGGCTGCTCCAGGCCTGGCTGCTGCTGCTCTGGGCCTGGCTGCTCCCAATCTGGCTGCTCCGGACCTGGCTGCTCTGGGCCTGGCTGCTCAGGGCCTGGCTGCTGCTGCTTCAGGCCCAGCTGCTCCCAACCCTGCTGCTCTGGGCCTGGCTGCTCTGGGCCCAGCTGCTCCAGGCCCGGCCACTCCGGGCCTGGAAACTCCTGACCTGGCTGCTCCAGGCCTGGTTGCTGCTACTCTGGGCCTGGCTGCACCAGACCTGGCCGCTCTGGGCCCAACTGCTCCGGGTCTGGCTGCTCCTGGCCTGGCCGCCCTGGGCTGGCCGCTGCCGCTGCCGCTGCCCCAGGCCTGGCTGCCACTGCCCCAGGCCTGGCTGCTCTGGGCCTGGCCGCTGCTGCTCCAGGGCCTGGCCGCTGCTGCTCCAGGGCCTGGCTGCTGTTGCTCTGGGCCCGGCTGCCATTGCCCTGGGCCTGGCCACTCTGGGCCTGGCCACTCTGGGCCTGGCCGCCACTGCTCCAACATTCTGTCTTTTTTTTTTTTTTTAAATGCATTTATGTTGCAATGTTGGCTGATGAGTTGAGTTCTGTCTTAATCTTTGATTTTTTAAGATCTTTATATTCTTTCTTAAGTGATTTTACTATCTTTTTGCTATAACTTGACTTCTTCACATTGAAAACTTCTTCAGTTTCTTCCTCCTTGTCCTGGAAGCTCAGGCGCCCCTTTGTTCTCTGAGGCCTCCTGCGTGGCTTCAGCCTGTTGCTGGGGTCGGTGCCGCCCAGGGAGCAGCCCCCAGCCTCAGCCCCGTGGCCCGCGCTCAGCTGTCGAGGGCCCAGCGGCACCTCCCCACCGGGGGCCCTGTTGCCTGGCTCCTTGCTCTTCATAGCGCTCTTCCCAGTCTGGAGCTTTTGTCTCCTTCCCTCCAGGGCATTCCCACGGCACAGCCAATGGTCCCTTCTCTGCGCACAATGTGTACGCCACAAGGGGCTCTGCCTTTTGCCGCTCCCCTGGGATTCCACCTCACAGCCCAGTGTCCCTCAGTATGAGCCTGGGTCCCCAGGGTCTGACCTAGAACTGGGGTTCAGAGCAGTCGGAAGTGGGGCCCAGCACAGTCCGGAGCTTTTGTCTCCTTCCCGCTAGGGCAATCTAGCAGCAGAGTCAACAGTCCGTCCTCTGCGCGCAATGTGCGTGTCTCCAGGGGCTCTGCCTTTCACTGCTCTGTTGGGATTCCACCTCACAGCCCAGGCTCCCTCTGTTTGAGACTGGGACCCCAGGGTTTGGCCTAGAACTGGGGTTCAGCACTGTCGGGTTTGGGGTTCAGCACAGTCCAGAGCTTTTATCTCCTTCCCTTTAGGGCACGCCAGCCAGGCACTCAGCCTCCCCCTCCTCTCTGGCTCCGTCCTCTCTGTGCGCGTGCGCATGTCTCCGTACCTTAGACATTCGGATTGTTGGGATCTGGTTTACATGAATGAGCAAGTCCCTTTCAAAAGGGGTGCCAGCAAGAGCTTTATGTCTCACATGCACGAGTCAACGTTTATTTTCAAATTGCCAGTTCGTGGCATGTATACCGGTTGGTTGGTCAGATGGTCAGATGGACATATGGTCAGTCACTTAGCCTTCTATATATATATAGATTAGTCAGAGTTCTCCAGAAAAATAGAACCAAAGGATATGTATATGTGTCCCCAAAAAAGGTATACACACATTTTGAATAATTATAAAGGCAGTGTTTATTAAAATACCTTTCATTTTCAAAATTGAACAATCAGCTGTTGAAGTTTGTATACATTTCTTTGGGACACCCTGTATATATTTAGAAAGAGGTTTATTATAAGGAGTTGCCTCATATGATTAAGTAGGTTGTTAAATCCAAAATTAGCAGTGTGCTGGCAGGCTGGAGACCAGGAGGGCTGATGGTGCAGTCCGTCCAGACACACCCTGGTGCTATGGAGTCTGAGGCGGGTGGCTTGGGGCCTTCAAGTGATTGGATGAGGCTCACCCTCAGCTTGGAGAGCAGCCTCCTTTACTCAGAACTCGCTGACTTAAATGTTATCCTCATCCAGAAACAACCTCCAAGTCGAAACATGAAATCAATTATCACAATTACGAATGCAGTTTTTTGTTTGTTTTGGCTCTTGCTTTTTCCGACAAAAGTGAAGTTAATTATCTTTGATTCTTTCCTTTGAAAAGTATTTTTATTGATTTCACAGAGAAGGAGAGGGAGAGAAAAACAGAAATAGCAATGATGAGAATCATTGTTAGCTGTCTCCTGCCGCCCCCCATTGGGGTGGAGCCTGCCACCCAGGCCTGTGGCCTGACTGGGAATTGAACTGTGACCTCCTGGTTCACAGGTTAAAGCTCAACCACTGAGCCATCACTACAGGGACAGTTCTTTCCTTTTTTAGGTCTGATCTTTTAAGTTCTTTATTCTAACTTATTGTATTTTTTTCAGTTAAGTAGATCCAAGTGAGTCTTTTATAGTTTCTAGTTTTCTGTTGGTTATTTGATTTCATGGACATTTAAAAAATATGTATTTTATTGATTTTTTACAGAGAGGAAGGAAGAGGGATAGAGAGCCAGAAACATTAATGAGAGAGAAACATAGATTAGCTGCCGCCTGTGCACCCCCTACCAGGGATGTGCCCACAACCAATGTACATGCCCTTGACCGGAATCGAACCTGGGACCCTTTAGTCCCCAGGCTGACACTCTATCCACTGAGCCAAACCAGTTTTGGCTGATTTCATGGACATATTAATCACAGGTGTTTTATTAATTATTTATTTTTATGTTTACAGTACTGTGTTTATTTTTAAAAATATTTTTAAATAATATATTTTATTGATTGCTTTACAGAGAGGAAGCAGAGAGTTACAAACATTAATCAGCTGCCTCTTGCACCCCCCCCCCCCCCGGGGATGTGCCTGCAACCAAGGTACATGCCCTTGACAGGAATTGAACCTGAGACCCTTCAGTCCGCAGGCCGATGCTCTATCCAATGAGCCAAACCGGTCAGGGCTAAAAATATATATATTTTTTATTGATTTCAGAAATAAAGGGAGAGAGATAGAGAGAAACATCAATGATGAGAGAGAATCATTGATTGGCTGCCTACTGCATGTCCCACACTGGGATTTGAGCCTGCAACCCGGGCATGTGCCCTGACCCAGAATCTAATTCTGACTTTCTGGTTCATGAGTCGATGCTCAACCACGGAGCCACACTGGCAGGCTACAGTACTGTATTTATTGATCCCATTAGTTTGTCATCTGTTTCAAGATGAAAAAAATCCATATAATCACAATTCTTTTAAAAAATCTGTGTTTGAGCCCAGCCAGCATTGCTCAGTGGTTGAGCGTCGACCTGTGGACCAGAAGATCATGGCTGATTCCCGGTCAGGGCACATGCCTGGGTTGCTGGCTCCATCTCCAGTGTGAGATGTGTGATTCCCCAGTGTCGGGTGTGTGGGAGGCAGCTGATCAATGATTCTCATTACTGATGTTTCTATCTCTTCTTCTCCCTTCCTCTCTGAAATTAATAAAAACATTTAAATAAACAAACAAACCCTAGCCAGTTTTGCTCAGTGGGTAGAGCATTGGCCTGCAGACTGAAGGGTCCCAGGTTCAGTTCCAGTCAGGACATATGCCCAGGTTGTGGGATTGATCTCCAGTGCGGGGGCATGCAGAAGGCAGACAATCAGTGATTCTCTCTCATCATTGATGGTTCTAGTTCTCTCTCCCTTCATTTCGGAAATCAGTAAAAAAAAAAAATATATATATATATATATATATATAGCCTATCCTTTCTCAAAAGCCTTGGGGCGCACTCTTTGACATGAAGATAGCTGTGGTCCTCCTTCCAGACAAAGTCATGGTGGTGGAAGCTGAGGCAGAGGTAGCTAGGGGCAATCAGGCTGGCAAGAGAGGGTGGTTAGGGGTAATCAGGTCAACAGGCAGAGGCAGTTAGGGGAATCAGGCAGGCAGATGAGCAGTTAGGAACCAGCAGTCCCAGATTGCAAGAGGGATGTTTGACTGATGGTTTAGCCTGATCCCTCAGGAATTGGCAGTCAGATATCCATCCCCCAAGAGGTCCTGGATCAAAGAGGGTTCAGGCTGGGCTGAGGGGAGCCCCCCCCCCCCCATCCTGTGTATGATTTTTGTGTACCAGGCTGCTAGTTAATTAATAAAATTAAATGAAATCAAACATTTAGTTCCTCACTTGCACTAACCATATTTCAAATACCCACATGGGTTGGGAACTACAATATTGGACAGTGCAGGTTTGTAAAGTTTGCTATAATTCTGAAAAACTTCACTTTTTGTTCTCCTAGCCAGCTTTTAATTTTTATAGTATAAAAAAATTACCTGGTATGTAATATCTACTTTTCCTTTGAAGTAATTTCAAGTCAGAATGATTATACTCTGGTGTAAGCAACATACGGTAATGCTTTTTGCCTTATAGTTTCAGGGACCTTCAAGTCGCTGTCTGAAAATGCATTCACAGAGCTGGCATATATTAACAATCACCCATGAAACTGCTTATACAAGGGAATGGCATTTTCATTTACTGACTAGATGACTAGTTATACTCCTAATTTGGGTGCATACATGATTGCCCTATTTGCTTATATAGTCATTCTACTCAGACTTTGCCAGAATAATTTAAAAGGCCAGTGTTAGATAATTTTTATAGATTGCATTTCTCAAGCCTGCAGACCTCTTGATATATTAACTTATAATAAATGCACATGTATTGATGGAGATTTGGTGTGGAATTTACTTTGTATGTTTATATACTGTTATTCTGTGAAATGAGTTCAATTTACCTGTCACGTTGATTGTTGACTCTGTGTGTGTGTGTGTGTGTGTGTGTTTCACATTTTGCACTATCTTTACATTAAAACCATTTCCTTTAATTCAAAAAAATATATATAGTCTATCTAATAAAGAGGTAATATGCAAATTGACCGTCACACTGTAACAAGATGGCTGTGCTTACAGTGGAGACCTGTCACGAGCCTTAAGGAGCAATCAGCAGGGACCTAAGGTTGAGTGGTGCTGGGCCAGGGCAGGGGACCTGAGGCTGCACTCCCCCGAGGTGGGGCTTGACAGGGGACTTCAGGCTGGCACCAGGCTGGGGGATCTAAGGCCACACCCCCCAACCGGCAGGGCTTGACAGGGGACCTCAGACCGCACCTCCATCCCAGCACCAGGCCAGGGAACCTGAGGCCGAGCCCCCTATCCAGCAGGGTTTTATGGGGACCTCAGACTGTGCCCTACACCCAGTGGGGCTTGATGGGGACCTCAGGGTGCACCCCCTGCCCAGGGAGGCTTGACGGGGGACCTCAGGCCACATCCGACTCTCAATCACTGAGCAATGCCGGCTGGGCTGGGGGATTTGAGGCCACGCCCCCCACCCCTATGCCGGGCCAGGTGACCTGAGGCCACACCCTTCACCCAGCAGGGCTTGATGGGGATGGGGCCCACCAGGTCTGTATCTAGCCCAATGAGGTGGGGCCAGTCAGGTCTGGGTCTTGTGCAATTTCAAAGCACACGTGGGTGGGCAGGGGCTTGACTCTGGATCCCATGGTGCGCCCCAGACTCTGACAGGAGGAAGATTTTCAAATACATTTTGCTAATTTTCTTTCATCTCTGACACTTCTATTATAGAGAAAGGGTAAATGGCAATATAAAATATTTCCTCTAATTAATTCCTTTTAATGTGCACAAATTTTTTGCATGTGTCACTAGTCCTACCTAATAAAAGAATAATTTGCAAATTGACTATACCTCTGATACACCCACAAGCCACACCCATCAGCCCATCAGGATCAGGTATGCAAATTAACCCAACCAAGATGGCTATAGCCACAAAGGGAGCAGGAGGTTTGGGTTTCCCCAGCAATGGAGGAAGCTAACCTTTCCACCTGCCCTGGCAGGCCCAGGACTCCACTCAAGGCTACAAAGTTCCAATTATAGAAGATAAATAAATCCCAATGAAAATGGTGGCAGTCACAGAGCTGGAGAGAGCAGGAGGCTTGAGTTTCCCCTGGCAATGGAGGAAGCCAAGTTTCCACAGCCTTGGTCTGCCTTGGCCTACACTCAAGGCTACAAAATTTCAATTGTAGAAGATAAATAAATCCCAGATATCAGGGCCTCAGCGAGTCGCCGGGGGGCATGGCCAGCTGCAAACCAACACAGGCCTCTCGCCCAGGCCACCCCGCACCCCCAGGGAACCCCCACTTTGATCCAGGACACCATTCAGGGCAAACCAGCCAGCCCCTCCCATTTACCAGACCTCTATCCTATCTAATCCTAACTAATAAAAGAATAATATGCCAATTGACCATCACTCCAACACACAAGATGGCTGCCCCCATGTGGTCAAAGATGACTGCTCCACCCTGGCTGGTTTGGCTCAGTGGATAGAACATCGGTCTGCAAACTGAAGGGTCCCAGGTTCAATTCCAGCCAAGGGCACATGCCCGGATTGTGGGCTCAATCCCCAGTAGGGGTGCATACAGAAGGCAGCCAATCAATGATTCTCCCTCATCATTGATGTTTCTAGCTCTCTATCCCTCTCCCTTCCTCTCTGAAATCAATAAAGAAATGCTTAAAAAAAAAAATGTGGATACAAGATGGCTGCCACAAGATGGCCAGCAGGGGAGGGCAAGTGGGAGGGACCAGGCCTGCAAGGGAGAGCAGTTGGTGGCGATCAAGCCTGCAGGGATCGGGCCTAAATGAGCAGTCGGGCATCCTTCAAGGGGGTCCCAGATTGGAGAGGATGCAGGCTGGGCTGAGGGACACCCCCCCCATGCATGAATTTTGTGCGCCAGGCCTCTAGTCCTATATAATAAAAGGCTAATATGCAAATCAACTAACCGGCAGCACAACTGGTCGCTATGATGAGCATTGACCCCCAGGGGGAAGATGCTCAACAGAGGAGCTTCCCCTGGTGGTCAGTGTGCTCCCACAGGGGGAGTGTTGCTCAGCCAGAAGCTGGGAGCACGGCTGGGGAGCACAGCGGCGGTGGTGGGAGGCTCTCCTGCCTCCATGGCTGCACTAAGGATGTCTTAAGCCGTCAGTTGGACAGCCCCCGAGGGCTCCCAGACTGTGAGAGGGTGCAGACCAGGCTGAGGGACCTCCTGAGTGCACAGATTTTGTGCACCAGGCTTCTAGTAACTTGATTCCCTGACGCTGGAACATTAGATATTGATCTCTGGGAACAAGTAGGTAGGAATTCAGAGAGACATCAGGCCCAGGGAAAATGAGTGCCCTTGTCAGCTTTAACTGTGTGAGCTCTTATTTGAGATACACTATGGCCACTTCATAGTGAGGATCAAAGCCTACAGGAAGCCAGTAAGACCCACCGCCACCCCTCCTCCTGAGTCAGAGCCTCTGAGCCTGTAACGCCGAAGGCCCCATCAACGGAGGAAGCATTTCCTGACCCTGCACTTGCAGTGTGGGAAGGCGCATCAACCAGAGTGTCAGTCGTGGGGTCCTGTGTCAGGCAAGCCATGTTAGAAGGAGAGCTTTGGCTTGCCCAGTTATGCAAGATCAGCAAGGTTGGATATATTAACCGCTTTCCTTTATTTATTTATTTATTTATTTATTTATTTATTTATTTATTTATTCCAAGTATATTTTTATTGATTTTTTTACAGAGAGGAAGAGAGAGGGATAGAGAGTTAGAAACATTGACGAGAGAGAATCATTGATCAGGTGCCTCTTGCACACCCCCTACTGGGGATGTGCCCACAACCAAGGTACATGCCCTTGACTGGAATCGAACCCGGGACTTTTCAGTCCATAGGCCGATGCTTTATCCACTGAGCCAAACTGGTTTCGGCAGCTGCTTTTCTTTAATACTTTTAAAGAAATAAGGAAAAGTGTTAGAGAAAATGGGGCTACCAGTCTGTTTATAAAAGGATTCCTTAATGCTGTGTATGAAAATTACCATTTGACTCCTTGGGGACTGGCAGTGATTTGGCTAAAACGACTTTAGACACCAGTCAATATTGGGTATGGAGAGCAGAATGTGACGAGATCTGTGAACAACAGACCGTGGGTGTTCACTGGCTGCTCCATCTGGAGCTCTCTGGGCCTCATGCTGGTTATAAGTCCTGGGCACTATAAGATATCTTTTGAAAGAACCAGGAAAAGGACTTTGATTTATTAAGTTTGTCTGTGGGTTATGCACACCTATAAATATCATATATAAGAGTGTCTGTTGATTGTTGTTTTATGTGTCTTTGTTGTTTGCTTTAATTTTTTAAAGATGAATAATATTTCATTTTGTTATGGCCCGCAGATACTTGTGGCAGGGATTGCAGGAACTTCCCAGAAGCTGCCAAGAATTCTAAATCTTGGGAACCCTTCCTGCTCTCCCTTCTCAAGGCATCAGCAGTGTGGGGGCCATTCCCATTTTGGTAAAGTCACTAAAAGTCACTGAGTTATCCCGGTAACAAACTTTGCCAAGAAAATGCCTTGGGTAATAATAACTTTAAAATCTTAAAGTTGTCAAGGCAAATTAAACATTACTAAAATGCAGGGTAGCCAAAACCAGTTTGGCTCAATGGATAGAGCGGCAGCCTGCGGATGGAAAGGTCCCAGGTTCAATTCCGGTCAAGGGCATGTACCTTGGTTGCAGGCACATCCCCAGTAGAGGCTGTGCAAGAGGCAGCTGATGGATGATTATCTCTCACTGATGTTTCTAACTCTCTGTCTGTAAAAAATCAATTAAATATATTAAAAATAAATAAATAAATAAATAAATAAATAAATAAATAAAATGAAGGGGATTCTTTCAGAAGAGAAAGTAAATAAAGATAAAAATTATGAACAACAAATACGTAACTATCAACAAGTGAATCTAAAAACCAAGGAAATTAAAAAAAATCTGATGAACAATATTAACTGTTGAATATAATAGAATTAGAGGTATGGAAGGGGAGTGAACTGACGATTCTTGGGGAAAAGGGGAGAGGGAGGCGTGGGAAGAGACTGAACATAAACTGTGCACCTATGGATGAGGACAATGGGGAGTGGGGAAAGGGCAGAGGGTGGGGTGGGAACCTGGTGGAGGAGAGCAATGGTGGGGGGGATAAAAGGAACATTTGTAATAATATGAACAATAAAAACTTATTAAAAAAAAAAAAAGATAGCTGATGGCTGGACTTGGATTACCTGTTCTGGATGGGAAGGGCATGTGCTCCCCTTTCTCCATTAAAATTAAGGTGTTAGCTTTAAAACCTCTTTTTGGCAAGAGACCTTAAACTTTCAGAACTTTAAATTTTTCAGGTAGCAAATCAATTACTTAGCATTTTCTTAAATTAATAATACCTCCACATTTCCAAGGATACATTTCAAACAAAAGACACATCCAAATAGATCAACCAACCTCATCCAGACCCCAAACAAGGCACTCACAGATCAACACCCCAGCACTGCAACAACTCAACACATCCAGACCTAAGCCTTCATCACTTGCTTGATTCAGCAGACCCTCAAGTTCCCCCAAGTTTCCAGCCATGTCTGAGAGGCAGCCCTGGGGCGGGGGCAGGTGAGGAGAGAGCTGTTCCAGGCCGGCTGCTCCGGGCCTTGGGCCTCTACTGCCGAAACCGGTTTGCCTCAGCGGTAGAGCATGGGTCTGTGGACTGAAAGGTCGCGGGTTTGATTCCTGTCAAAGGCATGAACTTTGGTTGCGGGCACATCCCCAATAGTGGGTGTGCAGGAGGCAGCTGATCGATGTTTCTCTCTCATTGACGTTTCCAACTATCTCCCGTATTTTCCGGCGTATAAGACGACCCCCTAATTTTACAGTTAAAACATAGGTTTAGGCCTATATTCGCTGTATAAGACTACCCCCCACTTCAAAGAAAAGACTGAATTTGCCGTCAAGATTTGCAGGTAATTTTTGTGTAATTTTGGTCTTTTGCCCCCGATTTTTGGTTAACTTTTTTTCGTTTCAAAAGTCGTCTTATACGCCGGAAAATACGGATATCTCCCTCCTTTCTGTAAAATATCAATAAAAATATATTTAAAAAAATATAAATAAATAAATAAATAAATAACAGGCTACTGAAATATTCATCTGAGTTTGCCTCATATGAAAAATCTAGAGGATAGGTTTGAATCTATTAATGAATGTCTTGTATTTTATTTGAAACTAGGGGCCCGGTGCACAAAATTTGTGCACTGGAGAGAGGTCCCTCAGCCCAGCCTCCCCCTCTCACATACTGGCAGCCTTCAGGGGGTGTGCTATGGATGGCTTAAGCCTGCTCCCCGTTGGGAGCGGACCTAAGGTGCAATCTGGCCTCCCTTTGCTTGAGGTGACTGGGCTGATCAGGGGAAGGTGCCAGCCCGATCACCCCACTGCAGCCACCACAGCTGCCAAGATGCTTTCATCAACATGGACTCCAGTCCCTTCACCGTGAAAAGATGACAACTTTCTTCAGGCATTTTCAAGATGTGTCTTTCATAGGATATGACATTTCTTTTTCTTTTTTTAAATATATTTTATTGATTTTTTACAGAGCCAGGGAGAGGGATAGAGAGTTAGAAACATCGTTGAGAGAGAGAAACATTTATCAGCTGCCTCCTGAACACTCCCTACTGGGGATGTGCCCGAAACCAAGGTACATGCCCTTGACCGGAATTGAACCTGGGACCCTTGAGTTTACAGGCCAATACTCTATCCAGTAAGCCAAACCAGTTAGGGCGGATATGACATTTCTTTCTTTCTTTTTCTCCTCACCTGAGGCTATGTTTCCATTGATAGTTTCCCCTTCCCTCCAATTCCAAGCTCAGCCCCTTCCCAAGCCAAAAGCTTCCGCCCCAGGTTTAGGCTTGGGAAGGGGTTCCCCACCTGCACCCCTGCACCTGCCACCGCAGGCTCGGCTCCTTCTTAAGCCTAAAGCCTCCACCCCAGGTTTAGGCTTAGGAAGGGATCGTCACCTCCCCCGCCCCCCTGCCCAGAACCTCTGATTGCAGGCTGGCCCCTTCCCAAGCCTAAAGCCTCTGCTTGATGAGTTCCCTCCCACCACCCCACCTCGCCCGCTGCTGTGCTCCCCTCCCCACCCGCATGCTCTGCCAGTGCTTTTCCTCCAACAGCTGCAGCCACCTTGCTCTCCACTTTCCCTCCCTCTTCCTTCTATGCTGTCTTCAGTCTTCACTCCACCCTCCCCCAGCATAGACACCTTTGTTGGGTTAATTTGCATGCTCACTCTGATTGGCTGGTGGGCGTGGCTAGTGGGTATGGCTTGTGTAGCAGAGTGATGGTTGATTTGCATATTATTCTATTATTAGGTTAGATTAGAGGCCTGGTGCATGAATTCATGCATGGATGGGGTCCCTCAGGGTGGCCTGCGGGGATCAGGCCGAAACCCATAGTCCAACAACACCTGCCACTCCTGGCTGGCATTCCAGCTCACCCCAGCCCAACTGCACCTGCCCAGTCAATTCTAATCAGGAGAGGATCGCACCATCACAGCAGTGCTTGCCAGCCATGAGCCCTGTGTCTGGCGCCCATCCCGAGGAACACGATGGTTGTTGGAGCCACCTGGCAGCCACTTTTATATTGTTTCTTCCTTGTGGAGCGTCTAGGGTGGGAAGTGGCCATAGTGCCTGAGGCCAACTTCCAGGAGGTCAGCAACGCTAACCCTAACCCTAACCTGTCGGGATTGTGCTGGCGGCACGGGTCCATCAGTGCCTGCCCTTCTCTGGAGACTGGACCTGCAGGACCACTGAGGGAGGGAGTGGCTGCTGCCAGGCTGGTGGGCTGCTGGGATGGGTCAGTCAGTTGAGCGTGCTCCCACTGTGGGAGTGCACTGACCACCAGGGGACAGCTCCTACATTGAGCGCCTGCCCCCGATGGTCAGTGCACGTTATAGCAACCGGTCAATCAGTCAGTTGGTTTTACCTAGCTCTTAAAATGTGAATGTATTGCTAATCTGAGGGATGTTAATTACTTACATGACACCTAAAAATTAAGATTTTTAAGGGTTAAGAATGCTAATTAATTGAAAATAAAGTATGGCTTTGGTGTAACAGAAGACATGAGGTGTAGAGATGCATTTTGAAAGAGAAAGTAAGTGATTTCTAAAGCTGGTTACACCTGAAAGTTATAAGGTTTATGAAGAGAGATTTGTGAAAGTTGTAGAAAGTTTGTGGAAATTGTAGAATTTTGTGAAGAGAAAGGAAATTGTATAAATGACAGGACAGTAAGCCAGGATAAGTGGAATAGGGAAACTGAGATGGTTAAACAGCAATTTGGAGCTATCTAGTAAATCCTATCTTCCCTAAACCAAGGACACTTAAGAGTAAATGATTTGAATGTTGCCTCCCTAACCAGAGGGTAAATAGCTTATATCAATGTACTTACCCTTATTTTTTGAAACTGAATTGGGAGACTGATAGCAGAAATCCAATTAGTATCATTTGATGAGTGCATCCAAGGACAAATGAAGTTAAAGAATAAACCTTATTTTGGTTAGTCCTTTTCTAGTCTGTTAATAGGGAAAAGATCTTTCCTATTTCTTTACCCACAAGCAAAAGTTCTATAAATTATTAAAATAGTTATATGTTATATTGATCAGGTTTTTTAAAGCCATCTTTTTTTATAATAAATCTTTATTGTTCATATTATGTTCCTCTCCCCTCCCATAGCTCTCCTCCACCTGATTCCCCACCCCACCTCATGCCCTTACCTCCCCCCCTTTCCCCACACCACTGTCTTCATCCATAGGTGTAAGATTTTTGTCCAATCTCTTCCCGAACACCTCAGACTTCCTTCCCCCTGAGAATTGTCAGTCCACTCCCTTTCTATGTCCCTGATTCTATCATATTCATCAGTACATTCTGTTCTTCAGATTTTTAAAATATATATTTTATTGATTTTTTACAGGGAGGAGGAGAGAAGGATAGAGAGCTAGAAATGTCGATGAGAGAGAAACATCGACCAGCTGCCTCCTGCACGCCCCCTACTGGGGATGTGCCCGCAACCAAGGTACATGCCTTGACCAGAATCGAACCCGGGACCTTTCAGTCCGCAGACCGACGCTCTACCACTGAGCCAAACCGGTTTCGGCTGTTCTTCAGCTTTTTTATTCACTTGATTTTTAGATTCACTTGGTAGGTATGTATTTGATGTCTTTTTGTTGTTCATAGTTTTTATCTTTATCTTTTTCTTCTTCTTCCCCTTCTTAAAGAATACCCTTCAGCATTTCATGTAATCCTGGTTTGGTGGTGATGAACTCCTTTAGCTTTTTCTTGTCTGTGAAGCTGTTTATCTGACCTTCAATTCTGAACGACAGCTTTGCCGGGGAGAGTAACCTTGATTGTAGTTCTTGCTTTGAATATTTCTTGCCACTCCCTTCTGGCCTGCATACCCTGTTTCCCCGAAAATAAGACAGTGTCTTATATTAATTTTTGCTCCCAAAGATGCGCTAGGTCTTATTTTCAGGGGATGTCTTATTTTTCCATGAAGAAGAATACGGTACACATTTATTGTTAAATGAAAATAAAGGAAATTTATTACCTGTATACAATATGGTAGTACGGTAGTTGTCAACACAAACCAGACAAACTGTGAATCCTACAGTATCAAGAATTTACTCATTTATTCAATGACAATCATGTCATCATCTTCTGGGACATCATCATAAAAATCCAATTCCTGAATTTCCTGGTGAATTTCTTGTGACTCCATTTCTTTCAGAATCAGTGGATCAAATCTCTCATGTTTAACAATAGCACTGTCTTTAAATGAGTACTTCTTGTCAAGTAGCCTGCTCGCAGTGCATTTGCAATGCAACTGTCAGTGATTTTCTCCCAAGAATTCTTCACCCAAGTCACAACTTCTTGCAGTTTAGGTTTCACAAAGTTTCCACGCTGATTTCTCTCCATTCTATTTTCAATGTAGTCATTCATTTCCATGCGCAAATTGTCTTTGAATGGCTTGCTTATTGCAATATCAAGAGTCTGGAGATCAGCCATAATTCCTGCAGGAATCATTATCTGATCTATTTTTCTTTCGTGAAGAAATGTCTTCATGTCTTTATCATGGTGAGTGCTGGCTGCATCCCAGACTAGCAGACCTCTTTGGCTCCCTCGCATAACAAACGGCAGCATTAAATCGACCCACTTCCTTATAACTTGTGTGGCCCAGGCTTTTTCAGTTTCAAGAATAAAAACGCCCAAAACACGTTCAATCTTTTCCTTCTTGCCCTTAGAAATGATTAAAGGTGGGATTTTAGTGCCATCCAGACGAATTGCCAAAATACAGGAAACACGTGCACTTTCGTAAGCAGTGGAGGGAATGTACACTAAGGAGGCACCCCGCTGTTCAATTGTTGTTTGAGATGATTGGCCCATAAACACTGCAGTTTCATCCATAGCAATCATGTTGGAAAGATTGTATTTAGAGAAGTCAGTATCATCAATAAAGGACTTGAATGCAAGTGCTTGCTTAATAACTTGAGTATCTTCCAACCTAAACAATATTGTACCAGTAGATCTTTTTAAAGACAGTTCACTTCGCTGAAGGAAATTATCCAGCCAGTGTTGTGATGCTTTGAAGTCTTCGGGGGCTATGTCAAACTGTGGTGCCATTGCAAGGGCAAATTCTTGAATCTGAGTCCTAGTCACAACCAAAGCCTTTGCTCTCCTGTCAACAGATCAGGTCGTCCAGCTCAGAAAATAATGGTTGTCGACCTGATCCACACTTGCACTTTTTATCATTTCCCTTGTCCACTTGTTCAATGAGGTTACCATACTCTGCTCGCCATTTTCGGACCAATCAGATACTCAACATCTTCTCTTTGCAGTAAGATTTTGGCCCCAAGAGTCTTCCACGATTCCTTTCTTGTACTCTACAGAGTAGCTTTTTCTTTTTGTGCTCATTTCTAGGGGTAAATAAAAGGAATTGGGGTACCAAGGTGGGGGGAGGGGGATCACTTAAAATGACACAGGGGGAATCAGAGGGGGTAATCAAAATGGCACAGGATAATCAGAGGGGGGATTACCATTTTAGTAACCCCTTTTGATCCTCCTTTGTCATTTTAAGTGATCCCCCACCCCCCACCCCTGTGCCACTGAACACCTTCACCAGACATCCCCCCTACCCCTTTATCAGACATTTACCCCCTGGGGCCTGCCTGGGGACTGTCACTGGGCTGGCTGGGGCCTGGATCTGGGCTGGAGCAGGGTCTGCCACTGACTGAGAACCTTCAGTCATCATGAGGGCGGCCGAGAGCATCAGGTAGTGTCACCAGAGACAGACCAGCACTCACCACCTTTGCCGTGCCCAGTCTGCTCTAATCCTCCTGTTCTTCTACACGCATCTGCGAAAGCCTCCTCCTCTCTCCCACCCCGTGCTCACCGCTCACTCCGACCTCCCACTCCACCTCCACACAGCAGTGACGTCAGGATTCCGTGTAACATCACTGGTTGCTAGACGCCAGTCGGGGCGGCCCTAGCAACCAGTTTACAATAAATTAATTTTCATTCTGAGACAGAGCCTAGGGGGGCCTTATTTTTGGATGATGCCTTATATTTCACTCAGAAGGAAACCTGTAAGTAGGTTTTATTTTTGGAGGATGTTTTATTTTCGGGGAAACACGGTAGTTTCTGTTGAGAAATCAACTGACAGTCATATGGGTATTCCCTTGTGGATAACTAGCTATTTTTCTCTTGCTGCTTTCAAGATTCTCTCTCTGTCTTTTCCCTTGGCATTTTAATTATGATGTGTCTTGGTGTGGTCCTCTTTGGATTCCTCTTGTTTGGGGTTCTCTGCGCTTCCTGGGCTTATAAGTCTATTTCTTTCACCAGGTAGGGGAAGTTTTCTGTCATTATTTCTTCTAATAGGTTTTCAATATTTTGCCTTCTCTCTTCTGGCACCCCAAAAATCCAGATGTTGGTACACTTAAAGCCGTCCCAGAGGCTCCTTACACTATCCTCACACTTTTGGATTCTTCTTTCTTACTGCCTTTCTGGTTGGATGTTTTTTGCTTCCTCATATTCCAGATCTTTGGTTTGACTCTTGGGGTACGTTGATCTACAATTGAGTTTCTGTATACCATATTCTTATTCAGACAGTGTATGCTTAATTTCTGGTTGGTCCTTTTCCATATTTTTGGCATTCTCATTAAGGTCCTTGAAGGTCTCTTCATTCAAGTTTCTCAGCAGTTTTTAGAAGATTCTTGAATAACCTTATAAGTGTGTTTCTGAACTCTGTGTCATCCAGTAGTTTACTTTCCTCCATCTCTCCCATTCGTGACATGCTTCTGTGACTCTGCATTTTGGCTGCCTCCCTGTGTTGATGGAGTGGCTTTGTGTGGTCGGTGACCTATAGGGGCCAGTAGCTCAGCTTCCCCAATCACCCGAGATGGTCGCTCTTTGTACACCCCTTTGTGGGCTGAGTGCAAAGTCTTGGTGTAGTTAAGCCTTGATTGCTGTTGGTGCACCGAGAGGAATTGATCTCCAGGCCAATTGGCTGTGAGGACCCGCTGTGTCCATAAAGGAAGAACTGCTGTGCTGGAGATGCGCCTTGTTTCAGTGGGGCTTTGGTGTTCATGAGACCGTCTCCCGAATGTGTCACTTATGGATGTGAGGAGTTGAAAATGTCCACTAGGAACACTGGCTTCTGCATCTCAGCTACTGTCTGAGGCCACCCTGCAGGAGCTGTTGCGAGAACCACAGTCCTCTCCTCCCTGCTTGGAGCTTGGAGGCTTTGGAGCTGTCTGCACCAGGTTGCAAGTTTGCTAGTTATACTGCAATAGAGAAGGCCATTCATATGCAAAAGCCACTCCTTGGAGCTTGGGTGTGTTTGTAGATTATGCAGGGCAGAGTCTCAGGGCAGAGTCTCAGGGTATCACTAGGCTGGGGCGTGGCCAACAGCAATGGCTGCCTGTTAGTAATCTCTGCCTCTCTGACCATGTCCCCACGTCTCCCAGCGCCTTGCGCCCCAGCACAGCAATCAATTATTCTTGTGCGCAGCTCTGCAAGCAAGCCACTCTCACTTTCTGATCTGATGGCAGACAGTCCAGCTTCTCCCCAGAAACTGGATTTCAGAGAGACTGAGAGATTATCTCTCTTTGGGTTGAAGAGAGCAACGCCCTCCACCAGCCGGGATCCGCTGCCAATTTGTATCGTGTTTGCGCCCCCGTACCTCAGTTTTTCAGCGCTTGTGCCCTGAATGCTCCTTTCTCTTTCAGTTTAGTTGTAGAGCTTCCTTTCAGCCAGCTTTCCCATGGTTCTGGGTGATAGACATTTTGTCTTTTAGCTGTAGTTTTGAAATTGTTTTGTGAGGCAGCAGTTTAGGTGTGTTTACCTGAGCCGCCATCTTTTAATTATGGAAACTGAAGTTTGCTAGCCTATGTTTGTGCCTAATACACTTTGATATATGATCTTTTGGTAAAATAAATTGGACAATCATTCTGGGGTTTGAATTTTAAGAAACTTTTTCTTGACCCAGAATTGGCTTTAGATCATTCCAATAGGTTCTAAAATGCCTCTAGTGTTTGTTTTCTCTCTCATCAAGGAAACTTTCTGATTAAGGTGCATAGGAAGCTTTATCAAATAATAACTCCTAGTATATTATGCTTTCATTTATAGCTCTAATTGTTATTCTGGAATATTTTGTTTTGCATAAAGGACACAATTACATATCATTTGTAATACTCTATACAGTATCTGGATTTATAGAAGTATTGGCAGGAAAAATCAGAGAAATAAAAAATTATTATGGGGCTGAATAAATGGAAAATAATTATATAGTTTTTGTAATTTTTGTTGCAAGTATTTCTGATTCTTAAACTTTTTGTTTTTCAGATATAAGAAAGCATTTTTTAAAATATATTTTTATTTACTTCAGAGAGGAAGGGAGAGAGAGAGATAGAAACATCAGTGTTGAAAGGGAATCATTGATTGGCTGCCTCCTGCGCGTTAGACTGAGCCTGCAATCCAGGCATGTGCCTCTGACCAGAATAGAACCCAGGGCTCTTCAGCCCACAGGTCGATGCTCTATCCACTGAGCCAAAGTAGCTGGGGCTAAGGAAGTATTTTTAATGCAAATTTGATAAATTGTATATTCTCTCCACCAGTCCCTCCAGTATTTGGGAATTCTTAATAATTTGGCAATACATTTCTTAGCATGATTTCAATAAGAACTGTTTCCAATTGTGGCTATATTAACCAAGATAAACTGATAATGGGCTTGCTTATGGCAGCCATGGCTTTACTTGCCTTTTGCAGAACTTGGTCCGTCCATCCACTATTCCATGGGAATCGCTTACAGGGGCAGGCCATTGTTGGATGTGCCCATGCTATCCTGAACGGTGTGCTAGTAAAACAAAAGGGGGGGGAGGGATGTGGGACTGTAGGACCCAGCTACAATACTGTCTAAAGCACTTTTTACCCTTATTTTTTGAATCTGAATGATCATTTTCAATTCTCAATTACCCACCTCAGAAACTACAAGTCTTGTGGCGAGATGTGGACACTAATAACTGGATGGGTCCCAATAAATTATTAACATGGGGGAGAGGATATGCGTGTGTTTCTCCCCCCACAGAGCCGCTGTGGATTCCACCTCGCCATTTAAACCCTGTTGAATGGCACCGGGCCAATCCTCTTCCAGAAATGAAGAATCGGGCCTGGGGACTCAGCACCAAACACTGCATCTTTGTGGGACCCAGACGGCCCGCAGAATAATCTGGAGAATGATGAAGCTGACGTCAGAGGCTGAGCAATTATTGGAGCCTACTCACACTCCACGCATCTCAGATAACTAACCATTGTTCTTTTTGTTTTTCTTATAGTCTGTAAAATCAGAACTGGAGCAGTAAATGCGCTCTGTGGACCCTGACATTCCAAGCGGAAAGTTCACCACCTCCCTCCGTCTTCTACATTCAGCAAAACAAAAAGGGGGAGATGTTGGGAAGCACATGAGACTTGGTTAGAAAGTTTGTCGGAATTCTGACTTAGGGGAGAGCCTTTCCAAACAAGTCTGTGCGCGTGCAGACCCAGGTGTTTACTGGAAGCCTTTGTTTAATCTTTGGTGTCCTTGCTTAAAGGACACTACAAACACATGTGTTTTCTCCCACTAGTATTTACCCTCCTGATTGCATCTAAAAGATAAACTTTATTTCAAACTGCTGCTTCAGTAAAAGCCTACCGCGTCAGGCAATGGGCTCATTTAGCCAGGCAGTCCCCTTCGCCCTTTCATTCACAGCAAATGTCATGTCGGAATAATCCCTTCATCTGGGTATTCTGTCTGCTGGGCAGCCCCGGCACACCAGCCGGCAAGTTTTATTTTTTGAGGAACCTCCATACTGTTTTTCAAATATGGCTATACTGGCCTATATTTCCATTGTCATGTAAATGTACGAGCATTCCCTTTGCTCCAAATCCTCACTGAAATATATATTTTAATATTTTTTATTGATTTCAGAGAGGAAGGGAGAAGGAGAAACATTAGCGATGAGAATCATTGATCGGCTGCCTCCTGCATGGCCCCTATGGGAATCAAGCCTGCAACCCAGGCCTGTGCCCTTGACCAGAATGAATCTGGGACCCTTCAGTTTGCAGGTGGATGCTTTATCCACTTTGCCAAATCAGTTAGGGCTGTTTTTCTTTTTTGAAAATTTATCTTTATTGTGAAAGTAATAATACCAAAAAGAACAAAAAAAAAAGAAAGAAAAAGAAAGTAGTAACACCAATATGCCTTTCAATTTGTTTCATCGGTGTTTTATAGTTTTCACCTACTTGGTTATTGTAAAATATATTATTTTCTTAATTTCTTTTTCAAAATTTCTTTTTCACAGCCTGCCTAGTGGTCCTGGCAGGTCTGTCTCTTGCTTCATGCTTCAAGTGTTTGAACAGAGAAGACCTGGGGACTCTCCATCTTCCAACTCCTCTCCAGTTGCAACCTTCCAGAACTTCTCTTAGCTATCCCCTGATGCTGGGACCGGACCAATCCGTTTTGTGTTGTGTGTTTAGCCGCTTACTGCTGACCAATCCTGAGCCCTCATATTCATCACGTATTCCCCTGAGATGAAGAACGTTGTCAATTGCTGGCAGGCTGTATCCCTGGGCCTCCAAGGCCTCCCTCTTTCCCTTGGCTTCTATTTCCATTGCAGCTTGTGACTTTGGAAGATTCAGGACACTTCTGAAGGTTGACCAAGAAGTAAAAGAGCGCTGAGCATCTCTAGAAGATGGAGAACCAGCATGGTGGCCGTGCTTCTTCCAGGACTTACAGAAGCTGTCCCCCAGGCCATGGCTCCACAGGCCCTTTTGGGCCTGCATGCCCTGGATTCTGCCCTCATAGACCCCATCGTTATGGCTTCCCTGAGAGCCATTTCCTCGAAGAGGAGGTGAAAGTCATTAAGAGGATGGGCAACCACCTGCCTAACTCCCCAGGATAGTTGCCCCTCACTCTGGGAGGGACAAGTGTCTCTTCAAAAGGCTTACTCTCAAGGGCCACAAGGAGCCTCTGGAGCCTGCTGGCCTTTGAGGGGCCCCTCTGCACCCCCTGTGTCAGGCCCTCTATCTCAGCCTCTCCCTGCAACCACGAGGCAGCTTTTTAAAAAAATTGATTTCAGAGAGGAAGGAAGAGAGAAAGATATAGAAATATCAATGATGAGAGAGAATCATTGATAGGCTGCCTCCTACACGCCCCACATTGGGGATTGAGCCCACAGTCCAGGCATGTGCCCTGACTGGGAATCAAACCTTGACCTCCTGGTTCATAGGTTAACACTCAACCACTGAGCTATGCCAACCAGGCTGAGGCAGTTCTTTAACCACTCTGGAGCCTTTTCCCAAGCCATGGACCAAGTAGAAACAATAAAGCTTTTAAAAAATATTTTATTGATTTTTCACAGAGAGGAAGGGAGAAGGATAGAGAGTTAGAAACATCGATGAGAGAGAAACATTGATCAGCTGCCTCCTGCACACCCCCTACTTGGGATGTGCCCACAACCAAGGTACATGCCCTTGACCAGAATCAAACCTGGGACCTTTCAGTCCATAGGCTGATGCTCTATCCACTGAGCCAAACCAGTTTTGGCACATTAAAGCTTTTTGCAACCCTAGCTGTTTTGGCTCAGTTTATAGAGCAGTGGCCTGTGGACTGAAGGGTCTCAGGTTTGATTCTGGTCAAGGGCACATTCCCAGGGTTGTGGGCTCAATCTCCAGTAGGGGGTGTTCAGAAGGCAACCGATCAATGATTCCCTCTCACCATTGATGTTTCTTTCTCTCTATCTCCCTTCCTATCTGAAATAAATTTTTTAAAAAATTAATGCTTTTTTGTTGTTTTAAATTAACCTTTTTAGTTGGAAATAATCATAGATTTACTTGAGCTTTAGGTAATAATACAAAGAGATACCATGTGCCCTTTACCTAGTGTCCCCCAATAAATGTCTTGCAAAACTGTAGTACATGATCACAACCAGGGTATTGACATTGATACCATCAGGATACAGAACAGTTCTAATACTGGGGGGTCTTAATCCAGCATCTAGAAGGGTTCAGAAATCTGGAGAAGGTGCTGCGTGTAAATTATTAAGAGTCCAGAGACAAAACATAATTTTGGAAGGCATTTTGGGGGGCCAGAGAAGACTCAGCTAATGGAACCAAGTTCTCCTGTCTCTATGGACCCCTTGCTTTTTATTAACACAAATTGTCCTAAGGCGAGGTAGATATACACATCGAAGGCCTAGGTTTAGTACGCAGAGTCCATTGTCAGATTGGGGAAACTGCCTTTGACTGTTTGACCAGCAGGAGGCAATAACATGAAAATTGAAATCCCTTAGCTGTGGGGCAGCAAGCAATCATTTATGCATCCTTTTCAGGTTTGGGGAAATGCCCTCAACCATTCCAGATGATTCAGCCCTGCTGACATGCAGGACTTGGCTTCCAGCACAATTCTGTCACTATAATGACCTGCAGTGCTGCCTTTCAGACTCACACTCTAGGATGTTATATATAATATATGGAATCATACAGTTTGCAAACTTTGGGATTGGCGTTATCTTTTTTTCCACTCAGATTCTCCAGAAATTCATCCCACTTGTGATGTGTATCAGTAGTTTTGCTCCGCTGAAGCTGGTTTGGCTCAGTGGATGAGCATCAGCCTGCAAACTGAAGGGTCCCGATTTCAATTCCGGTCAAGGGCATGTACCTTGGTTGTGGGCACATCCCAGGAGGGGGGTGTGCAGGAGGCAGCTGATCGATGTTTCTCTCTCATCGATGTTTCTGACTTTCTATCCCTCTCCCTTCCTCTCTGTAAAAAAAAAATCAATAAAATATATATATATATATATATATATATATATATATATATATATATATATAAATTTTTTTTAAAATAGTTTTACTCCTTTGACTGCCATGTGGTATTGTGTGGTTCTTTTTGGTTTTAAACTGGACATTTAATAAATAATGCTGGCCATATTATCCATGGGAAATAATTTATTTAAAAACATTTTTATCCCATAACTATAGGCAAAATATAAATTTCGACTGTATAAAAGGCTAAGTGAAACAAAGCTGTTTTACAGAAGACCACACATACCATAGTTAATGTCACCTTCCTGAATACAAAGGAAAAGTCAGAATCTAAAAAATGCAAGGGTGGAGCATCCATCTTCTATAAAAACTGCTGTTTGACATTTTCACCCTGCTATTTGGCTTCTGTAAATGCTCTCTTGTTTAAATAATAAGGAAAACAGGACTACCCCCACTTCAGAGAGGCCATTAAACCTTCCCCAGACGAAGTTATCAGTGCTGGTACCAGGCCAGGCCTTTGGTTGCGGTCTCAAGGCTGCAGCACATACAGCTCTTTAAGCAAAGGGGGCTGGAAACACCCCATATTTGGGAGACAAAAAAAGGTAAAAACATAAATAGGGAAAGTTCCTCCATGTTGGGGCCCAGAATTTGAGACGTTTTCCTCTGGACCCGTGTGTAATAAATGTAACTCCATCTCTCTAATGTTGCTTGGTGGTTCTCCGGTTTTCTGTAACAAGGGCACTTTGGATAATGCCATACAAACAGAAAACCTCTGTTTTGGTAAAATACATAGATGACATTGCTTGAAAATATTTCTAACAAGGTTCATTTACAGACTTTATAAAAAATTCATGCAAACCAACAAGCTATTTGGGGGGGGGGGGAGTCATTGAGAGAAAGGTCACCACAGACAGAGACAGGACAAGCAAACACACAGCATTGGCAACGCGCCTCCCGGAGGACGCCTGGTCCCGTGCCTGTGGTCCCCGTGCCTGTGGTCCCTGTGGTCCTGTGGTCCCTGTGGTCCTGTGGTCCCCATGCCTGTGGTCACTGTGCCTGTAGTCCCTGTGGTCCCTGTGCCCGTGTTCCCAGTGGTCCCTGTGGTCCCCGTGGTCCCTGTGCCTGTGGTCCCTGTGGTCCCTGTGCCTGTGGTCCCTGTGGTCCCTGTGCCTGTGGTCCCTGTGGTCCCTGTGCCTGTGGTCCCTGTGTCTGTGGTCCCCGTGCCTGTGGTCCCTGTGCCACCTGTGGTCCCTGTGGCTGTGGTCCCTGTGGTCCCTGTGGTCCCCGTGCCTGTGGTCCCCGTGCCTGTGGTCCCTGTGCCTGTGGTCCCCATGCCTGTGGTCCCTGTGGTCCCTATGGTCCCTGTGCCTGTGGTCCCTGTGGTCCCTGTGCCTGTGGTCCCTGTAGTCCCTGTCCCTGTGGTCCCTGTGGTCCCTGTGCCTGTGGTCCCTTTGCCTGTGGTCCCTGTGGTCCCTCTGGTCCCTGAGGTCCCTGTGGTCCCTGTCCCTGTAGTTCCTGTGGTCCCTGTCCCTGTGGTCCCTGTGCCGTGTCCTCTCCGCCCGCCACTGTTGCCGAGGCCACCAAACCACTCTCTGGAGCCCTAGGCAAGCACAGGCCAGTCCCCGGCCCTGAGCGCATGGCCATCCCTCCACCTGCTAATGGCCCCCCACCTGCCAGAGGGCTAGGCCAGTGGGAGCCCCACAGGGAGCTGCGCCTGGCCCAGCACAAGGGTGCAGGCGGCTGGGTGGTGCCATAAGCGGCTCTGGGGAGGTCGCAGGCAGCTGGAGGGGCGCAGGCAGCTGGGGGGGGGTGTGCAGGCGGCTGGGGGGAGCCTGAGAGGGCAGGGCGGGGTGAGAGGGCAGGGTGGGGTGAGAGGGCAGGGTGGGGCGGGTCCAGCTCCCAGTAACTGGACCCTAGGCCTAACCCAACCAATCAGGTCAGCCAAGGTAGTGGCACCACCCTCCCTATAAAACCCATTGATATGTTAAGTTCTTTCTCTTTCTCCCCATGCCCTCGCTGGTATAAGTAGGACCGAGCTCGGACTAATCCGAAATCAATACAGGCTTTCTGCAATTGCATCGGATTCAGCTCCCTGGTAGTCTTTGGGGTTTATGACACTTGGGCACAACAGATGGGGGCTCGTCCGGGATCTCCAAGACTGAGGGACCCTGAATCCAGAGAGCCTGTCTGGCCGCGGTAACAGTGTGTGAAGGGATCCCTGTGGGAAGTGCCTGAAAGGTCTAGCGGACGCGCTGTTGAAGACCACGGGCCGGAGAGATCAAAAGAATTTTTGATCCTCCTTTAGGAGGGACGTAGAATTCCCTCTCAGGACGAGGTAGTCGGCGTGAGGCCGTCGTTAGTTTTAGGCGCCGCTTCCACGGAGTTGGAAGGCTGTTCTTGGGGGCCCCCCGTCTGTTCCTGTGTTCTTTGTTTGTTTGTATAGGGAAAGGTTTCAGTTTGCTCTTGTTTGTAAAATTGCTATAAAAACTTAAATCTGAATGTATTGAATTGTTATAATACTGAAAATGTTGATGTGGGGAGTCCTTCTCCTGGGGGCTGTTGGAATTTTATGTGTTATTTTATGGACTCACTGTATGGATGTTATGGGACAGACTCAGATTACTCCTTTAACCATTGTGATTAATCATTTTCAGGAAGTAGAGGAAAGAGCTAACGATTTTAGTATGGAGGTCTGGAAGGACGAATGGCAGACTTGTTGTTCAAGTGAGTGGCCGGCTTTCAATGTCGGATGGCCACCAGAGGGAACATTCGATCACCCTACCATTCGCCGGGTTTGGAGTGTCGTCTCTCAACCCAAGACAGGTTACCCCGATCAGCTCCCGTACATTATAATGTGGCAGGACCTTGTGGAGAACCCACCCTTTTGGCTTAAGCCCTTCATGGCTCCGCGCCCCTCGGAGCCAGAACCTATTTTTGCCTTACAGGGAACGGAGAGGACAGAGAAGAAAATCACCCTGCCATCAGCTCCCCCCTACTCTGTCTTGCAGGGGGGAACTGAAGAAGAATTAATTTTTCCTCTCCCATATCAGTTCCCTAGGGTGCCGGAGGAGGGACCTGACCCTCCCCCATTGAGGAAAGCAGATGCCACGAGGAGAGCGAGGAGAGCGGGAAGCCCGCGGAATACCAGACAAAGAGCCCAGAGGGAACAATCCGCCTTCGTCGCCGACTCCACTGTTAAGACTTTACCCCTGCGAGCCACTGGTCCCCCAGATGAGAGGGGCGATCAGCCCCATCACTACTGGCCTTTCGCCACTAGTGACCTTTATAATTGGAAAGCTCAAAATCCTGAGTTTTCTGAGAAGCGGGCTTATTAATCTGTTGGATTCTATCATTTTTACCCATCAGCCAACCTGGGACGACTGCCAGCAGCTCTTGCAGGTCCTGTTCACCACCAAGGAGAGGGAGAGGATCCTTAATGAGGCCCGGAAGCTGGTTCCAGGCGTGGATGGGAATCCTACCACCAACCAGGCTCAGATAGATACCTCTTTTCCTCTGACTAGGCCTGAATGGGATGTCAGCACAGCAGAAGGTAAGGAGAGGCTCCGGGTCTACCGCCAGGCTCTAATGGGGGGTCTCCGGGCGGCTGCCAGAAAGCCGACTAATCTGGCTAAGGTAGGGAGCGTACAGCAGGAGAAAGATGAATCTCCAGCAGCCTTTTTAGAGCGGATCATGGAGGCGTTTCGCACCTATACCCCCATGAACCCAGAGGCTCCTGAGAGCAAGGCAGCTGTTATTGTAGCCTTTGTAAACCAGTCTGCTGCAGATATTAGGAGAAAATTGCAAAGAATAGATAGACTGGGAGAGAAGAGTCTGCAGGACTTGGTGCTGGTGGCTGAAAAGGTGTACAATAACCAGGAGCCCCCTGGAGATAAACAGGCTCGCAGGCAGATCCGAGACCTGGCTAGGATCCTGTGGGCCACCACTACGGACTGCCCTGAGAAATGGGACCTCAGCCTTTGACAGCTTGCAAACAATTGAAAGAAGGGTAAGGAGACCTCTGGGGAAGGGAAGTGGAAACTGAAGAAGGATCAATGTGCATACTGCAAGAAGATAGGGCATTGGGCTCAAGAATGTCCTAAGAGAGGCAGTGGGAAGGGGAGCAAGACAGACCGAGTAAAGGTCTTGGGGCTTGATGAACTAAGTGATTAGGGGAGTCAGGGTTCGGACCCCCTCCCCGAGCCCAGGGTAACTCTTAGAGTGGAGGGGACCCCTGTGGACTTCCTTGTTGACACTGGAGCGTAGCATTCGGTCCTCTGCACCCCACAAGGAAAACTAATTAGCAAAAAGTCCTGGGTGCAAGGGGCAACTGGTATGAACCAGTATTCATGGACTACCCGAATAACAGTGGATTTAGGGATGGACTGGGTAACCCACTCCTTCATGGTAATACCAGAATGCCCCTACCCACTGTTAGGCCGGGACTTACTGACCAAGATTGGAGCTCAGATAACTTTCAGACAAGGGGGGCCTCAGGTCACCGATGGCGAGGGCCACCCCTTCCATGTTCTGACTCTGAGGCTAGAGGATGAGTACCGCCTCCATCAGGAGGCGCTCCCGAGGGGGGATAACATGGACAGATGGCCACGAGAATTCCCCACAGCCTGGGCAGACAGGAGGGGTAGGACTAGATGCTCACAGGATCCCGGTCCTAGTGGAGCTAAAGCCAGGAGAAGGTCTGGTAAGGATCAAACAGTACCCCATGTCTCAGGAGGCCCAGGAGGGAATTCAGCTACACATCCAGAGACTGCGGAGTCTAGGGGTGCTGGTTCCCTGCTAATCTGCCTGGAACACCCCCCTACTGCCGGTCAAGAAGCCTCACACAAATGACTACCGACAGGTGCAAGGCCTCCGGGAAGTAAATAAAAAAGTCATGGAGCCGGGACCGGTTTGGCTCAATGGATAGAGCGTCGGCTTGGGGACTGAAGGGTCCCGGGTTCGATTCCGGTCAAGGGCATGTACCTTGGTTGCGGGCATATCCCCAGTAGGGGGTGTGCAAGAGGCAGCTGATTGATGACTCTCTCTCATCGATGTTTCTAACTCTCTATCCCTCTCTCTTCCTCTCTGTACAAAACCAATAAAATATATTTAAAAAAAAAAAAAAAAAAAAAAAAAAAAAGTCATGGACATACACGCAACTGTCCCCAATCCGTACACTCTCTTGAGCTCCCTGGTGCCCACCAGAATCTGGTACACTGTATTAGATTTAAAGGACGCCTTCTTCAGTCTGCTGCTCGCACTCAGGAGCCAACCTTTGTTTGCCTTCGAGTGGCATGATCCAGAGGAGGGCTTCAGCGGACAACTCACCTGGACACGACTGCCTTAGGGGTTCAAGAATTCGCCCACCATCTTTAATGAGGCACTACAGGAAGACCTGGGTGAGTACAGAAGGGAGCACCCTGGCCTCACCCTCCTACAGTACGTAGATGACATCCTGATTGCTGCCGACACGGCCGAGGACTGTGAACAAGGAACCCAGGACCTGCTGGTCACCCTGGGGGCCTTGGGGTATCGGGCATCCGCGAAGAAGGCCCAGATATGCAGAGAGAGGGTGAGTTATCTGGGGTACATCTTGGAGGGCGAACAGCGGCGGTTGTCAGATGCCAGAAAAGAACTGTCCTAAAGATCCCCACACCCACCTCTCGAAGAGAAGTGAGAGAATTCTTAGGGTCGGCCGGCTACTGCCGCCTCTGGATTCTGGGTTTTGCTGAGATTGCCAGGCCCCTGTACGAAGCTACCAGAGAGGGGAAGACATTTGAATGGACAGAGAAAGAGGAGGCTGCCTTTAATCAGTTGAAAAAGGCCCTCCTACATGCCCCGGCTCTGGGACTGCCAGACATTACCAAGCCCTTTCACCTCTTTGTAGATGAGCACAAAGGGGTAGCGAAGGGGGTTTTAACTCAAGCCTTGGGCCCCGGGAGCCGTCCAGTAGCTTACTTGTCTAAGAAACTAGACCCAGTGGCTGCCGGCTGGCCACCGTGCTTGAGGATTATTGCGGCAACAGCACTCCTAGTGAAGGATGCTGACAAGCTAACTCTAGGGCAAGAAATCTGGATTACAACCCCCCATGCGGTTGAGGGAGTTCTAAAACAGCCACCGGATAGATGGATGAGTAAAGCGCGCATGACTCACTACCAGTGCCGCCTCCTAAATCCTCCCAGAGTGCGGTTCCGCCCCAGTGCAGCCCTCAACCCCGCAACTCTCCTGCCTGACCCCGACCTAGATGCCCCGCTACCTGACTGCGCCGAGATTTTGGAACAGGTGCATGGACTCCGGAAGGACCTGACGGACCGGCCCCTCTCAGATGCAGAGGCCACATGGTTCACCGATGGAAGCAGCTTCATGAGAAACGGGCACAGGTACGCGGGCGCAGCTGTAGTAACTGAGACTGACACTTTATGGGCAGAGGCTCTGCCATCTGGAACGTCAGCCCAGCGGGCAGAACTCATCGCTCTGACAAAGGCATTGACACTAGGGGCCGGGAAACGACTCAATGTCTTTACAGATAGCCACTACGCGTTTGCCAAGTTCACATCCATGGGGCAATCTATCAGGAGAGAGGGCTGTTGACTGCAGAAGGAAAGACTATAAAAAATAAACAAGAAATACTCGACTTGCTAGCTGCCTTATGGCTCCCAGCCAAGTTAGCCATCATCCACTGCCCAGGACACCAGAAAGCCAACAATCCTGTAGCCAGGGGCAATCAGAAGGCTGATCAGGTGGCCAAAGAAGTAGCCCTCACTGCAGTCCCTGCACTGGCCCTGCAATTGCCAGACCCAGGGAACCCAGTTCTGCCGGATCAGCCTGGATATTCCCAGGAAGAATTAGAGCGAATCAAAAGCCACCCCACAAACAAGGAAGTCAGGGGCTGGTGGTATGGATGCTCCAGACGGGAAGCTCCTGCTACCAGACCAGCTTGGGATCCCGATGTTGAAACACATACACCGATCGACTCACCTAGGATCCCAGAAACGAAAGGATTTGGTCTGGCATGCTAAGATCAAAATTCACCAGAATAGATCAAATTGTATCAGCCTGTAAAACTTGCCAGCTTACAAATGCAAGGGCTGGATCCAGTGAAAAAGGAACCTGGCTCAGAGGAACTAAGCCCGGGGTACACTGGGAGATTGACTTCACTGAGGTAAGGCCGAAAAGTATGGCTATAAATACCTTCTAGTCTTTGTAGATACCTTTTCTGGATGGGTAGAAGCATACCCAACGAAGCATGAAACAGCCCAGACAGTCGCTAAGAAGCTACTGGAGGACATTCTACCCAGGTGTGGTTTCCCAGCTGTGATAGGATCGGACAACGGCCCGGCTTTCATTTCACAGGTAACACAGGCAGTAGCCAAGGCTATAGGGGCAAATTGGAAATTACATTATGCGTATAGGCCCCAGAGCTCAGGACAGGTAGAAAGAATGAACAGAACATTAAAAGAGACCCTTTCTAAATTAACCATGCAGACTGGCGGGGACTGGGTGGCTCTCCTTCCCCATGCTCTTTACCGGGTGAGGAACTCACCCTATATCCTAGGCTTCACTCCCTATGAAATTATGTTTGGTAGGCCCCCTCCCATCATCCCCAATCTTAAGGCAGAACTGCTAACTGAATTTGAAAAATAAGAAATATCTTTTTCTTTAAGAAGGCTCCCGAGAGCACATGAGGACATTTGGCCACGCCTACAGGCCATCTACGAGGCTGGCCCGATCCCGACGCCCCACCAGTACCGGCCGGGAGACTGGGTCTTTGTCAAAAAACACCGCCGGGAGACGCTTGAACCATGTTGGAAAGGACCATACATCGTGGTGCTGACGACGCCCTCCGCCCTCAAAGTGGACGGCATTGCGACCTGGGTCCACCACACCCATGTTCGGCCAGCTGATTCCTCTGCGATCCAGGAAGACGTCGCCAACCGATGGAGCATCGACCGAGACCGAGACAACCCCCTCAAGCTCAAGTTACGGCGCACTCAACCTGCCTGATACCGGAAATTCTGTTTGCGGCCGCTCCGGCTGCAGGAGCCCCCACTCCCCATACACTGGTTCGCTGGGAAAGACTCACTTCTGCCCTGGACACTCCCGACCCCCCGTGTAGTCTTGTGTCTCCACTGGACACATCTCGTGAACTCCCCCAAAATGTCAGATCAGGGCACCGGGAAGGAGGAACTTTATGCACCCTTCAGAAGTGCAAACGGTCCCATGATTGGGCCTGTTAAGTCTCAAGACAAGGGGGGAATGAGAGGGCAGGCGGGGCGAGAGGGCAGGCGGGGTGAGAGGGCAGAGTGGGGCGGGTCCAGCTCCCGGTAACTGGACCCTAGGCCTAACCCAACCAATCAGGTCAGCCAAGGTAGCGGCACCACCCTCCCTATAAAACCCATTGATATGTTAAGTTCTTTCTCTTTCTCACCATGCCCTCGTTGGTGTAAGTGGGACCGAGCTCGGACTAGTCCGAAATAAATACAGGCTTTCTGCAATTGCATCAGATTCGGCTCCCTGGTAGTCTTTGGGGTTTATGACACTTGGGCATTACAGGCACAGGCGGCTGGGAGGGGGAGGTGCAGGCGGCTGGGGGGGGGGTGCAGGCGGCTGGCAGGGGCAGGTGGCTCGGATGCGCAGGCGGCCTCTGAGAACCAGGTGATGGGGGGCGCCTCAAGCTAAGGGAGGGCAGCCTGTGGTTTAGGTCCCTCCCAGCGGGGTGTGTGCACTGGCCCCTGGTCAATAAATAACAAGTAAATGAAAGCTATTGCTCTGTCTTGCACTCTGGATTGTGTACCTATGAGTGCGTTTGTTAATTCTCTTTCCATTGCTATTTTAGAAAGAGTGGGAGGGAGGGGAAGGGAGAGGGAAACATGTCTGTGGCAGAGAAATCTCTATTGGTTCTCTCCCACATGTGCCTGACTGAAGTGGGGTGGAATCTGCAAACCAGGAATCAAACCCTCAGCACTTCCGTACCCTGGTCGACACTCCGTCCATGAGCCACACCAGCCAGGAAAATGCATGCTTTTTAACTTCATGCATTGGTCATTTGGAAAATTTTGGATCTGAATTATGCAGATCTTCCAAATGTTAACACCTTACATTACACAAAACAAAAAAATGATATTTGGTAATATCACCACTGATCTCACTGGAAACATGATAAAAGAGTGGACAGCTAGCCCTAGCCAGCTTGTCTAAGTGGCTAGAGGACCATGGACTGAAGGGCCTGGGTTTGATTCTGGTTAAGGACACATACCGTGGTTATAGGCTCCATCTTAGGCCCTGGTCAGGGTGCGTGCTGGAGGCAGCCAATCCATGTGTCTCTCTCACATTGATGTTTCTCTCTCTATCTCTCCCTCTCCCTTCTACTGTCTCTAAGGAAAAAAAAATCGATGGAAAACTATCCTCAGTAAGGATTAACAAACAAACAAAAAATAGTGGAAAGATGTCAAGCTGAAATTTTAAAAATTTGGCAACAAATACTGTCAGTTATTTTCCTTAACATGACAGGATTACTTGGTTCATTTTGGAGAAAATGTCTGCCAAATACCCATATCTGGGTAGCCATGGCTTGTCTCTCAGTTGTTCTTTCAAGTAAAAACGATGTTCCATGAAAGAAAAGGCTGTGCTCAGCTCACAACTCACTGCACAGATACTTACCCTCAGACAGCCATTGTGCTTGTGTAAGCAAAAGTGCCTACATCCTTCACATTTTATCATGCAAAACATTAAAAAGATACGTGCTTGAGTTAAAAATTAATAAAGCTAGAGAGAGAATCCAAGATGGCAGCATAGGTAACACCTAACTGCAGCCTCACACAACAATTTCAATAAAATACAACTAAAATATAAAATGGACATTACCCAGAACTACAGGAAAGTCGACTGACTGGAAATTCTACAACGAGAAGGAAAGAGAAAACCAGAAGGAAAATCAGAGGAGCTGTAAAAGCCTAAGGTACGGAGACACGCTGCGCGCACTGAGAGGACAGAGCTGGAGAGGTGGGGGAGGCTGAGTGTCTGGCTGGAGTTCCCTAGTGGGAAGGAGACAAAAGCTCCGGACTGTGCTGAACCCCAGTTTCGACTGCTCTGAACCCCAGTTCTAGGCCAGACACGGGGGACCCAGGCTCAAACAGAAGGAGCCTGGGCGTAAGGCAGAATCCCAGGGGAGCGGCGAAAGGAAGTCCCGGAAACGTGCACATTACGCACAGGGAATGGGCGGTTGACTGTGCCGCTGGATTGCCCTGGCGGGAAGGAAACGGGCTCCAGACTGCTCTGAACTCCACTACCAACTCCTCTGCCAACTGAACTGAACCCCAGTTCCGGGCTCACTGGGGAAGAGCCTAGACTGTTTGGTAGCGGGCGAAACTCTAGGGCACCTTTCTCTCAGAGGTGCTTGCAGCGAGTACCGAAGGACACTGAGGAACACTGAGGCTCAGGAGCCTCATAGGGTGTGGCTGACGGAAGCCGAAGCTGTAGGCTTCACCCTGAAACTCTGCCCCATCCAAGCTGAATACAGAGACTTTTAAGGCTACCAACTCAGGGAAGCTGCAAAAATGCTGAGACAAGGAAACAGATCACAAACGAAAGAAATGGAGGACAAAAAGCTACTGGATATAGAGTTCAAAACCACACTTAGAAGGTTTTTCAATAATTTCCTAGAAAAGGTCGATAAGACCTATGAGGATATGAAAAGGGATCAACTAGAAATAATAAGGGATCAATAAGAAATAATAAGGGATCAACAAGAAATAAAGAATACATTCTCTGAAATAAAAAATATTATACAGAGTCCTAAAAACAGTATGGAAGATCGCAAGAATCAAGTCAAAGATTTGGGACATAAAGAGCCAGAAGAGAAGATGGCTGCTCTGGTAGACATCTAGCCGTGGCAGCACACAACAATTTCAATGGAATACAACTAAGATGTAGAGTGGACATTGCCCAGAGCTACAGGTGGTCAACTGACTGAAAATTCTACAACAAGAAAGAAAGAGAAAACCAGAAGGAAAATCAGAGGAGCTGAAAAAAAGCCTAAGGTACGGAGACATGCTGCGCGCCCGCCCGCACGCACGCACGGAGAGGTCGCAGCCGGAGAGGAGGAGAGGGCGGGGTGCTGCCTTTCCTTCCTTAGCAGGAAGGAAATAAACCCCCCAGCCTGGGCTGAACCCCCGAACCGGCAGCGCTGAGCCCCCCCGAACCGGCAGCGCTGAGCCCCAGTTATGGGCCAGACCCTGGGGACCCAGGCTCCGGCAGGGGGAGACGGGGCTGTGAGGCGGAAAAGCGGCAAAAAGCAGGGCCCCCGGAGTCTCGCGCAATGCGCGCGCAGAGGACTGAATGTTGACTCTGATGCTGGGTTGCCCTAGCCGGAAGAAACAAGGCCTTCGGCGGTGCTGGGCCTCAGTCCGGACTGCTCCAACCCCAGTTCTGGGCCAATCCCTGGGGACCCGGACCCAGACTCAGGCAGAGGGAGACGGGGCTGTGAGGTGGAGTCCGGGGAGAGCGGCGAAAGGCCGGGCCCCCCGGACTCGCGCAAACTGCGGCAGAGGACAGTCTGTTGACTCTGATGCTGGACTCCCCTAGCGGGAAGGAGAAAAAAAGCTCCGGGCTGGGGGAACAGGGCGGGGAGCAGGAGCCCCTGCCGGACGCCGGCCAACCAGGCACCAGCAAGGAGGCGGGCGACGGGGCCCCTGGAGGGGGGTGCCCCTGAGCCTTCCACCGCTGAGCGCGGGCAATGGAGCCAAGGCCTGGGGTGGGGGGCTGCTTCCTGGGAGGCACCGTCCCCAGCAACAGGCTGAAGCAGCGCAGGAGCCCAAGGAGAACCAAGGGGTGCCACAGGCCAACCTGCTGAGCTCCCAGGACAAGGAGGAAGAAACCAAAGAAGTTCTCAATGTGAAGAAATCAAGTGAGAGCAAAAGATAGTAAAATTACTTAAGAAAGAATACAAAAAAGTTCTTGAAAAATCAAAGACTAAGTCAGAACTCAACTCAACAGCCAACATTGCAACATAAATGCGTTTTTTTAAAAAAAGAGAAAAAAAGGACAGAATGTTGGAACAGCGGCGGCCAGGCCTAGAGTGGCCAGGCACAAGGCAGTGGCAGCCAGGCCCGGAGCAGCAACGGCCAGGCCCCAGAACAACAGCAACCAGAACCAGAGCATCAACAGCCAGCACTGGAGCAGCCAGACCTGGGGCAGTGGCAGCCAGGCATGAGGCGGAGGCGGCCAAGCCCAGGGTGGCCAGACCAGGAACAACCAGACCCGGAGAGGTGGGCCTGGAGAAGCCAGGCCCAGAGCAGCCAGGGTGGGAGCAGCCAGACCCAGAACAGCAGTAGCCAAGCCCAGAGCATCCAGGCTGGGAGTGCCCAGGCACGGAGCGGCCGGGCCCGGGGCAGCCGGGCCCAGAGCAGCCAAGTCAGGTGCGGCCAGGCCCGGAGCAGCGGCTGCCAGGCTGGGAGCGTCCAGGCCCGGAGCAGCGGCTGCCAGGCTGGGAGCGGCCAGGCCCGGAACAGCCGGGTCGGGTGCGGCCAGGCCCAGAGCAGCGGCTGCCAGGCTGGGAGCGGCCAGGCCCGGGGGAGCAGGCGGGTCGGGTGTGGCCAGGCCCGGAGCAGCGGCTGCCAGGCTGGGAGCGGCCAGGCCCGGGGGAGTGGCCAGGTCGGGTGCAGCCAGGCCCGGAGCAGAGGCTGCCAGGCTGGGAGCGGCCAGGCCCAGGGGAGCAGGCGGGTCGGGTGCGGCCAGGCCCAGAGCAGCGGCTGCCAGGCTGGGAGCGGCCAGGCCCGGAACAGCCGGGTCGGGTGCGGCCAGGCCCAGAGCAGCGGCTGCCAGGCTGGGAGCGGCCAGGCCCGGGGGAGCAGGCGGGTCGGGTGCGGCCAGGCCCGGAGCAGCGGCTGCCAAGCTGGGAGCGGCCAGGCCCGGGGGAGTGGCCAGGTCGGGTGCAGCCAGGCCCGGAGCAGCGGCTGCCAGGCTGGGAGCGGCCAGGCCCGGGGGAGTGGCCAGGTCGGGTGCAGCCAGGCCCGGAGCAGAGGCTGCCAGGCTGGGAGCGGCCAGGCCCGGGGGAGCAGGCGGGTCGGGTGCGGCCAGGCCCAGAGCAGCGGCTGCCAGGCTGGGAGCGGCCAGGCCCGGAACAGCCGGGTCGGGTGCGGCCAGGCCCAGAGCAGCGGCTGCCAGGCTGGGAGCGGCCAGGCCCGGGGGAGCAGGCGGGTCGGGTGCGGCCAGGCCCGGAGCAGCGGCTGCCAAGCTGGGAGCGGCCAGGCCCGGGGGAGTGGCCAGGTCGGGTGCAGCCAGGCCCGGAGCAGCGGCTGCCAGGCTGGGAGCGGCCAGGCCCGGGGGAGCAGGCGGGTCGGGTGCGGCCAGGCCCGGAGCCGCGGCTGCCAGGCTGGGAGCGGCCAGGCCCGGGGGAGCAGCCGGGGCGGGTGCGGCCAGGCCCGGAGCAGCGGCTGCCAGGCTGGCAGCGGCCAGGCCCGGGGGAGCAGCCGGGGCGGGTGCGGCCAGGCCCGGAGCAGCGGCTGCCAGGCTGGGAGTGGCCAGGCCCGGGGGAGCAGGCGGGTCGGGTGCGGCCAGGCCCAGAGCAGCGGCTGCCAGGCTGGGAGCGGCCAGGCCTGGAGAAGCCAGACCTGGAGCAGCCGGGCCTGGAGCAGCAGCAGCCGGGCCTGGAGCGGCCGGGCCCAGAGCAGCCAGGCCAGGAGCAGCCAGGTCCAGGGCAGCAGCAGGCAGGCCCGGAGTGGCAGCAGCCGGGCCCAGAGCAGCCGGACCCAGAGCAGCTGGACCCTGAGCAGCCAGGTCGGGAGCGGCCAGGCCCAGAGCAACAGAGACCAGGCCTGGAGCAACAGAGACCAGGCCCGGAGCAACAGCGACCAGGCCTGGAGCAGCCGGGCCCAGTACAGCTCGTTCCTCGCCTGCCCATGCTCCAGGGCTGCTTCTCAGACATGGCTGGAAACTTTTGGGGGAACTTGAGGGTCTGCTGAATCAAGCAAGTGATGAAGGCTTAGATCTGGATGTGTTGAGTTGTTGTAGCGCTGGGGTGTTGATCTGTGAGTGCCTTGTGTGGGGTCTGGATGAGGTTGGTTGATCTATATGGAAATGTCTTTTGTTTGAAGTGTATCCTTGAGAATGTGGAGGTATTATTGATTTGAGAAAATGCTAAGTAATATATTTGCTACCTGAAAAATTTAAAGTTCTGAAAGTTTAAGGTCTCTTGCCAAAAAGAGGTTTTAAAGCTAACACCTTTATTTTAATGGAGAAAGGGGAGCACATGCCCTTCCCAGCCAGAACAGGTAATCCAATTCCAGCCAGCAGCTATCTTTAAATAATGTGTTCATTTACATTTGAATGGCTATGCCTTTTGATAGACCAAGGGCAAATTTACATGTAAACAAGTTTGCTTCTCAGTTCCCAGGGCAGAAAAAACAAGGTTTAAAATTATTAGATTTTAAAATTTATTCTTAAAAATATAAAAATTTATTAATTAAAAAAAACAAGGAAATTAAAAACCCTGATGAACAATATTAACTGTTGATTATAATAGAATCAGAGATACGGGAGGGGAGGGGACTGATGATTCTTGGGGAAAAGGGGAGTGGTAGGTGCGGGAAGAGACTGAACATAAACTGTGCACCTATGGATGGGAACCTGGTGGAGGGGGGGAAAATGAGGAACTTTTGTAATAATATGAACAATAAAGGTTTATTTAAAAGAATAATAATAAAAATAAATAAAAAAATACTATACCCAGCAAAGCTATCACTCAGAATCGAAGGCCAGATAAAGGGCTTCACTAATAAAAAAAAAGCTAAAGGAGTTCATCACTGCCAAACCAGAATTACATGAATTGCTGAAGCGGCCTCGGCGGTGGCTGACGCAGTGCCGGGGCTGTTGGGTGTGCTCGCCAGAGGCACTGCCAGCTGCTCCCGCAGCTTTCCGGCTCTCCTCTGCCTGAGGTGGTGGCCCAGCACCCCGGAGGCTGTGGTCATGATGCTGAGGCGGGGAGTGAGTGGGCATGCCTGGGCCGCAGTGAGAAGCAGGGAGCCCATGCAGGCTGCCCACATGCAGATGGCTCAGGTGTGCTGCGTCCTGTCAGCGTGGCCGGGCTGAGGTCGCTGTGCTGCTGGCTGTTGAACATGTGGGTGGGGGCCTGCTGCCGCTCTCAGGCTGCAGGAACAGCAGCTGCACTGTCACTGTCAGCGATCGGACCCAGGACACTGTCAGCAGCTGCCAGCAGATGGCACAGGCACGCTCGCCAAGCTGTGCCCCCCAGGACGCACGAGTGGGAGAGCTCTGCTGCAGGCTCAACCCCCTTGGCGTCCGCTGTGTGGGCATGAGGGCGAGATGAGGCCAAAACGCGGTCTCCAGTCAGCAGGTGGGTTGGCTGCTGGTTGGCTGGTCTAAGACGGGCCATGTGGTCCGTCCGTTCCAGCAGAACAGCTTGGTTTTAGTCCCCTGGCAGTTCCCAAGGAGAGGGTCTGGGACAGAATCAAAGCATGCAAGCCTCCTAAGGCCTCGTTCCAGAAATGCTACATTATTGCTTCTGTGACTTCAGCTGTAAGACTACCAAGATTTTGACCCAGTAATCCCACTCCTAGGAATGTATCTGAAGAAACTGGAAACACCAATCAGAAAGAATATATGCACCCCTGTGTTCATAGCAGCACAATTTACAATAGCTAGGATTTGGAAATAGCCCAAGTGCCATCAGCAAATGAGTGGACCAGAAAACTATGGTACATCTACACAATGGAATACTATGCTGCCATAAAAAAGAAGGAATTCTCATCATTTGCAGCAACCTGGATAGAACTGGAGAACATCATGCTGAGTGAAATAAGCCAGTCAATGAAAGAGAAACACCACATGATCTCACTCATTTATGGATAATAAAGAACATTGTAAATTGATGAACAAAAAGATAGGTACAGAGACAGTAAAGCAACAAACTGTCCAATTACAGCGAGGAGCGAGCTGCTCCGGGCCTGGCTGTTCCGGGCCTGGCCTCTGTTGCTCTGGTCCGTTCCACAACCAGCTGCTCCGGGTCTGGCCACTGCCGCTCCCGACCTGGCTGCTCCGGGCTTGGCTGCTGCTGTTCTGGGCCTGGCTGCACCCGACCCGGCTGCTCTGGGCCCGGCTGCTCCAGGCCCCAGCCACTCCGGGCCTGGCTGCTCCCAGCCTGGCAGCTGCTGCTCCGGGCCTGGCCGCACCCGACCCGGCTGCTCTGGGCCCGGTTGCTCCGGGCCTGGCCGCTCCCAGCCTGGCAGCTGCTGCTCCGGGTCTGGCCACTGCCGCTCCCGACCTGGCTGCTTCGGGCTTGGCTGCTGCTGCTCCGGGCCTGGCCGCACCCGACCCGGCTGCTCCGGGCCCGGAAGATTTCTTTCTTAAGCTCGTGTTCCCCTGGGGTACTTGCCCTCGTGGCTGGCAGACCTGTGAGGAAGGGCTAATTTCAGTCCTAGCATGGGCCCTCCTGTCTGAAGGAGGGTGTGAGATACAGATCAAAGATTTTTCCAATGTTAAAACCATCCCTGTCTGTGCAGCACCCTTTTGGGGAGCTCTCTTGCTAACTTGGAAACATCTTGCCTTTCAGGTTTGAAGTGGCAGAGTCAATGCTAGGATCCAGGCTGTTGGCCTGCACCTGTGTTGAAAGTTGATAGCCCAACCTGTTGACGTTTAAATGGTTGCTGTTTTCTGCCCTTAAGTACTAACAAGGGCAAGCAATGAACTGTCCAATGTAATGACATAATACTGAGTGAGGGAGTGACAGACTAAGGACTCTCCGGCCGGAGGCTAACCCCAGCGGCCAGAATATGCCAGAAGTTCCTCCGAAGGCTGATGGACCGGAGCTTCAGCAGGGCTGGAAATCTGCAAATTTCCCCTCACCGGTCACCTTCTGTTCCTCAGACTGACCTGTTTGCGTTCCTAAAGGGCCAATGAAAAGCCGGAGGTCAGGCTCCCCTGACTCCCAGATTAATATTTCTGTCTGGGCTCTTTATTCCTTTACATCACAGCTCTTCTCCCGGTTCCCGAACCCTCGATGTGCAAAGACCCTAGCACTCTCCCCTCTCTCCTACCCGCAGTTTATGGTCCTCTGTCACTCTGCTCCTTCCGCCCTCTCCACTCATACTCCAAACACACACCTGGGATCTGTCATCCATTTTCCAGGAATTTCTCTATGTTTCACTGTTAATTTTAAAAAATATTTTATTTTAAAAATATATATTTTCATTGATTTCAGAAAGGAAGGAAGAGATAGATCAAAAATGAGAAAGAATCATTGATTGGCTGCCTCTTGCACATCCACATTGTGGATGGAACCCACAACCTGGGCATATACCCTGACCAGGAATCAAACCATGACCTCCTGATTCATAGGTCCATGCTCAGCCAGAGTCATGCTGGCTGGAATACCTTCTTTGTTATAGTAAAAATCACTTATTAAAGGAACAAGATGTTCTAGAAACAGAACCTATGCACGGTTCTGTTTCTAGAACATCTTGTTCCTTTAATGACTGGCAATGCTCTAAACCATACAATTACCATAACCTTAGAATTGTTGATATTTGGCAATGGAAATGCTCCTCTTTACTTTTTTTTTTTTTTTTCAAGCTTCTTATTCTGACACTTATGTTTTCCTCCAGATGATCTTTAGAATAATTTTTTCCAGTTTTCAAGAAATACTATTGAGATTTTTTTTGAAACTATTCTAAAACTCCAAAAGAACTTGGGAAAGATTGACATTTTGACAGTATTGAAATTATAGCTTTTTTTTTTTTCAGGCATCCAGTATGACTTAGGTTTATTTATTTTTATTTTACTAGTTAAAAAATATTTTTATTGACTGCGCATTCGGGCGGATGGCGGCCGGGCGCCCCGGGAGCCGTGGGTGACCTGCTCCCCTCCACCCCGTGCCTCACTCCGCGGCGTGGGCAGTGCGGGCCGTCCCGGCGCCGCCCCAGCTGGGCTCCGGGACTGGCGCTGGAGGCGGCGGGCGGCCCGGCCCGGGGAGGAGAAGGCGGGAGAGGCGCGGGGCGCGGGCGCGGGGCGCGGGGCGCGGGGCGCGGGGCGCGGGGCGCGGGCGCGGGCGCGGGCGCGGGCAGCATGAGTCGGCAGCGGCCGGCGCGCAGGCCGCCAGCGAGCTCGGGGACCCGGCCGAGGAGCCGGTGGCCGCGGCTGCCGGGACCCCATCAGCGCGGAGGGCCCGCTGCAGCCTGAGAGATGAGCGTCCTGGTTGACAGTTGCCAGAACAGACCTGGCGGCGTGCAGCGGCTTGCGCGGGCATCAACAATAATGACTGACCGAGAGGACAGTGCTCGTCCGTGTCCGTGAGAAAAACTGCAAGGGAAGACGCCCGGTCTGCGTGCCGCCGGTGTGTTTGGCCCGGAAGGTCGTGGGCCTGGTCAGGACGCCCCGGCGGGATTCCCGACTTGAACACGGGGGCCACCAAGGGGAGTGGGACGCGGAGACTGTGCGACATCGCCAACGTCCTGGACGGCATCGGCCTGGGAAAGAAGCCCAAGCACCACATCCGATGGGTAGGAAGCGACCTCAACAGCTTGGAGCCGTGCCCCAGCCCAAGAAGCTGCGCGAGGAGCTGTCCGACCTGCCGCCACGGGGGAGGCTCTGGCCCAGCAGCTCGGGAGGCTCGCGTACGTGACATCCCAGCAGCCGCGCCTTCCGCGACAGGCTGTGGTCGCGGGGAAGCGCCGGCGGAGACCAGATGGCCGTCCCGCCCAGAGGGGACCCCATCGCGGCGCACACGGAGCACCAGGGGCCCATCGTCTGCGGCGGAGGCGGGGCGGGAGGCGCTCTGAAGGTGCAGGGCCCTCGGCGCCTAAGAAGAGCGAACTCTGGAAAGCCTGACAAAGAAGACCCGGGGCAGCAGAGGGAGGCGAGCGACGGAGGGGGCTGGTGCCGGGAGCGGCTTCGGACGCCGCGCGGCTGTGACGCCCGAGCGGTCCTCAGCGCCAGCGCCTGTGAGGCCCCCGCGGCGGCCCGGCCAGAGCGTCTCTGAGCAGCTCGCTGCCGGGTCCGGGACCCCCGTGGTTTCCGCACTCACGACTCTTCATTCCCGCCGGCCTTTGTCAGTGACTGGACGTCCCGCCGCTGACGCTCCTTCCTCAGCGAGCGCCACCCCCCGAGGCCAGGCCCGCGTGGACGCTCCCTCCCGGAGCAGTGGCCTTACACGAGGTCACGTCTGCATCGGCTGCCGCGCAGTGGGCGGGCGTGCACACGCTTCTCACTGTGACGTCTGTACACACCTGTAATGCTTCGATTGCCCATGTGTGTCTCAGTGAGTCTTCGCCGTGTACAGCCAAAATCATGTATATATGGAAATTAGCGGATGCTCTGATCTGTGGTGTCTGTAACTTATTAGAATCCTCTGAACGTGAAGATGGTGGGTTTGGTTAGTTTCTGTGTGATCCCTGCAGTGACTGTGTCTGAGCAGACGGTGGCGCCCACACCTTCAGGGACGGGTGGGAAGGCCATCAGGTAGCGGCTCAGCGAGTGTGAGACAGGATCCCGCCGACCGCTGTTCTGAGCTGGGTGCCAGCAGGTGTGTGATGTCTCTGCAACCCTGCTCCTCCCCAGAGGGTGCTTTCAGGCCTTAGCTGTCCCCTCCCTCTCCCGCTCCAGGCCCTTCTCCGAGCACCTGGCGATGTCTACCTCCCTGGTGAACCACGTGCCACCTGTGCCTCAGTCACTGCGTTACCGCGGGACTGTGAGCTCCGGACGCCTGTCTCACCGCCCGCCCGCCCGCCCGGAGCCGTGCACAGTGCCTGCGCGTAGACGTGCTCAGTAGCAAGTGCGTGGATTGTAAAATCAGACCAAACGTCCGTGGCTTGTCTGCCATACAGGACCGTAGGAGCATCATTCACATTTATATTTTAAACGTCTCTCGCTTTCAAAGAAAAATATGAAGCAACTAGAAATTAAGATCATGTATAAAGGTTTAAAATAGGAATCAAAATATTGAAAAATAGTGCTGTGTTTAGGATGCACATACCTCTGCACTCTGGTGGCTTCTCCCTGTGCCCCGTGCACGTGCCACTGCCCCCCAACTCTTCTCCTTCCCCCCACCCCCACGCCCGCTTTCCCTCCAGGCCTGCCTGCTGGGAGTGCTCCCATGTGGGACGTAAGCAGGTCAGGTCTCAGTGAGAACTGGCAGCTCAGTCTGTGTGATGGCCGCAGCCCTGAGGAGGAGGTCACTCACAGCGGTCACCAGCCTTTCGGACCTCACAGACCTCCACTTGGTGACCATTGATCTAAGGAGGGCAGAGCGGGAGGAGCGGAGAGGCCTGAGCACCTGTGGTGAAGGGGAAATAGGGAAAAAAGACCTTTCCTGAGAAGGAATGGGGAAGGGGGTAAGGAAGGTAGTCTCCCCAAAAGCCAACAAGGGAAGCGTGGCCACAGGTGATGGCTTTGTTTCTGAGCACAGTTCTGAACTCGCGTGATGTGCCACGTGTTCAGCTTTACGGATTGGTGCGAGGGCAAAAGATCATGTGAACAGAGCTCTCTGTAACCATAGACATGTGCTATAAAGGAATGTTCTCCATCAAAAAAATATATATTTTTATTGATTTCAGAGAGCAAAGGAAGAGTGAGAGAGAGATAGAAACATCAATGATGAAATACAATCATCAATAGATCAGCTGCCTCCTGCACACCCCCTACTAGGAATTTTGCCTGCAATCCCCATAACCCAAGCATGTGTCCTGACCTGGAATTGAACAGTGACTTCCTGGTTCATGGATCAATGCTCACCCACTAAGCCACACCAGCTAGGCTGATTTACATTTATTCACATTAACTTTTATTATCTCTTAGTAAAGTCTGTCTTGCTTTTTTGTGATGTCATCTTATTTTCTTTCCTTATTTTTCTACTAGAGGCCCAATGCACAGATTTGTGCAAGAATGGGCCTTCTTTCCCCTGGCTGCCAGCTCCACCTTCACTTTGTCCAGAGCCACCTTTTCACTCTGGCCCAGAGCTGCCTTTCCACCTTCCCACACTGCCCAGAGGCCGGGAGTGGCTGGGGCAGTGTGGAAGGCCTGCATCGTTGCCATGGAAACAAGAGTCCCACCCTGCCCCCAGCCACTTGGCTCCTGAGTATGCAAATCAACCCTCCATCTTTGTTGGGTTAATTTGCATACTCACTCCTGATTGGCTGGTGGGTATCACAAAGGTACAGTCAATTTGCATCTCACTCTTTTATTAGTGTATATATCTTGGGAAATAGTGAGAACACTAGCATGTGAGTCCCTACTATGGCCTGATCATTAAGATATTTCATAGTGATTGGGAACCCAAGATGGCTGCTCGGGTAGGCACCTAGCCGCGCCGCACACAACAATTTCAACAAAATACAACTAAAATATAAAATGGACATCACCCAGAACTACAGGAAAGTTGACTGACTGGAAATTCTACAACGAGAAGCAAGGAGAAAACCAGAAGGAAGCGCGGAGGAGCTGGAAAAGCCTAAGGTACGGAGACACGCGGCGCGGAGAGGACGGAGCCGGAGAGGAGGGAGGCGGAGTGCCTGGCTGGGCGTTCCCTGGCGGGAAGGAGATAAAACTCCGACTGTGCTGGGCCCCATTCTGACTGCTCTGAACTCCAGGCCTAGGCCAGACCCCGGGGACCCAGGCTCACACAGAAGGAGCTGGGCTGAAAGGCGGAACCCAGGGGAGCGGCGAAAGGAGGTCCCGGCGGCGCCGCGCAGAGAAGGGACGGCCGGCTGTGCCGCGGGAGTGCCCTGGTGGGAAGGAGCCAGGGGCGCCAGACTGCTCTGAACGCCACCTCCAACTCCACTTCCAACTGAACTGAACCCCAGTTTCGGGACCATTGGGGGAGAGACTAGACTGTTTGGTAGCAGGCGAAAATCGAGGCCGCTTTTCTCTCAGAGGCGCTTACAACAAGTACTGAAGGACCCTGAGTCTCAGGAGTCGCATAGGGCGGGGCTGACGGAAGCCAAAGCTGCAGGCTCCACCCTGAAACCGCGCCCCATCAGGAAAGCTGCCTGCGAAAATGCCTAAACCAAATAGATCACAAACGAAAGAAATGGAGGACAAAAAGCGACTGGATATAGAGTTCAAAACCACACTTAGAAGGTTTTTCAAGAGTTTCCTAGAAAAGGCCGATAAAATAAATGAGACTTATGAGGATATGAAAAGGGATCAACAAGAAATAAAGAATACATTGTCTGAAATAAAAACTATTATACAGAGTCCTAAAAACAGAATAGAAGATCGCAAGAATCAAGTCAAAGATTTGGAACATAAAGAGCCAGAAGATACTCCTCCGCAGAAGCTAGAAGGCAAGAGAATCCAGAAAATTGAGAATCAAGTCAAAGATTTGGAACATAAAGAGCCAGAAGATACTCCTCTGCATTCGCTAGAAGGCAAGAGAATCCAGAAAATTGAAGATGATGTAAGAAACCTCTGGGACAACTTCAAACGATCCAACATCAGAATTATGGGGGTCCCAGAAGATGAGAGAGAACAAGATATCGAAAACATACTGAAAGAAATAGTGACAGAAAACTTCCCCCACCTGGTGAAAGAATTAGACTTACAAGTCCAGGAAGCACACAGAACTCCAAATAAAAGGAATCCAAAGAGGACCACACCAAGACAAATCATAATTAAGATTCCAAGAGCAAAAGACAAAGAGAGAATATTAAAAGCAGCAAGAGCTAGGCAGATAGTTACCTATAAAGGAGCACCTATACGATTGTCAGCTGACTTCTCAACAGAAACCATGCAGGCCAGACGGGAATGGCAAGAAATATTCAAGGTGATGAATAGTAAGAACCTACAGCCAAAGATAATCTATCCAGCAAAGCTATCACTCAAATTCGAAGGTCAGATAAAGAGCTTCACTAATAAAGAAAAGCTAAAGGAGTTCATCACCACCAAACCAGAATTATATGAATTGCTGAAGGGGGTTCTTTCAGAAGAGAAAGTAAATAAAGATAAAAATTATGAACAACAAATACATAACTATCAACAAGTGAATCTAAAAACCAAGGAAATTAAAAAAAAATCTGATGAACAATATTAACTGTTGAATATAACAGAATCAGAGGTATGGAAGGGGAGTGAACTGATGATTCTTGGGGAAAAGGGGAGAGGGGGATGTGGGAAGAGACTGAACATAAACTGTGCACCTATGGATGAGGACAATGGGGGGTGGGGAAAGGGCAGAGGGTGGGGTGGGAAGGGGGGGGAGGGACATTTGTATTAATATGAACAATAAAAATTAAGAATAAATAAATAAATAAATAAATAAATAAAAAAGATATTTCATAGTGTTTTCCTTTCTTCTCCTCCTCCTCCTCCTCCTTCTTTAGCTTTTTTTGTTCATTTTCACAGCTATGCTGAAGTGGGTTATATAATTTATATTTTATTTTAGGGAACCTAAATGAGAGAAGATAGGCAAGTAACGCGAGCTGTGGCTCAGAGGAGGTTGGATTGTACCTAGTTGGTGCTGCAGTGTGAAGCACTATTAAACCCTGTCTCTGGGCAGTTTTCAGGGCCCTTGTCAGGTGTATCTGCCCTTAAACTGTTCGAGAGAAACTCCTCCAGATTTCCTAGGTCTGGTGGATGTCAACTCTGAGATCCACTCCCTTCCCCTCAAGCCAACTAGTAGAGTTAGCAGTGGCTGAGGCAATATTCTATATTCCCATTGTGTCTCTCTACTAGAAAGTTCACTGACACTGCAGCTCTGTCCACTTTCTGCTTCTTCCATCTATTGCTTCTCAATGGCAAACTAATTTGTAGTAAATAGCATTTTGACTGTTTCACTTTCCTCAGCTCAGAGTCCTAACTCTGTAAAAATGTGTAGCCCAGCTGGCATGGCTCAGCAATTGAGCAGATGAACCAAGAGATCAGGGTTCAATTCCCAATCAGGGCGCATGTGGGTTTTCTCCCCTGTGCGGGACTTGTAGGAGGCAGCTAGTCAATGATTCTCTCTCATCACTGATGTTTCTATCTCTCTCCCCCTCTCCCTTCTCTCTGAAATCAATAAAAATATTTTCTTAGAAATGTGTGTGCAATAATATAGAAGATGTTTATAGATGTGAGTGATTGCTCACCTACCAATTTACAGAGCATCTGTTCCGAACCAGCACGCCCTGCGCGGAGGGTAAAGGGGCCATCGTCCGTCCTCATGGAGTTTATGGAGTTGGAGAGGCTGACAAGTAAACAGAAAACTTCAAGTCAATGGGGAAGACTAATTTATATATTCTAAGATATATATGTACACACATATGTACACAAAAGAATGAAATCAGAAATGCTGTTATAAGTGACAATTTCAACTGGCATTTAAAACTTTTTTATTTTTTCCAAGTTTATGCTAATAATAACGTATAACATGAATGATGGAAAACATTTAAAAGCCCAGCTGGTGTGGCTCAGTGGTTGAGTGGCAATCTATAAGCCTGAAGGTCACAGTTTGATTCCTAGACAGGCATATGCCAGGCCTGTGGACTCAATTCCCAGTAGGGCGTGTGCAGAGGCAGCTTATCAAGGATTCTTTCTCATCATTGATGTTTCTCTCTCTCTCTCCCTCTCCCTTCCTCTCTGAAATAAATAAAATATTTTAAAATAAGTAAAAATTAAACATATAAGGGCTCCACTGACCAAATATGAGACAATTTGAGCAATAAGATAGATAATAGTGGGCACAGATTATAATACATCAAATACAATGATACTAATCTTTTGTTGCTGTTAATCTTCACTTGAGGACACTTTGTCCTGTTGTTTAGAGGAGTGGAATGGAGGGGGAGAGACAGGGAGATACTTTGTTTCCCCAAAAATAAGACAGTGTCTTATATTAATTTTTGCTCCCACAGATGCGCTAGGTCTTATTTTCAGGGGTTGTCTTATTTTTCCATGAAGAAGAATATGGTACACATTTATTGTTAAATGAAAATAAAGGAAATTTATTACCTGTATATGGTACGGTAGTACAATAGTTGTCAACACAAACCAGACAAACTGTGAATCCTACAGTATCAAGAATTTACTCATTTATTCAATGACAATCATGTCATCATCTTCTGGGACATCATCATAACAATCCAATTCCTGAATTTCCTGGTGAATTTCTTTTTTATTTATATTTTTATTGATTTCAGAGAGATAGGGAGAGGGAGAGAGTGATAGAAACATCAGTGATGAGAGGGTGGTGAATTTCTTGTGACTCCATTTCTTTCAGAATCAGTGGACCAAATCTCTCATGTTTAGCAATAGCATTCTGAGACAGAGCCTAGGGAGGCCTTATTTTCAGATGATGCCTTATATTTCACTCAGAAGGAAACCTGTAAGTAGGTCTTATTTTGGAGGATGTGTTATTTTCAGGGAAATACGATAGAAACATCAGTGAGAGAGAGACGGCCTCTAGCACACGCCCCAACCAGGGACAGGGATTGAGCCTGCAACCGAGGTATGCGCCCTGGACTGGAATTGAAGCCAGGAACCTTCAGTCTGGGGGACAATGCTCCAACTCCTGAGCCAATACTAATCTTTATATATATATATATATATATATATATATATATATATATATATATATATAATTTTCTAAGTTTATTATAGAAATATTTCATGATTTGAACATTTTTTCTTCAATTTTTAAAAAATATATATCTTTTTATTGATTTTTTACAGAGAGGAAGGGAGATAGAGAGCTAGAAACGTCAATGAGAGAGAAACATCGACCAACTGCCTCCTGCACACCCTCTACCGGGGATGTGCCCACAACCAATGTACATGCCCTTGACCGGAATCGAACCTTGGACCCTCCAGTCCGCAGACCGACGCTCTACCACTGAGCCAAATCGGCTTTGGCAATAATCTTTTTTTTTTTTTTTAAAGAATTTTCTTTCAAGTCCAGTTGCCCTTTTTTAATTTTATTTTTTTTAATATATTTTTATTGATTTTGTACAGAGAGGAAGGGAGAGAATAGAGAGAGTTAGAAACATCGATGAGAGAGAGTCATCGATCAGCTGCCTCTTGCACACCCCCTACCGGGGATATGCCCGCAACCAAGGTACATGCCCTTGACCGGAATCGAACCCGGGACCTTTCAGTCCCCAAGCCGACGCTCTATCCATTGAGCCAAACCGGTTTCGTCCAGTTGCCCTTTTTAAAAAAAAAAAATATATATATATATATATATATATTTATTGATCTCAGAGAGGAAGGGAGAGGAGAGAGAGAGAGAAACATCAATGATGAGAGACAATCATTGATCGGCTGCCTCCTGTGCGCCTCACACAGGATTGAGCCTGCAACCCCCACAACCTGGGCATGTGCCCTGATTGGGAATGAAACTGTGACCTTTTGGCTCATAGGTTGATGCTCAACCACTGAGCCACATTGGCCGGGCTATTTTTTCTTTTTTAAATGGGTAGCTGGTTTCTCTTTATTTGGGCCTTAGGAAGAAAATTAACTTTGATCACATATTACCTTTTTTTTAAAAAAATCTAATTTTACATAGATAGGATCTTTTGTAAAAACTGGCCAAATGCTGTGGCTCAATTGGTTCCGTGTTGTCTTGTGCACCAGGACAACGAACATATTTTATGTTTTTATTGATTTCAGAGAAGACGGGAGAGTGAGAGAGACAGAAACATCAATGATGAGAGAGAATCATTAATAGGCTGTCTCCTTCATGCCTCCAACTGGTGATCCATGCCAGTTGGGCAATTACTGTATCTTTTTTATCCACTCATCTACTGATGGGCACTAAAGTTGTTTCTAGACACTGGCTATGAGTATAGGGTGCATACATTCTTTCTGATTGGTGTTTCAGGTTTCTTGGGCTATATTCCCAGAAGTGGGGTAGCTGGGTCAAATGGAGTTCCATTTTTCAATTATTTGAGGAAACTCCATACTGTTTTTCATAATGACTGCACCAGCATCCACCTGGCGACCCGCGGTGGATGCTCAAACCTCTGGGCCGGGCTAGGTACCGTGTTTTTTGTTTTGTTACAATGGGAAATGCCATTGTACTAGTGTTCTTGGTTTCTCTTTCTGAGAGCTCATTGCTGGCGTGTACAAATGTAAGCTTGCTGGCCTGGCTCCATGGTGGCCGTGGGCCTGAGAGCCAGGAGGCTGGATCCGGGCAGGGCACCTGCGGGCTGCAGGCGGAGAACCAGGGATTCTCTGCTCCTGGCGTTTCCATCCCCTCCCTCCCTCCCTCTCTCCCTCCTCTCGGGAACCAGTACAAATGCGTCCTCAGAAGAGGCCCTGGCCAGGGACGGGGTGACGGCGGGGTTAGGTCTGAACCGGGGCCTGGACTGGGCTCTCCGCCCCCCCCCCTCCGGGCTGGGCGCAGACGCCGCCCGCCCCCGGCTCCCGGGCGCTGGTAGGTGGCTGCGGAGCGCCGACCTCAGGCCCAGCTCCGGGCCGGCGCCCCAGCGAAGGCCCCCCTTCCGCCGCCGCCGGAGCGGCCCCCGCGCTGGTTCCGGGGCCCGCGGCGCCGCTCCGTTACGTGCATCAGGCGGAGTCTCCGCGCCCCGGCGATCCTGCCGCCGGGCGATCCTGCCGCCGGGCGATCCTGCCGCCGGGCGATCCTGCCGCCGGGCCGGTGCGGGCAGCGGCGGCCATGGGCTTGCCGGGCGAGTTCCTCCCCACGGCCGCCCGCCGGGCGCCCACAGGGGCCCCGCAGGGTCCCGCCCCGCCGCCCGCTCCTTCCGCCCGGCGGCGCCCGCCTCGGAGGCGGGGCGGGCGGCAGGCACCGCAGCCCAGCCGCCGGGTCACGGCCCAGGCAGCGGAGGCGCTGAGTGACCCTTCGACTCCAGCCCTGGAGGCCTCGGGGTGACCCTGTGAGCCCCGCCGGGCGGCCTCCCCCTGGAGCGGCATCGGGCCAGGTCCGCCCGGGCGCCGAGCTGGGGGACGGGGCTGGGCCGGTCCGTGGCCTCGCACGTGGCGCTGCCGGCACCTGCGGGTGGGCGTGCGGGCTCACCCCGCCGTGCGGCCCCGCACCCCGGGCCCGCCGCAGCTCTGCTGGGTGCGGGGCGGTGCGGGCGGCGCGGGGGTGACGGGGCCGGGCGGGCGGTGCGGGGCCGGGCTGGGCGGGGCGGTGCGGGGGGGACGGGACGGGACGGACGGGCGGGCGGTGCGGGCCGGGCGGGGCGGGCGTGGACGGGGCTGGGCTGTGCGGGGCGGTCGGGGCGGTCGGTGCGGAGCCGGGCTGTGCGGAGCGGGGCGGGCGGGGCGGGCGGCGCGGGGGTGACGGGGCCGGGCGGGCGGGGCGGGGCCGGGCTGTGCGGGGCGGGCGGCGCGGGGCGGGCGGTGCGGGGCCGGGCGGTCGAGCCGGGCGGGGCCCGGGCGGCGCGGGGCGGGGCGGGCGGTCGGGGCCGGGCTGTGCGGGGCGGGCGGCGCGGGGCGGGGCGGGCGGTCGGGGCCGGGCTGTGCGGGGCGGGCGGCGCGGGGCGGGGCGGGCGGTCGGGGCCGGGCTGTGCGGGGCGGGCGGCGCGGGGCGGGCGGGCGGTGCGGGGCCGGGCGGTCGGGCCGGGCGGGGCGGGGGGGACGGGCGGGCGGGGCGGGGCGGGCGGCAGGCCCTCCTCCGCCCGGCTGGCAGGCAGTGGTCAGGGAGCCGTTAATCACCGGGGCGGGCGGGCGGGAGCACGGGGAGGGCAGGAGGCCGGCTGGGGACACAGGTCGGCGGCTCAGGCGCTGGCCCCCAGCTTGGCCGTCGCTCTGTGTTCTTGCCTCCCCAGGACACCGGGTTCCCTCCGCTGCGCTTAATGATTGCCCAGAGGCGGCTATAAAGGGCCTGGTGCGGGGAGGAGGGGGAGGCCAGCTCAGCAGGTCGGCGGCAGCTGGGGAGCGGCAGAGAGGCCGTCAGCGCCTGTCCGCCTCAGGCCGGGCTCCGCCATGGCCGCCCGGGGCTACGGCTACTACCGCGCCGTCATCTTCGCGGCCATGTACGGGGGCTACAGCCTCTACTACTTCAACCGCAAGACCTTCTCCTTCGTCATGCCCTCGCTGGTGGAGGAGGTCCCTCTGGACAAGGACGACCTGGGTGAGCCCTCGGGGCGGGTGGCGGCCGACGAGTGTGCGGCTCAGTGGTGGGTGCAGCCCTGCGCCGTGTGCGCATCTGCACGGCGGAGGGGCGGGACGGCTCCGTGGCCGGGCGGAGGCGGGAGCGGAGTACGTGGTGTGGGTGGAGGACTGTGATCCATGGACAGCACAGGCCATGAGGATCTGTGTGTCCCACGTGCACCCAGAGGCACTGCTGGCGCTGTGTGCCCAGGGGGTTGAGTCCCGCTGCCTGTGGTGCGGGCGCGCTGAGAGCACGGGAACGGGTCGGCACCGGGGCCTCACGTGCCCAGCAGGCTACCTTTCCGGAGGACCACGTCCCTGACTCCATTCTAAGCCCTTCGCCCCGTGTTCAAAGGTGGGGAGCAGAGTGGCCAGAGACCTGGTTGGCACCAGGGCGAGGGAACCAAGTGGAGGCGAACCCCGGGGAGGTGCTCCTGTCCTGCCCCTCTTGCTTCCAGGCAGCTGTCCCTGGCACTCCCCAGGAGGCCGAAAGGCCACGGGTCAGGCGGGCTCGGCTGCCGGGAAGCAGGGAGAGCCCTGAGGCAGGGCAGTGGCCACCGGCCCTCCTGGCGCTCCTGGAAGGAAGCTGCCTCACCCTGCCAGCACCACTGCCCCCCTGACCCCTCTCCCCAACCTCTCCTGTGCCTCTGCCTGCCCCTGACCCCCGGGCCTGTTCCCCCCCTGCAGGGCTCATCACCAGCAGCCAGTCGGCAGCCTACGCCATCAGCAAGTTTGTGAGCGGAGTGCTGTCTGACCAGATGAGCGCTCGCTGGCTCTTCTCATCGGGGCTGCTCCTGGTCGGCCTGGTCAACGTGGCCTTTTCCTGGAGCTCCACCGTGTCCGCCTTCGCCGCCCTCTGGTTCCTCAACGGCCTGGCGCAGGGCCTGGGCTGGCCCCCGTGCGGGAAGGTCCTCAGGAAGGTGAGGCCTCCGCCGAGGGGTTTGTCAGGAGCGCGGTCCGGCTCCCGCCGCTTGTCGGTGTTTTAGGAGCCTGACACGGGGGATCAGGCGGAAATGAGGGGAATGGCCTTTCCTCATTCCGTCACGTGAGCTTCCGGGTCTGCCCCTGGATCCCCTCCTCTGCGGGTGGCAGGGAGGCTGGGCACCTGCCTACTCTGTCCCTCTGCCCGCCCGCAGTGGTTTGAGCCATCTCAGTTTGGCACTTGGTGGGCCATCCTGTCGACCAGCATGAACCTGGCTGGAGGGCTGGGCCCCATCCTGGCAACCATCCTGGCCCAGAGCTACAGCTGGCGCAGCACGCTGGCCCTGTCGGGGGCGCTGTGTGTGGCCGTCTCCTTCCTGTGTCTCCTGCTTATCCGCAACGAGCCTGCCGACGTCGGACTCCGCAACCTGGACCCCACCCCCTCCAAGGGCAAGAAGGGTGAGCACCGGCGAGGCGGGCCCCTCGGTCATACGTGGCGATGCTATCGAGGACTGGCTGGGGTGACGTGCGCACCTGCACAGCCCGTGCTAGCCAAGGGGAGGGGCAGGACGATGATGGAGAGGGTGGGCGTAGATAAAACTCCATTCCAAACACATTTACGTGCCAGACAAATGTGCCCATAGTGCTAGGATTCATATTCTCACCTGACCCTTCCCCACAGACGGGGCTTCTCTGGCCCGGCAGCAGCCTAAGCGGCCGCGGCCGGGCTCTCCTCCCTCCGCCCCGTCCTCATGTCGCCCCTGGCTGAGGCGGGCAGCGAGGGAGGGCAGCGGGCGTGAGGGACCTCGCTGCCCGGCTCTGGCGGACTCTGTTCCTGGGGCTGGCTAATGGCTGGCGGGCGCCCTGGGGGAGGGCAGCAGAGCAGAGCTTGAGGCCTGCCTCCCCCCAGGCTCCGTGAAGGAGGAGAGTACCTTACAGGAGCTGCTGCTGTCCCCCTACCTGTGGGTGCTCTCCACGGGCTACCTGGTGGTGTTTGGAGTGAAGACCTGCTGTACGGACTGGGGCCAGTTCTTCCTCATCCAGGAGAAAGGACAGTCGGCCCTTGTGGGTAAGAGGCCGCTGGGACGGGGTGGGCAATGCAGGCCGGCTTCCCTCCTTTCCTTTTCTTCTCTCCCGAGGCTGGTGCTATGCAGGCAGCTGTGACCAGCCTTTGGGGAGCCTCAGGGACAACCAATGTGCAACACCTTTTTCTCTCCCACACCCCTTGCAGGGAGCTCCTACATGAGTGCCCTGGAGGTCGGGGGCCTTGTTGGCAGCATTGCCGCCGGCTACCTGTCGGACCAGGCCATGGCGAAGGTGAGTGGGCAGAAGGGACAGGAGGGTCCCTAAATCTTCCAGCCAGAGCCCTAGCCAGTTTGACCCAGTGGATAGAGCAGTGGCCTGTGGACTCAAGGGCCCGAGGTTTGATTCTAGTCAAGGGCACAGGCCCAGGTTGCAGGTCCCATCCCCAGTGGGGCGTGCAGGAGGCAGCCCATCAATGATTCTCTCTCATCATTGATGTTTCTGTCTCTCTCCTCCTTCCTTTCTGAAATCACACTCCCTCTCTCTCTCCATACACACACACACACACACACACACACACACACACACATCTTCCCAGCCAGAATGGGACAGGCACCAGAGGTGGGAGCCCTGGGGCACAGGCAGGTTGGCATGTGCTGGTTTAGGCCAATGTCAAAATCAGGCCTTTGGGGAAAGGGTTTTTAAAAATATATAACTTATGTCAAAATGAGCCAGAATTTCTCAGCCTAGCAGTGGGCTCCTCACAAGCCCAGCAATGGCTGGGAGGAGGTGCAGCGGCCAGCAGTCCCGAGCTGGCTGCAGGGAGGAAGGGACATTGGAGTTTGGCCCCAGAGCATCGGAGGTCCCAGTGGAGGGACTGGAACGGCCGCCAGCAGAGGCCTGTGTCAGAGTCCAGGGTCTTGGGCCTGACACTGCTGGACCGTCTCCACAGGCTCGGCCGTCCACCCACGGGAACCCTCGCCATGGCCTGCTGCTGCTGATGATGGCAGGCATGACAGCGTCCATGTACCTCTTCCGGGTCACTGTGACCAGGGACGCCCCCAAGGTAAGGGGCTGGGCCAAGGCAAGCACGGAATGAGGAGGAAGCAAGGGCCACGGACTCGCTCTCCTCTGGCCGTTTCCCTTTCTGGTTCTGTTTGTGCCTCGGCTCCTCTCCTCTGCACCTCGGTGCCCGCCTTGACTCTGCTCTGGTTTTCTCCTCTGCTCCTCAGGACGCTGCTTTCTGGACTCTGGCTCTTCACCCTCTCTCTGAGCTCACGGGCTTTACGGAGCAGGAGGTGCCTTATCTTTGCCTGTTTCTCACCTTTGTCCTCCCCTCTGCCGTGCCCGCCAGTCCCGCTCAGAGGCAGGGCTCCTGTATCTCCCCCCACCCGCATGGCCTCAGGTGGCCGCCACTCCCCGGCTCCGCGCTGGCAGCTGGGAGTGGGTGAGGGGTGAGGGGTCCCTTGTTCCTGGGGTGCCTCCTCTCTGGTGGGGCGGTGGGCGTGCCCGGCCGCTCAGTGCCGCCTGCACTCCCCGCAGCTCTGGATCCTGGTGTTGGGAGCTCTGTTTGGTTTCTCCTCTTACGGTCCCATTGCCTTGTTTGGAGTCATTGCCAATGAGAGTGCCCCTCCCAACTTGTGTGGCACCTCCCATGCCATCGTGGGACTCATGGCCAATGGTAAGCGATCCCCTTTTGTCTCTGCTCACCCCCACATGGGCAGTTCGAGGCTGGGGCGCCCCCTGACTAGTTTCACAAGTGACTCTGCTCTTGCTCCTCCTCCTGCAGTGGGTGGCTTTCTGGCCGGGCTGCCCTTCAGCACCATCGCCAAGCACTACAGCTGGAGCACAGCCTTCTGGGTGGCAGAAGTGATCTGCGCAGCCAGCACAGTTGCCTTCTTCGTCCTGCGGAACATCCGCACCAAGATGGGCCGTGTGCCCACGAAGGCCGAGTGAGAGGCAGGTTCCAGAGCCCGCCCGCCCGCGGCCCCGCGCCCCCGGGAGAGGAGGGCTGCTCTGGCTGCACTGAGCCTGACTGCCTTCTGCTCCTCTTCCCGGCCAGGATCAGTGGCTAACGAGGTTCTGCTCCCCGTCCTGCGCTCTATTGAAAAGATACCCTCTGTTCTAGGATTCCATTAGCTTCTATTTTCTGCCTTCAAACAGGAACTCTTACAGCCAGGAGTCCCCTCCACTCTTCTCTCCTGGGCCCTGCCCGGCCGCACTTGGCCCTGCCTTCTGCCCTGAGGCCTCTCAGCAGAGGTAACTGCTACTGCCAGCTCCTCAGGGGCCAGGGGGCGACCATCACTCTCACCGTTATCCTGGGTGCCCCCCCCCATCCGGTATGGGTGGGAGGGGAGGAAGACTTTATAGGTTTAGCCAATGACCCAGGTCCAAAAGATTAAAGCTAGATTTGATACTAAACACGGATAGCGAGTTAGTCCTTCTTTCAAGAGGAATATATAAGCCAGGCAGCTTTCCCCAAAACACCCTCCCAGGGCCTGCTCTTCCCACCCTGAAAGTGAGAGGGAGCTCCCGGGAGCGGAAGAGCGGACACGGCCTCCTGTGAATGTACGTCTCCTCCGCCTTCAGTTTAACACTATCTACCTCAACCATCACTTCAGAGGTGCGGTTACCGGGTTTGGCGCAAATTAAGGAGTGGAGACAGAAGCCTGGGTCTGCCAGTAACTGCCTCTGAGACTGCAGCACAGAGCCTCGCCCGCCCCGAGGTTTGAGTGTGAGGATTAAATGAGATAAAGCAACAATTCAGTAAAGCCTGGCTGTAAACACCTGTAAAGTTCTATCACCACCATCATCAGCCCAAAAGACAGAGCAATTATGAAACTAGATCCAAGGGCCCTGATTCAAAGCCCCACGTTCACTCATTTAATGAGCACATTTGTGTGTTTTTTACTAGATTATCTCCCCAGAATTCCTTATATTTTTGCCTCCCCTCCTGGGCCTTTCCACCAAAACCATCAATTAGGATCACAAACACTGAGATCAAAGGAATGTTTATTACAGCATTTATGGGCCCACTCCTCCATAAATAAAGTGTGTAGAGTGGGAGTGGGACCGGGACAGGTATGAGGGAAGAGCAGGGCAGTAGGCTCAGGGGTCAGCCCCTCCCCCTTCAGATGTACTAACAAGGCGCCGGACTCCACTGGAGGCCTCAGGGGACCTGCCACAGGGCTGCGTTTAGGAAGGCAACAGTGGGTGTTGCAGGTTCAGCCTATGACCCGGGTCCAAAAGTTCCAGCCTTCTCTGCCACCTCCAGGGCTAACTTCAGGTTCTGGTCGAACAGCTCACACCTGCACAGGCCCAGGAGGCACACGTAAGGACAGAGGGAGCGGCTGAGGCTCTCTCCCCGCTCTGGGTACAGAGGCAGAGCCAGTGAAGTGCCTGCTTGAAGGATACACTTTCCAAGGAAAAGTCACGAATTTCTTAAAATAAGTAAAAGGCTGCTCGCTCTTGCTTTATTTTTTAAAAGCTCTATCAGACCTCAAAGTGGCTTTGGAGGAGAGCACACAGGTTGGGGCAGAACTTGATCTGGGGAGTGGGACCACCTACCTGATAGGCATTTCCAGGGAGTAGAATGGATTCTTGAGGGCGAAGTCTGAGTAGATCTCATAAATCTTTCGGAGCAGAGAGTCTATTCCGGCTTGCCTAGGGTCTGCCAGCACCACAAACTTGATTCCTAGGGGGGGCCAGCAATGGTTACCAAAGGTAGAGAGGCAACGGTCACCCTGTGTTTGTACAGCACTCCAGTTTGGCAACTTCCATCAGCCCGTTTTCGTTTTATCCTTATTGCTCCAGAGCAGAAAGGCAAGGCTTTAATCCATAAGTGAGACCAAGAGCTGAAGTGATTTTATCACATCCCTCAGCTGAGATGAGGCTTTGTTTTCTCTATCACTTTCCTCTGGAGTTGGAGGTCCCTCAGCAGAAAGTGCAGGCAGTGGACAAACTCAGGCAACTTTCAATTATCTGCGTTAAAAGGGAGTGAAGCAATGGAACTCAAGATCCAAAGGTCACCACTTGGCATTCAAATTTCATTTTGAAACAACACTTTCCAAAATGTGCGCACCAGGAGCTGACAGTAAGTTTTATGTGTGCACAAGATAACCGGGCTGAGCGTTCTGGGGGGGTGGACAAAACCAGCGGCAGATTACACATTAACCAGCTTTGCATTCACAAGACAGACAGACGTGTCCATGCCTGACTGCCCCGGGAGGCAGCCGCTGCTTCCCCCAGCTTTGGCCCGTCCCTCCCACAGCCAGCCCAGCGCGTCCCCGGGCCTCTGGAGCCGTACCTGTCAGGGTCTGGAAGCAGTGCAGCTTGAATGTGTCTGTCTCCAGCACCTCAATGCCCGAGCTGCCCTGCTCGGGAGACAGCTGAGAGCCGATTGCGAACAGCCTATTTGCAAAGGAGGCAGAGCTGGGGACGCCGCTGCGCGAGGGCGAGTGCTTCCCAAACAAGGATTTTACAGCATGTCCTCAAATAACATCGTTTATTTTAACACTGATGAGATGCCATAGGAACTTTTCACATCAATTGACCTGTGGCAAAACTGGTTTCATGATACAATTGACACTTAAACATGGGTTTGAGCCGAAACCGGTTTGGCTCAGTGGTAGAGCGTCGGTCTGCAGACTGAAAGGTCCCAGGCTCTATTCCGGTCAAGGGCATGTACCTTGGTTGCGGGCACATCCCCAGTAGGCAGCTGATCAATGACTCTCATTGATGTTTCTAACTCTCTCTATCCCTCTCTCTTCTCCTCTAAAAAATCAATAAAATATATTTTTAAAAAATTGAACAAAACATGGGTTTGAACTGTGTGGGTCCACTTATACATAATTTCCCCAAAAAAAACATATAGTCGGCCTTCCTATCCAGGGGTTTCAAATCGAAGGATTCAACCATCTCTGGATCAAAAATAGTATTTTCAATCCATAGTAGGGGATTCCTGGAGGTAGAGGGCCGACTGTCTGCAGTTGTATGCTGTTTTACTTACTGATTTTTAGAGTGGGAGGGAGGGACAAAGAAACATTGATTTGTTCCACTTATTTAGGTATTCACGGGCTGATTCTTGTATGTGCCGATGGGGATCCAACCTTCAATCTTGGCATCTGGACCATGCTCCAACCACTGGGCTTGCAGACACCAGGGGAAGACAGTTGTTTGGGAGTTATTTGTCGGGCTCACAACCCTAAAACCCTCTGGTTCAAGGCCAACTGTACCTTCTTTTGCTTAATGTTGCAGAACCCACTGAGGAGGTTAAGTGAGGTCTTGTTGTATACTCATACTTTGCTATACAACATTTTACATTAAAAACTTTGGAAAAATTAACACTGAAGCCCACCAAGCGACTCAATGCTTGTGCGTAGACCTATGAACCAGGAGGTCAGGGTTCGATTCCTGGTCAAAGCACAGGCCAGAGTTGTGGCTTCCATCCCCAGTAGGGGGCGTGCAGGAGACAGCCGATCAATGATTCTCCCTTATCATTGACGTTTCTCTCTCTGGAATCAATTAAACTTAACAATGGGAATGTTACTTAGCCCAAGGCTAGCATATCCATCACAGCTCATGCTGGGTGAGAACAGGAAAAGATCCTGAAGATCTCTTACTATAAACAGAGCTGACATAAGCCACAGCCACCAACGCCTGTATTGCCTAAAACCTGGCCGAACAGTTTTCCTGACTTAAAAGCAGAGTGAGGTAAGCACTGCCGCTCAGGAGACCGCCTGCCCACGGAGCACTAACCCGCCAGCCTAAGAGCCGGTGGAGCTCCGCGGGAGGGGCTCCTGCTGGCCAGGAGGCACGGGGCAGGTTGGAGGACTTACGAGTGGAACATGGAGGCCAGCATGAGCTTCTCATTGGAGGTGAGGCGGGGCCGGCCGAATCGCACGGACACGGGATAGTTGGCAGGGTTTCCGAGATACTCCAGCACCTCTTTGCCATCGGCCGTGTACTTGCCGTTCACGTCCTTGCCGTTGATGGCCAGCACTGCGTGGCCCACTGCAGAGGCGAGGCGAGGGGAGGGTCAACGAAGCCCCATCCAGTGGATTCCGCCAAGAAAACAGGGATGCGGTCCGGGTCCCAGCAGCCGCAGCCCCCGGCCGAGGATGCCCTCCCTCCCGAGCCCAGCCCCCCGCCGCGGGGCGCCCGCCCTCCCGAGCCCAGCCCATCGCCGCGGCCTCCCTCCGAGCCCAGCCCATCGCCCTCCCGAGCCCAGCCCGTCGCCGCGGCCTCCCTCCGAGCCCAGCCCACCGCGGATGCCGTCGCGCTGGCCGAAGGCCACTAGCACTCGCTCGTCGTGTAGCTTGAGCAGCAGGTCGAGCGGGTAGCTGAAGGTTTTCTCAGCCTCGGCTCGTGGCGCGTAGCTGTCGAGCTGGTAGATCAGGCCGCCGGCTTTGTTGACCACGTACACGCTGAAAATAGCCATGGCTGCGCCGGCGGCGAGCGGGCGGCGGGCGGCCTGGCTGGGCCGCGGCCGCCGCCCTCACCGCCCCGCCCGCCGCCGGCCGCGCTGGCGCACGTGAGGCTACGCGCGGGGGGCGCGGCGCCCGAAGCCGGTCGCCTGGACCCGCAGCGGGTCCCCGGTCCCGCTCCCGGCTCGGTGCCCGGGCAGAGCAGCGCGCGGCCGCCCCCCAACCCGCGGCGCAGCTCGACGAGGCAGGCGGGGCCCGGCGCCGGAATCGGAGCCCAGCGGCTCAGCCGCTTCCGCTTCCGGCTCCAGCGAGGGGCGGGGCCTCGGGCGCCCTCCGCGGGCCCCGCCTCTTGCCCCTTGCCCCGGAAGCGCTTGCCGGCGGGGACGGCTTCTGCCTCCGGTGGGGAGCGGCGCTTCCTCTCTACCGACATCTTGGCGAGGCAGCAGCGTCTCCGTGCTCTCCGACCCCCGCCATGGTGAGTGCGGCGCTGCGGCCCGGACGCCGGCGGCGCCGTGTCCGCGCGGCGGAGGCTCCGCGGGAGGGGCCCGGGGCGCGGCCGCAGCCGGGGCGGGTGGCCCGCCGCCACGTGCTCCGCTGGGGCCGGATCGGGCGCCGCGATGGGGTCTGGGCCGCGCTAGGGGCCGGCGGTTATCCCCACTTTTCTTCCACAGCCGCCCAAGGACGACAAGAAGAAGAAAGATGCTGGAAAGTCGGCCAAGAAGGACAAAGACCCTGTGAACAAGTCGGGGGGCAAGGCCAAAAAGAAGGTAGGAGTGAGCCCGCTGAGAGGCCGGAGTAGTGAGTAGAGATGGGCAGCAGCTGGCCTTTAGCGCTGTGGGTGCAGAGGCAGACCGGCAGAGCTCAGGCGCCTATCGCCATTCTCGCTTCTTCTCCTTTCATGAACGGTGTAGCGCATGCCACTCGGAACTTCAAATGTGTTTGAAGACATTTGTTCTGGTGCCTCTCATGTAACATCATTCCAACCAGTTCGGTGGAACTCCACCCACGTGGAGTTCAAAGCCTGATTGATGCGATGCCATTAAAGGTTACCAGGGCCTCTTACTGTATATCCTAATTATTTGAATCTTAATTTGTAGTTTCAGGCCCAGGAACCTCAGTCCTGTCACCCTCCCAGCCCTGCTAGTACAGGAGCTTCTGATAGAGTTGTCTGGGAGCGCAAGGGGGATTCTGTCAGGAGCACTGACCCTTCCTTTTTGTTTTTGTGAGCAGAAGTGGTCCAAAGGCAAAGTTCGGGACAAGCTCAATAACCTGGTCTTGTTTGACAAAGCCACGTATGAGAAGCTCTGTAAGGAAGTTCCCAACTACAAGCTCATCACCCCGGCGGTGGTCTCCGAGCGGCTGAAGATTCGCGGCTCCTTGGCCAGGGCAGCCCTTCAGGAGCTCCTCAGCAAAGGTGAGGGGGAATATTGCACTGGAGTGGTTTTGCACATATTTTTAAAATTTATTTTTACTGATTTGAGAGAGGAAGGGAGAGGATAGAAACATAGTGATGAGAATTGCTGATGGGCTGCCTCCTCTACACCCCCCACTGGGGATCGAGCCCACAACCCAGGCATGTTCCCTGACCAGGAATTGAACAGTGACCTCCTGTTTCATAGGTCGATGCTCAAATAGCCATTTTAGCCATCTTAAATATTTTAACTGAAATTCGTTTAAAAAAAAAAAAAAAGCATAGGCTTGGGCTAACCAGTGGTGGTTAGTAATATGATTCTAACGGCATTTTTGTGCTCTAAGTGCTGTGTGGGTGGCCATCTTGAGCAGGTGGTGAGTCCCCTCATTTACAAAAGATAAGTAAAATTAGGCTATCACGCAGAATGTGGCGTGTCTGCCATTGAATTCATGCTCAGATTCAGCATTTGTTTGGAAAGCAGTATGTGGAAGCCTTGTTCTTTCTCCTTAGGACTTATTAAACTGGTCTCAAAGCACAGAGCCCAGGTGATTTACACCAGAAACACTAAAGGCGGGGATGCCCCTGCTGCGGGAGAAGATGCGTGAACAATAGGTGAGCAAGAATCCAGGGGCTTGTGCGGGAATATGGCTCCCCTTTATAAGCCGTAGACTGATGCTTTTTACTTTTTTTTTTTTTTTAACAGATCTCACCAACTGTGCATTTTGAAAAATAAACCTTTATTAAATCTGTAAGTGGGTGTGTCTTTCCTAAGCGAGGCGGTCACAAAGGGTAGCGGCAGGGGTGGGTTCTAGCCTTAGGAAACCATTTTCTTTGACTGCTGTTTGTTCCTTGCTGCGGCCTCAGTTTTGAATTGATGCCTGAAAGGAAATGAGGGGTTAACAGGACAAAAGGATGACTGGGGCGAGGGGGGTCCTGGCCCTGGACCCATACCTGGATTGCCAGCGGCGCCCGTTGTTCCAGACCCGGCCAAAGGAGGGCAGCCAGCCCGCACTGGTGCTGGAGCTGTGGTCGAAGTTGGCTCCAACTCTGTCTGGGGGGAGTTTCTTCAATTTCTGTTTTTCCTCTATAACAAGTAAGTGGCTTTATGTGAGTGGGCAGCTTTGCAGAGCCCCACTGCCATTCTTCTGTAGTTCACTCACTTTCTTTAAGAAACTCTTCATAGGAAGGGCCTATCGGGTGGGCCCCAGAGCTGTGCTCCTCCTCTGGCGCCATCCAGGGTGGCGTGGCGCCTGGAAGAGACCGCTAGTTACTTGGAGAGTCCGGTGTGCGGATGCCAGCAGTTCCTCCGCTGGGGGCGCTGCTCCAGTTATCACTTGAGGCGGCTGTTTTCAGATTGGCTAACTATGACCATTTGTGTACAGGCCTTTCTTTACTCTTGGAATGGCTGGATCACAACATATGTTTAAGGCATCACTTGACTGTTTTCCAAAGTGACTGCCGTTTCCCACTGCACCAGCAACGAACAAGTTCTTCCAGCACAGGCCCAGCCTCTCTGAGCCGTTCTGAGGAACAGCTTGTTACTGAGTTTTGGGTTCTTGATATGCTCATCTAAGCCCTTAATTGGTTTTCTTTTTTTTCCCCCTTCATTCCCATCCTGACCCCCCCTACCCTTTGGAAATCATCAGCTTGTTCTCTATATGGGCCTGTTTCTTTTGGTTTTTTTAGATTTCCCATATAAATGAGATTGTGTGGTATTTGTCTTTTTCTGACTTATATTCAGCATAATACTCTCTAGGTCCAAATGGCAAGCTTTCATTTTTTTATTGTGGATACACACAGATCTCATCTTCCTCCATTTATCTGTTGGGCAGCTAATTGCAGTTAGTGCTTTATCTTCATCTTATTTCTCCTGGGGCACCGTTCCTGGTGTAATACCAGGCCGAAGCATGGAGTGGATGGAGCAAGTTCCTTCCTATTCCATCTCCTTGCTCCAAAAGCCCATCTGATACATTGTCCTCAGTTAAAGGATGTATCTATGATATATTAAACTGGTCCAGAATAGATACTATGCCCTGGCAGGGTAGCTCAGTTGGTTATGTTGTGGATTCCCTCCTGGTTGGGGAACATAAGAATCAACAAATGAATGCAAAACTAAGTGGAACAAGAAAAAAAGTTACTACACTTGGTCTTAGCCAGAAGGCCAAGGGGCCATTCAACTGCTTTAAAAAAAAAAAAAAAAAAAAGCACCTCTTACAGTTGGAGAAACACTTACCTGAGTGGATGTTACCAACTCCTGGCGTGTCCTGCAGTGGGAAGTGGGGAAGGAAAAACTAGATATAGAAAGCCGGGGATAATGGGACACTCACAGCTAGAGAAAGGGCAGACTAGGAGGCGGGTGGAGCCAATGCACATGCTAGTTCTGTGCCCTAAATCCTAAGCACAGGCAACCACTGCAAGTCCTGTCTTCACGACTCTGTCTTCATAGAAAGGGTTTTGTTTACCTGCTATATGCCAGGTAAACAAAACCCTTTCTTACAACATAACATGTTGGGGAAGAGAATTAAAAAAGCACAATTACATTCACAGGCTTATACATGGTACTACATCCATTTAAAGGAGAGAACTTCAGATAAGCCTTCCAGGAAATGGGGTATTTGAGTTAAAACCTGAGGGGAGGTTAGTAACGAGGTCATGAGGAAAAGCATATTTAAGGCAATGCAAGTGCATGTGCACAAAGCAAAGAGCACAGTACAGCTGGAGTAAAGCCTAAGGCCCAGCCAGTGTGGCTCAGAGGTTGAGCATTGACCTACGAACCAGGAGGTCACTGGTTTGATTCCTGCCCAGGGCACAAGCCTGGGTTGTGGACTCCATCCCCAGTATGGGGTGTGCAGGAGACAGCCGATCCATGATTCTCATAATTGATATTTCTATCTCTTCCTCTCCATCTCTGATATTAAAAAAAAATAATAAAAATTAAAAAAAGACTAAAGACAGCAGGGGGAGGGGCAGGAACTGTTAGAGATTAATGGACTGAGGCAGTGGGCACACTTGCTAGGATGCGGAGGCGGAGGGGAGAGGATCTGCATTAGGCCTATTGGGAATACAGGAGGGGCTAGTTACAGAGGCCGCGGGACACCCAGGGATGTTCAACTGGACTTCTCCAGATGAGGCAGGGCGGGTGCTAGCACTCCCAAGTGGCAGTGGGGGCAACAGGTATGGATGGAGGGTGAGTAACACACCTGAAAACTATACTACAGAAAAGCCTGCAGCGAAGACAAGATGGGTGGAAACCTGGGGGAGGGGTGTGGGAGCCGAGGGGCATTTGTGCTTTCCAGGCTGGCTTGTCCATTGTACCTGATGACCAATGAATGTCAGGGGTTGTCCTGTCTCCATCCAGTCAAGTTCAGGGGCAGGGGGCAGGTCCAAGTATGAAGGCCACTGTGAGGTGGAGGCTACTTGACTGAAAAAGACAGGAGCCAGGCTGGCAGACAAGGTCCTTGATCCACAAGGACAGCAAAGATGCGATTTGTTCCCATATCCCAGCCAAAAGTTACAGAATGCTGCCTAGCTGGTTTGGCTCAGTGGATAGAGCATTGGCCTGCAGAATGAAGGGTCCCAGGTTCAATTCCAATCAAGGGCACATGGCCAGATTGTAGGCTCCATCCCCAGAAGGGGGTGTGCAGGAGGCAGCCAATCACTGATTCTCTTTCATCATTGATGTTTCTACCTCTTTCACCCTCTCTCAGAAATCAATAAAAATATATTAGAGCCAAAACCGGTTTGGCTCAGTGGATAGAGCATCGGTCTGTGGACTGAAAGGTCCCAGGTTCGATTCCGGTCAAGGGCATGTACCTTAGTTGCGGCACATCCCCAGTAGGGGGTGTGCAAGAGGCAGCTGATTTTCTCTCATCGATGTTTCTAACTCTCTATTTCCTCTCTCTTCCTCTCTGTAAAAAATCAACAAAATATATTTAAAAAATATATATATATCGCCAGGACCGGTTTGGCTCAATGGATAGAACGTCGGCTTCGGGACTGAAAGGCCCGGGTTCAATTCCGGTCAAGGGCATGTACCTTGGTTGTGGGCATATCCCCAGTAGGGGGTGTGCAAGAGGCAGCTGATCTGTGACTCTCTCTCATCAATGTTTCTAACTCTCTCTCTTCCTCTCTGTACAAAAATCAATAAAATATATATATATATATATATATATATATATATATATATATATATATATATATATAATGTATGTATATATTAGGGAAAAAAGTTATAGAATGCTCTAACGGGTCAAACTCAACTCGAGATTTCCCTCCAATCTTACCTGGTTGTCCCTTTCCAGCTTCCAGGTGCCGAAGAGCCCTCTTCTGGGTCTGGCACTGCCTGAGACTGAGTTTGATTCAGGAAAAATAAATGTGTCTAGGATGCTCAAGAGTCTCCCTAGGCCATGCTCCCACCCTCCAGAATATGGAGGGTACTGCCCATCTTGCAGCAACCCCGCCTCCCAGCCCTGCCCACATCTTCTCCACTGATAAGGCTTCCCCTCGTGGAGAGGTAAGGGAATCAGGCAGAGCAGGTGAAGCATGGATCCATGAGTTTCAGAGCTGATAGGGGAAACGCTGGGCCTGGGGAAGCAGGGTCAGTGGGTTTGGATACTGCTCTGGCTTCTCCGAGGGAAACCAACCTCTAAGATGGACCGAACCACCTCCTGCCGGCTGTGCTCCACCGCCCGGATGTGAGCTGCCATCTGCGGGAGAGAGGCTGCTTAGATGGGCACAAGAGCCAGGGGGCCGGGTCCCTGTGACTTACCTGTTTGATCACCTCGTCCTCTTTTTCCTCATAGGAATCCAAACCTTTCACCATGGATTTCTTGAATCTTAAAAAGAAAAAGGGCAAGTCAGCCCAGAACCTCAGGCCCTGCCAATTGTGAAAAGATCTTCAGTAGATAATTTTTTCTTTAAATGTTTAGAAGTTTCAAACTCACAAAAGAAAATAGTATAGTGGCCGAAACCGGTTTGGCTCAGTGGTAGAGCGTCGGTCTGCGGACTGAAAGGTCCCGGGTTCGATTCCGGTCAAGGGCATGTACATTGGTTGCGGGCACATCCCCAGTGGGGGGTGTGCAAGAGGCAGCTGGTCGATGTTTCTCTCTCATCGACGTTTCTAGCTCTCTATCTCTCTCCCTTTCCCTCTCTGTAAAAAATCAATAAAAATATATTTAAAAAAAAGAAAATAGTACAGTGAACACCTGTGTGTTCTCATCCAGACACGCTGTTAACACTTTTTCATTCTGGCTCTACTTCTCTTTTCTACACACATTTCCTTTTTGCCAAAGCAAAAATGGATTTTAGACATCAGGAGACAACACCACAGCATGCATTTCCTGAGAGCCCCTATGGAGCCATGAAACCATGACCACATTTATGAAAGTCAATTACTCTTTGATATTCAAGTTATCCCATACTAGAGGCCCAGTGCACAAAATTCATGGTGGGAGGGATGTCCCTCAGCCCAGCCTGCATCCTCTCCAATCTGGGACCCCTTGAGAGATGTCTGACTGCCGTTTAGGCCCAATCCCACAGGTCAGTCAGGACATCCCTCTCAAAATCCAGAACTTCTGACTCCCAACTACTCACCTGTCTGCCTGATTGCCCCTACCCGCTTCTGCCTGCCAGCCTGCTTGGTGCCTAACTGCTCCCCTGCTGGCCTGGTCACCCCCAACTGCCCTCCCCTGCAGGTCTGGTCCCCTCCCCCCCCAACTACCCTCCCCTGCTGACCTGGTCACCCCTAACTACTCTCCCCTGCTGGCCTGCCCCCTTCCCAACTGCCCTTCCCTGCAGGCCTGGTTGCTCCCAACTGCCCTCCCCTGCTGGCCATCTTGTGGTGGCTATCTTGTGTTGGAGTGATGGTCAATTTGCATATTACTCTTATTAGACAGGATGTGACTATTGAGACCCTCTTCAAACCAGTTCTTGTCCTCTGTACCACTCCATGGGTTCACCGTGTACTTTCCCTGCTCCAGCCTAAAATCAACTGTTCTCCAATGAGATCTGCTTTCTTGCAGTAGAAAGTCATATTTAGAAACAGAGCTGAGTGTTAGTAAAGTTATTGCTCCAGAGGTGCACATATAGCTCTTTCAGAGGGCAGAGCTTTGATTTCCTTAAATAAAAATTCATACTGATACCTCCCAACCAAATCCCTCCATGCCTGCTGGTCTCTTCCTTTTGCCATACTGAAATCTCTGGTTCCTCACACATTAACAGGCAGTTTACTGTTAGGGCACCAACTCCTGCACAGCTGAAATCCAGGTATGACTACAGTTGGTCCTCAGCATACACACTCGCAATTGGGAAGTTGGCTCTTGAACAACATGAGTTTGATCCACTGAAAAACATGTATAAGTGAACCCATGCAGTCCAAACCCATGTTGTTCAAGGGTAAACTGTCCTATAACACACACAAAAGTATCAGAATACCAATATCACTATTAACAGTGAAACTACTAAGCAAAGCTTAAGATTTCAATTCTTTTTTTTTTTTTTTAATATATTTTATTGATTTTGTACAGAGAGGAAGGGAGAGAGATAGAGAGTTAGAAACATCGATGAGAGAGAGTCATCGATCAGTTGCCTCTTGCACACTCCCTACTGGGGATATGCCCGCAACCAAGGTACATGCCCTTGACCGGAATCGAACCCGGGTCCCTTCAGTCCCCAAGCCGACGCTCTATCCATTGAGTTAAACCGGTTTTGGCTAAGATTTCAATTCTTTAGTCCTTAGAAAATACCCCTTTAAGATATACAGTCTTTTTTTTTTAATATATTTTATTGATTTTACACAGAGAGGAATTGAGAGGGACAGAGAGTTAGAAACATCAATGAGAGAGAGTCATCAATCAGCTGCCTCTTGCGCACCCCCCACCGGGGATATGCCCGCAACCAAGGTACATGCCCTTGACCGGAATCGAAACCGGTCCCTTCAGTCCCCAAGCTGACGCTCTAACCATTGAGCCAAACCGGTCTCAGCTAAGATGTACAGTCTTAAATGTTGTGTTTAACATACAGTCAGAATGTTGTGAACAAAAGTTACTTGAGCCTAGCTAGTTTGGCTCAATGGATAGAGCTCTGGCTTGTGGACTGAAGGGTCCCAGGATTGATTCTATGCAAGGGCACATGGTCAGGTTGCCGGCTCAATCAGTAGCGGTGTGCAAGGGAGCAGTCAATCAATGATTCTCTCTCATCATTGATGTTTCTCTCTCTCTCTCCCTTTCCCTTTCTCTCTGAAATAAAAAAATATAAATATTTTTTAAAAGTTACTTGAATTCTTATTCTTTTGTGATTCTTATAAACTTGACTTATAATTAGGGAAATTTGTCTTTGCAATCAATTTTAGGATCTGTTTTCTAACTGAAAAAAAAAAGTTTTTAAATCCTCATCCAAGGATATTTTTTCCATTTATTTCTAGAGAGTGGAAGGGAGGGAGAAGGGAGAGAAAAACATCAATGTGACAGACACATCAACTGACATCCCCCCAACATATCCCCACTGGGGCTTGAGGACATGCACCCAAGGTACATGCCCTTGACCAAAAATCCAACCCGTGACTGCTGTGCGGGCCAACTAACCACTGGGAAAACAGGTCAGGGCTCTAATGAAATTTTAATTTGTGGGGAACAGCTCTCCCACAGTACCCTGGCAGCCCTGCACGTAGCTTTGATTTCCTTAATCAAAGCCTTGAACCGCAGTTTGTCGGTCTTGGCTAAATGCCTGTGTGATCCCAGAACACAAGAGGACAAGAGGCCCGGAAGGCATTGAGTCCATCTCCTACCCTCTCTCCCCTGCGAGGCTGCCAGGAGACAGTTTCTCATCAACCTCCAGCTTCTGATGAGGTTCTGACAAGGTCGGGCTTTCTGTCCTGCTCTCACAGAGCAGAGCTGCGACCTGAGAACCATGCAGCTGCAGCCGCAGCCGACACCTGGCTCCCAGCCACTACCCCCCTCATGCTGAGGTCCCCCGGCCCTGGTGTCTCAGTGCAGTCCCTCTGGCGTGCTGGACAAGGACCTGGGAGGCTGGCATACTCTCTTTGCTGTCTAGGTAAGGAACAAACTGTCTAACCCGAAAAGTGGCTCATTTTATCATTACTGATCAGTCAGGCTTGGTCTTGTCTGGTCTTACATGTGGTCTTAAAATGTGTAAAATTAGCCCTGGCTGGTTTGGCTCAGTGGATACAGTGTCGGCCTGCAGATTGAAGGATCCCAGGTTTGATGCCGGTTAAGGGCACGTACTGGGTTGTGGGTTCAATCCCCAGTAGGGGGTGTGCAGGAGGCAGCCGATCAATGATTCTCTTTCATCATTGATGTTTCTATTTCTCTCTCCCTCTACCTTCTTCTCTGAAATAAATAAAAATGTATTTTTTTAAACATGTGTAAAATTAGCCCTGGCTGGCGTGGTATGGTGGTTGGAGCATCAGCCCAGGCCCTGGAGTTGCTGGTTGGATACCCAGTTAAGGGCATATGCCTGGGTTGGGGGAGGCAACAGTTGATGTGCCATCCATGTTTCTCTCTCCCTTGCTCCCACACTCTTTGAAAAGCAATGCAACAATTATCCTCAAGTGAGGATTAACAACAAAAAAATGTATACGGTTAAATGTCAAAACTAGCTGGGACCGGTTTGGCTCAATGGATAGAGCGTCAGGTTGGGGACTGAAGGGTCCCGGGTTCAATTCTGGTCAAGGGCATGTACCTTGGTTGAAGGCACATCCCTGGTAGGGGGTGTGCAAGAGGCAGCTGATCGATGACTCTCTCTCATCGATGTTTCTAACTCTATCTCTCTCCCTTCCTCTCTGTATGAAATCAATAAAAAATATATTAAAAAAAAAAAAAAGTCCAACATATAATAAAAGCCCAACAACTGAATGGCAGAATGACCAGAACAACCAGTTGCTATGACATACACTGACCACCAGGGGGCAGAGACAACGCAAGAGTTGCCCCCTGATGGTCATTGTGCTCCCATAGCTGAACATCCCCACAGGCCACGCCCCCCCACCAGTGCATGAATCTTGTGCACCAGGCCTCTAGTATTTTCATCAATTCCAAGAGTCTGTCCTCATAATTCTCAATAATAAACTTTTCTGATTAATTATCCTTCAGTCACCCCACCCCCCACCCCCAAACTCCTATGTGGCTGGATCAGGTAATGAGACGTGAGTGCTTTTTGGCCTCAGATTGCCATTTCCTAGTCTGAGCCACAGGTGTGAAGGCAGGTAGTGGGATTTAAGCATTTTTTTTTTTAAGTGTTGGGTCTTTATTTTTTATTGATTGATTTCAGAGAGGAAGGGAGAGGAGAGAGAGATAGAAACATCAATGATGAGAGAGAATCATTGATTGGCTGCCTCTTGCACATCCCCTACTAGGGATTGAGCTGGAAGCCCTGGCATGTGCTCTTGACTGGACTTGAACCCAGGACCCTTCAGGCTGACACTCTACCCACTGAGCCAAACCAGCAAGGGCGGATTGAAGCATTTCTTGTCATTCCCTCATCCTCTCCACACTGAGAAGAACGGAATGACAGACACTAGCTTCTCTGTCACGTCCACTTCCACCACCTGAATGTGGCCCCCAGATGCCTGGTGCCGAGGGCTGCGTGTCCCTCCGGGAGCCAGCCAGGCTCACGCTGCCTCTGGGCTGACCAGCTTGCTGCACTTCCGTTTCTAAGGGCCCTCCAGAGGCAGAGAGTCTAAAACTATTGCGAGTGGGTGCTGGGGGTAGTCACTGTGCCACCCTTCATTGATTAGTCAACCTTTACTACCTACTGCTCTCTACTTGCTAAATCCCACTTGTAATTCCATCCCCAACTAGATCATAAACCTCTCAAAGACTCTTGTCCACTATAGAACCTAGAGTAATGAGTCCTATGAAGACAATAGACACTTATAAATTCTTTACTAAACTTTCCAACTAAGAGGAAGCTCTAATACTTGACACAGACCCAGAGAATTCACATTCGGCCCCTTCGTCCCTCCTCAGCAGGACTTACTGTGCAAAATCCTGAGGGGAGATGAGGAACTTCTCTTTCATCTGAAACTCAGCCTTGTTCTCCCACCAGAACCGGTTTGTGGCTTTCCTATGCTCTGGGCTGAGAATGGAGAATGTGGATAATATCAATGATAGATTATAGACTGTTGCTCAGGTATTAGCCAGGTACTAGATAAGTAATGCCAGCTGACATCTGGGTTTCTGCCTCTGGGCAAGGCTGGCAGAGAAACAGTCACTAGTCTCTTCCAGATGTCCAGTCTCCATCCTCAACTAAAATGCGAGAACCTGAGGAGGTGACAGGAGGTGACCTCGAGCTGCCTGCCCTGCTGGCTTTCCCGAGACAGCCCAAAGCCTCTTATCCCTTAGGCACACCTCCACCCGCGCCCCTGGTCAGGCCCTCCCTCCCCGCGGGAGGCTCACCTGGCCAGGTGCTCCAGCAGCCCCCCGTGCAGCACCGTCAGGGTCCCGTGGCTGAGGTGCAAGCGCACCTCACAGCCGCAGCACGGGCACCAGCAGCGCCGCTCGTGCTCCGGCACGTACCGCGCCACCTGCGCCGAGCGCACGGCCTTGCGGGCGGCCTCCACCTGCGGGAGAGGCGGGATGGCCGGAGGAGGCCGAGAGGGAGGCAGAGAGGCACCGAGCGCCCCGCCCCCCATCCCATCGGGTCCTCACTGGTCTGCCCGCCCCCCCACCCATCCCATCCCATCGGGTCCTCACTGGTCTGCCCGCCCCCGCCCCCCCATCCCATCCCATCGGGTCCTCACTGGTCTGCCCGCCCCCGCCCCCCCATCCCATCCCATCGGGTCCTCACTGGTCTGCCCTCCCCCGCCCCCCCCATCCCATCGGGTCCTCACTGGTCTGCCCGCCCCCTCCCCCATCCCATCGGGTCCTCACTGGTCTGCCCTCCCCCGTCCCCCGCCGCCCGCACCTGCGGCAGGAGCCGGTCCAAAGCTGCCTGCAGCTGCCGCCGGTGCTTGCGGCTGTAGACGTGCCCGCGGCCGCAGAAGAAGGTCTGGCGGCACAGAGAGCAGCGCTGCGCCGGAGCCATCGCCGGGCGGGAGAGCGCGGCGCCGCGGCCCTGCGCATCCCGTGACCCCTCACCCCTGGGGGCGGGCCGGGCGGGCGGGCCCGTCTGCGGCTGCGCGGACCTCCGGCTCCCCTCCGCGCATGCGCGGTGGGCGTCCGTAGCCGTGGCGCGGCCCAGCCCGGAAGGGGCCGGGAAAGGAGCCGCGCCGCCACGGAGCTTAACTAGCAATGCCTGGGAGGGCTCCCTGGGGCCAGAGCTTTGCCTGACTGCCTCAGTAACCCTCACGATAACCCTGCATGGCGCGCTACGGTTTTTAGAATGCTTTATTTATTTACTAGAGGCCCGGCGCACGGAATTCATGCAGGGGGGCGGCTGGGTCCTTCAGCCCAGCCTGCATCCTCTCCCAAGCCAGGACCCCTCGGACATCCTCTCACAGTCCGGGAAGCTGCGTGCACCAGTGACCATGCTTTTCCTGCAGGTGAAAGTGTGGCAGCTACATTTTTGCCCTGGTTATAAAAAGTAGTACATTGCCCTCCGTGATCCTTCTGAGGCAGTAGTGCCATCTTCCCCCTGTTATGGGTGGAAAATCTGAAGCAGAAAGAAGTTAAGTTATTGGCTTTGTCACACAGTTATAAGTGTCAGAATCAGGGCTGACCACAAAATGTGCAAGCCAGAGTCCATGCATGTCACCGCTGCATCATCCTGTGTTAGAGCAGCCTTGCCAGGTTTTATATATATATATATATATATATATATATATATATTTATTTTGTTGATTTTCCACAGAGAGGAAAGAAGAGGGATAGAGAGCTAGAAACGTCGATGAGAGAGAAACATCGACCATCTGCCTCTTGCAAACCCCTACTGGGGATGTGCCCGCAACTAAGGTACATGCCCCTGACCGGAATCGAACCTGGAACCTTTCAGTCTGCACACCAACGCTCTATCCACTGAGCCAAACCGGTTTTGGCAGGTTTTAATTTTTAAATCTAAGAGACTATTCCCAATGTTTAGGGTAGGGTTCGTAGGCCTGGCCAATGATCAGGGCCATCTGTGGGGTGACCAATGGGCAGAGTGATTGGGAAGGAAATGGGGGTGTCCCGCTGGCACCCGCCTTGGCTGGCTGGTGGCCTGCTGCTGCCAATTGGCTGGCCCTGCTTTCCCATCACAGCCACCGGTCACTTCCCTCTGGGTGTTGCGGGGGGCAGGCACTCAAGCAGGGCAGCTCCTGCGTTGAGCATCTGCCTCCTGTGGTCAATGTATGTCATAGCAACTGGTTGGTCTGGTCATTCCACCGTTCAGCATATTAGGGTTTGTTATATAGGATTTGAGAGAGAGAGAGAAATTGGTTGATTCTTGTGTGTGTCCTGACTGAGGATCAACCAACTGAGCTACCGGTCAGAGCTGCATATACTATTGTTATGGGCATTTCACAGGCAGGAAGCAGGCCGGGAGGAAGGAACTGTATAAGGCTGCCGAGGTGCTAAGCAGGGGAGGCACCACCACAGACTATGAGGAGCACAAGCTAAGGGCGGCGTCACCTCACCCTGATCACAGCCACACCCGGGTGTGTGAGCATCGCTCCTGTGAAGCGGTAAAGGGAAACTGTAAAGGGCACACCATCATTCCCGGGGTGCAGTTTTCCACCTGCACAGTGTCAGTCTGGGGGAGTTTCATTCATTCTTTGCAAACCCTTCACTGAGCAGCTCCTAAGCCCTAGGCTGGGCGGAAGGTGAGCTGCTTCTTTATTTAAAAAAAAAAATAATAATATATATATATATATATATATATATATATATATATATATATATATATATATTAAAACCATGGCCTAACACCAGCCTAATTGTAATTATTCTTTTTTCATTTTATTTTATATTTTATTGCGTTTTTACAGAGAAGACGAAAGAGGGATAGAGAGTTAGAAACATCGACCAGCTGCCTCTTGCACACCCCCCATTGGGGATGTGCCCGCAACCAAGGCACACACCCTTGACCAGAATCGAACCTAGGACCTTTCAGTCCGCAGGCCGACGCTCTATCCACTGAGCCACACCGGTTTGGGCGAGCTGCTTCTCTATAGGCTGAAGTCCTCAGGTCCTGACCTCCACCCAGAGTTCCGCCACAGAAGCCGGGGTCCAGTGCAGACCTTCCTTAAAGGAGGACAGACAGGTGTGGCCCAGAGTCTCAGACCCCTTAGATTGTTATGATTGTGGAGCATTCACCTGGTGGCTACAATGTCTGTGGGTTCATACGCGTCAGCTTCACATCATTTAGACCCAGAAAGTTCCAGCCTCCTCTTCAGATTTTGAATTCTATTGAAGCTTCCCTTTAACTTAAGCCTCTGCCAGATCTGATCCGTTTTGATGACCCTTGCAACACTCAATTTCTTGGCCTCCTGTCATTCCCCTGGAAGGCTCAACCCTGGGCCTTATTCACCCAAAATTGTTCCTTCTTCCCAAAAAGAAAACAAACAAACAAAATTGTTCCTTCTCTGAATCCAAACTCGGAAGTTCTTCCCTGACATATATACCCAATATATTTTTTTATTTATTAAAAAAAAAAAAAAATATATATATATATATATATATATATATATATATATATATATATATAAAATATATTTTATTGATTTTTTACAGAGAGGAAGGGAGAGAGATAGAGAGCTAGAAACATCAATGAGAGAGAAACATCGACCAGCTGCCTCTTGCACACCCCCTATCAGGGATGTGCCCGCAACCAATGTACACGTCCTTGACCGGAATCGAACCTGGGACCTTTCAGTCTGCAGACTGATGCTTTATCCACTGAGCCAAACGAGTTTCGGCCCCAATGTATTTTTAAATCCGTCTTCCCATATAACCTTACCTTCTAGCTGGTCTTTTAACTCCAGGAAGACTTCTGTTTCTAGAAGTGACTTACCCATTCACTCAGAGAATTAATTGTTCAGTATCTACCAGCTGCCAGATGCTTTGCTCTAGGCCAGTGTTTTTAAAAGTGTGATCAGCCAGCTCAGCATCTGAGAACGTTGTTAGAAATGCAAATTTCTGCCTAGCCAACGTGGCTCAAGAGGTCATGGTCCATTCCCTGTCAAGGCACATACCTGGGTTTCAGGCTTGATCCCCAGTGTGGGGCATGCAGAACGCAGCCAATTAAAGAGAGAGAAACATCAATGTGAGAGAGACACATCAATTGGTTGCCTTTTGCAAGTGCCTCAAATTGGGGCCAGAATGGAGCCTGTAACCATGGTACATGCCCTTGACCAGAATCGAACCTTGGACCCTTCAATCCACAGGCCAATGCTCTAACCATTGAGCCAAACAGGCTAGGGCAATCCTTGTGTTCTTGCAGTAGGTAAAGATTTCTTAGCTAGACTCCCCATTAAAATTCCAATGGCATACTTCACTGATCTAGAAAGAACTCTCCAAAAATTCATTTGGAACAATAAAAGACCCCAAATAGCCACAGCAATCCTGAGAAAAAAGAGTAAAGTAGGAGGGATCTCAATACCAGATTTCAAGCTGTATTACAAAGCCACTGTACTCAAAGTATCCTGGTACTGGCACAAGAACAGACATATAGATCAATGGAATAGAATAGAGAATCCAGATATCAACCCAAATCACTATGCTCAATTAATATTTGACAAAGGAGGCACAAGCATACAATGGAGTCAAGACAGTCTCTTTAATAAATGGTATTGGGAAAATTGGACACATCATGCAAAAGAATGGAACTAAATCACTACCTTACACCATACACAAAAATAAACTCAAAATGGATACAGGACTTAAACATAAGACGGGAAATCATAAAATACTAGAGGCATCCACAAGCAGCAAAATCTCAGACATATGCCAAAAGAACTTCTTCACTGATACTGCCCCTAGGGCAATGGAAGCCAAAGAGAAAATAAACAATGGGACTACATCAAAATAAAAGGCTTTTTTACAGCAAAAGAAACCATCAACAAAACAAGAAAGCCCACTGTATGGGAGAACATATTTGCAAACGTTATCACTGATAAAGGTTTAATCTCCAACATCTACAGACAGCTTACATAACTAAATAAAAGGAAAGTGAAGGACCCAATTAAAAAATGGGCAATGGACCTAAATAAATATTTTCTTTCTTTCTTTCTTTTTTTAAATCTTTATTGTTCATACTATTACAAAGGTTCCTCATTTCTTCCCCCCTCCACCATGTTCCCACCCCACCCTCCACCCCCTCCCCATCCCCCATTGTCCTCATCCATAGGTGCAGTTTATGTTCAGTCTCTTCCCCCCTCCCTTTCCCCAATAGTAAATCCTTTTTCATATAGTAAATCAGTTACTTAGCATTTTCTCAAATCAATAATACCTCCACATGCCCAATGATACACTTCACACAAAAGACATTTCCCACTAGGTCCACCAGCCTCATCCAGGCCCCACCCAAGGCACTCACAGATCAACACCCCAGCCCTATATTAACTCCACACATCCTTCATCACTTGATTCAGCAGACCCTCAAGTTCCCACCATGTCTGAGAAGTTTCCAGCCATGTCTGAGAAGCAGCCGTGATGCAGGGGCAGGCGAGGAGCGAGCTGTTCCGGGCCTGGCTGCTCAGGGCCTGGCCTCTGTTGCTCTGGTTCGTTCCACAACCAGCTGCTCCGGGTCTGGTCACTGCCGCTCCCGACCTAGTTGCTCTGGACTTGGCTGCTGCTGCTCCGGGCCTGGCCGCTCCCAGCCTGGCAGCCGCTGCTCCAGGCCTGGCCGCACCCGACCCGCCTGCTCCCGGGCCTGGCCGCTCCCAGCCTGGCACCCGACCCGCCTGCTCCCCCGGGCCTGGCCACTCCCAGCCTGGCAGCCACTGCTCCGGGCCTGACCGCACCCGACCCGCCTGCTCCCCCGGGCCTGGCCGCTCCCAGTCTGGCAGCCGCTGCTCCGGGCCTGGCCGCACCCGACTCGGCTGCTCTGGGCCTGGCTGCCCCGGGCCCGGCCGCTCCGAGCCTGGGCACTCCCAGCCTGGATGCTCTGGGCTTGGCTACTGCTGTTCTGGGTCTGGCTGTTCCCACCACGGCTGCTCTGGGCCTGGCTTCTCCAGGCCCGGCCACTCCAGGTATGGTTGTTCCTGGACTGGCCACCCTGGGCTTGGCCGCCTCCGCCTCAGGCCTGGCTGCCACTGCCCCAGGTCTGGCTGCTCCAGTGCTGGCTGTTGATGCTCTGGTTCTGGCTGCTGCTGCTCTGGGGCCTGGCCGTTGCTGCTCCGGGCCTGGCTGCCACTGCCTTGTGCCTGGCCACTCTAGGCCTGGCCACCGCTGTTCCAACATTCTGTCCTTTTTTTTTCTTTTCTTTTCTTTTTTTTTTTTTTTTTAAAAAAACGCATTTATGTTGCAATGTTGGCTGTTGAGTTGAGTTCTGACTTAGTCTTTGATTTTTCAAGAACTTTTTTGTATTCTGTCTTAAGTAATTTTACTATCTTTTGCTCTCACTTGATTTCTTCACATTGAGAACTTCTTTGGTTTCTTCCTCCTTGTCCTGGGAGCTCAGCAGGTTGGCCTGTGGCACCCCTTTGTTCTCCGCGGGCTCCTGAGCTGCTTCAGCCTGTTGCTGGGGACGGTGCCTCCCAGGAAGCAGCCCCACCCCCACCCCAGGCCTTGGCTCCATTGCCTGTGCTCAGCGGTGGAAGGCTCAGGGGCACCCCCCTCCAGGGGTCCCGTCGCCTGGCTCCTTGCTGGTTCCTGGTTGGCTGGCGTCTGGCAGGGGCTCCTGCTCCCCGCCGCGTTCCCCCAGCCCGGAGCTTTTTTTCTCCTTCCCGCTAGGGGAGTCCAGCATCAGAGTCAACAGACTGTCCTCTGCCGCAGTTTGCGCGAGTCCGGGGGCCCGGCCTTTCGCCGCTCTCCCGGACTCCACCTCTGCCTGAGTCTGGGTCCCCAGGGATTGGCCCAGAACTGGGGTTCGGAGCAGTCCGGACTGAGGCTCAGCGCCGCCGGAGGCCTTGTTTCTTCCGGCTAGGGCAACCCAGCATCAGAGTCAACATTCAGTCCTCTGCACGCACGTTGCGCGCGACTCCGGGGGCCCTGCTTTTCGCCGCTTTTCCGCCTCACAGCCCCGTCTCCTCCTGCCGGGGCCTGGGTCCCCAGGGTCTGGCCCATAACGGGCTCAGCGCTGCCGGTTCGGGGGGCTCAGCGCTGCCGGTTCGGGGGTTCAGCCCAGGCTGGGGGTTTTATTTCCTTCCTGCTAGGGAAGGAAAGGCAGCACCCCGCCCTCTCCTCCTCTCTGGCTGCAACCTCTCCGTGCGCGCGTGCGGGCGGGAGCGCAGCATGTCTCCGTACCTTAGGCTTTTTTTTTCAGCTCCTCTGATTTTCCTTCTGGTTTTCTCTTTCCTTCTTGTTGTAGAATTTTCAGTCAGTCGACTACCTGTAGCTCTGGGCAATGTCCACTCTACATCTTAGTTGTATTCCATTGAAATTGTTGTGTGCTGCCGTGGCTAGATGTCTACCCGAGCAGCCATCTTGGATCCTCTCCTAAATAAATATTTTCAAAAGAAGACAGAAGGAAGGCCAAGAGGCGCATGAAAACATGCTCAAAGTTACTAATTATCCGAGAGATGCAAGTCAAAACAACAATGTGGTACCATCTCACACCTGTCAGAATGGCCAACATCAACAAGTCAACAAAGGACAAGTGTTGGTGAGGTTGCAGAGAGAAAGGAACCCTCATGCACTGCTGGTGGGGATGTAGACTGGTGCAACCACTGTGGAGGACAGTATGGAGCTTCCTCAAAAAACTGAAAATGGAACTCCCATTTGACCCAGTAATTCCACTCCTAGGAATATATCCCAAGAAGCTAGAAACACCAGTCAGAAAGGACATATGCACCCCTATGTTTATAGCAGCACAATTTACAATAACTAGGATTTGGAAACAGCCTAGGTATCCATCAACAGATGATTGGATCCAAAAACTATGGTACATCTAGCCAAGACCGGTTTGGCTCAATGGATAGAGCGTCGGCTTGGGGACTGAAAGATCCCGGGTTCGATTCCGGCAAGGGCATGTACCTTGGTTGCGGGCATATCCCCAGTAGGGGGTGTGCAAGAGGCAGCTGATCGATGTCGATCTCTCATCGATGTTTCTAACTCTTTATTTCTCTCCCTTCCTCTCTGTACAAAATCAATAAAATATATTTTTTTAAAAAAACAAAAACTATGGTACATCTACACAATGGAATATTATGCTGCCATTAAAAAGAAGGAATTCTCATCATTTGCAGCAACCTGGATGGAATTGGAGAACATCATGCTGAGTGAAATAAGCCAGTCAATGAAAGAGAAACACCACATGACCCCACTCATTTATGGATAATAAAGAACATTATAGCCGAAACTGGTTTGGCTCAATGGATAGAGCGTGGGCTTGGGGACTGAAAGGTCCCGGGTTCGATTCCGGTCAAGGGCATGTACCTTGGTTGCGGGCATATCCCCAGTAGGGGGTGTGCAAGAGGCAGCTAATCGATGACTCTCTCTCGTCGATGTTTCTAACTATCTCTCTCCCTTCATCTCTGTACAAAATCAATAAAATATATTTTTTAAAAAAACATTATAAGCTGATGAACCAAAAGATAGAGACAGTAAAGCAACAAGCAGACTGTCAAATTACAGCGGGGAGGGTAGGGAGATCTGGGGAAGATAAGAGATCAACCGAAGGACTTGTATACATGCATATAAGTACAACCAATGGACATAAAACTCTGGGGAGAGAGGGTATGTATGCGGGGGGGAGGAAAATGATATATGTACATAGATAATAATTTAATTTTTAAAAATTAAAAAAAGATTTCTTAGCTAAGACTCCAAAAGAATGAACCATAAAAGAAAAATAAAGGGTAAATTGGGACTTTATCAAAACTAAAAAAAAAATACTTAGACACGGTTAAAAGGTAAAAACCAAGTCACAGACTAGGAGAAAGTATTTTGCAAATTATATATATGATAAATTAGGCTTGTGTCCAGAATCTATAAAGAACTTTCAAAACTCAATTATAAAAAATAAATTCAATACCAAAAATGGCAGCCAACCAATGATTCTCTCTCATCATTAATGTTTCTAATTTTCTCTCCCTCTCCCTTCCTCTCTGAAATCAATAGAAAATATTTTGTTAATATAAAATATTTTTATTGATTTCAGAGAGGAAGGGAGAGGGGAGAGACAAAAACATCAATGATGAGAGAAAGAATCATTGGCTGCCTCCTGCACGCCCCTACTGGGGATCCAGCCTACAACCTGGGCTTGTGCTCTTGTCCAGACAGAATTAAACCTGGGACCCTTCAGCCCACAGGCCAACGCCCTGTCCAGGAGCCAAATCTGCTAGGGCATGTTACTTAAGCTTTTAGCACATCAATATTTTTTAAAATATATTTTTTATTGATTTCAGAGAGGAAGAGAGAAGGAGAAAGAGATACAAACATCAATGATAAGAGAGAATCATTGATTGGCTACCTCCTGGGGATCAAGCTCACAACCTGGGCATGTGCCCTTGGCCGGAATCGAACCTGGGACCCTTCAGTTTGCAGGCCAACTCTCTATACACTGAGCCAAACCAGCTAGGGCAGTGCATCAATATTTTTGTTGGTAATGAGAATAATTTCTTAGGTTATTCAGAGCATCACTTATTATAGTTAATACTGTCTAGAACACTGACTGATAATGTGTTCAGTAAATTTTAACAGTTATAAAAAATGTTTATAGCAATGTATTTATAATGTGAAAATGGGATATAAAACTTTATGGTATTAGAAAAAAAGGTATACAGAAAAACAAAATTCATTTAAAAGACTGCAAAAGAAAAAAATATTGGAGAAAATACACCAAGATATTAATATAGTTGTCGGTAGGTAAACTAATTTTTTCTAATAAACCTTTCTGTGTTTTCTAAAAATTTTTAAATTGATTTTAAAGAGTAAGGGAGAAGGGGGAGAGAGAAAGAGAAAGAGAGAAACATCAATTTGCCATTCCACTTATTTATGCTTTTCATTGCTTGCTTCTTATATGGAGCCCTTAACCTTGGTGTCGGGTAAGGCTCTAACTGAGCAACCTGGCCGAGGCTTTTAGGTTTCCTACAATAAGTAATATAAATAAAAAATCCAATAAACCTAAGTTGAAGATTGTACCACCAGTGAATATGCTAAAAATATTGACTTGTACACTTCAGACCCACAAATTGCTTAGCTCGGGCCAGCGTGGCTTGGCTGGAGCGTCACCTGCCGTTCCAGGACGGTGCGGGCACACACCTGGCCCTCGGGAACTTCCCGCGGCACATTCAGGAGGCAACCAGTGGTGTCTCTCTCACATCAGTGTGTCTGTTTCTCTCCCTTCCTCCCTCTCTAGAATCAGTAAGAGTTCTTTTTTATTGGTTTTTGGTTAATCCTCACCTGAGGATATTTTTTCATTGATCTTTTAGAGAGAGTGGAAGAGAGGGAAAGGCAGAGAGAAACATGGATGATCGATGTGAGAGACACATCCATTGGTTGCCTCCTGACCAGGGCCCAGGCCAGGGAGGGTTCTGTAACCAAGGCACGTGCACTTGATCGGAATCAAACCTGGGACCCTTTGGTCTGAAGGTCCACGCTCTGTCCACTAAGCCAAACTGGCTAGGGCAATAAAAGTTCTTTAAAACAAAGAGAAAAGCTTTTCAGGTGCAGAAACCTGCCTTGTGATGTCGGACTCCCTAGAACTAACATAAAGTGATCTTCTATACATGTTTGTCCATTAAGTTAAAACATCAAAACTTCAGGCATCTGGGCTTACGATGCCTCTGAGGTGGGAACTGAGCAAGGAAAGAGCTTACAAAGCATGCAGAAACAGTCTACTAACTAATAGTATCAAACGATAAAACAGGCTAATGGGTAGTTTCATTTATTTAAAAACTGTAAAAAGTAATTTCTTGTAAAAAAAAAAGAAAAGAAACCTGTATAGAGGCTATAAATAAAAAGTGATTGTCCTCTGTATCTCTTGCTACCCCCACTCCTCAAAGATGATTAGTGCTATATTCTTCAAGACATTTCCGATGTTTAAACATATTTTTATTTTATTTTTAATGTTTTTATTAATTTCAGAGAAAGAGGTGAGAGAGATAGAAGCATCAATGATGAGAGAGAATCATTGACTGGCTGCCTCCTGCACACAGCCCCACTGGGGATTAAGCTCACAACTTGTGGCCTCCTGGTTCATAGGTTGATGTTCAACCAATGAACCACACCAGCCAGACTAAACATATATATATTTTTAAATATATATTTTATTGATTTTTTTTTTTACAGAGAGGAAGAGAGAGAGATAGCCAGAAACGTCAATGAGAGAGAAACATCGACCAGCTGCCTCTTGCACACCCCCTACCGGGGATGTGCCCGCAACCAAGGTACATGCCCTTGACCGGAATCGAACCTGGGACCTTTCAGTCCTCAGACTGATGCTCTACCGCTGAGCCAAACTGGTTTTGGCAAAACATATTTTTATATATGAACAATAATTTTTGTCACAATTAAAATCATATCAAGCATACTGTTTGCTGTTTGTTTTTTACTCCAAAAATGTATTGTGGATATCCTATCTAATAAAAGAGTAATATGCAAATTGACCACTACAACACACAAGATGGCTGCCCCCCTGTGGACACAAGATGGCTGTCACAAGATGGCCTGCAGGGGAGGGCAGTTGTGGGCAGTTAGGGGTGACCAAGCCAGCAGAGGAGGGCAGTTGGGGGTGACCTAGACGGCAGAGGAGGGCAGTTTGAGGAGACCAGGCCTGCAGGGGAGGGCAGTTGGGGGGAGACTAGGCCTTCAGTGGAAGACAGTTGTGGGGGGGGGACCCAGTTATGGGGATCAGGCCAGCAGGGGAGGGCAGTTGGGGGGACCAGGCCTGCAGTTGAGGGCAGTTGTGGGCTATCAGGCCAGCAGGGAGAGCAGTTAGAAGTGAACAGGCTATCAGGGGTGGGCAGTTGGGGGCGACCAGGTCTTCAGGGGAGGACAGGCGTGACCAGACTGGCAGGGGAGGGCAGTTAGGGGTTACCAGGCTAGCAAGGGAGGGCAGTTAGGGGCAATTGGGCTGGCTGGGGGGCAGTTAGGCGTTGATCAGGCTGGCAGGGGAGTGGTTAGGGGTGATTAGGCTGGCAGGCAGAGGTGGTTAGGGATCCATAGAGATCGGGCCTACATGGGCAGTCGGATATCCCTCAAAGGGTCCCACATTGGAGAGGGTGCAGGATGGGCTGAGGGACAACCCGTCTCCCCTCCCCCCGTGCATGGATTTCGTGCACTGGCCTTTAGTCTTTCCATAAGTACTATCTATATCCTGATGACTCTCAAATGTATTTATACCTTCAGCTGAGATATATCGTCTCAACTCTGACTTATAACAATTATCTACTTCACATGAGCACTCTGATTTCTCGGATTCTGACCCTGCTGCTCTTACAGGCTTTCTCCCGTCATTCACCCTATTACTCGAACCCAAAACCTGAGTCTTGCCTGGCCAGTGTCGTTCAGTGTTTGATCCTTGACCCATGCACCGGGAGGCCGCTGGTTTGATTCCAGCAGGGCACACGATTGGTTACAGACTGGATCTCCCAGAGGGTGGGTAGGGACCCTCCATGCTGTTTTCATCGCTCTCTCCCTCCCCCTTCCTTTCTCTCTAAAACCAATGAAAACAAATTTAAAATAACAAAACAAAGAAACCTGAGTCATTCTTTTCTCTTCCAGCATCCGGTCAATACTGTTGACTTGTTGATTCTACCTCCAAGATTTATCATGAAATCAGCCTGCTTATCTTCATTTCTACTGCAAGCAACTCTCACAGGTCTTCCCGCGTCTGTTTGCACCCTACAAGCCACCTTCAGTGAGTGGCCAGATAGGATCTTACTTTTAAAACCGATCAGTTGCCTCCCATATTTGTCCTGGCCACGATCAAACCTACCTACGTAGGTACACTGACCGGGAATCCGGGAGTCGGACCCAAACTTTTTGGTGCATGAGACAATACTCCAGCCAACTTTTGGTGCATGGACAAGTGGCTAAGCATGATTTTTTTACAGAGAGGAAGGGAGAGAGACAAAGCGCTAGGAACATCGATGAGAAACATCGACCAGCTGCCTCCTGCACGCCCCCTACTGGAATGCACGCCCCCTGACCAGAATCGAACCTGGGAACTTTCAGTCCGCAGACCAACGCTCTACCACTGAGCCAAACCGGTTTTGGCTAAGCATGATTTTTAAAATAAAATCGGATGATGTCAGTTACTTCAATTACTTTCCACTGTCCTTGAGAGGGCTTAGTCCCCGCCTCCCTCCGCAGCCTCAGCCTGGATCTCTCTCCCCTGCTATTCGCCACAGCCTACCCCCATTCTCTCAACAGACCACAGGGAGGCGGGCCCTGCCTCCGGGGCTTCGGCCATTCTGTTCCCATCTTCAGCCTGCGGGCCCCCTAAATTGGTCCCAGCTAAAACGTCTTTCTCAGGAGGCTCCTCTGTCCTCTCCAGTCTTAGTGCCCACAGTGACCTGCGCTTGCCATGTGCTCGGCATCCCGCACACGGCTAGTGTCTGCTTCCTGCCCTCGCCTCTGGCTGAAAACTGAGGGAGGGAGGGTCTCTGGGGCTCCACCTTGTCCCTGGCACCTGGCAAAGGGCCTGGCACATTGAAAACGGAACGAGTCATTGTTGAATGAGCGAATGACAGGTGTGAGCGCGGGAGAATACCATTCGATTGGGTTGGAAACGGGGAAGGCAGATTTTTCTGGGTGGCTTTCCCACAGGGCTGTGTTGTTCGGTTCTTTCTGGCTTGTTTCTCTTAGCGCGAGACTTCCCAGGTCCCTCCGTGCTGTCTCAAAGGTGAGAGACCCTTCTTTCTCACTGCTGCAGAGTATTCCATGGCATAAATGTACCACAGCTTTTTAAAAATGTATATTTATTGATTTTTTACAGAGAGGAAGGGAAAGAGATAGTCAGAAAATTAAATGAGAGAGAAACATTGATCAGCTGCCTTCTGCACACCCCCACTGGGGATTAAGCCTGCATTCCAGACATGTGCCCTGATAAGGAATTAAACTCTTATCAGGGTTCAATTGAGGCTCAACCACTCCACATATAATTTTTTTTTTTTTTTAGAAAAAAATTTTTTAAAATATATTTTATTGATTTCTTTAGAGAGTGGGAGAGAGATAGAGAGCAAGAAACGTCGATGAGAGAGAAATATTGACCAGCTGCCTCTTGCACACCCCCTACTGGGGATGTGCCCGCAACCAACGTACATGCACCTGACCTGAATCGAACCCAGGACCTTTCAGTCCGCAGACCGACGCTCTACCGCTGAGCCAAACCGGTTTCGGCGACTCCCATATAATTTTAAAAACAGCAATATAGTCTGGCCAGCGTGTCTCAACCTATGAACCAGGAGGTCAAGGTTGGATTCCAGATCAGGGCACATGCCATGGGCCTGAAGGAGGCAGTCAATCAATGATTCTTGCTCATCATTAATGTTTTTATCTCTGTCTCTCTCTGAAATCAATAAAAATATATTTAAAATAAAAAATAATGGATCCCTACCGAAACCAGTTTGGCTCAGTGGATAGAGTGTCAGTCTGCAGATTGAAAGGTCCCAGGTTCGATTCGGGTCAAGGGCATGTATCTCAGTTGCGGGCACATCCCCAGTGGAGGGTGTGCAAGAGGCAGCTGATCGATGATTCTCTCTCATCGACGTTTCTAAGTCTCTATCCCTCTCTCTTCTTCTCTGTAAAAAATCAATACAGCCAGGACCGGTTTGGCTCAGTGGATAGAGCGTCGGCCTGCGGACTGAAAGGTCTCAGGTTCGATTCCGGTCAAGGGCATGTACCTTGGTTGCGGGCACATCCCCAGTAGGGGGTGTGCAAGAGGCAGCTGATTGATGATTCTCTCACATCAATGTTTCTAACTCTCTATCCCTCTCTCTTCCTCTCTGTGAAAAATCAATAAAAATATATTTTAAAAAAATCAATACAATATAATTAAATAATAATAATAATAATAATAATAATGGAGCCCTGAGTGGTGTGGCTCAGTGGATAGAGCGTCAGCCTGCGGACTGAAAGGTCCGGGTTTGATTCCGGTCAGGGGCATGTACCTTGGTTGCAGGCACATCCCCAGTGGGAGGTATGCAGGAGGCAGCTGGTCAATGTTTGTCTCTCATCGATGTTTCTAACTCTCTATTCCTCTCCTTTCCTCTCTGTAAAAAATCAATAGAATACATTAAAAAAAAAAGATAATGGAAAATATGATTCTTTAAAAAAATAAAATAAATGAAGCAATATAATGCTCTAGCTGTAATATAACAGAAAAGTAAAGGTAGAAAAATTTATAATATTCCAGTGAATAACTATGTTTGAGAACATGAGTTGGAAATTGGCACATACTTCTGGTGACAGTTTAGATTTAAGAGGTATCTATTTAAATGGCTATTGAAAATACTTTTTCTTTTACCGGCCACCCTGAAATAATAACTGAACATGTGCTTACACGCCTGTAGGGTCCCTGAGTGCAGCAGCCCCACACAGCCTCACCAGCACAGGCTGGGGCGGTGACCTCGTGACTTTCCCAACATGGCCGACAGCGCGGGAGGCCTCCACCCCGGACAGTCCAGTCTTCTTTACACAGCAGCCGCGGTCCGGGCAATCCTGTGCCTGTAAACCGGCGCACCCCTTCTGCTTAGGTGCTTGCTCCGATCGTCATAACGGCCTGACTTAGGGGGTCAGTTTGCAGGGTGAGAGGCTGTCTCCTGTGTGAGGACACCTGACCTTGCTGGGTCTAACTTCCAATGCCCACAATGCCCCAGACCCGGGCAGCCGGAGCCCCTCCCCCTCCCCCGCCCAGGCAGCAAGTGCCCCTGGCCCAGACGTGCCCGCTTCTGAGGGTTTTGGAGTGAACGCAGGAGCTGGGGCGCAGAGGTGGGGCAGGTGGAGGAGAGGGGCAGGGTGGGACGTGGTGTGTGGCCAGGCTGCGCAAATCAAGCAACCGGGCCTTTCTTCAAAGGCGGGTGCTGGTCTAGGGGGCACAGCCCTGCCTTTCCAGGAACCCGTGTTTCAGAGACCAGGCAGCCAGGTCCATGTGAGGCAGACCGCAAAGGATCAGGGGTGAGTTAGGAGACAGGAAATGACACAGGACTTACACAGGACTGCAATGACCACCACACCCAGACACGACAGAAAGACTGATATACTCCAGCAGGCGGCTTTACAAATGTGCGTCAAGGATGTCTACTCCGCTGTAAGTACTCAATGTTGACATGCTGGACACGGGATTAAATTAAATCAAATCTGCATTTGTAGCATCCCCATTTTGCATACAGAAGACACCGGAGTTCAGCCTGCCGGGGTGGCCCGGCGGTTGAGTGCCAACCTGAGAACCAGGTGGTGGCGGTCAGTTCCCAATCAGGGCACAGGCCCGGGTGCAGGCTCCATCCCAGTAAGGATCTCATCATTGATGTTTCTATCTCTCCATTACCATTCCTCTCCAAAATCCATATATCTGTGTGTACATATTCTTTTCAAAAGCAGATACAAAGTTCAGAAAAGCTGAGAAAACGTGCTGAGAAGATGCTGTGCAGCAGGCAGGCCAGCCGCTGAGCGGCAGTCCCGGCAGCCAGCATGCTGAGGTGCAGGCGGCCAGGGAGCCGGCCCGCGTCAGAGTCCATCCAGGCTCCTGGACAGGCTTCCTGACGAGATGGCACAACGGACAGGAGAGCAGCGACCGCGCATTCCGCTCCCACCGTGCAGGCTCAGCACGAAGCTCTGCTCCATCCGTGATTTCCCCTCCGGCTCGCAGGCAGGCACTGTGAGCTCCTCTTCGCCCGGACGCTCCAGCTCAGAGCAGTGCCTGCTCCAGGGGGTCCCTCCGAGCAGACACAGCGCTTGGCCTGACGCAGGCGGGAGGCGGAGGGGGGACCGCCTCAGCCCCAGCTGCCTGCAGGTCCGGGGAGGCCCCTGGACCAGGGATCCATGCTCTCAATGCCCGCGCCACCCTGCCTCTCCAGGAGGTGCGATGCCCAGGCCCCTGGAGGGGTGTCTGCGGGAGAGCCGTGCGTCTGCGCAGGCCTCGGCAGGCGGTGAGGGGAAGGCAGGAGGGCTGGGCCAGCCAGCTCAGCCCTGGGGGAACCCATTGCCTTCAGGCACCGTCCTAATGTCTGAGCATCCAGACACAGCTCTGAGCCTCGTTCCTCTTTCTTTTGAAAAATATTTTTATTGATTTCAGAGAGCAAGGGAGAGAAACATCAGTGATGGGAGAGAATCATGGATCTGCTGCCTCCCGCATTCCCCACACTGGGGATTGAGCCTGCCCTGGGCCTGTGCCCTGAGCGGGAATTGAACCATGACCTCCTGGTCAACGCTCCATGGCTGAGCCAGCCGACTGGGCTGACCACGTTCTTTTCTTCTTGCCCCCTCTTCCCCTCAGACGTGGGCTGCAGCCGGCTGACCCTGCAGCGGCCTCCATGCCCTGGCACAGCCCGTTGGGTCCACGGCGCCAAGGCCGGGCCGAGCGCCCTGGCTTTGATGAGGGTGCGGTGAGACCGAGTGGTGCGGGTGGCCCAGGCACCCAGCCCGGTTCCACCTGCGTTTACGGAAAGGAGCCCGACTACTCCCTTTTCCAAGAAAGTATTTCCTCTCACCTCGCTGCTGCTCAGTGGGCAGTGCTATGGGGGTCTTTGCAGTCTGGCTGCTACCCGAGAGCATCTCCCAAGACTGCCGCCATCGCCCAGAAAGCGGGGCGGTGTCCGGCCGGCACGGCTCAGTGGTTGAGTGTTGACCTATGAACCAGGTCAGGGTTCGATTCTGGTCAGGGCGCTGCGGGCTCTATCCCCAGTGGGGGTTGTGCAGGAGGCAGCCCATCAGTGATTCTCTTTCATCATCGATGTTTCCATCTTTCCCTTTTCCTTCCTCTCTGAAGTCAATAAAAATTTATTTTAAAAGGAAAAATGGCAATTGCTCCAAAATTCCAAAGAGGGTGAAGCATTGTCTTCCTTTGAGGAAAGAGTATGGGAGCCCTTTGCTGCACACCAGAGCACTGCCCATCGCCTCTGGGGACACCCCGTTCCCAGCCTCAGAGCCCCCCACCCTCAGAGAGCACACACACGCAGGCTGCTGCTGGAACTTTAATGGGCTCAGGCGGCCTCCTGCCCGCACTCACAGGTCGAAGAGGGAGGCCATCTCGTCTGTAAGAGAGGGGTCGGAGCAGCCTCTCAGGTGCCGCCCCAGGGCCGGGCCCTTCCCAGGTCAGAGAGCCTCGGGCACCCCTCCTGGCGCCCGGCAGAAAGCGCCCCTGGCACATGGCCGCTCACGCCAGGCCCGGCACTGGCCCCCTGTGCCAGGCTGCTGGCTGTGAGCAGGACCGATGGCACCTGTTTCTCCTTCAGCTCCCTTCACCTCGAGTCCCAGCGTGCGGGTGGCCCCACTTCAGGCAGCCCCCCATCCCAGACCACTGTCCTCGCCCCTTCCTCCCGTGGCGGGCTTCCTGTCTTGCACACCCAGCCTCCCCCCTCACACACACACACACACACGCACACTCTCTCTCTCACACACACACAGTCACACACAGTCACGCACCTGGCTGGCTCATGCACTGGCGGATGAGGACACACACACGCGCACACACACACTCACACTCTCTCTCACACACACACACAGTCACACACACACGCACACTCTCTCATACACACAGTCACACACACGCACACTCTCACACACACACGCACACTCTCTCTCACACACACTCACACACACACACACACAGTCACACACAGTCACACACACACACGCACACGCACACACACACAGTCACACACAGTCACACACACACTCACACACGCACACACAGTCACACACACGCACACGCACACACACCCGGCGCACCTGGCCGGCTCATGCACTGGCGGATGAGGACACACACACGCACACACTCTCTCTCTCCCTCACACACACACACACACACACACACACACACACACGCACACACAGTCACACACAGTCACACACGCACACACGCACACACACCCGGCGCACCTGGCCGGCTCATGCACTGGCGGATGCGGGCCCGCTGCGCGGCGGCCAGGGCGCGGGCCTCGGCCCGGAAGCGGCGGCGGCCCTCGGCGGTGAGCCGCCAGAGGCAGGCCCGCGGCCAGCCCGCCCGCGCCGCCGGCACCTTCTCGAAGCTGTCCCGGAAGCACAGGTTGTGGCGGACGGTGTTCTTCCAGCCCTCGGGAGCCGTCCGGAAGAAGGGGAAGTGCTGCCTGCGGGCGGGCGGTGAGGGGCCGCTCCCTCCCCGTGGGCCCCGCCGTCGGGGCGGCGCCGCCCGCCCGGCTCCCGCTCCCGCCCGCCTCCCTGAGGGGCGCCGGGTGGGCCGAGGCGCGGTCACGGGGGAGGCCCGGGGAGCCCCCCAGCCGCGCCAGCAGGGCTGCCCGCAGGGAGAGCGTGGGGGGGGGGAGCCCCGCCTTCACGCCAGGTGATCTTTAGAGGGAGGTGGGCATTGTCACCGGGAACTTGTTTTAAAGAACTAAGATGGGGGGGGGGGGTTAAAGTATGTACACAGATAATAATTTAATTGAAAAAGTAATAAAGGTGGAAAAAAAGAACTAAGATGGAACCCGGCGGCGTGGCTCGGGGGTTGACTGGTCAGGGCACACGCCCAGGTTATGGGCTCCATCCCCACTGGGGGCTGCGGGAGGCAGCCAGCCAATGTCCTCTCACCGTGGATGTGTCTCTCCCTCTCCCTTCCTCCCTGAGTCAATACAAATATATATTTAAAGGAACGAAGAGTAAGAAGAGCCGAGTTTCGGTGTGAGCGGCGGAGGTGAGTCTGGGACCGCGCAGGCGGCCGGAGGGAGCGCGGGCTGGGCGGCTGGGCGGCAGACCTGGCCCTCGGCGGCGCAGGCACCTACCGGGTGAAACTGTAGATCTGCTGCACGTGGAGGCCGCAGGGGGCGCTGTTCCGCAGGGCCAGGGCTATGAGGTGGAAGTAATTGAGGGGGGGCCGCGGCCAGGGCCTCCCCTCCTGGCTGCCGGCTCGCCGGAGCCTCGGACTCTGGAGGGGGGCCCTTTGGTGAGGGGACGGGAGCGCCACAGAGGAGCCGTCGTGCTGGTCCTCAGCCTCCTCTTCTGCGAGCTGGAGGGGCACAGAGCAGGGGCCGCCCTGACTCCGGCCTCCTCCGCGGCGCAGGGCACCATCCGGACTGGTCCCCGCGAGGGCACAGCTGGTTCCTGAGCCCGTAACCCTGTGTGACCCCGAACACCAGAACTCTGCGATGCATCATCCCTTTGCCCACCGCCCGCAGCCTTAGGCCCCCACCTCCGAGCTGCTGGGGGCAGGGGGCTGCTCCGGAGGGGGAGACCGCCCGGAGGACGCGGGCGGCCGCCCCCCGACTCCGGCCTGCGGGCAGCGGGCGCAGTCTCCCTCTCCCGGGGGCAGCGGAGGGGCGGGACGTGTGCTGGTCGGGCCGGCCCCCGTCCTGGGCTGTGAGACCTCCAGCTTTCCCGGGGGAAACACGATGTTGGGGTTCACCCACATCCACAGGTTGGGCTCGATGTCTGGGCCTGTGCGGAGGAAGCAGGTTGGGCGCCTTAGCTCACGGCGTTGGGGTGCAGCCGGGCCTTGGGCCCCCGCGCCCCAGCTCCCACTCACCATCTCCATCAGGGGCGGGGCTTTTCCTCACCGGCCTTGGCGGGGGCTCAACCACACGCAGCCTGTATCTGGCAACTGGCAAAGAGGACAGGAGAGGGTCAGAGCCCTGCGTGGGGAGAGAGAACCCCCATCTACTAGTTTTTCCCTGCGTCTTGGGCCTCATGCACCGCTGCGTCCTCTCTTCTCGCACTGCACACGCCCCTGAAGGACCTGATGGGTGCCCTGGCTTGGCTACCAGGACAACAACGTTCACATCTCTACCCAGACTTGTCTACCTGCTCTTTTTTTTTTAAAGGCTAAATCTTTTTTTTTTTTTTAATATATTTTTATTGATTTTGTACAGAGAGGAAGGGGGAGAGATAGAGTTAGAAACATTGATGAGAGTCATTGATCAGCTGCCTCTTGCACACCCCCTACTGGAGATATGCCCACAACCGAGGTACATGCCCTTGACTGGTATCGAACCCGGGACCCTTCAGTCCCCAAGCTGACGCTCTATCCATTGAGCCAAACCGGTCTTGGCTCTACCTGCTCTTTTTAAAAATATATCTCTGATTTTGGAAAATGCCTGAGCGAGGCAGAGTCCAGGCTAGGCCTCTGCTACTGAGAAATACCCTGGGTCATATGTGCGGTCTCTGCAGGCTTCCTCTGTAAGGTCTGAAAGGGATTATTTTAGTGCAGAGACTGAATTACAGTAGGAAATTAAAAACAAACCGGTTTGGCTCAGTGGATGGAGCTTGGGCCTATGGACCGAAAGGTCTCAGGTTCGACTCCGGTCAAGGGCATGTACCTTGGTTGCGGGCACATCCCCAGTGGGGAGTGTGCAGGAGGCAGCTGATCGATGTTTCCAACTCTCTATCCCTCTCTTTTCCTCTCTGTAAAAAATCAATAAAATATATTTAAAACAACAACAACAACAACAACAACAAAAAAAAAAAAAAAAAAAAAAAAAAAAAAAAATATATCTCTGTATTGATTCAGAGAGGGAAACATCAATGATGAGAGAGAATCATTGACCGGCTGCCTCCTGCATGCACACCCCCCCCCCCGCCCGGGGGGAGGCATTCCTCCCAGACCCTCACCACCTCCCACAGACCACACTCCTGATCCCAGGCCTCCTACAGGCTGTTTCTTTAGCCAGAAACATGCTTCCTTCTTCCTGTTTGCATGGTTCATTGCTATCGTGGACAGAAGGGGCCTCAAGCTAACCTGACAGCTCAGGGGCAGCCTGCATGGCGGTCTTGCCGACTCAGACCTAAAGGAACCACAAGGATGGTCTGAAATGAAACTTTAACTAAAGCAGTGATGGAGGCAGTCACCTCCTAGGCCGGTATCTTCTCTGACAAGGTCAACCTTTACCTTAGCTGAGCCCACCTGTCTTTTTGCATCAGATAACACACCCTTGAAATGTCTGGTAGCTTGTACCTTCCTTTTCCCGGAGCCCCTGGGGCACAGCCTGATGTGCTGGGCGCCCAGCATTGTTATCATGTTAATTACTGACTTAACTATCCTGTAAAGATGTGTCCATCATTTTACTTTTTACCCAATCCCAGAGGTTTCCCGCTTTGCTTTCTCCCGCCTCTCCAGTCTATCCCACCTGTGCCCCTCCTCTGATGGCAATGTATGAACACAGATGGAACAGCCATTCTCCGGAGCATCATCTCAGTCCGCTGAGGTTCTTCCCCGCACATGTCGACAATTTGGCTCAAATAAACTCACAAAGCTCTTTCCAGGTTGGGATGTTTTCACGTTGACACCTATCAGGCTTCTCCTCCACCGCTGCCCCAAACCTCATCGTCTGCCCCAAACCACATCATCCGCACATCTGCAGCCCTCCTCAGCAGCCTCAGCAGCATTCCTCTCGCTGGCCACGCCTTCCTTAAAGCACTCCCTCCCTATGGGCTTCCGGAACCAGTCTGGGCTTCCAATGGCCCTCCCTCAGGTTTTGCCAGTTCTCGCCTCAGGGCTCATCCCAGTTCCGCCTCTCTCCTCCATCGCCTCTCTCCTCCATCCCCGCCTCTGCAGCAGATCAGAATTGCCATCTGCAGCCCACCCGTGCAGAACCCTGCTCCAGGCGGATGTTTATCCGCTTACTCAGCATTTCCACTTGGATGGAAAAGTGTCTCCACTCAGCCTGTGGAGAACAGCATGCCGAGTTTCTTCCTGAACCTGCTTCTCAGTAAAAGCAGCCCCATCCTTCCCTTACTTAGCCGAATGCCTGGGAGGAGTCCTCTCACCTCTCTTACCTCACACCACTCTGCCAGCAGGCCCGCCGTTCTCCCTCCCTCTCCGCGTCCCCAGTGCCATCCTGGCCGTCCAGGCTAGCATCAGCTCTGGTTTGAACCACCACAGTAGCTTTCCAGTTACTAGTCTCTGGTTTCTAGGATCCTCATTTCCTTTCTTTTTGTGTGTGTTAATCCTCACCCACGGGCATTTTCCCATTGATTTTTAAAATGTATTTGTATTGATTTCAAAAAGGGAGAAACATCAATGATGAGAGAGAATCATTAATTGGCTGCCTCTTGCATGGGAATATACTGGGAATAGAGTCTGCAACCAGGGCATGTGCCCTGACCGAGAATTGAACCCTGACCTCCTGGTTCATAGGTAGATATTTAACCACTGAGCAGCATCAGCTGGACTCCATTGATTTTTAGAGAATGGAAAGGTGGGTGGGGGGAGAGACAGAGAGAAACATCAATGTGAGAGAGACACATCGGTTGGTTCCTACCAGAGCTGGGAATCTAGCCTGCAACTGAGGTACGTGTCCTTGACCAGAATTTAACTTGGGACCCTGCAGTCTGTAGGCCAATGCTCTATCCACTGAGCAGAACGGCTAGGGCCTAGTTTCCTTATATGTACAGTGTACCCACAACACAGCAGCCACCGTGATCTTTTCAGAATATAGATCATGCCAAACCAGCTACATAACTTGTGGAGCTCCTTGTTAAAAAGTTATTAAAAATCTCAAGACAAGCAACAAGCAGACTGTCAAATTACAGCGGGGAGGGGAGGGAAATCTGGGGGAGATAAGAGATCAACCGAAGGACTTGTATACATGCATATAAGTACAACCAATGGACACAAAACTCTGGGGGGGAGGGTATGTATGGGAGGGGGGGCAATGTTAAAATATATACACAGATAATTTAATTAAAATAAATAAAAAATAAATCTCAAGTCAGTTACAGCAGCACATTGAATTAAGTGGAAGGTTAAAGGCCAGTCCTTTCTGTAACATCTGGTTCCCTGAGGAAACTCTGCTCAAGCGGAACAGTGTAACGCAGGTGGGAAAACAGCCTATGCCTCTCCTGCAGCCCTCGTTTGCTCACATGTTACCGGGGCCATAAATCCTAAAACAATGCACAGCCCCCAGAGGGCGGTCAGTGCTGGCGCCAGGCCAGGCCCTTAGATGTGGTCTCACAACCCCCTTCCCCACCCACGGGGCTTTTTGCAAAGCCCCAAAAGGTCCAGAGGTCCCATCCGTATTTTGGGGACAGAGAAGCCAAAAAGTTTTAAAGGAAAAGCTTCCACCAGATTAGATTGCTTTGCTCAGACTTTGAGGCAATTCCTCTGAGTCCTGAAAGTCAACCCCAAGGTCCTTAAAGGGGAAGGCAGCTCTTGCTAGTCTCCAGGCCACACCCGTGAGCCTCCTCTCTTCCTTCATCTGCCTCCTTCCTGCTCCTCTCCCTCCAAGCACAGGCCTTCCTGGTGGTGTTTGGACTGGCGACTCCGCTGCCTGAGATATTCCCTCTAAACACCTCCTTCCACTCGATGCTCAAATGTCATGTCCCAATGAAGCCCACCCCGGTGCCTGTTTATACTGCAGCTGCCACCACCGTCCCGGCCCCGGCCCCGGCCCCCACCCCGCCCTTCTACTGTGTCCTTTCCCTTCGGCACTGTGAGCCCATCACCCGCGGCTGCTGCTCCAGGAGAATGTAGGCTCCATGACGGCTTGTCCGTTTCCTTCCTTAAGTAGCATGAGCTGTGCCTGGCAAACGGGGTCTCACTGAAGCTCTCTGAAGCCGAGACCACAGGGATGGCCATCAGCACTCTGGTGGCGACCTGGTCTCCCTGAGTAGGAGCCCTGAGTGCAGAATGTGCAGCGCAGAGGGCAGGCCTGCACAGGAACACGAGGACCGGGTCCAGGGCACAGCCTGACCGCTGTCCACGGCCGCGGCTCAGGGGTCAGCCCTGAGCTGTGAGCCAGGTGGTCAGGTCTGTTTCTCCAGGACACAGGCCAGTGTGTGGAGTGCAGGAGGCAGCGGGTCAGTGATTACCTCTCATCACTGATGTTTCTCTCACTCTCTCTTCCTCTCTGAGATCAATAAAAATAGATTAAAAAAAACAAAAACAAAAACACCCTTTCTCTGCCACCAAAAGGCACAGAGGACCAAGAGGACCAAGAAGAATCCTCACGGAAAACAAAAACAAAACCAAGGTGATAAGGGAAACAATGAGCATTATGTAAATGGAGGTAACCATAAACAAAGGACTGCTAGAAGCGGACCGGAAGGGCAGGGTGGGCGCTGACCTGATGAGTTAACGCCAGTCCCTGGCCCACCAGGTGGCCATGCTCAGAGGCTGCTGATGCCTCCCTCCCGGCACCTGAGGTTCCCGCCCAGCCCGGGAGCCCTCTCAGGCGGGACCGAGGATCACCGCAGCCAAACCAGAACCAGAACCGGAGACAAGTGACCGGCCCTGTGTGCGCCCAGGAGGCGGAGGGGCCTGCAGGCCGGGCCAAGCCACTGCGCCGGGACCGGGGCCGCTCCGGCGGGGCCTCCAGCTCCTCGGCCCCAACTCCAAGCCGCGTGGGCTCGCCCGACGGCCCACAGCTGGGCCTGGCCCTGCCCCACGCGCCCCCCCCAATCCCCTCTCCCTCACCCCTCACCCACCCCTCTACCCCCATCCCCAACCCCCCTCCCTCACCCCTCACCACCACACCCTCACCCCCCAACTCCCCCTCCCTTACCCCCCAACCCCCATCCCCCCACCCTCACCACTACCCTCACACACCCCCACCCTCACCCGCCCCAGCACCCCTCCAGGCTCACGGTTCTGCTCGGCCGCGGGCAGGTGCGCCGTGCTGCAGGCCAGGAAGCACTCGTTGCCCATGTCCCAGTCCAGCAGCCCCGGGACCTGGCCGTGGAGGCCGGCCCAGAGGTCCGGGCGCTGCAGCCGCACGTCCACCTTCGGGGGAGCCGGGGCGGGAGACTGAGGCTGCGCTGCCGCGCTGATTGGCGGCTCTGGCCCTCCCGCCTGCTCCGCCCGGCCCCGGAGCCACTCCGAGGACGCCCTCCGGGCTGGGATGGCTTTAAGGCTTACCCAAATCCCACCTGAAGAACGCGGTGGAATGGGATTAAGTGGTGCTCTTTTTTAACTTATTGATTTCAGAGCGGAAGGGAGAGGGAGAGAGAGAAACATCGGTGAGGGAGCCGTGGATCGGCTGCCTCCCGCACGCCCGCCCTGACCGGGAATCGAACTGTGACCTCTTTGTTTATAGGTCAATGCTCAACCACTGAGCCATGCTGGCCAGGTTTAAATTTTGTTTTTTATGATTTAAAAATTTTTTTAAAATCCTAAGAATACTATAAAAACTTCTGTATACCTAAAAGTTGTAATTCAGCAATTACACTACTGATATTTACCCAGATTTAATTTTTCTTCCCCATGCGCGTGGATAGTGTTCTTCTGAGCCGGGTAAGAGTATTTGCAGACATCACATAACCAGGAAATCAGAAATGAGAACATTTTCTTAATAAAGTCCTTTTGTTGTTGTTAATCCTCCCCCGAGGATATATTCCCACTGATTTTAGGGAGAGTGAAAGGGAGGGGGAGAGACAGAGAGAAACATCGACGTGAGAAAAACACGCTGATTGGTTGCCTCCCGTTCGAGCTTGACCAGGGCCCAGGCCAGGGAGGAGGTTGTAACCCTTGACTAGAATCGAACCCGGGACCCTTTGGTCTGAAGGCCGGCGCTCTATCTCCTGAGCCACACCGGCCAAGCCTAATAATATCCTTTATAAAAATTTGGTTTTGCCAAAACCGGTTTGGCTCAGTGGATAGAGCGTTGGACTGTGGACTGAAGGGTCCCAGGCTCGATTCCGGTCAAGGGCATGTACCTTGGTTGCGGGCACATCCCCAATAGGGGGTGTGCAGGAAGCAGCTGGTCGATGTTTCTAACTCTCTATCCCTCTCTCTTCCTCTCTGTAAAAAAATCAATAAAGTATATATTTTTTAAAATTTGGCTTTGGCCCTGGCCAAGTGGCTCAGTTGGTTGAACTATCCTCCCAATGCACCAAGGTCAGGGCACATACAGTAATGCAACCATTGGATACATAAATGAATGAACAAATCCCTGTCTCCCTCCCTCCTTATTATCCTCCCTCCCTTTTCCCTCCCTATTATCCTCCCTCCCTCCTCCCTCCCTCCCTATTATCCTCCCTCCCTTCTCCCTCCCTATTATCCTCTCTCCCTCCCTTCCTCCCTCTATTTCTATAAAAATCAACTGAGAAGTGTATTATATTTTCGGGCCCGGCCGGTGTTGCTCAGTGGTTGAGCATTCACCTATGAACCAGGAAGCCACGGTTCGATTCCCAGTCGTGCTGTTGTGGCAGAAGGACCAGCCAGCTCTGAGGGAGGAAAGTGTAACCTTTATGTGGCAAATCTGCTTCCGGGTCTAAGGCTGAACTGAACTCGGGAGCCTCGGACCCTGAGGGTCCCAGCAGCTCCGCCCAGTGGGTGGGGCAGGGCCTGGGGCGCTGTCAGAGCGGGAAGACCGCAGTTTTAACCAGACACTGAGCTCCGCCCCCATTTTCCTTTTCAGGTTTGGCACACTGGACAGAGCATCGGGCTTCAGCCCAAGGGCAGGTATCTCTGTGCAGGCTGCTCCCCAGCCCTGGGCCTGGTCGAGGAGCGTGCGGGGGGGTGGGGGGGGGCAGGGGGCATTTTCTTGAACTGAGTGAGGGCGACTCCTCATGCTCTTTCCCTCAGTTACCTCGTCCCGCTCTTGTCTCTGCCCACCAGGTTACTCCACGCCCACTCCCTCCTTCCAGAGCCCCTCTAGCCTCTTCTCCCTCTCCCCCTCCCCCACCAGGATCCTGGCCTTGGTCTCCCCTGGGGGCCCTCTGTCTTTCCCCAATCAGAGCCTCCAACCCTTTGCCCCAGGCTTCCCCTGCCTCTGCCAGCTGTGCCCACGCCACTCACCCCCAGGCCCTGTGGCCTCTCTGCCCCCGCGCGGCACACCAGCCCTGCCTGGGGCTCCCTGTGGGTCTGAGGACTCTGACCCCCGAGTTCCCCCCGCTGGCTTCGGCAGCTGAGGAATGGGGGCGGGGAGGGGGGGAGGCGGGGGAGCGCCCCCACTGAGGGACACACGCAGCAGAGGCAGCGGCTGGCTTAATTAATCAATTAATTTAAAACACATTTTATTGACGTCAGAGAGGAGGGGGGAGGTAGAGAGAGAGAAACATCAATGAGGAAAGGGAACCATGATCGGCTGCCTCCTACTTGGGATCAAGCCCACAACCCAGGCCTGTGGCTCAATCACTGAGCCACACCAGCCAGGCTTTATTTTTTAAAAAAAATATATTTTTAATTGATTTTCAGAGAGAGAGAGGAAAGGAAAGAGAGAGAGACAGAGAGGTGAGAGCAAAGTCTGGATCAATTGCTTCATGTCCACCCCGGTAGGGATCAAGCCCACAACCTGGGCCTGTGTCCTGACGGGAGGGGACAGGATGCCCAGCCACCTGAGCCACACCGGCCAGGGCCCCAGGCATTGTAGGAGCCCGGGGCACTGGGGACTTAGCGTTGGAGGATTTCAGAAGTGAAAGGGCGGGAACTCGCTGTGACAGGAGCAGGGGAGGCAGACGAAGGGGAGGCAGAGGACGGGGGGGGGGGGGGGGGGGGGGGGCCCTGAGACAAGGGGAGAAGGGGAGGAGCAGAGGGAGGAGGGTGACCAAGGAGCCAGACAGGTCGGGGAACAGGCTGGCTTGCCGGCCGGGAGCAAAGGCCTAGCTCTGGGCTGGAGGGCTGGCCAGTGCCAACCTCCTGGCCGAGCCCCCTCCGCCCACGTGGCCTCCTACTTCCGGGCGCCCAGTGCCAGGGCCACGATGAGGCCCAGGACCAGCAGGAACATGGCGACGGAGAGCAGCACCGTGATGACCACCATGCCCCCTGTGCGGGCCATCCCCAGCCCGATGGAGGCCGCCTCGCGTCCTGCGGGGGAGGCGGGAGTCAGGCCGGCCGGGCGCTCGGCTTGTCTCCTCCAGGCTCGGCCAGGGACCTTTCGCCCGTCCACTCACCCAGCACCCCGGCCATCTGCGGCCAGACACCCACCCGGGACCGTCCAGGGAGCAACCCGGCCTCACGGCGGAGGCCTCACAGCATCGGCCCGTCCCACAGAGAGCCTTCAGCCCAGCGGCAGAGGGCCACACGGAAGCCAGGGCCGGCCCGAGGGCAGCTCAGCAGGTCAGAGCGGTGCCCATTCCGCCGAGGGTGCGGCTCCATCCCCAATGAGCGCGTAAGTAAGTGAACAACAAATCTCTCTCAAATCAGTTAAAAATAAACAGATATGATAAATGCCCAGGCTCGGGGCTAGGACGGGTGGGGGAGGCAGGGCTGCGGCTGGCGCTGAGGGAGGCTACTCACGAGGAAGGGTGGACACGGGGACCTCTCGGCTGGACTCGGTGGCCGCCCCCTTCCGCACCCGGTAGGAGACGCTTTGGGTAGGAGAGGAGGGACCCTCAGGGCGTCTGGGCGGACGAGGGAGCCCGCCCGCCGCCCACGGCCCCGGGGCGCCTCCAGGAGCGCTGTTCCTTCTTAATATTTTTTATTATTTGTTTTCAGAGAGGGAGACACAGAAACATCGATGAGGAGAGAAGCACGGGCTGGCCGGAGAGCCCGCAGCTGTGCCCCCCCAGGTGACCGCGTCCCCCCGGCCGCCCGCTGCGGGCCGGCGCCCCTCTCTGGTCCCCGCCGGACTGGCACCTACTAGTATTTGGTTCCGGGTGCGAGGCCTGTCACCTGGTAGGCGCTAAGCCGGGTGACGGTGAAGCCAGCCCCACTGTCCACCACGCTCACCAGCTCCCTTCGCCCTCGGCAGGCCGGCACCACGAAGCCACGCGTCAGCACTGGGGGAGGGGATCGGGAGGGGACGGGGAGGGGTCAGCACTGGGGGGAGGGGATGGGGAGGGGTCAGCACTGGGGGAGGGGATCGGGAGGGGACGGGGAGGGGTCAGCACTGCAGGGAGGGGACGGGGAGGGGGTCAGCACTGCGGGGAGGGGACGGGGAGGGGTCAGCACTGGGGGAGGGGATGGGAAGGGGTCAGCACTGCAGGGAGGGGACAGGGAGGGGGTCAGCACTGGAGGAGGGGACGGGGAGAGGGTCAGCACTGCGGGGAGGGGACGGGGAGGGGGTCAGCACTGGGGGGAGGGGACGGGGAGGGGTCAGCACTGCGGGGAGGGGACGGGGAGGGGGTCAGCACTGGGGGAGGGGACGGGGAGGGGTCAGCACTGCGGGGAGGGGACGGGGAGGGGGTCAGCACTGGGGGAGGGGACGGGGAGGGGTCAGCACTGGGGGAGGGGACGGGGAGGGGGGTCAGCACTGCGGGGAGGGGACGGGGAGGGGTCAGCACTGGGGGAGGGGACGGGGAGGGGGTCAGCACTGGGGGAGGGGACAGGGAGGGTCGGGCTTCTGGAGGCCGCGGGGGCGAGGGGACGGGCGTGCTGGGCAGGGCGGTGCCAGGGCCAGGCAGACCTGTGCTGTCATTGGCTCTGCGGACCGTCAGGGTGGCGTTGCCCCCTGTGAGGTGGCAGGGGGGCAAGGCAACCAGCAGGCTCTCGGTGAGCGCCGGGGCCAGCAGGCCGGAGAGGCCGGAGATGTTGAAGACTGCAGGGGGGGGGGGAGACGGGGAAGTTAGGGGGGCTCCACTGTCAGGCCTGCCCCCCCCCCCCCCCGCCTCTCCCACCCGGCATTGTTGCAGGACACGGACCTTTGCTGGTCCGACCGCCAGGTGGCAGGCGTGGGCTGCAGAGGCTGGTCCTACCAGCCCCCCCCCCCCCCCCCCCCGTCCCCGCCCGCCGTCCGCCGCTCTGCCTCCTGGGCCAGGCCAGGACGAGTGTGCCCTGGGCTCAGTGGCCGGAGGCTCTGGTGACCAGTGACCAGGCACCGCCATCCCAGTCCCCAGCCGCCTGGCCGGGCGAGCCCCCCTTTCTGAGACTGGAAGGCGCGGGGCTGTCCCGTCCAGGCCCAGCCCTCCTCCCCCAAGGCAGAGACCTGCAGCCCCTGGGGCCAGGGTAACCATCAGGACCAGGGTCAAGGGCAAGGTCCGGCTGGGTAGCAGGGACGCCATAGCTGCTGGGCGCTGGGTCGATGCAGGCGGCAGGGGCTTCTGGAGGCAAGTGAGGCCTCGCCCTGGGGCTGCGGTTTTGTCCTGGGGCGGGAGGGGCGGGAGGGGAATCTCGTCCAACCTGCCCCTTGGGCTTTCCAGCCTGCGGGTGGGGGGAGGGTAGATAGGGGCAGACAGGTTTTTCAGGATGGGGATCTGCCCTCAGGCCCAGAGTAAGCATCTTGGTGGCTTAGTCAGCTGCCCCGGGGGGTGGGGGTGGGGAGGGGGGTGGGGGAAGAGGGGGGTTGGGGTGGTTGTGGGGGTGGAAGGAGGTGGGGGGGAGTGGGGGGGAGGGGGAGGGTGGGGGTGGAGTGGGGGTGGGGGGAGGGGAGGGGTGGAAACCCCCCCTTCTCTGGGCCCACACCTGGAGGGCGCCAGTGGGGTGCTGCCATGAGTCGAGCCCGGTCTGGGGCCACTCCCTGGTGGCAGGAGGCCTCGGAGGCAGTGAGCTCTGAGGGGGTCCCAGCTCAGTCCGAGGGGAGCAGCGCCAAGGCCCCGGCTGCGAGGATGGCAGCGGCTGTGCCGGGGCAGCAGCGCCCAGGGCTCCGAGGCTGGCCCGGCTGGGCCTCAGGCTGTGTCACCAGGAACCAGGAGGTCAGGCCCGGGTGCAGGAGGCAGCCGATCCATGGTTCCCTCTCATGATGGATGTTTCTCTCTCCCTCTCCCTTCTCCTTCCTTTCTGAAATAAAAAACATATATATTTGAAAAAAGGGGCCCTGATTCTGAGTGCCCCAGGCCCAGGCCCCGCTGTGGAGCGCAGAGCCGAGTGGTGCTGGGAGTGTAGGGGGGGGCGGCTCGGGGAGCCGGGGCGCCGTGCTCAGCCGGTGGAGCCGTTTGGGAACTGGACACAGGCCGGGGAGAAGGTGAAAACGCATGCCCCTCTGGCTGCCCCACCCTGTGCTGAGGGAGACGGAATGGGGAGCGGAGGGGAGTCCGGGATGCGGGGCTGTGGGCTCCCACGTTTGTCCTCCCAGGTCCTGGGCACTGGGGGGCACTAGCTCCCCTTTGCAGACGTGGAAACAGACTCCAGAGGTGCGGGCCCTGTGGGATGCGGGCGGGGGGGCGGGGGGGGGGGGAGAGTCCGCAGGCTGCTGCGTGTCTGGCTGGCCTCACGGGGAGTGGTCCTTGGGGTTAGAGGCAGGGGGTGGGAGGAGGGACAACGTGGAGCAGTTGCCTCCCCCCTCGCCTGGCCGGGGAGGACCCAGCAGCCGGGGGTGTGTCCTGCCCGGGATCCAGCGGCGGCCGGGGTCCCGGACCCTCCCAGCCATGGAGCCGGAGCCGTGGCCCTGTCTTCCCCGGCCCAGAGCAGGCCCGGGTCCTCGGCAAAGCGAGGGGCGGGGAGGCTGTGCCCTCACCCGGGCAAAGCCTGGGTGTAAGCAAGGCCGCAGTGAAGCGTGGGCGGGCCTTGGACAGTGCTCCTCCCAATCTAACGTGCACCGCTCCAGGCATCTCAAATGCTCTTTTATTGATTTCAAAGGGGAAGGGCGAGGGGGGGAGAGGGAACACCAGTGGTGAGAGAGAGTCTTGGATCGGCTGCCCCCTGCAGCCGGGCATGGACCCTGGCCAGGAACCCAGCCGTGACCTCTGGCTCACAGGTGAGTGCTCAGCAGTGAGCACGCCAGCGGGCCGCCTCTTGTTAACATCGGGCGCAGTCCAGTGGGTCTGAGGTGAGGCCGGAGGCCTGCAGCGATAAGGAGCGGCCGGACACCCGGACTGCGTGTGCCGGCCCGCCCCGCCCCCGTGAGACCAGGCCGGTTCCCGCCTCCGGCCCGCCGCCCTCCTGGAGAACGGACTCTGCTGTCCTCTTTTAGATCGGTCTGCCGTCGTGTGCAGACCAGAGGAGCTTTGTGCTGAGAGGAGCTCGGAGGGAGGGGACTGACCAGAGGTGGGACCCCGGGGAAGGGCTTCCTGGGCTCTCCCATTGGGGTGTCCCGCAATCGGGGTGCCCTGGCCAGGAGGGCTCTCCTCAGGGCTGGGAGAGTCTGTCTCCATGGCGTCACCAGCCAGGAGCAGAAGGGGTGAAGCTGGGTGTATGTGGGAGGGCTATGTGGGACACTCCGGAGCCCTGCCCCACCTGAACCTGTGAGCAGAGCTCAGGCCAGCACTAAAGGGCTAAGAGGGCCTGCAGCTTTAAACCCGCCCTTTCCCTCCCCCCCCCCCCGGCACCCCCTCCTCCCCCCCCCCGCCCTGGCACTCCTCCCCCCCCCCCCCCCGCAGGTTCCTGGAGGAGCTGAGGGTTTGTGTCTTCTCCCTGCCCTGCCAAGCTACTCACTGGTGGCTCTGGAGGCTGTGCTTTGTGGTCTCCATGGAAACCATTAGTTGCTAAGCAACTGGTGCATCATCTGTGCTGAGCTCTCACATCTAATTATCCCATCACAGTGGTGGAGAAGGGTTTGGGGAGCTGAGAGGAGGGGAGGCCATGCTCAGGAGTGAAAGGATAACTCAGCCTCTCAGCTAGCAGACTCTGGGCCACACGAGGCCTGGCGGCCCGCCCCGCCCCCGGAGAACTCTGCGGCCTCAGCAGACCCGAAGCACAGTGCTGGTGTCTCAGGCCTGGACCCACTCTCTCTAGCTGTCTCCCCCCGCTGGGTTCTCAATCCTGAGCTCCCTCGGGTTCCCTCCCCTGCCTCTTTCCTTCGGAGTCCCACGTTCAAGTTAGCCAGCACGTGTTAAGCAGCCCTGTGTCCCTGCCCTGTACCAGGCACCAGGGATGGGAAGGCCAGAGAAGTTCCGCCCGGAGCTCCCAGGTTCCCTCTGTGCTGGGGCGGGTCCTCCTCCCGCAGATCGCTCTGAGTGACAGCATCCTTTCTTCCCGACGCTGGTCCTTTTGCAACCGGAAAGCCTCAGCTGAGAGCCCAGGTCTGCGGGCTGCACTGCCGGTTCCCGATAAATCCCGCCCCCTCCCGCCTTAGGGAAGTGGGTCCAGGGGCTGTCAGCCTCTCCTGGGGGCCTCTAGCTGATGAGTGGAGCCATAGGCTTAGGTAAGTCATTTTGAACCTCCATTTTTCTCACCTAAAATGGGAAGACTCATTCCTTCCCATTCCTCTAGCAACATATGACAGGTGTGAGAAATGGAGGTGCAGGCCCTGGCTGGTGGCTCCTTGGCTAGAGTGTCAGCCCACAGACCAGACCAAAGGATCATGGGTTTGATTCCCAGTCAAGGGCATGTACCTCGGTTTCCTGTTTGATCTCCAGACTGGTCAGGACACCTTCGGGAGGCAACCAATCAATGTGTCTCTCTCTTTCTCCCTTGCCCTCCTTCTCCCCCTTTCACTCTCTCTAAAAATCAATGGGAAAAAATATCCTTGGGTGAGGATTAACACGCATGCATGCGCGCGCGCACACGCATGCACACACACGCACATGCACACATGCACAAGTGCACACACATGCACACACATATGCACATGCACAGATGCACACACACATGCACAGATGCACACATGCAGGAGGAACGCAGGAGGTCATTGCCCTGATCTGTAGACGGACACACTGGGAGCGGCCCTGGAGCTGAGCCTGGAGGTGAGATGCAGTGCTCACAAGACCAGATTTGGTCCCAGGGACACGGCAAGGCCTCTGTCCTTGAGGCCTGAGGCTGGAAGAGAGTGACAGATCGCCTCACTCGGATGGAAAAGACATGGATGCTCCATTTTCTTTCTAATGTTGCCCACGCCTGCTTCCAGCTTCACAACTTGAGCCAAATTACCCACGTAGCTACCCGGAGTGCGGATCCTCGTCTGTGTGGGAAGGGTAGACAGTCTGTCTCGTCCCGATACTGCGTCTGTCACTCAGTTAACTTATGAAAGAGTGTCTAGCACAGGATCTGGTTCAATAAATATTAATTTAAGTAATTAATCTTCTCCTTTCTATTAACCCTTCGTGCAGATAGACACAGAGGCAACTCATTATCTCCCCAAGGTTATAGGGTGAGTGGAGAAGGAGATGGCATAGAAATTAGAATTTGCTTGGCTCAGTGATTGAGCATCAACCTATGAACCAGGTCAGAATTCAATTCCCAGTCAGGGCACAGGCCCAGGTTATGGGCTCCATCCCTAGTGCAGGGCATGCAGGAGGTAGCCAATCAATGATTCTCTCTCATCATTGATGTTTCTATCTCTCTCCCTCTCCCTTCCTCTCTGAAATCAATAATTAAAAAGATAATTCTAGCCGAAACCAGTTTAGCTCAGTGGATAGAGCATCGGCCTGCAAACGAAAGGTCCCGGGTTCGATTCCGGTCAAGGGCATGTACCTTGGTTGCAGGCGCATCCCCAGTAGGGGGTGTGCAAGAGGCAGCTGGTCGATGATTCTCTCTCATCGATGTTTCTATCCCTCTCTCTTACTCTGTGAAAAATCAATAAAATATATTAAAAAAAAGATAATTCTATTATATAAAAGCATAATATGTAAATTATCCATCACTTCGCCACACCCACAAGCCAATCAGGATCAACTATGCAAATTAACCCAACCAAGATGGCTGCTGTCATGGAGAAAGCAGGAGGCTTGGGTTTCCCCAGCAATGGAAGAAGCCAAGCTTCCACACACCCTTGCTGGCCCAGGCCTCCACTCAAGGCTACAAAGTTTCAATTATAGAAGATAAATAAATCCCAGATACCAGGGCCTCTGCTTGGGTTGCCAGAGATAAGGCCCCTCGATCAGGCCACCCCACACCCCAAGGGCACCCCCACACTGATCCAGGACACCCTTCAGGGCAAACCAGCTGGCCCCCATCCATGCACCAGGTCTATCCTATCTAATAAAAGAGTAATATGCACATTGACCATCACTCCAACACACAAGATGACTGCCCCCATGTGGACACAAGATGGCTACCACAAGACGTCCAGCAGGGGAGGGTAGTTGGGAGGGACCAGGCCTGCAAGGGAGGGCAGTTGGGTGCAATCAAGCCTGCAAGGGAGGACAGTTAGGGGTGACCAGGCCAGCAGAGGAGGGAAGGTGGGGGTGACCAGGCCTACAGGGAAGGGCAGTTGGTGGGGGGGAACCCAGGCCTGTAGGGGAAAGCAGTTAGGGGTGACCAGGCCTGCAGAGGAGGGCAGTTAGGGGTAAATAGGCTGGCAGGGGAGTAGTTAGGGGTCAATCAGGCTGGCAGGGGAGTTTAGGGGGTGATCAGGCCGGCAGGCAGAAGCAGTTAGGGGCAATCAGAAAGGCAGGCAGGCGAGCAGTTGGGAACCAGCAGTCCTGGATTGTGAGAGGGATGTCCCAGATTGGAGAGGGTGCAGGCTGAGCTGAGGGACACCCCCCATGCACGAATTTCATGCACAGGGCCTCCAGTCCTATATAATAAAAGCCTAACATGCTAAGTGTCCAATTATTGTTCAACTGCTTGGCCAGTTGCTATGATGCGCACTGACCACCAGGGGGTAGACACCCCGACCAGTAGGTTAGCTTGCTGCTGGGGTTCGGTCAATTGGGACTGGGGGAGACTGGCCGGACACACCCTGGAGCCCTCCCCAGCCTTTAAAATGCTTCTTCTAATTAATTTTGTAGAGAGCCACCTGAGAAGGCACATGGACATTCTTTTAATTCTTATCAGCTGAGCCCGAGGGCACTGGCAGAATCCTGTTATCAGTGCTGATTTCTTTTCTTTTTTTCTTTTTTTTTAAATATATTTTATTGATTTTTTACAGAGAGGAAGGGAGAGAGATAGCTGGAAACGTCGATGAGAGAGAAACATTGACCAGTTGCCTTTTGCACACCCCCTACTGAGGATGTGCCCGCAACCAAGGTACATGCCCTTGACCGGAATCGAACCCAGGACCCTTCAGTCCACAGACCGACGCTCTACCACTGAGCCAAACCGGTTTCGGCAAGTACTGATTTCTTAATCCATGTGCTTGGAATGAGGAGCAAATAGGACCTTGACTCACCCAGGTCTTGATATGCTAAATCTTGTACCAAAAATAAGGAGCTTACCCAGATTTTGATGAATAGGATCTGGGCACACTGGAAGCTCCTTTTGACCTTAAACTCCCCTTTGGAAACCAATGAATATGCTGTGTTGTCTGTGGTGAGTGTGACTGTCTCTCCATCAGAGAGATGACACCCACCTAGCTCTCAGCTTTATGAATCTATTTCTGCCTCTTGTCTCTTTCTTTCTCTAATTTCTTAATCCCCAGCTCCTCCCCTCAGGAACCTGTCGTTTTTCCATATGGGACACGGAAAAAGGAGAAACACCACAAATTTCCTTTCAATGTGCACGAATCCGTCACCAGGCCTCTAGCAATAATAATAAAAAGATGGGCCTGGAGAGAGTCTCGCCACTGGCAGGGTCACTGGTGGCTTTGCAGGCTGTGCTGAGGAGCTTGGTTTTTTTCCTGAAAAAAACCCAGAAAGCTTTTAAGTGTTTTAATTGTTTGAAGATCCTATGGGCATTGGAAAGAATGGAATGGCAGCAAAGAATGGATTGACACATGGACGCAGGGTGGGTCTGTGGCCAGGAGCACACAGCAGAGGCCACGGTGAGGCCACAGAAAGCACTGGGCTTACTCCTGGCTCTCCTTCGGATGCTTCCCTCTGTCGGACCTGGGAGCCGAGACCTGCATGGCTAGGGTTCGGGATCTGAAGGAGGGCCAAAGCACAAATGAAAAGAAACACAAATTTAGAAGGCATGGGGCTTTTTTCCTTCCTTCCCTTTATTGACTAAGGCATTACTAATGTGTCCTCATCCTCCCATTGTCCCACACACGTAAGCCCTCTCCCTTCTCCCCGTGTCTGTGTCCGTTGGTTAGGCTCATATGCATGCATACAAGTCCTTTGGTTGATCTCTCCCCTTTAGTCCGGTCCTCCCTGCCTTCCCCTTGAGTACTGAGCATCGGATCGATGCTTCTTTGTCTCTGGATCTGTTTTTGTTCATCAAAAATTCCATAAATGGCCGAGACCGGTTTGGCTCGTTGGATGGAGCGTCGGCTTGGGGACTCAAGGGACCCGGGTTCGATTCCGGTCAAGGGCATGTACCTTGGTTGCGGGCATATCCCCGGTGGGGGGTGTGCAAGAGGTGGCTGATCGATGACTCTCCCACATTGATGTTTCTAACTCTCTGTCTCTCTTCCTTCCACTCTGTAAAAAATCAATAAAATATATTTTTAAAAATTCCATAAATGAGTGAGATCATGTGATACTTATCTTTCTCTGAGGGGTTATTTCACTTAGCATAATGCTCTCCAGTCCCATCCACGCTGTTGCAAATGGTAAAAGTTCCTTCTTTTTTACAGCAGCATAGTATCCCATGTGTAGATGTGCCACAGTTTTCTAATCCATGCATTTGCTGATGGGCACTTAGGCTGTTTCCAAATCTTAGCTATAGTGAATTGTGCTGCTATGAACTTACAGGTGCATATATCCTTTCTGATTGGTGTTTCTGGTTTCTTGGATATATTTCTAGAAGTGGGATCACTGGGTCAAATGGCCGTTCCATTTTTATTTATGTTTTTTAAAGGAAATTCCACACTGTTCTCCACAGTGGCTGCACCAGTCTGCATTCCCACCAGCAGTGCACGAGGGTTCCTTTTTTCTCTGCCTCCTCGCCAGCACTTGTCGTTTGCTGATTTGCTGGTGAAAGCATGGGGCCAGGTGAAGTCTCTTTCTTGGAAAGGCACACTGAAACCTGGTCTTACCGCTTTTTGTTCAGTTTTAGGTACATACCCTGCCCTCAGTAAAGCATGGCAAACAGGTAGCAGACAGACTGTCTCTGAGGTCAATAAAGGTCAGTAAAGATCAGTAAGTTCCAGGAAACATTTACTTTGAGGCTATCAGGTCAGGAAATTGCTTCGAGCTACCATTATCTCCATAGAACCGTGGTGCTTGGCGTTAGCCCTGCTACAGTCCAAGTCCATCGGCCTTCCGCGTTCCTTGGTGCACTCTCAGGAGGGTGCTTGCTTCCTGCACACCCCCTGGGGAGCACCACACAGCAAGGGGTCCGGAGGAGCTGAGACTCCAGTCACGTGTATGGACAAGCTCAGAAGCATATCTTCAGGCCCAGACAAGCCCTCCAGGCGGTGGTCCAGGGGGTCAGCTTTGCTGAAACTTCCTGAGATGCCCTGAGCCAGAAACACTCAGCAAAGTCCCTCCCAGATTCCAGACGCTCAGAAAAGTGTCTATTTTATAAATCACTACAGTTGGGATGAGTTATATCCTCCGGACATTTTCTAATTGAATATGTGAATATCCCATACCTCTCCTCCTGGGGCAGAGGAGAGGTATGGGATAAAGCGAGAAGGTGAGCCCAGCCGGCGTGACTCAGTGGTTGGGCATTGACCTATGAACCAGGAGATCACGAGTTCGGTTCCTGGTCCAGGTTGTGGGCTCCATCCCCAGTGTGGGGTGCGCAGGAGGCAGCCGATCAATGACTCTGACATCATTGATGTTTCGCTCTCTCCCTTGCTCTCTGAAATCAATAATTAAAAAAAAAAAAGAGGGAAGGCAAGCAATGGCTAAAATCCTGAGTGTGGACGAGTCCTGGCAGAGGGCTGCAGGAGAGGAGACAGCAGGACAGGACCTGAGCAGCACAGTGTCTGAGGGACAGGTGCAGAGAGGAGGTGATGCAGGAGGGATGAGAATGAGGAGAAAACGGAGGGAGTGGATGGAGTTTCCCCGAAGGCCATGTCACGTGACGTGAAGTAAGGCCTGAGCACGTCCACGGGGCTGAGCATCGCGAGGGACACGCAGCCTCTTTGCCCAGCTCCCCGCGGGGAGGGAGGCAGAGGCCAGGCCGCTCGAGGATGTCCAGCCAAGCCCTGCTCCCAGGCTTGGACAGGAAGGAAGGAGATGCTGGAGAGGAACCAGGTCCCAGCTCCTCCGCTCTTGTTTCAAAGTCCAAGATGCAGGAGAGGGGGCTGGGCTGTAATGACTGAGGGCTTTTGGAGGAGGAAGAAAATGGGGTTCGATCAGCGGTGGAGGCATCAACTTTTGCCCTAGCATCCACACTTGCTTTTTATTTTTTATTTTATTTATTTATTTAAATAAATACATCTTTATTGCTCAGATTATTACAATTGTTTCTCCTTTCCCCCCCCACAGCTCCCTTCCACCCGGTTCCCACCCCACCCTCTGCCTTTACCTCCCTTCTCCCCCCCACCATTGTCCTCATCCATAGGTGTCCGATTTTAATCCAGTCTCTTTCTGCACCCCCACACCCCTTTCCCCCTGATAATTATCAATCCACTCCCTTTTTTTGCCCCTGATTCTATTCACCAGTTTATTCTGTTCCTCAGATTTTTAATTCACTTGATCTTCTTCCTCTTCTTAAATAATACCTTTAAGCATTTCATATAATACAGGTTTGGTGGTGATGAACTCCTTTAACTTTTTCTTATCTGTGAAGCTCTTTATCTGCCTTTCAATTCTGAATGATAACTTTGCTGGATAGAGTAATCTTGGTTGTAGGTTCTCACTATTCATCACTTTGAATATTTCTTGCCACTCCCTTCTGGCCTGTATAGTTTCCATTGAGAAATCAGCTGATAATCATATGGGTGCTCCCTTATAGGTAACCAACTGCATTTCTCTTGCTGCTTGTAAGATTCTCTCTTTGTCTTTTGCCCTTGGCATTTTAATTATGATGTGTCTTAGTGTGTTCCTCTTTGGATTCCTCTTGTTTGGGGTTCTGTACGCTTCCTGTTCTTGTAAGTCTATTTCTTTCACCAGGTGGAGAAGTTTTCTGATATTATTTCTTCAAATATGTTTTCAGTATCTTGCTCTCTCTCTTCTTCTGGCACCCCCATAATTCTGATGTTGGTACACTTGAAGTTGTCCCAGAGGCTCCTTACACTATCTTCAACTTTCTGGATTCTCTTGTCTTCTTGCTTCTCCAGAGGAGTGTCTTTTGGCTCTTTATATTCTAACTCTTTGACCTGATTCTTGTGTTCCTTCAGTCTGCTGTTGGATCTCTGCATAATATTTTCCAATTTAGACAGTTTATGTTTAATTTTTAGTTGGGTCTCATGAAATTTATCAGCCTTTTTCTAGGAAATTATTGCATAACCTTATAACCGTGGGTTTTTTTGTTGTTTTTTTAAAATATATATTTTATTGATTTTGTACAAAGATAAGGAGGGAGATACAGAGTTAGAAACATCGATGAGAGAGAGTCATCGATCAGCTGCCTCTTGCACACCCCCTACTGGGGATGTGCCTGCAACCAAGGTACATGCCCTTGACCAGAATCGAACCTGGGACCTTTCAGTCCTCAGGCCGACGCTCTATCCATTGAGCCAAACTGGTCCCGGCATAACCGTGGTTTTGAACTCTATATCCTCCATCTCTTTAGTTTGAGATCTATTTCCTTGTCTTGGCATTTTTGCTGCTTCCCAGAGTTGGTAGGACGGCTTTGTGTGTTTGGCCCAGTGGGTCAGCCTCCTCAGTGCTCCCTTTGTGGTTAGTTAAGTCTTGATTGTTGTTGGTATCCCTGGGAGGAATTGACCTTTAGGCCAACTGGATGTGAGTATCAGTTGTGTATACTCTGGGATACCTTCTGTATTGGAGACAGTCTTATAGGATCAGATTTGCAAAATTGCAGAAGCCTCTGTGTTCAGCTTGGATGGGGCGGAGTCTCAGGGCTGAGCTGACAGTCTTGGCTTCCCGTCAGCTCTGCCCTTATGTGCTCCCCTGAGTTTCTGCCTGACCATTCCCCGAGCAAGAGCGTGGGTGCCCCAGGGGCTCGCCCGGAATTGGGTTGGGTCTTTGTAGTCTGGAGCTTCTGACTCCTTCCACTACGGAGAGGCCGTGGCTACCTGCGTGGTCAGACCTCTGAGCGCACTCGCGTGCGACTGTAGACCCTGCCTGCTGCGGCTCCCGGCTCCCCCAGTCTCCCAGTCTCTGAGTCTCTGGGTGCCTTTCTCCACCTGTATGAGCCTGGGTCCACGGGGTTTGGGCCGGGGCGGGGGTTAAGTGCAGTTGGAAAGAATTCAGGGCAATCAGGAATTCCTCCCCTCCCGCCAGCCAGGCACTTGGCTGCCCTTCCTATCTCAGTGCCTTTCGGCTCCCAATCCGATCTGTGAGCCTCTCTCCTTCTTTCTAGTTGTAGAATTCCCATTCTGCCGGCTTTTCTGTGTTTTTGGATGATGTCTGTTCTGATTTTAGTTGTTGTTGTTGTTTTAATATATTTTATTGAGTTTTTACAGAGGAAGAGAGAGGGGTAGAGAGCTAGAAACATCGATGAGAGAGAAGCATCGATTAGCTACCTCCTGCACACCCCCCAATGGGGACATGAACCAAGGTACATGCCCTTACCAAAATTGAACCCATGACCTTTCAGTCCGCAGGCCAATGCTCTATCCACTGAGCCAAACCAGTTTCGGCTAGTTGTTGTTTTTGATATTGTTGTGGGATGGAAGCAGCTTAGGTGCTTACCTAGGCCGCCATCTTGGTTCTCCTCCTCCACACTTTCTTTTTAAAAACATACATATTTTTATTGATTTCAGAGAGGAAGGGAGAGGAGAGAGATAGAAACATCAACAGTGAGAGAGAGTCCTTGACCAGCTGCCTCCTGTATGCCCCCTGCTGGGGACCGAGCCCAAAATCCAGGCAAGTGCCCTGACTGGGAATCGAACCTTGACTTCCTGGTACATAGGTCAATGCTCAACCACTGAGCCACACCAGTTGGGCAGGAACAACACTTTTTAGCAGAGAAAAAGGGGGGCAATGATGCAGAGAGAGGCCAGACTTTCAGGGGGGGGGGGCGGTGTGAGAAAGGCTTGGGTGCAAAAATAAGTGAATGAGCCGAAGCCGGTTTGGCTCAGTGGTAGAGCATCGGTCTGTGGACTGAGAGGTCCCAGGTTCGATTCCGGTCAAGGGCATGTACCTTGGTTGCGGGCACATGCCCGGTAGGGGGTGTGCAAGAGGCAGCTGGTTGATGTTCCTCCCTCATCGACGTTTCTAGCTCTCTATCTCTCTCCCTTCCTCTCTGTTAAAAATCAATAAAATATATTAAAAAAAAAAAAAAAAGTAAGTGAATGGAGCTCCCTTGGAAGGCTTTTGCCTTCTCAGGGGAAGAGAAAGCTCCGAAGGAGAAAGGTTTGGGGCCTGAAAAGGGCGAGGAAAGAGTTTGGAATCCCTGTGGTGGGAGAGCCTGGAGTGTCACTGGTCTCCGGGCCCGGCTGCCTCAGTCAGGGCTCTCCAGAGAACTGGGCCCAACAGGATGTGTATTTATAGACACATTTATTTAGGGAATTGGCTCGTGCCCTCGGGGCTGCTTGGCAAATCTGAAATCTGACGGGGGCGGCCAGCAGGCTGGACACCCAGAGCAAGAGCCGCAGCTCGGGCCTCTCTGCTTCTGCTCCATGTTCAGAGCATCGGTCTGTGCACTGAAGGGTCGGGGGTTCAAATTCTGGTCAAGGGCACATGCCTCGGTGGTGGGCTCAATCCCTGACCCAGGTCGGGGTGTGTGGGGGAGGCAACCAATTGATGTGTCTCTCTTGCATTGATGTTTCTCTCTTTCTGTCTTCCCCCTCCTTTCCACTTGGTCTGAAAAGCAACAGAAGAAATGTCCCCGGTGGGACAAGTACCGTGACCCATCAGTTGACACATAAAATTAACTGGCCTTGATATTTTGGGAGTTTTCCCCCAATTACTCAACAGTTTGAATAGAGAAATTGTAAACTTGTCAGGTTGTATTGACTCAGAGTTCGGGTTTTCCAGGTTTGGGAATGGAGGTATGGGTGGAGGAGAGGGATGGAAGGGCCATCTAGGCCAGTGATGAGGTGAGTGACCGAGGTGATGGCGAGCACAGAGGGGGCGTGCGGGGACGCGGGGGTGGGGTGGTGAGCAGACCTGGAAGAGCAGGGCCCGTGGACAGGCCAGGAGGGGAGCGGTGGCGTCTCGGCTGCTGAGGGAGAGCCAGGCTCGCTGCTGCCGCTGGGCAACCACAAAGGGCAGCCAGGGGTGCCCGGTGTCTGTTGTGGTGGTTACTCCACCCAGGATGTTCCCATTGACCCTTAGAGGGAGTGGAGGAGAGACAGAGAGACAGTGATGTGAGAGAGGCACACTGATTGGCTGCCTCCTGCAGGAGCCGGACCAGGGACCTTGAACTCGGGACTTTGACCCTCAGGCTGATGCTCTATCTACCGAGCCAAACAGGCTAGGGCGCTTTTTTTTTTTTAATTTTTTTTTTTTTATATATAGAAATACCAGCAGGATAATAAGTAATAAGAGGAATTATTGCTGTGATTTTATTTTATTTTTTTAAATATATATTTTATTGATTTTGTACAGAGAGGAAGGGAGATAGTTAGAAACATCGATGAGAGAGAGTCATCGATCAGCTGCCTCTTGCACACCCCCAACTGGGGATATGCCTGCAACCAAGGCACATGCCCTTGACCGGAATCGAACCTGGGTCCCCTCAGTCCCCAAGCCGACGCTCTATCCATTGAGCCAAACAGGTCTCGGCTTTTTTTTTAATTGTTTTTTTTTTAAATTAATTAATTGTTTATTTTTTATTCTTTATTTCACTTTTGTGGTGCCTCACTTTGATTGATTGTGGGTATTAAATCAGGAATAAATCCTATTTGATCATAGTGTATGATTTTTGAACTATATTGCTAACGTTCGTTTGCTAATATTTTGTTAAGGATTTTCAGGTCTATCTTCTTTAGGGATATTGGCTTATAGTTTTTTTTTGTTTGTTTGTTTTTATTTTTAAAAATATATATTTTATTGATTTTGTACAGAGAGGAAGGGAGAGAGAGAGAGAGAGTTAGAAACATCGATGAGAGAGAGTCATCGATCAGCTGCCTCTTGCACACCCCACACTGGGGATATGCCCGCAACCAAGGTTCATGCCCTTGACCGGAATCAAACCCGGGACCCCTCAGTCCCCAAGCTGACGCTCTATCCACTGAGCCAAACTGGTCTCAGCTGTTTTTGTTTTTAAATCCTCACCCAATGATGGGTTTCTCCTTTTGTTGTTGTTATTCCTCACCTGAGGGTATTTTTCCCTATTCTTAGAGAGAGTGGAGGAGAGGCAGAGAAGCACAGAGAGAAACTTCGGTGTGAGAGAGAAACACTGACTGGTTGCCTTCACATGTGACCTGACCAGGGCTGAGACTCCAGCCTGTAACCCAAGTCCGGGCTCCTGGGACCCTTCAGTCTGAGGGCTGATGCTCTAACCACGAGCGCCCAGCTAGGACCAGCCCTGGTGTCTGGAAGGACTAGGCAGGTAACAAGATTAGCCAAAGGGGGCAGGTGACGGGGCGCTGGAGAGGGCGCAGCCCGGGCTCTGTCAGGGGACCCTGTGCGGCCATGCCCTCTCACTTTTCCCAGAGAAGCCAGAAATGGGAATTTCAAATGTAAATGGATAGACATGATAAAAAGGCACCTTGTGAGCCAAACAACATGGCACTGGGCCTCAGGCTGTGCCGTCTGGTGGATGCTGGAGGGGAGCTGTGTTTCTGCCGGAGGAGCCGAGGAAGGTGCTGGAGGCTGAGGGTTGGAGGCTGCAGCGGAGGCCGGGCCAGAGCAGCCCGGGCAGAGCCCTGGGAAGGGGGACTGCCTGGTGTGGGTGTGAAGGAGCACTTCCCCTGCAAAGACCTGGCCCGTGGTGTTTCCACAGAGACAGGAGCCTGGGCGGGCGGAGGGGGGTCAGTGTGTGGTGAGAGAGTGGGGCCTTCATTGTGTGATAATTAAGGCTCTTAATGCTTGAAGGAGAGTGAAGCTAATCCATAGGAGAAGTAATGCCGGAATTAGCATGAATTATTTTATTCAATCAATGTTTATGAAATGCCTTTCCACTAATTACTGCTAAGTGCTGGTATTCAGAGGTGAATGAAATGCTTTCCCTGAAACTATGGTCCAGGAGGGGATTGAAGAACGGCTACTGCCCTGCACGGGGATTGTAGAGAATTGGTAACAGCTGCTGTCTGTGGACGCTACCCCATGCCAGGCTCTGTGCGACGCACGCCAGGCCTTTTCCCAACCAGCCCTCATAACAACTCTGCAGGCAGGTTCTGTTACTGATAAATAGGAATCTAAAGGACTTCCAAAGAGGCTCCTCGCGGAAGGGGCCCCTCACCTGGGCTTGGGGAGTCCCGGAAGGCTTCCTGGAAGAAGTGGCAAGTGGAGACCTGACAGCGGAGTAGCCGTTAGCAGGGTGAAGGCAGAAGGGGGAGAGGGCTTAGGCTGAGGGAACTGCAGGGGCTCACGGTCAGAGAAGGGACACGGTGAAGATGTAGGGGACATGGGGAAGTGACTGGAGAAGCGGGGACCAGAACTCTGTAAGCCCCTTGAAGGATTCTATTTTTTTTTTTTTTTTTAATTCTCACCCAAGTATATTTTTTCATTGATTCTCAGAGAGAGTGGAAGAGAGAGGGAAAGACAGGGAGAAATACGGTATTGATGTGAAAGAAATATCAATTGGTTGCCTCCTGCATGAGCCTGACCAGCAACCGAGGAACATGCCCTTGACTGGAATTGAACCCGGGACTCTTTGAGCTGCAGGTCAACGCTCTATCCACTGAGCCACACTGGTTAGGCAAGGATTCTCATTTTTATCCTGATGATAAAAGAAAGCTTGTTAAGGGTTTTAAACAGGAGAGTGTTGTGATGAAACTTGTGTCTTATAAAGATTGTTTCTGCTGCAATGTGTTGGATGAACAGCTGAGAGACATTTTTAAAAAGTATTTTTTCTAGCCCTGGCTGGTTTGGCTCAGCGGAAGGAGCATTGGCCTGCGGAATGAAGGGTCCCGGGTTCGATTCCGGTCAAGGTCACGCGCCCTGGTTGCAGGCACATCCAGTAGGGGGTGTGCAGGAGGCAGCTGGTCCATGTTTCTCTCTCATTGATGTTTCTAACTATCCCTCTCCCTTCCTCTCTGTAAAAAATAAAAAAATATATATTTAAAAAATATGTTTCTAAAGTTGATTTTAGAGAGAGGAAGGGAGAGGGATAGATAGAAATCCAGTGAGTGGGCTGCACAACCCCCACTGGATCGAGCCAGGACCCGGGCCTGTGCCCTGACCGGGCATCGAACCAGTGACCTCCTGGCTCATGGGTTGCCGCTCAGCCACTGGGTTGTTTGTTTTTTCTTTTAAAATATGTTTATTGATTCCAGAGAGGAAGAGAGAGACACATGGCTGAGAGAATCACTGATTGCTGCCTCAATGCTAAACCACGGAGCCACACCAGCGGGTCTGAGCGCCAGGGCTCTCCTGACGCTGGTGAGGGGAGATTCTAGGCCAAAGGTGTTCGCAGGAGCCTCTGGGGGGTCCTTCAGGGCGGGCAGGGTGGGGCAGTTAGGGTGTCTGGGGCCTGGCTTAGCAGCTGGCTGGCTGCTGCCCTTCGCTGGGGCCCTTTGCTGGCTGAAGCCACAGGGTGGGGTGAGAGGTAGGGGGTGGGTGGGGGGTGTTGGTGGAGGGGCTGGGGCTGGGGTGGGCAGACTGGGGCAGAAGGAGGACCTCCGTTTTGAACGTGCAGAACTGGCACGGGGACACCCAGGGAGGTGTGGTTGAGGCTCAGACGGGTGGCGGGGCCAGGGCTGCAGCCTTGGAGAGCTGGGGAGGGCAGGCCGAGGACAGAGCCTGGGGAGGGCAGGCCGAGGAGGGCATGCCTGGGGAGGGCAGGCCGAGGACAGAGCCTGGACCCAGCGTTCACAGCAGAGGAGGAGCTGCTGGGGGACCGAGGAGCTGCCCTAAAAGGAAACAGGGCCGGGGCGTGGCTCCGTGCTGAGCGTGGAGGTCACAGTTCGATTCCCGTCAGGGCACAGGCCTGGGCTGCAGGCTCCATCCCCAGTGCGGGTGTGCAGGAGGCAGCCGACCAATGATTCTCTCATCACTGATGCTCCTCTCCCTCTCCCTCCCTCCCTCCCTCCTTCCCTCTCTCCCTGAAATCAATAGTTATATATATTTTAAAAATATATTTTATTGATTTTTGTACAGAGAGGAAGGGAGAGAGATAGAAACATCGATGAGAGTCATCAATCAGCTGCCTCTTGCACCCCCCCCTCCACTGGGGATGTGCCCGCAACCAAGGTACATGCCCTTGACCGGAATCGAACCCGGGACCCTTCAGTCCCCAAGCCGACGCTCTATCCACTGAGCCAAACCGGTCCCCGGCTCAATAGTTACATTTAAAAAAAGAAAAGAAGAGAGAGACGCAGGGAGTGGCGCCCCAGGCAGGAAGGAAGCCTCGGGAGCCGCAGCTGCCCGGTCCTGGGGGGTGCCTGCCTGGAGGCAGATGGGGAGGAGAGGGACACGGGGCAGGAGCGGGGCTGTGGGCTGGGGGAACGGGATTGGGGATTGGGGCGGGGGAGGGGGCTGTGGCAGGCAGTCTGGAGCAGGCGAGGAGGAGGAGGAGGGGTGTCTTTTCTCTCCTCCCCGCAGCCTTGGGGTGCGATGCGCTGGGCAGGCCCCTCCCGCCTTGTCTGTGGGGACTAAGCTGGGCGCCCGGAAGGAAGAGGGAAGAGGGAAGAGGGCAGGGCGTCGGGGTGCTGGGGTGGTGAGACGGGAACGGAGGCACAGGAGTGAGTTCTCTGAGCCCCCCTCCTCTGGCCAAGGAGGAAGGCTCCCGGCCTGGCCTGGGGTCTGCCTCGGGGCAGGAAGCGGGGAGTCAGTGAGTGCTGGGGTGTTAGTCACCCGTTCACTCCTGAGGGGCCCTGGTTCGGGAAGAGGGTTCGCCAATGGCTGCCCGCTGTGTCTGCGGCTGCTTCCCGTCCCCGGTCCGGCGGGCGGCCTCCTCTGTGGCAGCGCTGTCCCCCCGACCGCGCTGGGCTGGCAGCACCGGCACCTCTGGAGCCCAGTGGACAGGGACCCAATAGAACTGTGACCTTTAGCCTGGGTCCAGGTTAGGGCGTGGCTCTAGCCGCCCCGGGGAGAACAGTGCGTCCGGCCTCCACCGGGAGGGAGGCAGGTGATGAGGGGACAGACCCTCCGCCGGGCGGGGCGGCCTTGGCATAGCTACCCAAGAGCACACACGCCCTTGGACCTGACGTCTCCCACCTCCCAGGCCCTGTGTGATCTGCACAGAGGCAGTGCCCTTACAGACCGCTGTTTGTACAGAAGCGGGGGGCGGGGGCGCTGCCACAGGCCTGCTGGACCTGTTCCTTCGGCTCCGCCAGAAATGCCAGGGCTCTGCGCCCCCCGCTGAGCCGCCCTTCCTACGGAGCCAGTCTCACCGTCTGTGGCATGTTTGCCTCGAGGCCCGGCAGCTCCTGTGCGGCGCCACCTGTGCGGGAGGGCCGGGCGCAGGGCCGGCTGGGGGGGGGGCAGGGCTGGCAGGGCCGGCTGGGCAAGGGGCAGGAGCACACCCGCTCTGCCTGCCCCTGTCCAGCTGGGACCTCCATCTGTCTCGGGTCTGTGCATGGAGGCAGTGAGCCTGCTCAGGCTGAGGGGAGGACAGTGGAACCAGGCGCAGTGTTTGCGCACAGTAGGTGCTGAGACCAGTCCTCGCCCCCCCACCTAGAGCTTCTGCTGAAGAGGCAGGAGAGGAGGGGGGTGCAGAGGCTCCCAGGGCCATGAGACATGTTGGGGGTGGTGCAGACCGCCCTCACCCAGGAGAGGAGGGGGTTCCAGAGGCCTGACCCTCTAGGACAGCGGCTCCCCTGGTCTGGCCGTGGGTGCCTCTGAGAAAGCTATTCCTCAAGGGTGAAAGGTGGGCTGGTGGGGGCTGGTGTGGGGGCTGGTATTGGGGGAGCTGGTGTGGGGGCTGGTGTGGGGGGGCCAGTGTGGGGGGGGCCGGTGTGGGGGGCCTGGTGTGGGGGCTGGTGTGGGGGCTGGTGTGGGGGGGCTGGTGTGGGGGCCGGTGTGGGGGCTGGTGTGGGGGGGCTGGTGTGGGGGGCCTGGTGTGGGGGCCGGTGTGGGGGCTGGTGTGGGGGGGCTGGTGTGGGGGCTAGTGAGGGGGGGCCGGTGTGGGGGCTAGTGAGGGGGGGCTGGTGTGGGGGCTAGTGAGGGGGGGCCGGTGTGGGGGCTGGTGTGGGGGGGCTGGTGTGGGGGCTAGTGAGGGGGGGCCGGTGTGGGGGCTAGTGAGGGGGGGCTGGTGTGGGGCCGGTGTGGGGGGGCTGGTGTGGGGGCCGGTGTGGGGGGGCCGGTGTGGGGCTGGTGTGGGGGCTGGTGTGGGGGGCCTGGTAGGGGGGCTGGTGTGGGGGAGCCGGTGTGGGGGGGCTGGTATTGGGGGGCTGGTATTGGGGGAGCTGGTGGGGGGGGCTGATGTGAGGGCTGGTGGGGGGGGCTAGTGTGGGGGGCTGTTGTATGGGGGGCTGGTGTGTGGGGCTGGTGCGTGGGGCTGGTGTGGGGGCACTGCTTCTGGATCTTGAACACCCCTTCTTCTCTCCTCCAGCTCATAATCCGATTTCCCTTTCTCCTCCCTCCTCTGGACCCATCACCATGGCAACAGTTTTCTCAGTTGCACTTTGTCAGTTTCTCCTGCAAACCTTCCTGCCGCCCTCCTGCATCCCAAGGCTCCTCACGCAGCTCCTCGCTCTCTGCATCTTTCTTGCTGCCCATTTGTCCCTGCACTTATGTTCAAACCTCTCCGCAGCTTTCCTCCTGTCCTCTTTTCTTTTAAAAATATTTTTAAAATATATTTTATTGATTTTTTACAGAGAGGAAGGGAGAGGGATAGAGAGTTAGAAACATCGATCAGCTGTCTCCTGCACAGATGTGCCCGCAACCAAGGTACATGCCCTTCACTGGAATCAAACCTGGGACCTTTCAGTCCGCAGGCAGATGCTCTATCCACTGAGCCAAACCGGTTTTAGCATATTTTTTAAATTTACTTCAGAGAGAGAAAGAGGGGAAGAGAGACAGAAACATCAATGATGAGAGAGAATCATTGATTGGCTGCCTCCTGTACACCCCCCACTGAGGATGGAGCCCACACCTGGGCATGTGCCTTGACTGGAATAGAACCCTGGACCCTTCAGTCCGCAGGCTCATGCTCTATCCACTGAGTCACACCGGCCAGGGCCTAGCTCTCCCTTTCCGAGTCCACAGTGCATGGGCATAACTGGAAGGTAGCCGTGAGCCTAAGGGAGGGAAAGCAGGTGGTAAGTGTAAGGGCTGCCCCACAGGGAGGCCCTCAGACAAGGGCACACACTCGCAGAAATGTGGCAGCGATTGGAGCATCAGGAAGTGTTTGGACTCAGTTGTTGGCCTCTGAGACCCTTTCCCTCCAAAACGGTGCTGTGCTCCCCAATGCTACTGTGCTTCTCTAGACCTGTGCTCCCCAGGACCGCTGTGCTCCCTAGACCGCTGTGCTCCCCAGGACCGCTGTGCTCCCCAGGACCACTGTTTCCTGCAGGAAACCTTCTCGGACTCCCATGCCTGGACAGACGTCTCCCCAAAGTGCTCCCACATCTCCGTGACACGGAACTGAAATTGCTCCTTCACTTGTCGTTTGTCCTCAACTAGACTGTGGGCTCTCTGAGGGCAGGGACCATGTTTGTCTTATTTTCCAGCATGCACTTTTAAAAAAATATATAAATTTATTGATTTTTCAGAGAGGAAGGGAGAGTTAGAAATATCGGTGAGAGAAAAACTTCGATCAGCTGCCTCCTGCACACCTCCTACTGGAGATGTGTCTGTAACCAAGTAGATGCCCTTGACCTGACCGGAATCGAACCTGTGACCTCTCAGTCCGCAAGCTGACGCTCTATCCACTGAGCCAAACCGGTTAGGGCACCAGCATGCACCTTTTGTCTAGTCCCATGCCCCAGCACATTCAGTAATCATTGAATAAATAAGTAGGTGGGGTTGGTGAGGAAGGATTCCTGGAGGAAATGGTACATGTGGATTCAGACATCACAGTCAACAAGCAGCCAGAACTGCCTGTGCAAAAGACAGTCTTAAAGGGAGGATCCTGGGAATTGGGGAGATGGGGGGAAGGAAGGCAGTTTACTACGAAACTAGGAGGGCTTCTGGATGGAGAATGGACTCAGCCTGGAGCAGGGTGAGAGGAAGTGGTGGAAAGGTCCTATTATGGGGAGAAGCTCAGAGGGTGTCTGGGTGGAGAGGAGGAAGCTGGGGTTCGCAAGAACGGGGATGTGGGACTCTGCAGGAAAGATTTCACACACCATGTCCAGGCGGGGGTGAGCGTGTTCATAAAGCTGGGACAGTGACACAGAGCTGAGGGCAGGAAGAGGCAATAGGAGGGAGCTGGGCCGGTGCTTTGGCTCTTTGGAAAGTCAGAGAAAAGGGATGTTGGGGGCAGGTTCGGGGAGAGCTGGGACCAGCTGTCGCTGCCCATTGCGCCCCTGGTTGCAAGTCTCCTGGGGACCTGAGAGTTAGAAGAGCCGGCCCAGAGGAAGGCAGCCCAGGCTTGCTACGCAGCGGGAGAGGCAGTCTGGCTCTGGAAGGTGTTTTTTCATTTATTTTTTCAATATGTATATTTTATTGATCTCAGAGAAGAGAGAGGAAGATAGATAGAAACATCAATGCTGAGAATCATTGATCGGCTGCCTCCTGCACACCTTCTACTGGGGATTAAGCCCCAAACCTAGGCATTTGCCCTTGATTGGAATTGAACTTGGGGCCCTTTGGCCTGCAGGCAGAGACTATTTAGAGCCAAACCAGCTAGGGCTCTCAAAGGTCTTAAAGGCTGGGAGTTTAGGGGAGACTTCACAGGAGGGTCTCAATAGGGTATCAGTTGGTGAGTTTTATACCGGTGACAAAAATGAGATTTACTCCCCGAACTTCCTCTTTCCTTAGGTGGGTGGGCACCACGCACCAGGTGGAGTTCTGTCTCCCTGGGCAGGGTAAGGCAAGCTCTTTGTCCTCGGGTTGGGGAGCAGTGACAACCATTTACTCCCAATATCCTTGGTTAGGAAGATGGAATTTTGCAATTTACCGGATGGTGGTAGACTGCTTGGCCACGTACCTATTTGTCTGTTTCCCTTTCTCTTGTCCTGGCTGCCTGGCCTGTCTCCGCAGGAGCGGGGAAGCCTGGCCTGAGGTGTGAGCTGGTGCTGAGGCCTGAAGGGCACAGAAGAGAAGGTGAGGGCTGCTTCCCCCTGCGGAGCCCTCCGTTAGGGCTAACCCTTGGCAGGATCTCTGGGCCTAGGTCTTCTTTCTTTCCCTCCCCTCCTGCAGGGCGCTGGCACCTGGGACCCGCGGCGGAGTCCCTCAGGCCAGGATCTGGGTGGCTGAGCGGCCTGCCAACTCAGGCTGGCACTGCAGGGCCTGGGGCTCCCTCACTCCCTCTGCCCCTCCAGAGCCGCTCTTCCCCCAAAGGGGGGGGAGGGGGGGAGGAGGAGGAAGAGGAGGAGGAGGGGGGGGGGAGGAGGAGGAGGAGGGGGGGGGGAGGAGGAGGAGGAGGCGGCGGCGGCGGCGGCGGCGGCGGCTGTCCCTCCCCAGCCCTTCGCGGCTCCGGCAAGAGGCGGCTACGCAACGCCTGGCCACCAGGGGGCAGGCGCAGCTCGAGGTCATTCCGCCTCCAATCCGCCGCCCACGCGGGCGCCGAGCGGCGGCGGCACCTGGCCCCGCAGCCTGAGCTCCGTTACCGCCGCCGTCACTCACTGGGCTGGAGGGCGGGGCTGCTCGCGGCCAGCCCTGGCGGCTCAGGGTTTGAGCGCCGACCTCGGAGCCAGGAGGTCACGGTCGGACTCCCGGTCAGGCCCGGCCAGGGCTCGGGCTCCACCCGGTGTGGACGTGCGGGAGGCAGCCGACGGAGGTTCTCCTCTGGACGTTTCCCTCCCTCTCCCGCTGCCCTTGCCCTCTGGGATGAATGAAAGCACATCCTCTGAAGGAATGACGGAAGGCGTGCTGCGGGGCACTCCCGCTGGGGCTGGGGGCCGGCCTCACCGGCCTCCGGGGGTGCCCCCCGGGGTGCAGGCGGCCCGGAGGGGAGAGGCGGAATCCAGGCAGGGTGCGGGGCGGCGCGGAGCCCACGTCCAGGCCCCCCTGGCCCCCAGGACCCTGTATGGGGGGCGGGCGTCGGAGGGACAGCGGCGGGAGGGGGCACCGGCGCGGGCGGGCGCCGGAGGAGACTGGATGGGCAGCTCTGGTGCCCGGTGTGTGGTCGCCCATCGGCCCCAGGCAACCTCCCAGGGCTCGGACCCCGCATTCTGAGCGCGTTCGGGCTACAGGCGCTGCGGCGGGGCGGGCGGCGTCCCCGGCGCGGAGGGGTTAAGTCGCGGGCGGCCCGGGCGGAGGAGGCGGTGGGCGGCGCAGGAGCGGGGACACCCGCGGGGACAGCGCCGGGAACCCTCCCCGGGGCCTGCCCTGGGCCCGATCCCCGATCCCCGCAGAGGCCCCGCCCCGGGGTCGCCCCGCGCCCGCCCCGCGCCGGCCCGGGTCCGGAGGGCGGAGGCGGAGGGCGGGCCGCGGCGCAGCTTTCCCAGCCTCCGGGGGCGGCGCCCTGTCAGGATAAGAGTCCCCGCCCCCCGCCTCCGCTCCGGCAGGCCGCCCCCTTCCCGCGCGACCCCGGCCCCCCCAGCTCCGGCCTCGCGGTCCGGGAGGTGCCGGCGCCCACCCTCCGCGGCGCCCCGGGCCTGGGTGCCAGCCGCTCCCCGCCGGCGCACCTCCTCCCGGGACCGGAGCCCCTCCTGGCGGAGGCGGAGCCGGCGGCGGGCTCCGGGCGGCGGGGCCGGGCCGGGCGGCGGGAGGAGCGCGTTCCCCCGCGCGGCCTGCCCGGAGCGGTTACATAACCGCCGCCGTCCACCCGGCCGCCGCCGCTGGCGGGAGCGGGCCGGCGCCCACGGCCCTCCTCCGGCCCGGAACTCTGCTTTCGGCGGGCGGAGGGCGCCTCCCGGGGGGCGGGGCCAAGTGGGGGGCAGGCGGGCCCGGCGCCCGCAGACAGGCCGCAAACCCGGCCCAGAGTCTGACTGGCAGAGCCCCGAGCCAATGGCGGGAGTCGCTGTGGGCGCAGAGTTAACCCTTTCCTGGGCCCTAGTTCCTTTAAGAAATGGTCGCTTCTTAGAACCGCATACCTTCCAGCCCAGCGCTCCCTCCGCGAGGTCCGGGAGGCGCGGGCGGAGAGGCCTCGCCCCAGGTCCTCGCAGGCCGCCACCCAAGCCCCCAGCCCCAGCGCCGCCCTTCTCCTCCAGCCCCAGAGGAAAGCCTTGGCCGGATGGAGTTGCATGCGCACACCCTGGGCTTCCAGAGACAGGCCTCGTGGCACCCACCCCGCACCCACAACAGGTGTCCGCACTCGCCACCTCCGCCGCGCGGACACACCTGTGACTCAGACGCACAGGAATGCGTGGTCCCCGAGCCGCCGGCAGGGGACGCCGCGAGGCTCCGTCCGCGGGCCAGGCCTCTCCCACCTCCCCTCCGCGCTCCAGGTCCCACCCAGCAGTTGGGGCCCCCCAAGCTCAGCTCCACATCCAGCCTGAGCCTGCGCGGGGGAGCGAGGCACAGCACCCCACCCCTGCGGAGCGCTCTGCGCGGCTGCCCCCAGAACGCACCGACCCCTTCTGAACTGACATTTCTGATACCCTGTGCAACCCAGCTATTACCCCACTGACACGGTACCGTGAGCCTACTAGCAACCGGGCAATGTGCTACACGGATCAGAACAAGCCACATAGCTTGTCATGGATGTAACAGGAGACCCATCCACATACATGGGCTGGACCCTTCCTTATGACAAGCATCCTGTTTGAGAAATGGCCTTCTTGCCTTGTCGCTCATGTTTTTTTATTTTAATATTTTTATTGATTTTAGAGGGGAAGGGAAAGGGAGATAGAAACATCAGTGGTAAGAGAGAATCACTGAGGGCTGCCTCCTACACGCCCCACACTGGGCATCGAGCCTGCAACCTGGGCATGTGCCCTGACTGGGAATCAAACCTTGACCTCCTGGTTCATAGATGGATGCTCAACCCCTGAGCCACACTGCCAGGTTGTAGCTGATATATCCACAGGACTTGGAGAGGAAATTAAACCCTAATTACACAGGTCAGGCCCTGTCTAGGCCCTAGGATTGCTTCACAGCACAGCTCAGCCTCTCTGGGCTCCCACTTGCCTTTCTTCTAAGTGGGACAATTCCAGCCCAGAGGGTGTGATGAGCGATCCCCAGGCCCGCTCGGTGCTGGGCAGCAGGTAGTGGACACTGGGGATGTTTTGTTGACTGGTCCAGTTGCTGGCCCCATTCACCCTCGGTGAAGTTATGGAAGCCCTACTATGACCCCAGCACTTGGATGCTGTGGGGAATATACTAGGTGTACCAGTTAATGATGCGGATTTTTTTCAATAGATGGAGCTACACATATGATATATATGAGATTTGATACGTATGCTATTTTGTTGTATTGACAGCAAGCTTCAAAACTTCATATGTCAAATTTGCTGAAGGTGTTAATATCACAGATATTTTTACACTTAAAAATGTTGAATTTCATGCCCAAAAAAAGAGCATTTGCGGGGAGTTTTAATTCATTACTTTATTTTGAAGATAAGTGCTGCTGAATACTTCGGGAAGCTTCTGGTGAACATGTTCCATCTCAAGACACTTGTGAATGCTGGTTTACACGCTTTAAAAGTGATGATTTCGATGTGAGAGACAAAGAACGTCCAGGTCAACCAAAAAAGTTTGAAGACCAACGATTACAAGCATTATTGGATGAAGATGCATGTCAAACTTAAAAACACCTTTCAGAAAGATTAAATGTTATTCAGCAATTTCCAATCGTTTACAAGCAATGGGATTTTAAAGGAAGGAAACGGGTGCCACATCAACTGAACGAAAGACAAATGGAAAACCAAAGTCATCAGTAAACATTGCTTCAATGGCACGAAAGGAAGTCTTTTTTGCATCGAATTGTGACTGGCGGTGAAAAGTGGATTTATTTTGAGAATCCCAAACGCACAAAATCATGGGCTGATCCATCAACATCGACTGCAAATGGCATCGGAAAGAAGGCAATGCCCTGCTTCGGTGGGGTCGGGGAGGTGTGGTGTATATGAGCTTCTAAAACTTGGTGAAACCGTTAACACTGATCGCTACCGACAACAAATAATCAACTTGAACCACACTTTCATCATAAAACCACCAGAATGGGCCAGAAGACACAGCAAAGTAATTTTGTTTCGTGATGACGCACCATCACACACTTCAAAACCAACTGGCTCGTTAAAAGATCTTGCCTTGCTGAGACCGGTTTGGCTCAGTGGATAGAGCGTCGGCCTGCGAACTGAAGAGTCCCAGGTTCGATTCCGGTCAGGGGCATGTACCTTGGTTGCGGGCACATCCCCAATGGGGGGTGTGCAAGAGGCGACTGATCGATGATTCTCTCTCATCGATGTTTCTAGCTCTTTATCTCTCTCCCTTCCTCTCTGTGAAAAATCAATAAAATATATTAAAAAAAAAAAAAAAAAAAAAAGATCTTGCCTGGCAAGTATGAACCCACCGCAGTACTCACCAGCCCTTGCTCCTTCAGATGACCACTTGTTCCGATCGATGGCACACACACTGTCTGAGCAGCACTTCAAATGTACCAAGAAGTGGAAAACTGGGTCTCTGAATGGTTTGCCTCAAAACAAGAAAAGTTCTATTGGGACGGAACCCGCAAATTATCTGAAAGATGGGGAAATGCCTAGCTAGCAATGGCCATTATTTTGAATAAAGCACTTTCGATGTTTCTCTTGAAATTATTGTGTTTTCTTTGATTACAAATCTGCGTTATTAACTGGCATAGGAGGCGTGGTTTGGGCCCTCAAGAATCTTTTGGGGCAACCAGGTTTATACAGGAGAGACGGCCTGTCCTTCTTACTTGGTGTTATTCTGGGTGGTGAGGCAGGGACACAGGGCAAGTGCTTAGGGCACGGAGACCCACACTCTGGTCCTGGGCTCTCCATTTCCCAGCTGTGAGAGCCGGAGGCAGCCTTCCCTATGCCGGCTTCAGTGTCCTCAGTGCAATGGACGTATCTTCTTTCTCACGGTTTGTGAAATAAAAAGTACAACTTCATTCTCATTGCATCTGCTCCCAGATAGGTGTGTGTGTGTGTGTGTGTGTGTGTGTGTGTGTGTGTGTGTGACTGATGTGAGGAGAGTTGTTGGAAGAAGACCAAGGTTTCACTTCCACAAACATTTTCTCAGCACCCACTTTGTGTGGAGGATTGAGAAGAAGACACAGTCCATGTCCTCCGGAACAGGAGATGGTCTCCAGGACAGGAGATGCCATGGTCTCCAGGACAGGAGATGCCAGTGCGGTGTGGAGGTGGGTGCTGCGAGCAGGAGGGGCCGGCATGTGGGGGTGAGAGTCCAGGCACCCTGTGCCTCCCAGCGCGCGGATGGGGGCGGTTCGGGGAGGCTGCTGGCAGGCGGAGAGGGCGGCAGCCCCGCCCTCCCCCGGCCTCCCGCCAGCCGGCGCGGCGCCGTACCGAGGCAGGCCGCTGGGAGGCCGGCGCGGCGGGCGGACGGGGAGCTCTTATTTTGACAGGGGCCGCGGCTCTGGAATGAAGGCAGGAGCCGCCGGCGCGCCCGGCGCGGAGCGCATTGGGGCCGGAGCGGAGCCAGCGCGGCGGGCCAGGCCCCGGCAGCGCAGCGGAGCCCGGGCAGGCGGCGCGCGCGGAGCCAGAGGCCGGACATGCCCCGGGCGCGGGGCCGCTGCACCCCCGCCGCCGCCCGCCGCCCGCCGGCCCGCCGCCCGCGCGCCCGGGTGCCCCCGCGCCGCGCCGCCCGGGGGCTGCGCCCCGGACCCTCGGCGCGCGGCCAACAATAAGCGCCCAGACAGCTCCCCGCCCGCGCCGCCCCGCCGCCGCGGGGAAAGCGAAAGGAGGAAGCGAAGCGAGGAAGGAAGGAAGGAAGGAAGGACGGAAAGAAGGAAGAAGGAAGGAGGAAGAAAGGAAGGAAGGAAAAAAGGAGGGGAGGAAGGAAGGAGGAGGAAGAGGAGGAGAAGCAGGCGCCGGAGCCGAGCCCTGAGCTTCGGGCCGAGACCCCAGCCCCGGGACCGGGACTGAGGACGCGCTCCCCGCCGCCCACGACCATGCCCCGCGCCCGGGAGGCTGGGACCTAGGCGCCCGGCGGCCCGGACACGCTGGCCCCGGCCGGGCCGGTGTGGAGACCCAGGTGCCCAGGATCAAAGGACCGCCTCCTGCGCCCCCCGCGCCTCCGCCTGGCGAGCAGGACCCCGACCCACCCCCCGACCCGGACCTGGTCATGGCGTCCAGCTCCGGCCTGGCGTGAGGATCCCGACCGAGAGGTGAGGGGCGGGCTGGGCCGAGGGCGAAGGTCCTGCCCGGCCAGCGGGCGGAGGGAGGTCGGGTCGAGCCGGGGAGGGGGCACATTCGGAGTCTCCTTGCCCTCGGGAACGCGCCCGGGGCTGTGTACCGGGCGGGGCGCCCCGGGTCCGTGGCGGTTACGCTCGGGCCCCCGTCTGGGGGGCAGCCCCGGGCACAGCGGGGAGGGCTCGGGGCAGCGGGGACCCCGCCGCCGGAGCGGAGAACAAGGCCGGCCTGGGGCCAGCTGGAGCGGCCGCCCGCCCGGGGGCTTCTGGGAGTTGTAGTCCCCTCCTCGGCCTCCCCACCCCGTGGGTCCCGGCCCCCCCTCCCCCCTGTGCCAGACGGGAGCCTCCCGAAGGAGGTGCATTGGGTTTGGGGATCGCTGGGGTCACCCTCTGCCCCCAAGCACGGCCGGGGCAGCAGGGCTGTGCCCGGGGTCTCCCAGCCGGGGGTTCTTGGCGGAGGGGGTTGGGCGAGCCGAGCTCCTGGAGGTGTCCCCGCCGCTGGGGGAAGCGGCCCGCCGTGGCCGCAGGCATGTGGGGAAGGGGAGGGAGCTCAGGCTGCTCGGGGCGGACTGCGGTCCCTGCCCGGGGCTTGCTGAGAGCGTTCTGTCCGGGCCGCTGGGATTTGGTCTCCTCCTTCTCCCCGGGGGCTGGAGGCTGAGGCTGCCTCTGGAACAGTGAAGCCAGGATCGGCTTCTGTCTGTCTGTCCAGCTTCCTTCCTTCCTTCCTTCCTTCCTTCCTTCCTTCCTTCCTTCCTTCCTTCCTTCCTTCCTTCCTTCCTCCCTCCCTCCCTCCCTCCCTCCCTCCCTCCCTCCCTCCCTCCCTCCCTCCGCCCCCCCCCCCCTGTCTGCTGGGGTAGATGTCTGTGTCCTGGCTGGGGGAGCCGCTCGGAGGGGAAGAGTTGCTCTGGGGGAGGGGCTGGCCGCTGATCGCCCCGGGAAGAGGCCCACCCGGGAGGGCTGCCCCCTGCGCTGCAGCCCGGGGCCCAGGCCGCTCCCAGCCGCGTCCGAGTTGGGTGGGCTTCCCCGGCCTCTGCCAGCTCAGCCTTCCCCGGAACAGCCGCTCCCGGGCGGGGGCTGCCGGCGCCTCCGCTGGGGCAGGAGGCGATTCCATGGCCCCGGGCGAAGGAGTGCTCAGGCCCTGCCTGGTGTCGGCGCTGAGGGAAGCCTGGGGCCGGGGAGGATGGCAGGGGAGGATGGCAGGGGAGGATGGCCGGGGAGGCAGGGGATGAAGGTCCAGAGTCTGGTGCCAGGGAGGAAGATGCTGCCGCTCAGGGGATGGGGCCTGCAGGCCAGCCTCCTGACCAGTCCCTCCAGAGGCTCTCTGCTCACCTGTGTTGCTCGGCTGTGGGTGGGGTGGGGCTCATGTTGGGAGGGCGCTTGTGAGGGCAGGGCCGCCTGCACTCTGGGCCCAGAGTCGCTGTGCTCGGGCAGCAGGAGGTGGGCCCTGGAGTCCATACGAGACTCCGAGTGAGGCCGAGTGTCGGGGGTGGAGAGTCAGTGGGAGAAACTGCAGAGGCCGGGGAAGCGGAAGGATCGCCGGTCCTCAGAACCGGCCGGCTCAGCAGTGGGGGTGTGGGACCTGGTGAACTTGTGCTTGATCTGTGTTGGGCACCCTTGACTTTGGGTAGTTCCTGCCTCGCAGCTTCCGGGTCCCTGGGTGCAGCAGAAGCTCTGGGCCATGAACAGGCAGGGGTAGCATTCTGGGCAGAGGCGGGGGGGGGGGGGGGGGGGCGCGCCAGGGGGAGGGGGTGGCCGCGATGTCCACTCAGCAGAGGGTGTAATGCCTGGCACCCGCTTTAGATTAAAGGGGATGCCTGCCTGGGGGAGGGTCAGAGGGAGTTCCCTGGAGCCCAGGAGTTGGGGGCAAGGAAAGACCGGGTTTGCAGGCAATGTCAGCTCTATCAGGAGCCCAAGACCCGGGCTGGGGCCCCCCACACTGCCTTTGGTGCCAAATGCCATCCTAGTGCCAGGGACGGGGGGAGGCAGCTGTGGGGGCCAGGATGTCTGAGTGAGGGCCTGAGAGGAGGTGGGGCGCTGTGGGCTTCTCACTGCTCTGACACCACGTTTGCTCTTCCTGGGGCGTGTTGGCTGCTCATAGTGAGGTGCTCTGGGGCTGGGCACCCAAGGGAGATGGGGAAATAGCTTCCCTTCCTTTGGGAACTGCCTGGGTGCTGACCCAGAGGAGGAGGAAGAGGGGATGGCAGCGTGGGAAAGTGGGCGGCCAGGCTGGCGCCTTGGGCACGGAGCCTCTGCCAGGCCTGCTCTCCCTGGGGCGGGGCCGTTCCCGGGACTGGCTCAACCTGTTGAGTGCGCCTGGCTGCGCGAGTTTGGCATCTGCGCCTCTGCCTGCCGCCCTGCCAGCTGCCCACCAGGCCACACTGGCTGCCCGGGACTGGGGACAGGCAGCCTGGCTGAGGGGCCGCTCCACCCAGGTCCTGCCCTGGGACTCGGGCCGGGAGGCCCAGTGGCTGAGGAGCTGCTCCTGGCCTGGGCAGCACTGCCCGTTCCCAAGGAGACGGAGGGTCCTGAGGCGTTCCGGTGGCTTCCTGCCCATCTCCCCCCCCCCCCTCCCGCTCCCCCAGAGGAAGGTCCCAGGTTCTCCGGGAGCCCACCCACCCACCCTGCCCCGAGGGTGGGAATTCCCTGACAGCCCCTCCCCCACAGGCCTGGCCGCCCTTTAGCTGTAGGCCCCCACGGGCTCTGCGCAGGGTGGGAGGTGGAGGTGGGAGGGGTGCCAGGTGCCAGCCTGCAGGGAGAAGGTGGTTGCAGAGCCGTGAGTGGAGGCAGGGCACAGGAGTTTCTCTCCTCCCATGCCCAGGGGAAGGAAGCCTGCCCGCCTTCCCTGTCCAGCAGGGCCGGCAGAGGCTCCACGGTCCCTTCCCTCTGTCCCTTCCCTCGCTCCCTGCTGGCGGGCGCCTGCCTTTCCTCAGCCTGGGGCTGTCCCCGCTCCCAGGGCCGGTGGCGGTCTGCACTGGCCCGGCCGCCTCCCCGCTCTCCACCCGGCTGGATGGCCCTGGGTCCAGCGTTGTGAAACCAGAATGTTTTGACATCTCTGAGGGCTCTCCAACCCCTCCTCTCCCCACAGCCAGAGCCCGTCCCCGACCTGGCTCTACGCTGTGCATCGCCAGGGTGCCGTCTGTGTGCTCCTCTGTGCATGCATGTGAGTGTGTGCCAGCACATGGCCACGTGTGTACTCCGGTGTGCATGTGTGTGTGTATGTGAGTGTGTGCTAGCACATGGCCACGTGTGTACTCTGGTGTGCATGTGTGTGTGTATGTGAGCATGTGCTAGCACATGGCCACGTGTGTACTCCTGTGTGTGTGCTAGCACATAGCCATGTGCATACTCCTGTGTGTATGTGCGTGTGTGTGTGCTAGCACATCGCCATATGTGTACTCCTCTGTGCATGCGTGTGAGAGTGTGTGCTATCACATGGCCATGTGCATACTCGTGTGTGTGTGTGTGTGTGTGTGTGTGTGTGTGTGTGTGTGTATGTCTAGTGTGGGTGTGTTTTGTCAGCCGGCAGCTCTGTCCCTGAGCCCTCCTGGGCCTTCTCTCTGAGTGCGGAAGCCTCAGGGTCTGCAGGCGCCATTCCTGGGCGTGGGTGAGGGGTCAGAGGCGCCAGGTTGTGTGGGGGGCCGCAGTGTCGGGGGTACCTCTGAGGAGTGAGCCAGCTGTCTCTCAGGGGTGCATCGCTGCGTGCACATGGCTGCTCCGCGCCTGCTTCCGCCTTCCCCCAGGACGTGCTGGTGCAGCCACAGGGCCCGGAGCCGCTGGGCCACGGAGTCCTCTGTCCCATAGGATGCCTGCGGGGGCAGCTCGTGGCTCGGAGAGACTGGGAGTGGGAGGCTCTGGGATGAGTGGTCCCCAAGCTGGCCTCTCCCTCTGTCCCTCATGACACCTAGTGCCCCGAGGAGCCAACACGACCTCATCCCCTCTTCTTGTCCGGGGGCTGCATGGGGTCCCGGGAGGGCGCCCTCCCCGGCCACTCGCTCTTTGAGGACAAGCAGCAGCCGGCCGGCCGGGGAGTTGTGGCTGATGGAAGGCCTGGGAGCTGACTTCTCATCCAGCGGCAAAGAGCAGAACAAGACCAGACCCCGCATTCCCAGCCTCACTGAGGACAGAGGGCCTGGATCCTAAGAGGGTGCGGGGCCCCCCCAGAAATGTGCCGTGTTTGGGGGGGCAGCTGCCATTGCAGTAGATCCTGGGAAATCCGCTTTAAAAAAAATACACGAAACATTTATTGATGTCAGAGAGGAAGAGAGAGACAGAAACATCAATGATGAGAATCATTGATCAGCTGCCTCCTGCACGCCCCCGCTGGGGATCAAGCCCACAACCTGGGCGTGTGCCCTGACCGGAAGTGAGCCCAGGACCCTTTAGTCCACAGGCCGATGCTCTACCCACTGAGCCAAACCGGCCAGGGTGGGAAGTCCTTTAAAAAAAAAAAGATTGATTGGAGAGAGAGAGAGAGAGAGAGAGAGAGGAAGAGAGAGAGAGAGATGATTCTTACATATACTCTGATCGGGGATCAAACCTGAAACCTTGGCATCTCGGGACGATGCTCTGGACAACCGAGCTATGGGCCAGGCCTGGGCAGTCCTCGGTGTCCGGCCTCAGCCCTTCCTCCCCAGCTGCAGAGCGCTCCGCGGAGGGCGGTGCCAGGGAGTGAGGACCACAGTCACCTGGGCATGGGCCGTGGGCAGTGAACGCCCAGCACCCCCTGTGCCATCCTGGGGTCTCAGACTAGAACCGAACCAGTGCTTTCCCCTGGCCAATCAGTGAGGAAGAAGAGGTCTGGGCAGGGGCAGTGAGGGGGGCAGGGGCAGTGAGGGGGGCAGGGGCAGGGGCAGTGGGGAGGCAGGGGCAGGGGCAGTGGGGAGGCAGGGGCAGTGGGGAGGCAGGGGCAGTGAGGGGGCAGGGGCAGTGGGGGGGCAGGGGCAGTGGGGAGGCAGGGGTAGTGAGGGGGGCAGGGGCAGTGGGGAGGCAGGGGTAGTGAGGGGGGCAGGGGCAGTGGGGAGGCAGGGGCAGTGAGGGGGCAGGGGCAGTGGGGAGGCAGGGGCAGTGAGGGAGGCAGGGGCAGTGAGGGAGGCAGGGGCAGTGGGGGGGCAGGGGCAGTGGGGAGGCAGGGGCAGTGAGGGGGGCAGGGGCAGTGGGGAGGCAGGGGCTGTGTGGGGGCAGGGGCAGTGGGGAGGCAGGGCCAGTGAGGGGGACAGGGGCTGTGTGGGGGCAGGGGCAGTGAGGGGGGTAGGGACAGTGAGGAGGCAGGGGCTGTGTGGGGGCAGGGGCAGTGAGGGGGGCAGGGGCAGTGGGGAGGCAGGGGCAGTGAGGGGGGCAGGGGCAGTGGGGAGGCAGGGGCAGGAAGGGGGCAGGGGCAGTGGTGAGGCAAGGGCAGTGAGGGGGGCAGGGGCAGTGGGGGGGCAGGGGCTATGGGGGGGCAGGGGCCTCTGGTCCCAGGGAGACCGCCTGGCAGAGCGCAGGCTCAGGGACCCAGCATGGGGAGGGCTTGGCAAGGCATTTGGGTTTATTTCTCAACCTCTGTCTCTGAGACACGCACACACACGTCACGCAGACACCTTCAGGGACCAGCAGCGCGCCTGGGGCGGCGGGCGGGCGGGCGGGCCAGGGCACCAGGCTGTGGCAGAGGCCGGCCAGTGCCCCTGCCCAGCAGCGGAGCCAGCCAGGCCTCTCCTGCCGCCGGCCTGTGTGGGAGCAGCACAGGCTGGAGAGGGTTAAGTCTGGTTGGCAGGGACACCCCTCCCTCCTGCCAGAGAGAGAGGGAGGGAGGGAGGGAGGGAGGAAGGGAGGGAGAGAGGTGGTTAGCAGCTTGCTCTAGTTGGCCTCTCTCCCAGAATTCTTTGGAAAAGAACTCCCCTTTGACCCCCAGTACAAACCGAGCCCAGCCACCGCCCTCGGCTGCCCGTGGGGCTGCACGGCCCGGCCCCGCCCCCGCCAGGCCCGGCGGCCTCTGCAGCTTCAGGGAGAAGGGGTGTCGCCAAGGAGACCACAGGAGGACAGGACCCAGGATCTCCCTGGGGTGATTGGAGCTGGACCCTGGGCCCTCGGCCTCCCCGTCCTCCCTCCTTCCTTCCTCAGGCCATGGGGGGCTGTCTGCCTGCCCCTCTGGCAGAACTCCGAGGGAGGGACGGCTAGGCATCTTCCGAGCTTCTTCCTGCCTCTGGAGGAGGGGGGCAGTGTGGGGAGCGGGCTCACAGCCGCGGGAGGGGCTGTCCCAGGGCTGCGGGCATGTGTGTGCGCATGTTTCTGTGGTGTGTGGGGGTGCGACGGCTGTGGGAGGAGGAGGGGCAGAGATCCTGGCCTGAGAGATGGCTGGCCTGGGGCTGCCTGAGGGGAGGTCCCTGCTGGTGGGCGCCCCTCACCGCTTCCCACAGCCTTTGGTGGGGGCCAGGGTCTCCTGCCCCAGAGGCGGGCTCAGCGGGACCCAGCCTCAGGGTAGCTAGCTGGATCCTTCCCCAGGCGGGGTGGGGGTGTGGAGATCAGCCCAACCGTCCTGGAGGGCAGGTACCACTTCCTGGTCACCCCAGCTCTTCTCTTTGTTCCCGCCTTGGCCTCAGCTGGCAGAGCCAGGGCGCCACCAGCCACATAGTGCGGTTTCTGCCTCGGCCCCTAGAGACACACTCTCTTCTGCTGCCACCCCTCCCCCTCATTCTTTCCCTCCCCTCCCTCCCTCCTTCCCTCCCCTTCCCTTTTCCCTCCCCCCCTTTCCCTCCTTCCCTCTCTGGAACCCCCCTCCCTCCCTCCTTAGCAGCAACTCCCTGCACTCCCCCCCGCTGCCTCTGGGCTGCAGGCTGCGGGGCTGGACTGAGGGGCTCTGGGACAGGAGGAGTGGTCCTGTTTGGAGCAGCACAGGTTTAGGGGTGGGCTTGGTCTCCCTCACCTGCAGAGTGGGAGGGACAGCAGACTCCTTTCTCTGGAAGGGAGCCAGCTAGGCTGCTGTGGTAATAGTCCCTCCCCGGTTCTGAGGGCGGGTCGGTGAGGACCGTGGAGGAAGGGGGTGCTGGGGCACCCCAGGTGGGCCAGGCGCCGGTGTGACCTCCTCCTGGCACACACTGTGGCCTCTCGCTCCAGCCTGGCACGCCTGGGCACGGGCAGCAGAGTGAGCAGAGTGAGCAGTGCTGCTGCCAGGCGGATGCGGGCTGTGAAATGGTTAGGAACCAATGGCTGGCCGCCGTGGGCTCGAACCCTAACCTCGCGCGCGGACTGTGTGCCCTGGGCGGCGGCCTCGGTGCCGGCCCAGTGCCTGGGCAGCCTGCGCCGAGGGGACAGTGAGGCAGCACAGAAGCCGCAGGACAGCGTGGTGTTCTGAGTGAGACGCTCGCCTGTTAGAGACCAGCCGTCCTCCCGTTCCCTCAGCTCCTCACGGGAGGAGCTCCACCCCAGGGGAGGCAGGGAGGCGTGAGGGGGTCCGGATGGGGCAGCTAGATTCTAATGCCATTCTTTTTCTTTAAAAAAATACTTTTATTAGGATTCCAGAGAGGAAGGGAGAGAGAAACATCAATGATGAGAGAATCATGGATCAGCTCCCTCTTGCACGCCCCACACTGGGGACCAAGCCTGCAACTCGGGCGGGTGCCCTTGACCGGAATTGAACCTGGGACCCTTCTATCCATTGAGCCAAATCCGTCTTCTTGCTGCCTCAGTTTCCCCACTGTTGGTGCTGGCTGGCATAGCCAATGGCCTGGAGGGGCCTGGGACCTGCAGCCGGGTCTTCTCCGTCTCCCGGCCTCAGGCAGAGCCCTCCCGGGCTGAGGGACCCCCGGCTGCTGCCCCTTCGTTCCCATCTGTTCTTACATCTCAGCCTGCTGCTTCCTTTCCTTCTGGCCGAGTCTCAGGGCCTTCCTTGGGGAGGAAACGGGCAGCATGGAGCTCTGCTGTGGTGGGGCTGAGCCTGCTCGGTGCCAGGTCTCTGCTCCCTGAGCGGACGGGCAGTGCTCACGCCTGGGACACGTGGAAGCCCAGCTGGGCATGCGTGCTGCCTGTTGCACAGTGTCCCTCCCGGCATCCTGAAGGCCCGAGCGGGCGGGTATCAGCATCTGTGGTGTCTGGGGGCCTCAGACCCGTTCCTGGGCTGACGGGGAGTGGGGCAGGCAGCCTGGGTGCCCGGGGCCGGGGAGATGCTGGGTGGGCAGAGCCCCTAAAGGTGCTGGGATGGGAGGGTGGAGGGCTGCCCTCTGGGTGAGGCGCCTGGGCTGGCTCACAGAGGTGGTTTGGGTCTTCTGGGCAGTCACTGGCCACCGCCCTGGAGACAGTTGATCAGAAGGTGGCCAGAGTGCCTGGCGTGGCTGCAGGTGTGTCTCTGGCCTGGTACCAGGCCGGGGGCCGGGATCCCTGGCTCCGCTCAGCGGCCGCTCCGCCCAGCCGGCCCCTCGCTCTGTGCTGCCCGGAGCTGCCCGCGGACAGGTTGGGGCTATTTTGGGGATCAGCTGGGGCTCTGGGCGGCTTTCAGATGCTCCAGCGTGAGCAGGAGAGAGGGACAGATGGCTGGTGGGTCCCGCCTGGTGGGTCCGGCTGGGAGCGGGCTATTTTTAGGGTTTGTTAACCCTTCGGGGGGCGTGTGGGCCACCCTGAGAGGGACAGCCTCCCGGTTGAGAAGAGAGCAAGTCCTGGTCCCCTCGTTTCCAGAACTGTGTGCCCAGCTGCTCCTCGTTCCCCTCAGACCCCCCACGGTTGTGCTGCTGTTGTTAATCCCACGGGGACATTTCCCATGGATTGTTAGAGAGAGTGGACGGGAGGGGGAGAGACACTTTGGGAAACGTCGATGTGAGAGACACACTTTGATTGGTTGCTTTCCACACACGCCCCAAACAGGGCCAGGATCCAACCTGCAACCGAGGTACTTGCCCTTGACCGCAATTGAACCCTCGACCCTTCATTCTGAGGGTCAGCGCTCTAACCACTGAGATCACTGGCCAGGGCCGACCTCCCCACTGTTTAAAGAGGTCCATGGCAAGAAAGTAGACTGTAGCTCCTGCCCAGCCCAAGCAGAGAGACCGCCTTGGGTCAGGAGGGGGCCTGGCAGTGGGGTGCCTGCCTCCAGGGGATCTGAGGCACAGACGGGAGGCTAAGCGAGTGGTCAGCTGCTCTGGGGTCACACTTGGGGGCTGTGTGCTTGTCAACAAAGCCAGGGGTGCCTGGGAGTGCCGCCTGCCTGGCCTGTAAAGGTGCAGAGGGAGGGCCACGTCCGCGGACAGGTTGGGGCTATTTTGGGGATCAGCTGGGGCTCTGGGCTGCTTTCAGATGCTCCAGCGTGAGCAGGAGAGAGGGACAGATGGCTGGAGCTGTGTCAGGAGCTCCTGGGTAGGTCAGAGACGAATTCCCGGGCAAGGCTTACCTTCACCAAGTGCCCATGGATTTGGGTGCCATCAGGTCAGAGAAAAAGGGGACATCATGGATTTGTTGAGGGCTGAATATGCCATAAGTACTCTTTTATATCTATATCTATATCTATATCTATATCTATATCTATATCTACATCTAGATTTCAGAGAGGAAGGGAGAGGGACAAAGAGATAGAAACATCAATGATGAGAGAGAATCATTGACCTGCTGCCTCCTGCATGCCCCACACAAAAGGATCAAGCCCACAACCCGGGCATGTGCCCTGACCGGGAATCGAACCACAACCTCCTGGTTCCTAGGTCGACGTTTAACCACTGAGCAACACTGTCCGGCGCAGTAGGCATTCTGTCAGATAGTTTTACTCTGGATTTCACTCTGAATTTACCCTCCTTTTGCAGAAGGTGAGACGGGGTGGATCAAGGTCCTGCTGCTCAGAAGGGAAGGGCTGTGCCTGTCCCCATCCCACTGACTGTGCACCCAGCTCTCAGTCCCCTGCACGGTGCCCACTGCCCGCGGGCCTGGGCCTGGCCCTGGACCCCTCAGGAACAGGTTCAGCGAAGGCGATGGGGGAGGGAGGCCCGGGGGCAGGGGACCCTCCTGTCCTGCTCTCCTAATGCCCTCAGCTCTCCTGCCAGAGGGAGCCAGGACTGACACCGGCCACCCCGTTTGGCCTTCCTGTCGTCAGGCAGGAGGATCACACATCCTGTCCTGCCTGCCCCCCCCCCCCCCCCCCCCCGCCTGCTTCCTGGAGGCTGAGTCTGCATGTGGACATAGGCAGAGCCAGGGCCTCCAGGTGCTGCAGGTGCTGAGTTGGGGCCAGGCGGGGGGGGGGGGGGGGGGGCTGCCAGGCTGACCTGGGAGAGCAGTGCTGAGCAGCAGCAGGCGAGGCCTGCCTGTGGTATAGGCGGCTGTGCCAGCAAGTCTGCTGCCGCCTCTCCGCCCACAATGGCCCCATTGTTCCCCAGCCAGGCAGTTTGGAGGAGGCCTCGGCCACCCCTAACCTCCCCCCCACCGCAAACAGGGGCCAGATTAACCCCTTGGAGGCCAGAGGCTAGGTGAGGGCCCACAGGTTCTCTGTTCTGGGGATGCGGGCCTGGGAAGTCCCTCCCCTCTCCCCTCCTGTGCCCCCGAGGGCTGCTCAGGAGACTGGGGTCCTCCCCAGGGTAGGAAGCAGCACCTAGCGCCCCCCCCTCCGGGCAGGTGCCAGGGCCAGGAAGTGCCAGGGCGGCGGCCGGGGCGGCTATATTTGGGCCGGTGGGGCTAATCCCAGCCTCACTGCTGCCCCGGCTCCTGCTCCTTTCCTTCCTGTGAAACCAGAGCCGGGCTGGGCTGCGCTCAGGATTTCGGTGGATTTAAAGAGGCAGCACCATGCCTGCCAGCTTGGCCTCCTCCCCTCCCCAGGTAGGGTCTGGGCAGAGGTCACTGGAGGGCAGCTGGCTCTCTCTTGCCCCGGGCTGACCCCTGGCCCTTGCCCGTGTGGGCCCAGACTGGGGCCCTCCGCTCCCGGGCCGGCGGGCGGGGCGGCCGCGGTTTCCTGTGCCGCTGTTTGCCTGGCCCGCAGTGCCCGCTCTGCCTGGGCTTCCTGCCTGTCTGGGTTCACGGTGCCCCCTGCCGCTCCCCGCGGGGGGAGGGGACAGGCAGGGATTGGGCAGCAGACTTTGGGGGCCTCACTGCCAGGGCATGACTGGCACTGGCCGAAGGAGCCGAGGGAGGTGACCTCGGGCGTGTCCGGCAATGCCATGTCCCTGCAGCCTCCGGAAGGTCCAGCGGGCGCAGAAGCTCCGTGGAAACACCCTGTGCGGAGACCAGCCGGAAGGCCGGCCAGGGCTCCGTGCTCCCGTGGGGCTGCTGCCTGCTGGTGCGCTGGGCGCAGGGCTGGGACTCCCGCAGAGGTCTCCAGGGGAGCACTGCCGAACCTGGACCGGGGAGCCCCACCAGCTCCTGGCCTGGCAGTTCCCCGAGGGTCTCCGAGCCACACATTGGTCCGTGCGCGGCTGCCAGCCAGGGCCCTCGGAGGAGGCCGTGCTGGTGCCAGAGGAGAGTGCTGGGACCCAGGAGGCCCGATGCCCGGAGAGCGGGCTCAGGGCGTGTGGTCCGGGGGCTGCACCCCTCTAGCCAGAGGCCAGGGCCCAGCCCCCACTCAGGCCGCTCACGGGGGGGGGGGGGGGGGTGGAGCCGGCGGGGCCTAGCACAGGCGGGTCAGGGGCAGGCAGGTGGGCCCTGCGCCATGGGTTCTTGGGAGCCAGGAGCTGGAGGCTGGGGCGCTCCGGGTCGTCCCCCTTCAGCCCCGCTTCCTGCCCCCTGCCCCCTGCCCCCAAGTCACACAGGGATGGCACCACTCGCACTGTCCTAGCCCCTCCTGTCTGCTCTCAGGGCTCTCCCTTCCCTGCCTTTCCCCAGGGCGCTGGCTTCCAGCCCCCACCCTGCTTCCCCCCCCCCCCCCCCCCCCCCCGCAGGCTCGGCGGGCTGGGGAGACCCTCCTCGGGGGCTGGGAGTGGTGAAGAAGATGGTTGGGTTTGGGTGGTGGCATGTTCAGATCCTGTCACATAGAAACCCACACGTGAAACCCACACGATCCTGCGAACCAGTGCCACCCAATCTCTTAATTAACAAACGGCACCCACGAGGAGGGACCGCCTCCTGCCTCACGTCCCCAGGGCCCCCACCTCCTGGGACTGAGCGGGAGGCGGGGTCTGGGGTAAAGCGGGGGATGGGAACGCTGTGACTCACCCGCCTGACTCAGCCTGCCCTGCGGGTGGGAGAGGGGGATGGGCGAGGAGACACCGACCGCGCCTCAGCCTGGCTCCCTGGCTGGCGTGTGGGGAGCCAGGCCACCTGGTGCGGCTCCACGAGCTCCGGGCCCAGCAGGGGGCACTGCTGTGCTGGGCACCGCGGGGCGGGGGTCCTGGCACCTCCTCTGGTCGGTCCCACCTTTCCCCGTGCCTCAGTGTCCTCCCGGCGAAACGGGTACTAAACCCTGCCCTGCCCTGCCAGCTTGGCTCAGCGGCCGGCTCACCCTCCCACCGAAGGGTCTCGGGTTCGATTCTTGGTCAGGCAGTACTTCCCCTGTCGCTGTGTCTCACATGTTTCCTCTCTCTTCCCTTCCACTCCATGGAAAAATGTGAGGATTAAAAACAAATAAATGACCACCTCCCCGCAGGTGGTGAGTAGCCAGGCTGAGGGAGGTGTGGAGTGGAGCTGAGGGCCCTTTGGCCTCCGGGCCTCCCCGCTGCTGCTCCCACCGCCTCCACAGCCCTGGACTCTGAAACCTTCTCCTGAAGCCCCTCCCTCCCCGAGACAGGTCTGAGCCGCAGGCTCCGGGCGGTTAAGTTAGGGTTAGGCTCTCCCAGGGCCCCAGGGGGGCTGGTCCTGTGCCCCCAGCCTAGCCTCCAGCAGCCGGTGGGGAGCAGTGGGACTGGGCACCAGTACCTGGTGGGCCTGTTACCTGTGCTAGCACCCTCCCCTCCCCTCCCCTCTCCATCCCTTCCCATCCCTGCCCTCCCATGCCCTCCCCATCCCTCCTCATCCCTCCCCTCCCCTCTCCATCCCTCCCCATCCCTGCCCTCCCCTCCCCATCCCTCCTCATCCCTCCCCTCCCCTCTCCATCCCTCCCCATCCCTGCCCTCCCCTCCCCATCCCTCCTCATCCCTCCCCTCCCCATCCCTCCTCATCCCTCCCCTCCCCATCCCCTGCCCTCCCCTCCCCTCTCCATCCCTTCCCATCCCTGCCCTTCCCTCCCCTCCCCTCCCCATCCCCTGCCCTCCCCTCTCCTCCCCTCCCCTCCCCTCCCCCTCCCCCTCCCCAGGATCAGCTGGGGGGGGTGGCCTCGAGGCTCTGCTGTGTGTTGGGGTGCACCCATGGCCTGTGACTAGGCCCTAGGCTCCTCCGGGCTGGCCTCAGTCTCCCCATCTGTGCGATGAGCCGGCAGCCCCGGCGAGGGCTGGTGGCTCCGGCCTGTCTCTGTCTCCGGGCTGTGGGGGGTCAGGCTTGGGCCCCGCTCCCGCCGCACAGCCCGGCCAGGCTGCTGTCCGGATGGCCGGCCTCCCCGGCTGAGCCGCCGCGGGGTGGGTGGGGGCGGGGGCCGCATGCCTGCGGTCGGGAGGAATCCGGGAGGAATCCGGGCCCAGTCCCGTCTCCGCCGCCAGCTGCCGGCCCAGTGCCGCCCGGGCCCGCCCGCCCGCCGCGGGGCGCAGCGGGGCCGCTGCCCTGGAGGGGCGCTGCGCTGGGGGTGTGTGTGTGGGGGAGTCTGAGGGGGCTCCCTGCCGGGGTGGGGGCTCCCTGCCAGGGTGGGGGCTCCCTGCCGGGGTGAGGGGCTCCCTGCCCAGGGGGGGCTCCCTGCCAGGGTGGGGGCTCCCTGCCAGGGTGGGGGGCTCCCTGCCGGGGTGGGGGCTCCCCGCCGGGGTGAGGGGCTCCCTGCCCAGGGGGGGCTCCCTGCCAGGGTGGGGGCTCCCTGCCGGGGTGAGGGGCTCCCTGCCCAGGGGGGGCTCCCTGCCAGGGTGGGGGGCTCCCTGCCGGGGTGGGGGGCTCCCTGCCAGGGTGGGGGCTCCCTGCCGGGGTGGGGGCTCCCTGCCCAGGGGAGGCTCCCTGCCGGGGTGGGGGCTCCCTGCCCGGGTGAGGGGCTCCCTGCCGGGGTGGGGGCTCCCTGCCGGGGTGGGGGGGCTCCCCGCCGGGGTGAGGGGCTCCCTGCCCGGGTGAGGGGCTCCCTGCCCAGGGGGGGCTCCCTGCCGGGGTGGGGGGGCTCCCTGCCAGGGTGAGGGGCTCCCTGCCGGGGTGGGGGCTCCCTGCCGGGGTGGGGGGCTCCCTGCCGGGGTGAGGGGCTCCCTGCTGGGGTGGGGGCTCCCTGCCGGGGTGGGGGGGCTCCCTGCCAGGGTGGGGGGCTCCCTGCCGGGGAGGGGGGCTCCCTGCCAGGGTGGGGACTCCTTGCCCGGATGGGGGCTCCCTGCCGGGGTGGGGGCTCCCTGCCCGGTGGGGGCTCCCTGCCAGGGTGGGGACTCCTTGCCCGGATGGGGGCTCCCTGCCGGGGTGGGGGCTCCCTGCCGGGGTCAGGGTGTGTCTGGGGAGAGTGCCCGGGCCAGGGCTGCGGGCGGCTGCGCCCTCTCTCCAGGGCCCTGCCCGCGGCGGCCGAGCCAGAGGGCAGCGCCCGTGGGAGGAGCGGGCGGGGCCAGGACTGGCCTCCAGGCAGACCCCACAGCAGCCCCCTCCGCCACCCCGTCCAGGCCCAGGTGTGGGGCTGCAGGGTCCCCCCCTCCCCAAGTCACAAGTTTTCTCTTTGGGGCTTGTTGCTGCAGTCCCTGCTCCAGTACCGAGTGCCAGCTGGGCCCTGGGCACGCGGGGGGCGCAGCCCCACTGTGTGCGGGAGCCATGAGGATCCTGGCTAACAAGACAAGGTGTGTGGGTGTCATGGAGGGTGGGCGTGCGTGGCGCGTGGGGAAGGGAGGGCAGGAGCCAGGCTGAGCGCGTTGCTCCGGGACCCGCCTCCGGCCCAGCTCCAGGGCCTCGGAGTGGGAAGGCCTGCCCTGAGCCGAGCCCCAGCCCGCCTGGTGCCTGGCCCCGGGCTTAGAGACATTGTGAGTGGAACCCCGACCCCCCCCACTGTGGGTCCCCGTGGCCTCTGGCCCGGTCCACGGGGAGGGTGGCCAGCGCCCCCCCCCCCCAGGGCCTGCAGACAGGCCAGGCGCTGCCGGCCAGCGGAGCCGGAATGAATCTGAGCTGGTGTGGAATGAGGGGATGGATGTCCTCTCCCCGTGATGTGATCTTTCCAGCGGCTATTAATAGGTCTCCGGGGAGGGGGGGAGCCCGCTGGATCTTAAAGGGCCCACAGCCTTGGAATCCCTGGCTGTGAGCTGCATGCCAGTCTGCTCCACACACCACCCTTCCCTTCCCGCTCTCTGCCCGGCCTCGCGGGCTCCCCGCTCTGGGAGCTGTCTGGCCAGTGGGTACCAGCCGCTCGGCGGTGCTTTTCCTCACTTCCCAGAACAGCCTGGCATGGTGGTGATCCCAACGGGGGCACGTGGGGGTCAGGCGCAGGCCCTAGCGGAGAGGGTGCTGAGTGGGCAGGTGCCGGTGTGTGAGGTGTTGGGTGGGGGTGGATCTGCCAGGAGAGGCTCTGGCTTTCCTCTGAGCTGTGGGGCCTGAGGGTGAGGTGGCCCCATCGTCACTCTCCAAGGTGAATGGCGTCAGCCCTTGTCCGAGGAGCGGCGGGAGGAGGAGGGATAAGCTGGGCACCCTAAGGTGCCACTCACCCTCCTCCCCTCCTGGGGCTGAGGCAGGAGGGGCAGTGGGAGTGCAGGCGTGTGAGCCCCTGTCACCGACAACCTTTCCTGTCTCTCTGCCTTCTCCCAGGTTGCCCCACCCCAGGAGGAGAGAAGCTCCGGGGAGCCCACCACTGTCCCCCCGCGGCCACTGCCCCCCTGCCCCATCCAAACCAATGCACCCAGAAAATAAGCTGACCAATCACGGCAAGACAGGGAACGGTGGGGCCCAATCCCAGCACCAGAATGTGAACCAAGGACCCACCTGCAACCTGGGCTCCAAGGGTGTGGGGGCGGGGAGCCATGGGGCCAAGGCCAACCAGATTTCACCCAGCAACTCCAGCCTGAAGAGCGCCCAGGCCGGGGCGCCCCCTTTCAGCTCGCTCAAGGGCAAAGTGAAGAGGGAGCGGAGCGTGTCTGCCGACTCCGGAGAGCAGCGGGAGGCTGGGACGCCCTCTCTGGACCCTGAGGCCAAAGGTACCCCGTGTCCTGGTCCCAGGAGTCTAGCATGTTCCACAGCCCAAGCCCCACACTTGCCCAGAGCCCCTCTTTCTGTCCCCTTCCCAGTCCTCACCCCCTGCTTCTCTCCAGCACCTTCCTCTTACCACTACCCCCCCCCCCCCGTAGTTTTCCCAGGATTGGGAGGGGCGGGGATTTATCATCCTCAGGTGCCACCATGATGGGGCCGCCTGCCCTGTGGTGGGGTTCCCAGTCAGCCTCTCCTGCTGTCCCACCAGCACCCCTAGGGGAGGAGGAAGGCGCTGGGGAGGAGCCTCCTGGCTCTGGGCTGGTGGGAGCTGCCGAGCAGCCACTATCCTGGAAGAGCAGCCCCCCCCCCCCCCCCCCCCGCCTTAATTAGAACCAGTTGTGCTTGGTGCTGGTGGGGGAGGGGGCAGGCCGGCGGCTGCAGGGAGAAATGAGAAACAAATGGTGGTGTGGTGGGGCCAAGGGCTGGCGAAGGCCCACAGCCTGGGCATCGCCTTGGGAAAGCTGGGAGAATGGGCCGGCGGCTCTGACCGCCTGCGGTCCGGCCCGCAGAGGCGGCGCCCCGGAGCAAGCGGCGCTGTGTGCTGGAGCGGAAGCAGCCGTACAGCGGAGACGAATGGTGCTCAGGGCCAGACAGCGAGGAGGACGACAAGCCCATCGGGGCCACCCACAGTGAGTGCCCATCCTGCCAGGTGCTGCGGCCCACGCTGCCCTCGGGGGAGCCGCCCAGGGAGCTTTCCTCCTTCGCCTGGGGCATCAGAGGGCTGAGCCTGCGCAGGGCGGAGCGCGGGTCAGGAGCCCAGGCCCCTGCGTTCTATCCACCTCCAGGCGTTGCTGCCCGCACGGGGACAGCGCTGCTGGCCTTCCAGGTGCTCAGTGGCCCCTTTTCCTAAGGGACCGAGGCGGGTGTGTGTGTGTGTGTGTGTGTGTGTGTGTGTGTGTGTGTGAACCAGGTGGCCCCTCCTGGTTATTCCACTTACACCTCCATGAATTGCTGGCCTGTGCTGCCACCTGCTGGTCACTGGAGGGAGGGCAGCAAGAGTCCAGCATCACTTGGAGTGGGACATTGGCTCTGTGGTCCAGGCCGCCCCAGGCTGTGAGCTAACGCTGCTGTGTCTCTGCGCGCCTCCCTGACCTTTCACTGGCTCCTGGCAAGTGCCCAGAATACATCCCCGGACAAAGTGTGAGTGGCTGCCCACTCCTTATTCTGGGCATGTGATGGGGGACATGCCCTGCCCTTGGGGTGCCCATACACGTTTATTCGGTGCTTTCCCTCAGAGCTGACAGCTGGTTTGTTTTGGGTGCGTGCGGGGGGCGTTGAAACAGCTTAATGCATAAGAAACCAGACAGAGGAGGTTCAGTTTGAACTTGTTGAAGGGGGGGCTTAGAAGGAAGGAAAAACCAAGCTGCCTAAAGGCCCTGCTGGGTGGCCGTCAGTCCTCACACGCCACTGTGGCCACGGTGCCTGCCCAGGGGAGGAAGCAACGCGGCAGGTGCTCGTGGGATGAGGGGCACGTGGATCAAATACCGAATGAAGCTCTGCGGCCGCTGGGACTAACAGTCATCGGGCCCCGGTCTCCCCACAGGGAGCCCCTGCTGAGCCTTCCCTGACAGAGGGGGTGGTCATTGCCTCTAAGGACAGACGCCCCTCCTCTATCTTTATTCCCTCTTTAAAAAGTAATTTTTTAAAATGGATTTCAGAGAAGAAGGGAAAGGGAGAGAGAGAGAGAGAGAAACATCAATGATAAGAGAGAATCATTGATTGGCTGCTTCTGGCAACCTGGGTGTGTGCCTTGTCTGGTAATCGGACCGTGACCTCCTGGTTCATAGGTCAGTGCTCAACCACTGAGCCACGCTGGTTGAGTATCACATTTGCTTTCATAATGCTAGCCTGCACCATGGGAAAACGCCTGCACCATGGGAAAACGCCGGGAGACACAGGGAAATACAGAGAAGATGTTAACGCCTCATACTCAGTACCAAGGCAACCATTATTACTATTTTAGTTGTACTGCCTGCCGCCAGATTCTCAAAGAGTGCTTTTTATTTTAAATGTTTTTATTGATTTTTTTTTTTTTGAGAGAGAGAAAAAGGAAGGGAAGAGGGATAGAGAAATAAAAACATATTATAGATGAGAGACATCTCAGTTGGCTGCCTGCTGCACACTTCCCTCTGGCTTGTGCTCTGACTGGGAATCGAACTGTGATCTCTTGGTTTCTGGCTCAGTGCTCAGCCACTGACCATGCCAGCCAGGCTCTCAAAGAGTTCTCAATGGCGGGCAATATAACACAGAGGGAACAGCACAGACTCTTCAGTCAGAACACCTCGGTGTATAGCCCAGGTTTTCACTAATTATTTGTATAAGTTGTGGGGAGGGCCTTGATTTATTCACCTATAAAAATAATATTTACCTCATAGGTTTGATATGTGGTGAGTTGGTACATATAACGTACTTAGAACAATGTTAGCTTTTCAGAGAGGAAGGGAGAGGGAGAGAGAGAGAGAGAGAAACATCAATGACGAGAGAATCATGGATTGGCTGCCTCCTGCATGCCCCCACTTCCCACAATGTGCCCTTGGAATTGAACCAGTGACCTCTTGGCGCCACTGCTGAGCCACACCAACCAGCCCAGTGGTTTTTTTAGCTTGTGACTTGCTTTTGAACTTGTTACAAGAAATAGATTTCTTGCTGAAACCGGTGTGGCTCAGTGGTAGAGCGTCGGTCTGCGGACTGAAGGGTCCCGGGTTCGATTCCGGTCAGGGGCATATACATTGGTTGCGGGCACATCCCCTATGGGGGTGAGCAAGAGGCAGCTGGCCGATGTCTCTCTCTCTCTTCGATGTTTCTAGCTCTATCCCTCTCCATTTCTCTCTGTAAAAATCAATAAAATATATTAAAAAATAAAAAAAGATTTCTTTGACTACCCCTTATGCAGGACAGGAGAGTTGAGGCTGAGAGGGACTAAGTGTCTTGTCCATAAGGTCACACAGCCAGCTGGTTAGTGGTGAAAAGCCACCCAGCGTCTGAATCCTCCGTCGGTGCACCCTTTTTGCCTTCTGCCCTGGCAGAGACCAGGGCATGAGGACAGAGCAGGGCTGAGGGCAGGTTTTGCAGACGCTCTGCATGTTGCATTCGGGGTCCAAACCTGTTCCTTAGCATGGCTCTTCCCCTTTCTTCTCGTTCCACACGGTCCCCGTCTGCTCACAGACTGGCCTAGGACAAGTTCGTGTGGAAAACAGGCCAGGGAAAGGGCCCATGGGAACACCTTCCACAGTGAACCTCTTGGTGATGGGTGCCCAGTCGCTCTGCTTTCTAAATCTAGACTGCTGACCCTCTTCCCTTCCCTTCCTTGCAGATTGTAATGTAGGAGACCCTGCCATGGCGGCCCCGCAGCTGGGTCCTGGCCAGGCCCCCCAGCTTCCCCTCAGTGAGGGCAGTGCCCCAGGGCCCCCGCATGGGCCCCCTACAGCCCTGCGGCCAGATGCCCCCGGGGGCGGTGGTGTCCCTGGAAAGCCTCCCTCACAATTCGTGTATGTCTTCACCACCCACCTGGCCAACACGTAAGTGACTTGTAGACCGTACTGGCTCTCTTTACGCAGCAACTTGGAGCCTGGGGTCCTGCAGGAGTGTCTGTGGGGCCAGGGTTGGGTGGGTTAAGTTGCATTGGGTTTGGTTAGTTGGGTCGAGTTGGTTGGGTTAGTTTGGTTGGGTTGGGTTGGGTTAGTTGGGTTGGGTTAGTTTGGTTGGGTTTGGTTGGGTTAGGTTAGTTGGGTTGAGTTGGTTGAGTTGGATGGTTAGGTTGGGTTGGGATGGTTGGGTAAGGTTGATTGGGTTGGGTTGGTTGGTTTGGATTGGTTAGGTTGTGTTGGGTTGGTTGCTTTGGATCAGGGTTACTTGGGGTGGGTTGGTTGGATTGTGTTGGGTTGGATTGGTTAGGTTGTGTTGGCTTGGTTGGGTTGGATTGGTTAGGTTGTGTTGGCTTCATTGAGTAGGGTTGGTTAGGTTGTGTTAGGTTGGGTAGATTGTGTTGGGATGGTTGGGTAGGGTTGGTTATGTTGAGTCAGGTCAGGGTAGGTTGAGTCAGGTTAATTGGGTTGGATCGGGTTGGTTGGGTTGGATTGGTTAGGTTGTGTTGGGTTGGCTGGGTAGGGTTGATTAGGTTGTATTAGGTTGGTTGCGTAGGGTTGGTTGCATTGGGTCAGGTCAGGTTGTTGGGTTGGGTTGAGTTAGGTTAGGTAAGGTTAGGGTGGGTTTGGTCAGGTTAGGTGGGATGGGTTGGATTGGGTGAGGTTGGTTGGGTGGGTTGGGTCTGGTTAGGTAGGGTTAGGGTGGGTTGGGTCAGGTTGGTTGGGTGGGTTGGGTCAGGTTAGGTAGGGTTAGGGATGGGTTGGATTGGGTCAGGTTGGTTGGGTCAGGTTGGTTGGGAGGGTTGGGTCGGGTTAGGTGGGATGGGTTGGATTGGGTCAGGTTGGTTGGGTCAGGTTGGTTGGGAGGGTTGGGTCGGGTTAGGTGGGATGGGTTGGATTGGGTTGGGTGGGTTGGGTGAGGTTGGTTGGGTGGGTTGGGTCGGGTTAGGTGGGATGGGTTGGATTGGGTCAGGTTGGTTGGGTGGGTTGGGTCAGGTTGGTTGGGTGGATTGGGTGAGGTTGGTTGGGTCGGGTTAGGTGGGATGGGTTGGTTGGGTGGGTTGGGTCGGGTTAGGTGGGATGGGTTGGTTGGGTCAGGTTGGTTGGGTGGGTTGGGTCGGGTTAGGTGGGATGGGTTGGATTGGGTCAGGTTGGTTGGGTGGTTGGGTCAGGTTGGTTGGGTGGATTGGGTGAGGTTGGTTGGGTCGGGTTAGGTGGGATGGGTTGGATTGGGTCAGGTTGGTTGGGTGGGTTGGGTCAGGTTAGGTGGGATGGGTTGAATTGGGTCAGGTTGGTTGGGTGGATTGGGTCAGGTTGGTTGGGTGGGTTGGTCCGGTTGGTTGGGTGGATTGGGTGAGGTTGGTTGGGTTGGGTTAGGTGGGATGGGTTGGTTGGGTCAGGTTGGTTGGGTGGGTTGGGTCGGGTTAGGTGGGATGGGTTGGTTGGGTCAGGTTGGTTGGGTGGGTTGGGTCGGGTTAGGTGGGATGGGTTGGTTGGGTGGGTTGGGTAGGGTTAGGTGGGATGGGTTGGTTGGGAGGGTTGGGTCGGGTTAGGTGGGTTGGGTCGGGTTGGTTGGGTCAGGTTGGTTGGGTGGGTTGGGTCGGGTTAGGTGGGATGGGTTGGTTGGGTGGGTTGGGTTGGGTTAGGTGGGATGGGTTGGTTGGGTCAGGTTGGTTGGGTGGGTTGGGTCGGGTTAGGTGGGATGGGTTGGTTGGGTCAGGTTGGTTGGGTGGGTTGGGTCGGGTTAGGTGGGATGGGTTGGTTGGGTGGGTTGGGTCGGGTTAGGTGGGATGGGTTGGTTGGGTGGGTTGGGTCGGGTTAGGTGGGATGGGTTGGTTGGGAGGGTTGGATCGGGTTAGGTGGGATGGGTTGGTTGGGTGGGTTGGGTCGGGTTAGGTGGGATGGGTTGGTTGGGTCAGGTTGGTTGGGTGGGTTGGGTCGGGTTAGGTGGGATGGGTTGGTTGGGAGGGTTGGGTCGGGTTAGGTGGGATGGGTTGGTTGGGTGGGTTGGGTCGGGTTAGGTGGGATGGGTTGGTTGGGTGGGTTGGGTCGGGTTAGGTGGGATGGGTTGGTTGGGAGGGTTGGATCGGGTTAGGTGGGATGGGTTGGTTGGGTGGGTTGGGTCGGGTTAGGTGGGATGGGTTGGTTGGGTCAGGTTGGTTGGGTGGGTTGGGTCGGGTTAGGTGGGATGGGTTGGTTGGGAGGGTTGGGTCGGGTTAGGTGGGATGGGTTGGTTGGGTGGGTTGGGTCGGGTTAGGTGGGATGGGTTGGTTGGGTGGGTTGGTTGGGTGGGTTGGGTAGGTTGGTCCGGTTGGCTCTGTTGGGTTGGGTGTTGAAGGTGAGGGGCCCTCCATCTCCTCCTGAGTGTCGCATCGAACCCCGTGCAGGGCTGCGGAGGCTGTGCTGCAGGGCCGGGCGGACTCCATCCTGGCCTACCACCAGCAGAACGTGCCGCGGGCCACGCTCGACCAGGTGAGAGGGGCGCTGGCCGGGCCGGGGCCTCCAGGGGCAGCGCCTGGCCCGCAGCGCCCCTGCCTCACGCTCTGCCTTTGTCCTCTTGCAGGCCGCCAAGGCGCTCTCCACCCCGGAGCCGCTCCCCCTGAGCACACCGTCTGCAGGCACCCCCCAGCCCCAGCCACCTCCACTGCCACCGCCGCCCCCCGCCCCTGGCAGTGCCCCCCCTGCTCTGCCTCCTGAGGGGCCCCCTGAGGACACCAATCAGGACCTGACACCCAGCTCCGTGGGAGCTGCCAGCACAGGCGGGGGCCCTGGGGGGACCCACCCGAACACCCCTACAGCTGCTACCAACAACAACTCACTGCCTCCAGGAGACCCCGGCGGCGCCCCCGGCCCTGCCCTCCTCGGGGAGGCCGGCCCCCCGGGAAGCGGGCAGCGCAGCCTGCTGGGCTCGGAGGGGCTGTCCAAGGAGCAGCTGGAGCACCGGGAGCGCTCGCTGCAGACGCTGCGGGACATTGAACGGCTGCTGCTCCGCAGCGGGGAGACCGAGCCTTTCCTCAAGGGGCCCCCGGGGGGCGCAGGCGAGGGCGGGCCCCCAGCACCAGCCCCTGCCGCCCCCCCGCAGCCTGCCGCGGCCCCTCCAGGCGGGCTGAAGAAGTACGAGGAGCCCTTGCAGTCCATGATTTCGCAGACACAGAGCCTCGGGGGCCCCCCGCTGGAGCACGAGGTGCCAGGGCAGCCCCCCGGCGGGGACATGGGACAGCAGATGAACATGATGATGCAGAGGCTGGGCCAGGACAGCCTGACGCCCGAGCAGGTGGCCTGGCGCAAGCTGCAGGAGGAGTACTACGAGGAGAAGCGGCGGAAGGAGGAGCAGATCGGGCTCCACGGGGGCCGCCCGCTGCAGGACATGATGGGCATGGGCGCCATGATGGTGCGGGGGCCGCCGCCGCCCTACCACAGCAAGCCTGGGGACCAGTGGCCGCCTGGCATGGGCGCCCAGCTGCGGGGCCCCATGGACGTCCAAGATCCCATCCAGCTCCGGGGCGGGCCTCCCTTCCCCGGCCCCCGCTTCCCAGGCAACCAGATGCAGCGGGTGCCCGGCTTTGGGGGCATGCAGGGCATGCCCATGGAGGTGCCTATGAATGCCATGCAGCGGCCTGTGAGGCCGGGCATGGGCTGGACCGAAGACTTGCCCCCCCTGGGGGGGCCCGGCAACTTTGCTCAGAACCCCGTGCCCTACCCAGGCGGGCAGAGCGAAGCGGAGCGGTTCCTGGCCCCCCGGGTGCGCGAGGAGCTGCTGCGGCACCAGCTGCTGGAGAAGCGGCCGCTGGGCATGCCGCGCCCCCTGGGCATGGCCGGCGGCGCGGGGCAGGGCGTGGACATGGAGCGGGCGATGCAGGCGCACCGGCAGATGGACCCGGCCATGTTCCCCGGGCAGATGGCGGGCGGCGAGAGCCTGACGGGCACGCCCATGGGCATGGACTTCGGCGGAGGCCGGGGCCTCCTGAGCCCCCCCATGGGGCAGTCCGGGCTGAGGGAGGTGGACGCCCCCCTGGGGCCGGGCAACCTCAACATGAACATGAGCGTGAACATGAACATGAACATGAACCTGAATGTGCAGATGACGCCGCAGCAGCAGGTGCTGATGGCGCAGAAGACGCGGGCCCCCGGGGACATGCTGGGGCCGCAGGGCCTCGGCCCCGAGGACCTGGCCCGCGTGCGGGCGCAGAGCAGTGGCGGCCTGGCGGGCGGCCCGCAGAAGATGCTGATGCCCTCGCAGTTCCCCGGCCAGGGCCAGCAGGGCTTCCCCGGGGGCCAGGGGCCCTACCAGGCCCTGCCGCAGGACATGGGCGGCGCCCAGGACATGTTCAGCCCCGACCAGAACTCCGTGCCCATGAGCAACGTGGGCACCGCTCGGCTCAGCCACATGCCTCTGCCCCCCGCGTCCAACCCTCCCCCGGGGCCTGTGCACGCAGCCCCGAGCCGGGGGCTGGGCCGGCGCCCTTCGGACCTCACCATCAGTATTAACCAGATGGGCTCGCCGGGCATGGGGCACCTGAAGTCGCCCACCCTTAGCCAGGTGCACTCCCCGCTGGTCACCTCGCCCACTGCCAACCTGAAGTCGCCCCAGACCCCCTCACAGATGGTGCCCTTGCCCTCTGCCAACCCGCCGGCACCTCTCAAGTCGCCCCAGGTCCTGGGCTCCTCGCTCAGTGCCCGCTCGCCCACGGGCTCCCCCAGCCGGCTCAAGTCCCCCTCCATGGCGGTGCCTTCTCCGGGCTGGGTCGCCTCGCCCAAGACAGCCATGCCCAGCCCCGGGGTCCCCGCCAACAAGCAGCCGCCGCTTGGCATGACCTCTGCCTCCGCCCTGGGCAGCCTGGAGCAGGGTGAGTCAGCGTGGGGTGTCCAGGGGCTAACGGGCGGGCGATGAGGCCCTGGACAGTGGGGCGGGCGGTGAGGGGGCCCGGGCAGCGGGGCGGGCGGTGAGGGGGCCCGGGCAGCGGGGCGGGCGGTGAGGGGGCCCGGGCAGCGGGGCGGGCGGTGAGGGGGCCCGGGCAGCGGGGCGGGCGGTGAGGGGGCCCGGGCAGCGGGGCGGGCGGTGAGGAGGCCCTGGACAGCGGGGCGGGCGGTGAGGGGGCCCGGGCAGCGGGGCGGGCGGTGAGGGGGCCCGGGCAGCGGGGCGGGCGGTGAGGGGGCCCGGGCAGCGGGGCGGGCGGTGAGGGGGCCCGGGCAGCGGGGCGGGCGGTGAGGGGCCCCGGACAGCGGGGGCGGCTCTGCTGTGCTTTCCCAGGAGCACTGCAGCCTCCAGACACTCTGAGGGTCACACTTGGGGTCTCCCAGTGCCTGGGCCCCAAGGGGACAGTGGGAGGGCCTGTGTCGAGTGGGACATCTGGAGGAGGTGTGCCTGAGGGTCCGGTGGGGATTTGGGGGCCGAGTCTCCCGCACCCCAGTGCGAGCAGCCAGGCTCACTCCCCGGTCGCGCTGCTCTGTCTCCCTGCAGGCGCCCTCCCGCCCAGCGGCCCCCGGAGCAGCTCCTCGGCGCCCGCCAACCCCGCCGGCGGCCTCCTGAACCCCAGCCTGCCCTTCACGTCCTCCCCGGACCCCGCGCCCTCCCAGAACCCCCTGTCGCTGATGATGTCCCAGATGTCCAAGTACGCCATGCCCAGCTCCACGCCGCTCTACCACAACGCCATCAAGACCATCGCCACCTCCGACGACGAGCTGCTGCCCGACCGGCCCCTGCTGCCCCCGCCGCCGGGCTCCGGGCCAGGTGCGCGGGGAGGGCGGCGTGGCGGGGGGCGGGGAGGGGGGCGGAGGGCGGCGGGGAGGGGGGCGGGGAGGGGGGCGGAGGGCGGCGGGGAGGGGGGCGGGGAGGGGGGAGGGGGCGGTGGGGAGGGGGGCGGGGAGGGGGCGGAGGGCGGCGGGGAGGGGGCGGGGAGGGGGGAGGGGGCGGTGGGGAGGGGGGCGGGGAGGGGTGGGAGGCGGAGGACGGCGGCGGGGAGGGGGGCAGGAGGGGTGGGGGCCGGAGGGCGGCGGCGGGGAGGGGGGCAGGAGGGGTGGGGGGTGAGGAGGGGGCGGCAGGGACGAGTGGGGGGCGGGGAGGGGGGAGGCGGCAAGGGGGGCGGGGCGGGCCTGCCGCTGTCACTGCTCCCCACGCCCTCCCTCGGAGTAGGGGGTGATGGCCGGGGCCACTCCCACTCGCAGTCCTTAGGGAACCGCGCCCGGGGCGCCGGAGGGGGCTGTCCGGCACCCAGACGTGTCCGTGGCGACCCGGACCAGACCTGGCTCTCGGCGTCTCGCCCTCAGGCAGCCGGAGTGAGGTCGCCCCCCCCGCACCGGCTGGTCCCCGCAGCTCCTCATCCCTTCCCCTTCCCCACAGGGATCAGCGCCAACCAGGCCAACGCGATGCACCTGAGCTCCGCCGCCCAGAGCCCCCTGGGCATGCCCCTGCCGGGCCAGCAGCCCCTGTCCCACGAGCCCCCGCCCGCCATGCTGCCCTCGCCCACCCCTCTGGGTCCCAACATTCCGCTGCACCCCGGTGCTCAGGGGGCGGGGGGCCCGCCTCAGAACTCCCTGATGATGGCTCCGGGGGGCCCCGACTCCCTGAGCACCCCCTGTGGCCCCGGGCCCGGCTCCTCCCCGATGATGCCCTTCCCCCCGCGGCTGCAGCAGCCCCACGGCGGGGGCGTCCCCGGTGGGGGCGGGGGGCCGGGCCTGCAGCAGCACTACCCCCCGGGCATGGCCCTGCCCCCCGAGGACCTGCCCGGCCAGCCCCCTGGCCCCATGCCCTCCCAGCAGCACCTGATGGGCAAAGGCATGGCCGGGCGCATGGGCGACGCGTACGCGGGCATGCTCCCGGGGGTGGCGTCCGTGCTGAACGACCCCGAGCTGAGCGAGGTGATCCGGCCCACCCCGACGGGGATCCCCGAGTTCGACCTGTCACGGATCATCCCCTCGGAGAAGCCCAGCAGCACCCTCCAGTACTTCCCCAAGAGCGAGAACCAGCCCCCCAAGGCCCAGCCCCCCAACCTGCACCTCATGAACCTGCAGAACATGATGGCGGAGCAGACCCCCTCGCGGGCGCCCAGCCTCCCGGGCCAGCAGGGCGTCCAGCGGGGGCTCAACATGCCCATGTGCCACCCCGGACAGATGTCCTTGCTGGGCAGGACAGGCGTGCCCCCGCAGCAGGGCATGGTGCCCCACGGTCTGCACCAGGGGGTGCTGTCCCCGCCACAAGGCCTCATGGCGCAGCAGAACTTCATGCTGATGAAGCAGCGGGGCGTGGGGGGCGAGGTATATGGCCAGCCCCCCCACATGCTCTCCCCGCAGGGCTCGCTCATGGGCCCCCCGCCCCAGCAGAACCTCATGGTGCACCCCCTGCGGCAGCGCAGCCTATCTCTGGACAGCCAGGTGGGCTACCTCCCGGGCCCGGGGGGCATGGCCAACCTGCCCTTCTAGCACTCCCTGCGGCGGCCGACGGCCCCGTGTCACCTGGAGAGTGTCTTCCTGCCGTGGCGGGGGCCGTGGCCGTGGCGGGGGCCGTGGTGGGGCTGTGGCGGGTGGGTTGGAGGGTGGGAGGGGCTTGTGTGGGGATGGCGTTTGTGGCAACCAGCCGTGCTGGCAACGGAGTGGGACACAGTGGGGAGGGCTCTGGAGGGGTTGTTCCATTGTGGCCATCAGACCATCCCACCCCCTCCACAAGCCTCCTGGAGACCATCCCTGTGTCTGCACCCATCACCCAGCTCTGCCTTCCAGTCCTGTGCGGAGTCCTCGGGAGAGGAGGAGGTGACCTCTGCTCTCCATCCTCTCCTGCTCCTGGTCCTGCTCCACCTGGTTCTTCCTGCCTCCCCTCTCCCTGCTGCTGTGGCACACACACACACACACACACACACACACCCCCGCCCGCCCCGCGGGCGCTGCCACGGCTTCCCACCACGCTCCTTCTCCTGTGCTTTGGGAGGGGTCACACAAAACAGGGATGAAAGAAGCTCTTTCCCCTCTTTCAAATTACTGCCCTCAGGCCTGTGCTCTGCTCACAGCATCTGGGTCCGTAGAGGATACCATTCTGGTCCCCCCACATAGGGAGATGACCTCCCACACCTGACAGCCCACACCTGACAGCCCACACCTGAACTAGGTCAGACCACCTGGCTTTTCCCTGGTGAGCCCAGCAGGGCTGATACCCGTGGACAGCGGGCTGCTGACTGATTCAGGAGAGAGAGTGAGAGTGTGTGTGTATGGCTTCCGGTTGTGGATGGCTGGTGTTCCTGCTGCTACATCTTGGCCAGTACTTGGTCCTGGGTCCCAGGCTGAGGGAAGGGAGAGGAGAGGGACGGCAGAAACTGTGGACCGTGGGGGACAGCGGGGGCCCAGGGGCCTGTGCCTGTGGCTCTGGGTCCGGTCTCACCAAAGGGGGAAGATCAGGGGTGGCCCAGCTGTCCTCCCACGGCCTCTGCCCTGAGGCGGACTAGAGAGCCAGACAGCGCCCTGCTGGCCTCCGCCTGCCCATGCGCTGGCAAAGCCCTCTGCCCAGGGCCAGGGCAGTGCCCACCCGGGCGCACACCTGTCTCCCTCCGAGCCCACACCCACCTGTCGAGCTGAACCATACACATGGGTGCTGTGCACCCCCTCCCCCCCACTTGTTTTCAAACTTCCCTTCCTGCCTTGGGGTCAGGCCTCCCCGGCCCCCAGGACCACATGTAGGCAAGGTGTCTGCCAGGGCCTCTGCCAGCCTGACGGGCCGGCCCCTGGCAGCTGTCACAAAGGGACTCCCCTCGGTGCTGTGCTCAGCCAGGGGCAGCGCCTCCCCCACCCCGTGTCCAGGAACCACTGCCCCGTCCAGCCAGGCGCTCGGCTGTGAGCCCCCACTCTCCCCAGACTCCACGGTGCCTGCCCAGGGGAGGGACAGACCCTGGGCGGCACTCCCTCCCACCTGCTGTCAGAGTAGCTTCCCGGAAAACTCCACAGGCCAGCCTCCTCCATCCACGGCCATCCCAGCCATTTTGTACCATTATATAAATATATATAAATATAAATATATAAATACAATATGTGAAGACATCCTTTGGGTTTTTATTTTGAAACTATTTCTAGGCTTGTTCTGGGGGATCTCTGTGCTGCCTGTACTGTACTGACCTGTTTTATAGGTGCCTTTTTATTAAAAAGAGAAAATGTAAGCCTGATCTCTGCCTCTGCTTCCATGTCTGGCTCCTTGCCACCCAGCTTGCTGTTGGACGCCGGGAGACGCTGACTCCCCTCCCGCAGGCCCGGGATGTGGCCGGTGGGCTGCGTGGAGCGGGCAGCTCAGGTGCCCTGCCAGGAGCAGGGCCGCCTCTCCCAGGAAGGCTGGGCTGAAGGCTGGGGCCGGAGGGGGCTGTAGGCAGTGCAGAGCTTTCCTCTGAGGGCAGCCTCCTGGGGGCTGGGCTCCCCTGCTGCCGTCTCCTCCCTCCCTCAGGCACCTGTGCAGCCCGGCCTGGGGGGGGGGGCGGGGAGAGGGCTCCAGCGGCTGCTCTGGCTTCCCCCGCGAGGGTCTGCACACTGGTCCTAACGCTGGCCCAGCCCTGCCGCCCGGGCCGCCGTGGGCAGAGGGTGCGGCTTTGGGTAGAAGCCCCTCCTGGGCGGGCAGGGGGTCCTTTCTCCCTGGCTGGCTCCTGGCTGCCAGCTCGGCCTTGGTTTCCTGGGAACTGTCTGGTCCCGTCCGCCCTCCGGGCCCAGGAGCACGGAGCTGGCCCAGGGCCGTGTGGTCAGGGCTGTGCAGCTGCCCGGTCTGCGTGGGTCTGAGCTTCGTGCTGGTCCAGAGGCCGCAGAGCTGACTCCAGCGGGAGGGCTGTGTGTGTCCGAGACCGTCAGGAGCCTTCCTCAGCCTCCCCTGCACCCGTCAGCCTCGCCCCTCTGGGGCGGTGGGAGGAGGCCGGAGCTGCGGAGGCCGGAGGCCCAGGAGACGCACATTCTGGGGGTTGATGGCTTTCCGCTTTGGTGGGACAGAGCGGACTTGTCTCAGCTTTGGCTGGTTGGGATGAGGACAGCGGGTGGGCTCAGCCCAGCGCCTCAGCTGGCCGGTGCCTTTGGGCCTTTGAGTCCTTTCCCTCCCGGACCCCAGCCCAGCCCGGGGGCGGGGAGCCAGCGGGGATGGAGGCAGCGTCGGCCGCCTTGCTGGCCAGGCGGGTGGGTCCCAGTCCCGCAGTTTCCAGAGTCAGGGCGCCCCTTGGAAGTCAGAGAAGAAGGGGGCTGAGCCCTAGAAGGTGGTGAGGGAGGTGGCGTTCTCGGACTCGGAGAGGCTGCTCCTGCGCCAGGCGGGCAGCAGCTGGCAGAGGCCGGAGGGCCCGGCGCAGCCCAGCTTGGCCAGCACCCGCGACAGGTCGCTGCGGAACTTGACGCCCGCGAAGGTGTAGAGGACGGGGTTGAGGCAGCAGTGGGCCAGGCCCAGGAACTCGCCCCCCGTGATGGCCACGCTCAGGTAGCGGTGCAGCGCGCAGCTGTCGCCCACGGCCTGCAGCCGGGCCAGGGTGTCCAGGAAGATGGCCACGTGGTAGGGCGACCAGCAGAGGAAGAAGACGCTGGTCACCAGGATGGCCACCCTGACCGCCTTCTGGCGCTGCGGGCGCCGCTGGGCCTGGCACAGCCTGCGCACCACGCCCGCGTAGCACCAGCCCATCACCAGCATGGGCAGCAGGAAGCCGCCGAAGTGGTAGAGGAAGCGGGCGGTGAACCAGGCGCGGGCCTCGGCGCGGCTCTCCTGGGAGAAGGTGCAGAGCGGCAGCGAGGCGTTGTGCGCGGGCTGGCTGACCTTGGCGAACAGCAGCTCGGGCAGGGCCAGGAGGCAGCCGGCCAGCCACACGGCGCCGCAGGTGGCGTGCACGGAGAGGCGGCGGCGGCGGCGGTAGGCGTGCACGGCCAGCACGATGGCCAGGTAGCGGTCCACGGCCACGCAGGCCAGCAGCAGGCTGCTGCAGTAGAAGTTGACCTTGTGCAGCGCGATCACGGCCTTGCAGGGGACGGCGCCCAGGACCCAGCCCACTGAGCCCTCAGCCACGGCGAAGGGCAGGATGAGCACCAGCAGCAGGTCGGCGGCCGCCAGGTGGAACAGGAAGGTCTCGGTGGAGCTGCGTGTGTGCCGGTGCCGCTCCAGCACGGCCAGCACCAGGATGTTGCCCGCCAGCCCCAGCAGGAAGACCAGGCCGTAGGCCACGGGCATGAACACGGCCTTGAAGGAGGTCAGCAGGGGCCCCTCGGCCGCCGCGCAGATGTGGCTCTCCACGGGGGCGGTGTCCGTGCTGTCGCTGTAGTTTCCTAGTTCCTGGGGGCGGGGGCGAGGAGATAGGAAGGCAGAGAACTGAGACTGTGCTGATCCCGCCACCCCCCTGGCCTGCTCTCCCCGGGGTCCCTGACCACATCGCTGAGTGCCTCTTCCCACTTCAGTCTCCACCTGTGAACGAGACTGATGGGCCCGGCTGCTGTGGCTCCCAGAGCTGAGCGTCACCTCTGGACCAGGAGGTCATGGTTCAACTCCCAGTCAGGGCACCGGCCCGGCTTGCAGGCTTGATCCCCAGAAGGGGGCGCGCCGGGCAGCAGGTCAGTGATTCTCTCATCATGATGTTTCTCTCTCTCCCTGTCCCTTCCTCTCTGAAATGAAAAATACATTTTAAAAAATAAATGAAAGGGACTGATCGCTCCGGGGAGTGATGGAGGCGGGAGGACACCGGCCACACGCTGAAGGACTGCGCCTGGACGTGACCCTGTCTGTGTCCCGGCACGGAGGCTGCCGCCGGGGCTGGAACCAGCCTCCAGAGGGGATGGCTCCGGGGCCAGAGCGCCTGCTCCGCTCATGAAGCCGCAGCTGCCCAGGCTGCCAGCCCCTCTGGGTGTGCCCTCTCCCGGCTGCACGCACGCCTCTGTCTCCATCACCTAATGACAGCCCTGCAGGCGATGTCCTGCTTTACCAGTGCGTCTCGCTCAGGATCGGGTGTTTGAACCACTTGATCTGACTCTGGAGCCAGTGCCGCCCCCACCAGGGCCAGGGCCTGGGCTTCCCTCCCGCCACTCCCATCACCAGAGCTCCCCCAGGGGCCTCAAAGCCAAAGGGAGGGAGACCAGGCCCAGGGGGAGGGAGGGAGGGAGGAGCCTGCTCCCAGGGAGGGGTTGTGCCCACTCTGTCCGGAAGCGCCCCTGCCCCAGCTTCCTCCTCCTCCTCCTCCCTCCTTCCACCCCTCCCACCCCTCCCCGGCACTCAGGTTGCTTACCCAGCTAACCGCAAAGGAAGAGGGGGTGGCTGTGCCTTTTCATACCTTTCACTCACAGCTGGTCTGCACCTGCTCCACCGCCTCCCCAGGGCTGTCCTTCCCGCCTCTGCCTCACAGTCCCCTCTATGGTGTTTTCAAAACCAGTGAGAACCAACACGTGTCTACCATCAGAGCGGCAGGGGCGGAGAGGTGCCCACAGCGGGTTCTGGGGTCCCGTGTGCCTCCTTCCAGAGAGTGGGGTCCTGCACAGCCCGTGTGCGGCGCCCCAGGGCCCGGTTCCCGGGCCCCAATCAGGTCTTTCCTCCTGGCCCTGGGGCTGGTGACGAGGAGCGGGTGAGGGGTGCATTAGTACCAGGCCCATCCTCTGCCCATCCCCCTGCCATGGCCCCGTCCCCCTGGTGCCAATGCTGTGGCTCACTGCCCGGCTCCACCAGAGGAGGGACTTCAAACCCAAATCCCACCCACCAGGTCCTGCTGGCTCCCACTTTACCCAGAAACATGGGTGTTTTCTTCCCCACTTCGCACTGAACAGCAAACCCTCTGACAGGGAATGTCATGTCTGCGTGAAAGCGCCTCCAGGCCGGACTAAGCTTGGACCTGGGCATGATGCTGAGCGGACAAGCCTGGCAGAGAGAGGTCAGAGCCACAGGCCCTCCCTGAGGTGGCATCTAATGAACAACATAAACTGAGGAGCGGGAACAGAGCCAGAGGGGAGGCCGGAGGGTGGGCGGTGGGGAGAGATCAGCCAAGGAAGGCATGTGCGTGTAAGCATCGCCCACGCACACAGGCAATAGGGTGCTGAGGGCCTGGGGTAGGGAGATGAATGGGAGGAAGGGGACACATGTAATACTTTAAACAAGGAAGATTTTAAAAGAAAGAAAAAGATTCAAGTAGCCAGCGTCACACATTCACACAGCAGGATACAATGGGGGGCTCAGAAAGAATGGGGCTCGCCTCCACACTCCCCAGGGAAGAGAGCCAACCCTCCGGCTACACCCCCCAGGGCCCGGCACCCACACCGGGATTCCGGGGCTCTCAGCCCCGCCCCCAGCCCTTCCTCCACTCAGGTGGCCTGTCCCCTAGGCTTTTGTTTAAGAAAATGGTTCTTTCCATTCGAAAACCCTGGGATTGCAGGCTGAGGTCTAAATGCCTCCAAAGGGCCTTTAATTTCACCAACATACATATTCCTCTGACCTTTCAAACCTCACATCTCATTGTATGGCGTCAGCCTGCCTGCCTGACACTCCAGCACAGCCTGTCTCCTCTGACAGCAGCCTGGCTGTGCTGAGGCCTAGGCCGCCGCCAAGGTCACGGCTCCACCACCTCCCCCATCCTTCCCTTTCGCTTCGTTTGGCTTCACCTCATCCCTTCTTCCATGAGTGCGCCTTGTCCCAGGACCAGCTGGGCACCTGCTCCTCACTGCATGGCCAGCTCTTTCTCTCTCTCTCTTTCCTTTTTTTTTTTTTTTTTTAATATATGTATATTTTAAAATATATTTTATTGATTTTTTACAGAGAGGAAGGGAGAGGGATAGAGAGCTAGAAACATCGATGAGAGAGAGTCATCGATCAGCTGCCTCCTGCTCACCCCCACACTGGGGATGTGCCCGCAGCTAAGATACATGCTCTTGACCGTAATCGAACCCGGGACCTTCAGTCCGCAGACCGACGCTCTATCCACTTAGCCAAATCAGTTAGGGCCGACTCTTTTATTTTTTAATGATTTCAGAGAGGAAGGGAGCGGGAGAGAGAGATAGAAACACCAATGATGAGAGAGAATAGTTGATTGGCTGCCCCCTGCACACCCCTCACTGGGGATCAAGCCCACAACTTTGGCCTGGGCCCTGACCGGGAATCGAACTGTGACCTCCTGGTTCATAGGTCAACATGCAACCCCTGAGCCACGCCGGCCGGGATGATCTTATTAATACCCACCTGCCCCCGTGAACGGAAGTCTGCGGCGGCCGTCCGGCCCCAGCCCACCCTGTCTGGTGTGGACACGGTGGACAGCTGGAGGGGGGGACACCTCAGGTCCGGAGTGAAGAGCAGACCTGAGTCTTGGAGAAGCTCTCCTTGGAGGACTGGCGGAGCCCGTGGGCCAGAGGGCCGGCGAGCTGTGTGTGAGGCTGAGGGCTGCCGGAGGAACGGAGGAACGGGGCTCCGGGCAGAGGAGAAAGAACCCTGAGCAGGCAGATGCTCCAACATCGGGAGGAAGAGGAGGTTGAGCCCCGGGTGTGGGAAGGGATTCCTACTCCAGAAGGAGGCTGCGCCCTGCCCTCAGCGCCCTGTGCTCCCAGCTCCCGGGGCTGGGTGCTCTGGCTGCCGCCCGTGCAGGGCAGAGCTGGGTCCCAGCCTGGCCTTCGTGAGGCTCAGACCTGGGTGGGACGTGTTTTGTTTTCTCACTTGTCTATCCTGCAGTCAACGAACGCCGCCCTGACTCTGCTTCTCAGCCCCGAGTTGGGGGCAGGGGCAGAGCCGGGACTCCGGGGGCAGAGCGTCTACACACAGGCGTGGACCACGGCTGACACAGGGAGCACACGCGTGCCTACGTGCATGTCCCCATCTGGACGCCCAGCTGAGAGGCAGGGGCTGTGAGTGGAGTCAGCGGTGCCTCTCTCTCGTTCTACCCGTGAGGAGGGGCTGGGGGCTGGGAGAATGAGACTGGGCTGAGGGTGAGGACAGGGGTCTCTGCCTCTGAATATTGATTTCAGAGAGGAAGGGGGAGGGAGAGAGAGAGAGAGAGAAACATCAATGAGGAGAGAGAATCATGGATTGGCTGCCTCCTGCACACCTCCTACCGGGGATCGAGGCTGCAACCCTGGCATGTGCCCTTGACCAAAATCGAACCCTTCAGTTTCCAGGCTGAAGGTCTATCCACTGAGCCACACCAGCCGGGGCCCCCACTCTTCCTCTGGAGGCCGGACTCCCCAAAAGAACACCTGCGTCTCTGGCTTCCCCTGAGCCAAGCTTCTCCTCTCCTCGCCCCGTCAGGGGCGGCCCGCGCTCCTCCTTTACCCCGGGTTCCTACTCTCAGGAACAGGGCACACCTCTGGCCGTGGTTCTGGGGGGAGACTTCAGACTGTCCTCCTTCTGCACCCAGTCTTTACGTTAGGGGTCCCCTTGGGCACCCCACACCCATTTGCACTTTGGAGACAGAGCCGAGCACGCAGAGGAGGGACAGGCGGATGTCCCTCGGTGTGCGCAGGCGGCCGAGTCCGCCGCCCGAGAGGACCGCCGCCCGAGAGGACCGCCGCCCGTTGCGTGAGTGGCCCAGCCTCACGGCGGGAGCGCCCGGGGCTGCGGTTGCGGGGGCTGCGGATGCCCCAGTGCTGACCTCCTGGGCGCCTGGGGCTCCCTCACCTCCAACCCCTCCATCACACCAGCGGCCTCCCCTGGCTGCTCCTGGGACTGTGACCTCACCGCACGGCTCCTTCCCGCCCCCCAACGACAGCCCAGGAATGCGTGCACCGGGTCCTCGCCGCCCCCGGTGAGGGAGGTGAGATGCGGACGGGATCTGCGGCCTGGAGCCCGCTGGGGAGGGTCAGGAGCTGGGCCTGGGGAGCTTCTCCCTGCTCTGGAGAAGGTGCTGTTCACGATGCCCCCCCCAGAGCTGCCCGGGTCCTGCCGTGGGGAGGCACCTGCTCTCAGGTCAAGGTGCCCGTGGGCCAGGCTTCGCTCCTCTGCCCAGATCCGCCTTCCCGGCAGGATGGGTCCCTGGCACGCCCCCCAGGGACCTGGCTTCTTGGCCCTGACACTGGGTTTGCAGAGGAGAAAGGACGCAGGGTGACCGGCCTCGCCCGGCCGTGGGCGTGAACAGCGGCTCTGGCCCGGGGGCAGGTGGGCCGGGCCTCGGGGCAGGAGCCGCAGCCCGGAGCTGGCCTAACACCTAAGGGACGCGCGCCGAGACCTTCGGTAAATCGCAGACCGGCCACACTCCCTCCGAAGCGACTACCGGCAAGATCCCCCCCCTCTGCTTCCGCGGTCTCCCGCCGGGGCTGGGCCGTGCTTGGGGGCCACAGCCCGAGGGCGCCAACAGCTGGTGAAGGTGCCGCCGGGCGGGGCGCCGGTGCAGACGGAGCGTCCTCACGGGACACCTGGCGGCGGCCGCGCCCGCAGTGACCGGAGCGGCCTGCCCTCCCCCGCTCCACCTGCCTAGTAGGTCACGCAGTGGAGCGCGGCGGGCGGGCGGCCGGGCGAGCAGTTAGGGGAAATGGTGAGGCTTCTCAGAAGCCGGACCAGGGCCTGTCGCAGGCTCCTGCAGCAACTGGGTCAGCGCTGGGGTCAGCGCGATGGGCGGGGCAGCCGGGGGCCTGATGGGAGCTCAGCACCAGCCCCGTGCGGAGCCCTGGGCCTGGCCCGTGCTCGCGGCCTGAGCTGTGGGTGCTGCGTGGAGAGGCCGGGCTGCCATTTCACCGTCTGATCAGACGCGTGGTCTGGCTCTAGGTTCCCGCGCGTGGGCCTGGCTCAGGCAGTTAGCCCCCTCAGCGCCTCCCCGACGGGCACACCAGGACCAGGCAGGCGAGGGGCGGGTGGGGCTCCACTACGGACCCGGCCAGGGAGCTGGAGGGTGAGGTTTAGGTGAGGAGAAAGGGTCTGGCTCTTTCATAGTCCAGCCATTGGCTGTGGGGAAAGGGAAAAAGGCTACAAAGAAGTTTCCAGAAGATCCCTAAAGCATCCTCTGCCGCCTGCCAGCAGGCGCCCCGGGGTCTCTGGCAGAGACCTCCACACACACACCCTGGGCCGCCGGGAGAGGCGTGGTGGGCAGGGCGGGCGGGGCCTGTGCGCAGCCCCAGCACCAGGCTCTGGGGTCAGTCCTGTAGGAGGCACCCCGTGTTCCAGGATGCCCCGTCCGCTCGCCACCTTGGGCCCCGGCCCTGGCCCAGGTGCTCCCCAGCGGGCCACCTGACTCACGCTTCTCCCATTTAGCAGTAACGACTGTCTGAGAGCTTCGGGGAAGGGACCTGTCTTTTCTCGGCCAGACCAAGCCAGTGCGGGGCTGAGAGCAGGTCCCCAACAGCACGGAGTGCCCACAATAGACTGCCTGGCACACGCGTGGTCGGCCGCAATGCCCGCCGGAGGTGAAGAAGACCAGTTCTTCCCAGGCTGCATCCCTACCTCCGCCCGGCGGCGAGGAGGGCGGCGCCGACCCCCGACTCCCCGCTCGGCCAAAGGGTGTCTGTAAGACACGGCTCTGCTGACGCGCTCCGTCATGGACTGGCCCGGGGTCTCTCCCTCTGCCCTGGCCACAAAGTACCAGAATTCCCACCGGGCCTGGCGGCCGTCTGTCGCTGCTCACCAGGTACTCCAGGTTGTAGTTGACGATGACGTCCATGTCCAGGGCCAAGGGGTAGCTCATGCTGTGGCTGCTGGTCCCACGCCGGCCCCTCGCGCCTGGTGCTAAGGAGCTCGCCGCACCTATGCAGAGGTGGCAGCGACAGGTGCAAATTTAAGCAAATGAGCTGTGGCTGCCTCCGGCTGCGTAGGACCGCTGCCCGCCTCGCAACTCATCACTTTTTTTCCACTGGGTCTTTCTGTGTGTGTGTGTGTGTGTGTGTGTGTTCTTTCTTTTTTTTTTTAAAGAGGGAAAATCCCCGTAGCCTTTGTGCTAGTCAAGCATGTCAGCTCTTTCCTGGCAGTTGCTGTCTCACTGGGGCTTTGACTCGTGTACAGGCCCCCTCCTCCCTGGACCTCCCAGCTTCCAGGCAGGGAGTCCACCCTCGTAACAAAACCACGGCCCGCAGGGCGACGAGGGAAACTCCAGCCAGGGAACAGGAACCTCAGGACCACTCCCCGAGCCCTCGCCACCCTGCCTTTGCCAGAGCCGCTCGCCAGGGCGCCCGGACTGAAAGCCTTGTCCCGGGGACCCCACGCCCCTGGCGCACTGGGACCTGGCGACCCTTTCGCCCAGGCTGGGACAAAACCTGTTCCCTCTTCATTTTTTAAAATATATTTTTACTGACCTCAGAGAGGGAGAGAGAGGGAGAGAGAAACATCCATGATGAGAGAGAATCATTGATCGGCTGCCTCCTGCCGGGGTTCAAGCCCACAACCCGGGCATGTGCCCTTGACTGGAATCGAACCCGGGACCTTTCAGTCTGTGGGCCAACGCTCTATCCACTGAGCTAAACCCTCTTCAGCTCAAGTTTAGAAGAAATAGGTGAGAAATTTTCAAATGGAAGAACACTAAGATATTAATAGTGGACAAAAATGGAATTACCCAAATTACCAAAGCATGAAACACAAACAGCCACAGAGCTCTTTCCTGAGCAAAGAAGATAATGGTGTTCCGCTGAAAACAAGCCTGTTGGTGTCTAAATCGTTAGCTTCCTGGATGACTACCCAGTTAGAGTAGATTTTTACTCAGAAGGACCCCAAGGCCGGAGAAGGAGAGTGCTGTCCCCAGGACCCCCCCTGTGTTCTCCCCGCCCCCTCTCCCCAATATTCCTGCCCTCCAATCCATTGATATATTCACCTTAGCTTTTGCCACTTCAAGGACACTGATCAGGAAGGAATATGGGATATAAAACCATGTTGGAATTAGATGACTCATATAGGAAATGTAAGATTATTTAAAAAAAATATATATATATGTATATATATATATTCTATTGATTTTTACAGAGAGGAAAGGAGAGAGTTAGAAACATCATTGAGAGAGAATCATTGATCAGCTGTCTCCTGCACACCCTCTACTGGGGATGTGCCCGCAATCAAGGTACATGCCCTTGACCAGTATCGAACCTGGGACCCTTCGGACTGCAGGCTGGCACTCTATCCACTGAGCCAAACGGTTAGGGCAAAATGTAAGATTCTTGCACTCCATCCTCAGCAGATGGTCACCCAGCATTGAACAAACCACTCTTGTTCTTTCCAAGAGCTGGGGCCTTCCGTGGGACCATGGGCTCCTCAGACACGTGTCCCTCACGCCGAGTCCCAGCTGCCTCCCGGTCGCACAGCTCCGGGGCCTGGCTCTGCCTCCCGGTGGCCGGTCTAACTCCTCCGTCTAACTCCTCCGCAGCGCGCTCTCTGGAGCCAGATGCTGCTTCCTCAGGAGACTCTCCCGTGTACACCCTCCCAGGCTCCGTGGCCCTCAGAGGACCTGCTTCTGGCCTCACCAGCCTGTGCTCTGACATGGGGGTGATTGGAGGCTAATGGTCGACATCTGGACAAAACAGAGGAAGATAAAAGTTTTCTTACTAAGGATTCCGAACTTATGTGACTGAATGAAAATCAGCTTCCTGTGGCTCTCGCTTTCCTTGACAACATGCCTAACACATTCCATTGTGATGGTTCCTGTCCATCATATTGGCTTACAAAGAGTAACTTTTTAAAAATATTTTTTTTATTGATTTCAGAGAGGAGGGGAGAGGGAGCGATAGAAACATCAATGAGATAATCACTCATCGGCTGCCTCCTGCACGCCCCCCGCTGGGGATCGAGCCTGCAGCCCGGGCCTGTGTCCTGACTGGGAGTCAAACCCTGACCTCCTCATTCCTAAGGCCGACGCCAACCGCGGCCCTGTCAGCCAGGCTCCTGGTGCTCTTGTTCCAGGGACCCATCGGCCTCCCTTCCCGTCTCTGAAGGTGCTGGACCAAGGCCCGCTTGTCTGAGGCGCTGACCTTTGCTGGCCAGGTCAGTTTGCCCCGGATGGGTAAGTGCCTGGGACCACGCGTCCTCAGTGGCTGTAGGGGCGGAGCCTTTTCTCGGCCAGAGGCCATTGGGATACTTACAGCGTCGTTCGAGGGCCACCAGACGATCCACTTAAAGCGACTGCTGCCTGTGGTGAACATCTCATTAGCTCCTGATCCTCGGCAGGGCCAGACCCAGCGCGCTGGCGGCTGCTGTGGCCCGCGGTGGCGGCCCCACGCCGGCTGCAGGGGCCTCAGAGTGACTGCTTTGCTGGGAGAGATGATGCTGTCATCTCCAACCCAGAGCCAGGCTGCCGGCAGAGAGGCCAGTGCCTAGGGGTGACCCCGGACTTGAAAGAGAAGAGAGGACCCCGTGGTGATGGTCAGGGGTGCTCCCGGGGGGGCGGCCCAGATGGCCTCAGTGCACCTGGTGCTTGCTCCATGCTGTGACTCGCGCCCGCCGTGGACAGCGGCCGGGTCCCAGGCTCTATCACAGCGACCGGGCATCCCGGACGCTGAACGGGCTCGGGTGGATTCTCCTGTGAGGTCACTCCGCAGGCCTGCGTCACTGCGTGTCTGTGCATTCCACACACTCGCTGCAGCCACTGGTCCTGGCGTTCATCGCCCTCCTCCTACATGAAAGTTACGTTTTCTCAGAGTGTTTGCTTACTGACTTACGCCTCTCTGTCTCTCTGTCTCTCTGTCCCTCTGTCTCTGTCTCTCTCTCTCTTTCTCTCTCTGTCTCTCTGTCTCTCTCTCTCTCCTCTCTCTCTGTCTCGCTCTCTCTCTCTCTGGGTGGAGGTCTTGTTCTCTCTTTCCTCGGGGCTTGCCCAGTGCTCAGAGCAGAGCCCATAGGCCCCGCCCGGGCAGCAGGCACCTGGGGAGGCGCCGGGCATCCCTTAGGCCCCAGAGGAGAGCAAAGTATTAACAGCGTTTACTATCTCCACGCCTACACGTTTTACTTTAGTGTTAGTAATCTTCACATTTAATGTAGTATTTACTTACATTTCATCCTCAAATGCCTCCTGCAGGAGATCCTGCAACATCCTTGGTCATACCTTTTTTTTGGTATTTTTTATCGATTTCAGAGAGGAAGGGAGAGGGAGAGAGAGAAACATCCATGATGAGAAGGAATCATGGACCGACTGCCTCCTGCACGCCCCACACTGGGGTTCGAGCCCACAGCCCAGGCATGTGCTCTGACCGGGAATGGAACTCTGACCCCCTGTTTTACAGGACGATGCTCAACCACTGAGCCACACTGGCTGGGCCCTGGCCCTATTAAAAATATCGTTAACTTTACAGCTGACACTATCTCAGGTGTCCCCCATTTCCTGGCCCGGCTTTTGAGGCTCAGCTCCTCGCTCGGGATGATGGGGAGCGTGATCGCAGAGCAGGGTCCGAGCCGCCTCTGTGGACCGCGCCCCCCCTCCCCCACACACACACAACGTGCTCCCGTAGACGTCGCCGTGCACGGCTGGCACCTGGCCTGCGGGCGGGCGGCGCTGCCCACAGCGCTGGGCCAGGTGCTGCGTGTGCCGCTGAGCCTTTCGCACCCTCGCTTCCTCCCCGTGTTTTGATCGCAGCGTGGCCCTGTGGGAACGGGGGAGCAGCGGGGAGCAGTGAGTGTGAACAGCTCCAGAGCCCATGCAAAACACAGGAAGTGGGGGTACAGTTCTCAGGCGGGGCGCCCACACTGGCACCTCGCAGGTAACGGGGGAAGTCCGGGCAGGGAGGAAACGGCCGAGGGCAGGAGACAGTTTACCTCACGGGCGGGCGTGGGGCCCGAGGGCAGGCGTGGCCAGGGTGAGGGTGAGGGCGCCAGGGGGCCTTGTGTCCTCAGGGGGTGGGGAGGCCTAGGAGGTGGGACTCAGCCTTTGTCCTTGGGGCATTCTGTCTAACAGGACAGACAGTGGATGCAACTCTGCATACTCAGACACAGGCCACTCGGGAACCCTTTCTTTTTTTTTTTACTTTTTTTGTTGATTTCTGAGAGGAGGGAGGGGAGAGAGAAACGTCATTGATGAAAATCATTGACCGGCTGCCCCCTGCACGCCCCCCCACTAGGGATGGAGGCCGAAACCCCGGCCTGTGCCCTGATGGGGAATCGAACCCTGGCCTCCTGGCTCCTAGGTCCACGCTCAGCCCTGAACCGCCCGCCGGGCCGCCCAGGGGCTTGGGAAGGAAGCAGGCAGGACCAGGGAAGGGCGGGAAGGCGAGGGGCAGGCGGGCACAGCGGGCAGCGGGCAGCGGGCGGCCGGGCCTGCCACCCCGCGGGGGCCGGGTTGCTCAGCCCGTGTTATGGGTGAGAAAGCCCGGGTCTGCCACCCGGGTCCGCCACGTGTGTCCCGCGGGAAAGGCAGCTCCCTTCCCTCCGAGGAGCAGGGCTGGGCCCGGCGGGCGCCCTCGCTCTGGAGGAGACCAGGGTCAGCGAGGCGACCGGCGTGGGGGCGGCGGGCAGCAGTGAAAGTGAGCGCGGCAGAGAGAGAGGTGAGGCTGCGGGCCGCGGGAGCGCCGCCCACCGCGCAGCCGGAGTTTCCGCCGACTCCCCGCCGGGGAAGCTTCCTGGGCTGCGGGCCGCGCAGAGAGAAATGATGACACAGCAGGGGGCCGGCGGCGCCGCGGCCGAGAGGGCAGGGCCTCGCTCGGGGCAGGGCGGTGGAAAGCCCGCCAGGCTCCTGGCTGCAAGGCCACGGGCGGGCGGGCGGGCGGGGGGGGGGGGGGGGGGGGGCTGGCAGCAGAGGTCCCTGCAAGCTGGTCCAAGTGCATTGCTCTTGTGTTTTCTGTTTTGTTTTGTTTTTTTTCAAAGATTGAAATTTCTCTTGAGAGCCAAATTTTATTTTATCTTTTTATTTTATTGATTTTTTTTACAGAGAGGAAGAGAGAGGGACAGAGAGTCAGAAATATCGATGAGAGAGAGACATTGATCAGCCGCCTCCTGCATACCCCCCACTGGGGATGTGCCCGCAACCAAGGCACATGCCCCTGACGGGAATCGAACCCAGGACCCCTCAGTCCGCAGGCTGATGCTCTATCCACTGAGCCAAACCGGTTTCGGCTTTTCTTTTTTTTTCTTTTTTAAAAAATATATTTTTATTGATTACAGAGAGGAAGGAAGAGGGAGAGAAAGATAGAAACATCAGTGATATCAGTGATGAGAGAATCACTGATTGGCTGCCTCCTGCACCGCACCCACCGCCCTGGGGATCGAGCCCACAACTCAGGCCTGTGCCTGACTGGGAATCCAACTGTGACCTCCTGGTTCATAGGTCAACGCTCAGCCCCTGAGCCACGCCGGCCGGGCCAACTGTATTGCTTTTGATTTCAGATAAAGGATTATGAAACATCTCACTGCTCCCCTGTAGACGCACAGCCTCAGCCCCCGCCCCCTCCTCACTGCTGCTGAGGGTCTCCCGGTGCTTGGCACCCCTCCCGCTCCTCTGGGCTGAAATGTCCTCCGTGCCATCTCGGCTTCCCTCCCTCCGCTAAGATGCTCCTGCCTCAGCTGTGTCTCCCCCTGCACTGACCTAGCGTCACCACAGCTCGCACTTCTTCTGCATTCAGGAGTACATCCCCTGCAGGAGTACATCCGTGGCAGGCATTCGCGGTCCATCCTTTCTCCTCTGTCCGCAAGAGCCTTGCACTGAGTAGGTACTCAATGATTGTCTTTGAGCCCGGCTGGTGTGGTTCAGTGGTTCAGGGTCGACCTATGAACCTGGAGGTCACAGTTCGATTCCCGATCAGGGCACATGCCCGGTTGCAGTGGGGGATGTGCAGGAGGCGGCTGATCAATGATTCTTTCTTATCATTGATTTCTATCTCTCTCCTCCTCTCCCTTCCTCTCTGGAATCAGTACAAATATATATAATATTTTTAAAAGTTTTCTTTGGCTGACTGGCTGACTGCAGAGGAGAGGGGTGGGCAGTGGAGGGGGGAGGAGAGGTGGGGTGTCTGGGCCAGGCTCTGGGGGCTCTGTCGGGCGGGGCTGCCAGGAAGGCCGGAACAGGAACCCGGGCGGTGGTCTCAGCGCTGGGCCTCAGTCCGGGTTAAGGCAGATAACACTGTCTCGTCTACACTTGAGGAAAAGAGCAGTCTCTGTCTTCCTCCTCAGTGTAAACGCTATAACACCACCACTGTGAGGTCACTGTGAGGGGCAATGAGGACCGGCGGAGGCCCAGTAAGTGCTCAGGGCGGCTTGTTGGCCGGTTACCCAGGGAGGGTGATGTTTTAGCTTATTTTTAGGTGGAGATGGGGTGGCATTTGTAAGAGAGACATCTGTGCACTGGCCAGCTCTTCCTGGTGATGATGACCCCGCCCGGTGCAGGGGCGGGGGTCGCAGGGTGAGACGAATGGGTGGGTAAACACATGCATGGAACGAATCAACGCCTCTGGAGTCCAAGATCCTACTTTCAGCCCTGGCTCGTGTTGCTCAGTGGATAGAGCAGTGGCCTGTGGCCTGAAGGGCCCTGGGTTTGATTCCAGTGAAGGACACATGCCTGGGCTTGTGGGTTCCATCCCCAGTGTGGGGTGTGTAGTAGGCAGCTGATCAATGATTCTCTCTCATCATTGATGTTTCTCTTTCTCCCTTTCCCTTCCTCTCTGAAATCAATAAAAAAAATATTAAAATAATAAAATAAAAATATTAGGTCTAGTAATAATTAATGTCGTTTTCTAATACTTTTTAAAATCGAATTTATTTAAACAATACAACAAAATTTAATCAACAATATAGTTGCCGTTGTTTTCTACTACTTGTGCCCAACGCTCAGGAAGCATTTTAATCCCTCTGTTGTAAAATTCTTGTGATTTTGATGCAAAAAATTCGGTCAATGCATTTTTGAGGCATTCTTCATTATTAAATTTTTTTCCAAGAAGAAAGTTTTGCAAAGAACGAAACAAATGGTAATCAGAAGGGGCAATATCAGGAGAATATGCAGGTTGAGGGAGAACTTCCCATTCCAACTGGCGCAGTTTTTCAGCAGTGATTCTTGCAGTATGCGGTCGTGCGTTATCCTGGTGAAGAATTACGCCCTTCCGATTCATCAGCGCGGGTTCTTTTTCTCTTAAAGCTTGGGCTAACCTTTCCAATTGGGCACTATACACTGCACTTGTAATGGTTTGGTTAGATGGTAAAAGTTCATAATGAAGAATTCCTTTAAAATTCCACCAAACACACAACATCACTTTTTTCGCATGCAAGTCAGGTTTTGGCGTGGGCTGCGGAGCCTCATTTTTGTCCAACCATTGAGGCCGCCTTTTCAAATTAACATACAGCACCCATTTTTCATCTCTGGTAACAATTTGCTCTAAAAACGGCAAACGGTTTTGACGAGAGAGGAGCGAACTGCAAATTGTGACTCTTTGATTACGGTTGTTGTCGGTCAACTCATGAGGGACCCATTTTCCAAACTTTTGGACTCTGCCAAGTGCACGCAATTGATTGGAAATTGTTTTTTGTGAACAATTTAAAGTTGTCGCAAGCTCTTGTTGGGTAATTTGAGGATTTTGCACCAAAAGAGCTTCTTGATCAAAATTGGACACACGGCCTCGACCACTCTTGTCATCTAACGAAAAATTTCCCTCGCGAAATTTCTCAAACCAACGCTGGCATTTTCTGGCGCTAACTGCATCTTGACCAAGAGCACTACAGATGTTTTTTGCAGCCTCACTTGCTTTTCTTCCTGATTGGAACTCGTAAAGCATGCAGTGCCGAATATGCTCTTCATCCGCCATCTTCTTAGCCCTAGTTTTGCAACAAAAACCAAACCAAACACAAACTTTTTCAAGCAAAACTCGTTAATTGCACTTCACACGTTCTGTAGATACCACGTGTTTGAAAGTTATGTCAATACAAGTCAACGCCAAGCAAGATTTTAAATGAATGTTTAAAAACGACATTAATTATTACTAGACCCCGGGAAAATCCTACTTCCAGCTAAGACAGGTGTTCTGGAAGCTAAATGAACAGAAGCTGACGCTGTTCCTGATGAGTCTCTGGCCGATGGGCGGCCGCCCCTGGTCCTCCAGGCCTGGCAGGGCTGTGGGGGGCGGGGAGAGTTAGGAGAGAGGCCCGGCTTATCCACAAGGGCAGGCCTGGCCCAGAACCAGAACCGAGCTGCTGCTCTCTGCCCGGGCCGCCGCCCTGGGTGGGGAGGGAGCCGGGGGGCAGAGGGCCGGGCAGCTCTGTGGCTGCGGATCACTGTCCCCAACAGGGCCCGGGAGCTGGGGCCTGGTCAGCCAGAAGGAGAGCCGTCTGGGCTGGGCAGGGCACCTGGGAGGAGAGGTGCCCAGACTCGCAGCCACAGCCCGTGGAGCCAGTTTCCCTGGAGGGGAAACCTCAGAGAGGAGGCTCTCGGACAGTGGCCCAAAGGAGGTGAGGGCTCCCGTCTGAGCGCGGGCTAACAAGGAGACAGGAAAATAAAAAAATTCTCGCCAAAACCGCTTTGGCTCAGTGTATCCATTGCGTCGGCCTGCGGGCTGAGGGGTCCCGGGTTCGATTCCAGTCAGGCTCTGGGGGCTCTCTGGGGCCAGGAAGGGGCGTGTACCTTGGTTGCAGGCACATCCCCAGTGGGGGGTGTGCAGGAGGCAGCTGGTAGATGTTTCTCTCTCATGTGTTTCTAACTCTCTATCCATCTCCCTTCCTCTCTGTAAAAAAATCAATAAAATACATTAAAAATAATAAAAAAATAAAAATAAATAAAAAGATACCTTGAGCTCTGATGGTGTGTCTCAATGGTTTGAGCGCTGGCCTATGCCCCTAAAGGTTGTGGGCTCCTTTCCCAGCCAAGGCACAGAAGAGGTTGCAGGTTTGGTCTCATACAAGAGGCAACCAGTCAATGTTTCTCTTTCTCTCTCCCTTTTTCTCTCAATGATCAATAAACATGTTCTATTCAAGAAACATCTCCTCAGGTGAGGATTTAAAAAATACTAAAACACAAACTTAGCAATTAAAAAAAATACCTTAAAACAAATGAAAATGGTGGGAATGCAGACCGGTGCAGCCACAATGGAAAGCAGTCTGGTGATTCCTCAAAAAATTAAGAACTGAGGGACCCAGCAATCCCTCTCCTGGGTATGTACCCGAAAACTCAAATCATGTATTCACAACGAACATGCCCCTGTGTTCACTGCAGCACTATTCACAGTGGCCAGGGCATGGAAGCAGCAAAGTGCCCGGGCATGGAGGACTGGCTAAGGAAGACGTGGTCCACACACACGTGGAGTACGCTCAGCCACATGAAAGGAAGAAAGAGCGCCATTTGCACCAGCACGGATGGACCCTGAGAGCATGATGCTGTGAAAGAAAAGAGCCACAAGCTAACCTGACAGGCTCAGGGGAGGCCTGCGTGGCAGTCTTGCAAACCCAGAGACCTAAGATAACCACAAGAGATGGTCTGAAAATTAAATATCTAACAGGTTATAGTAGGTAGTCATGTCCCAGATATTCTCTCAGACAAAGATCAACTTTGATCTTTTTACTGAGCCCGTTTGCCCTTTTGCCTCTAAGATAACATATCTGTGAGATGTCTGGGTAACTTGTAACTTCCCTTTTTCCGGAGCCCCTGGGAACAACCAAATGTGGTGGGCGCCAGGACAGATGCCTCAAATTCCTTCTTTATCATGTTAATTGTTCCTGCACTCACCTGAGTATACGTTCATCATTTTACTTTTATCCAATCCCAGGACTTTCCCACCGCTTTGCTTTCTCCCGCCTCCTTACTCCATCACCAATGAAGTTCATGTAACCCACCTATGTCCCTCCTTTGATTTCAGTGTATAAATAGAGAAATGTAATCCACCATTCTTCGGAGCATTATCTCAATCTGTTGAGGTTTTGCTTCCCGGCAATTGTCGACATTTTTGGCTCAAATAAACTCATTACAAAATTCTTTACAGGTTTCAATGGTTTTTTTCGTTAACAATGCTGAGGGTAATAGTCAGTCAGAACAAGCTGAGAGCCCTATGACCTCACTCTGTGGGATAGAAACCTGAACCTCGTCACACACACAGTGTGGTGGCCCGGAGGGCGGGGGTGGGCGGAGGAGACCTGCTGTGAGGGTAGAGGAGAGCGGACTCTGGGTGGTGGGCACACGGTGCCGTACACAGAGCCTGCCACATGGAGACCCACGCCTGACACCTGTGTGTTCCTGTGACCATGGCCCCATCGCCTTAGTGAATAAATATTTAAAAAGTATTCCTACACACAACCCACACATCACAAATGTTTTTTGGTGAGTCACTTTTTTATATCATGGGGTGTCTTTGTTGTTATTGTTTGTTTCTTTTTTAAAATAGAATTTTATTGGTTTCAGAGAGGAAGGGAGAGGGAGAGACAAACATCAATGAAGAGAGAGAATCGTGCTGCTACTGGAGAGAGCCCGCACCTGGGGAGAGACGGTGCTGGGAACACGCGGGGCCTCTTGGTCCGGTCTGCACGGGCCGCCGGGCTGTCCTGGACGTTTGACACCGTGTGTAAGTGGGCCCGTGCCATTCTCTCCCCAGGCCGCACGGCTCAGGGGCATCCAGCTCTCTCATCACCGCGTTCGGACGAGCATGTCGGGGAGAAGTGGTTTCTACAAGAAACCAGACCAAAGGGACTGGCAGCTCCAGTCATCAAAGGAGCGGCCTCAGGGAGCCTCCCCCCAGGACAGACGGAGCGGGAACGGACGCCGGTGGCGCTGGCATGCCATGTCTCACCAGCCGGTGGCTCGGACCTCTTCCCACACTCAGCCCGCCGGAGTGCCAGGGCGGCCGGGCGCGGCGCCGTGAGGGCCGGGCGGAGCTGCGGTGCGCCGTTCGCCGGAGGAGAAGGCTCAGGCTGCCCAGGAGCCAGGAGGGGACCGGGCCGGTGCTGACAAACCTCGGCAGACGGAGGTCCGAGGGCCTCGCTGACGGGCATCCCACTCCTTCCCTGCCCGGTGCTCAGGCACGGAGACACGCTTGCTTTGCCCTGTCGCCACCTGCCCCGCCGGGAGGCCTCACCACTAGCAATCCAGTCCCTGTCCCCTAAGCTCTAGGGCAGCCAGTGCTCCCAGACTGTCACTGCGTCACTAAAGCCCTTAAAACGGGGTACTGTCTTTTTTAACTTTTAAATATACAATAGACACTGAGTGGCCAGATTATTATGATCTCTGAACGCAAAATAATCTGGCCACTCAGAGTGTGTGTGTGTGTGTGTATTATTGATCTCAGAGAGGAAGGGAGAGGAAGAGAGAGAGAAACATCAATGATGAGAGAGAATCATTGATCGGCTGCCTCCTGCATGTTCCCCATTGGGGACTGAGTCTGCAACCCAGGCCTGTACCCTTGACTGGAATCGAACCTGAGACAGTTCAGTCCATAGGCCGAAGCTCTAGCCTCTGAGCCACTCCAGCGAGGGTGCTACTTATTATTTTTAATCAAGTTTTTATTATAAGGGCAGTTATAAAAAATTAGAGGAAAACGGGGAGAATGAGAGAAAAAAAGAGGGAATAAAGGGAAGAATGAGAGAAAAAATGACCAATGACTCCAATACCTCAACACAAGCACTTTACCCAGGCTACACGACTCAGTGCATTTAGCTATTTCATCACCACATTACCCCTTCTTTGTTCCTATGTTTTGGGGTTTTATTTTTTAACATATTTGAGATTATAATATATATATATATACACAATTTTACCTTTTGCTCTTTTTACTTGACATTGATATAAAAGCACATTTCCATGTTACTAGAAACTTTACAAAACATCTTTGCTAGTCTGTGGAAATATGCTACATATTTTTGAACCAGTCTATTATTTTTTGGCACCTAAGTTTCTCTTTTTTTCAGGCTTCCAAATAACACTGCATCTTTGTGAGTAATTCTGTGTATATATGTTGGATCATTTTCCGAGGGTGACTCGGCAGGAGTGTAATTGACACGATCACCGAGTGGGTTCCTTACAAGTGATGTCAATTCATCTCGTCATCAGCAGCGGAGGCTCGCCGGGGCACTGCCAGCGTGTCATTGTGGATCTCCTCCTCCTCCTCCTCTTCTTCTCCCCCTCCTCCCCTCCTCCTCCCTATCCTCCTCCTCCTTCTCCCCTTCTCTTCCCCCTCCTCCCCTCCTCCTCCCTATCCTCCTCCTCCTCTTCTCCTCCCCCTCCTCTTCCTCCTTCTCCTCCCCCTCCTCCCCTCCTCCTCCTCCCTATCCTCCTCTTCCTCCCCTCCTCCTCCTCCTCCTCCTCCTCCTCTCCTCTTCCCCTCCTCCTCCTCCTCTTCCTCCTCCCCCTCCTCCTCCTCCCTCTCCTCCTTTTTCTTTTACTTTTTTGAGTTTGATAGAGGAAAATGATGCCTGGTGTTTACAATTTGCATTTTTTGTTATTAGTGAAGTTGAACATTTCCCATGTGTCTTCTAGCCATTTATATACTGTTTCCTCTTTTGTGAGCTGTTCAGGTTTATTTATTTTCCTTTGTTTTCGGACTAATTTCTCTGGTTCTTGGCTTTCTTATCACTAACCAACTCTTAACACACCTGGGTGAAAACATACAGAGAGGGGCTTTCTGAGTAAAGAAGATATTAAAGAATATAGAAATATCTGGAAAGTTGCTTTTCTTAGAAAGTGGAGGGCCCTAACTGGTGTGGCTCAGTGGATAGAGCATCCACCTGCAGACTGAAGGGCCCAAGGTTCGGTTCCAGTCAAGGGCACATGTCTGAGTTGCAGGCTCAATCCCCAGTAGGTGGCGTGCAGGAAGCAGCCGATCAATGATTCTCTCTTATCATTGATGTTTCTCTCTCTCTCTCTCTCTCTCTCTCTCTCTCTCTCTCTCTCTCTCTCTCTCCCTTCCTCTCTGAAATAATATATATATATATATATATATATATATATATATAGAGAGAGAGAGAGAGAGAGAGAGAGAGAGAGAGAGAGAGAGATAGAGAGTGGAAAGATTAAAAAAACAAAACAAGACTAAGACTATCCATTTCTGAAAGGGATAGTAAGCTTCTCTCACCAACCCTCATCTGCCAGAGCAGGTGACAAACGTATCCCTGGCCAAGGCTCTAAGGCTTGGGTGCCCCGCACTGAAACAACTCTACGTTCAAATCTCCCACTTCTTACACGTAACTTTAGGGGGACAGGGCTGCTGCAAAAAGGATGCAAAGCCGTTTTTATTTATGCCCAAGTCAGAGGGAGAAGGCTGAGCCGCCGCTGTCAGGACAGGGAGGGTCAGCTACCTGCCAGCAGAGCCCTCTGTCCGGAGTGAGTCTGGACAAACGGCTGCCAGTGAGCCTGTGAGGTCTGCTTGGTGCGTGGGGGAGGCGTGGATCATTCCGGGGAACTCTCGTCACGGGCACGTCTTAGCGGAGCATGGGAGAGCCCAGCTGTCCGTGGACGGTGCGAGAGCACGGCCCCCAGGGCCATGACCTCCTCCTCGGCCTTTCTGAACTAGCCCAGCCCATTCACATGCAGGGATTCTGGGCCGCAGCGGGAACCCCAAAGCAGTCACACTCGGAGGTTGGAGGTGAGGGGGATGCCAGGCCGGAACCTGACATTTCAGGGTGCTTCCCTGTCAGGGCCTTTTCGAAGAAACAGGAACTGAGATGCAGCTTGAACTGGCATGCAAAGCAGCTGCTATTTCAGTCTGAATCACACGTGGCCCCAGCAGGCCTAGCTGAAGCTGAAGGACACAGGCGCCCGAACGCCCAGGTCCGAATGGCGATGGGGAAGAATTGAAACTGTCCAGGCGGCTAGACAGGCCAGGCAGCGCTCTGCTGGGACCTGGCCAGGAAGCGGGCTGAGAGCATGTTCCTCCTGGTTAGAGCCATGCAGCGGGGATGTTCTCCCCGCCCGTCCTCCGGACCCTGCGGCCCGGGCCTGAGGCAGGGCAGCAGGGCAGCGGGTCTGCCAGCGGCTCTGCTTTGCACTGCAATGTGACCATGTCACCTGGTGCTCCACCCCGGCCCCGAGGGAGCTGGCATCCCCGGACCCAGAGGGAGGATGGTGGCTGAGGTCCAGCCGAGGAGCCTGCAGCCCCGAGTACCTATGACCCTCCAGTCCCAGGACGCCAGGCCCGCAGGATCCTCGACGTGAGAGCTACTCCGAAAACAGAGCAAAGCAAGCTCTGATGGAACTATTTCCAGCTTCCTTCACGGAGCACCTCCCTCCACGTCTGCTCCGTCACCCCCCTCCCCGCACTCATCTCCTGTGGAGCCCTCGCCTCCCAAGCAACTCCTGCAACTTCCGACCCCTGGCCCTGGCTCCCGCTCCGCTCTGAGCATCAAAAAAGAATTTTCATTCAAGGCCCAGCTTTCCCAACCAGGGAAGTAAAAGGAGCTCTAGAGACAGTAAATTAGTTTCAATATTGGTTTAAGTGGCTCCTACATCTTCAGGAAAAAGTAGGCACTTTTATTTAACTTCACTGAAACCAGAGGTGCCCCCCCGTGTGGCTCCATGGCTAAGCATCGACCTAGGAGCCAGGAGGTCATGGCTGATTCCCGGTCGGGGCACAGGCCCGGGTTGTGGCCTCGATCCTCAGGGTGGGGCGTGCAGGAGGCAGCCGATCCATGATTCCCTCTCACCACTGATGTTTCTCTCTCTCTCTTCCTCTCTGAAATCAATAAAAATGTATTTTCTAAAAAGAATGGTTCTACTTACCTGAAGGTCCAAAACAGGCAAAGCTACTCCGCGGTGTTGGAGGCCAGCTAGAGTGACTGTTGGGGCGAGGGACTAAGACGGACACAGGACTCCTGGGAGCTGCTAATTCCTGTGCTTTGATCTGGGTGCTGGTCAGGGGGCTGAAACCTCGCTGCGGTGTCCGCGTATGCGTGTGCACCTTTATATCTGCATGCCATACTTCAATAGACATGGCCTCAGAAAACGGCACACAGCGGCTCATTCCTGATTCGTCCAGAGCTAACCTCTCCTGAGCTTGGATTGAGTCACCGATGACCCACCCTCAGCCAGGACATACGCCGAGCATGTTGCGATGTCCCTGTTTTCCCAGGTCCTTGCACACACGCTGGGCGGGGCTGTGGTCTGGTTCCCGCCCCACAAGAGTCCATAATGTCTAGACGCTTTGTCCTCTGGGGGCTCAGCTGATCATCTCCTGGGGTCAGCCAGCCATGCAGTCTCCAACCAGAGCTCAGAGGATAAGCAGGACATGGTGAGTAATTAAGTAAATAGGTGTATTATTTGTGTGAAATCCCAGACTCTGTATCTAAGAGTGGCTATCCATGGCCCCAGCCAGCGCGGCTCAGGGGTTGAGTGTTGACCTATGATTCCCGGACAGGACCCATCCCTGGGTTTCGGGCTCAATCCCCAGGAGAGGGTGCGCAGGAGGCAGCCAATTAATGATTCTGTCTCATCATTGATGTTTCTATCTCTCTCTTCCTCTCCCTCTCTAAATAAATAAATATATATATTAAAAATAGTGACTATTTAAGCCTCTAATATAAAATCAATAATAAGTTAATACTTCAACAAAAAATAATTACTGCATTCAGTTTCCCCACCTCTAGAGAACAAGCTCCATGAGAGCAAAATTTTGTTTTATTTGCTGCTTTATTTTATTTTTAAATTATTTTTTAAAATGTATTTTTATTGATTTTTTTACAGAGAGAAAGGGAGAGGGATAGAGTGTCAGAAACATTGATGGGAGAGAAACATCGATCAGCTGCCTCCTGCACACTCCCCACCAGGGATGTGGCTGCAACCAAGGCACATGCCCTTGACCAGAATCGAACCTGGGATCCCTCAGTCTGCTCTATCCACTGAGCCAAACCAGCCAGAGCTATTTTATTTTATTTTATTTTATTTTATTTTAATAAATCTTTATTGTTCAGATTGTTACAATTGTTCCTCTTCCCCTCCCCCCACCCCTCCCATGGCTCCCTCCACTTGGTTCCCACCCCACCCCATGCCCTTATCCCTCCGTCACCACTGTCCTCATCCATAGGTGTACGATTTTTTAAAATATATTTTATTGATTTTTTACAGAGAGGAAGCAAGAGAGATAGAGAGCTAGAAACGTCAATGAGAGAGAAACATCGACCAGCTGCCTCTTGCACACCCCCTACCGGGGATGTGCCAGCAACCAACGTACATGCCCCTGACCGGAATTGAACCTGGGACCTTTCAGTCCGCAGACTGACGCTCTACCACTGAGCTGCACCGGTTTCGGCTAGGTGTACAATTTTTGTCCTGTCTCTTCCCTTACTCCCCAGATCCCTTTCCCTCTGAGGATTATCAGTCCACTCCCTTTCTATGCCCCTGATTCTATTATTTCCACTAGTTTATTCTATTCCTCAGAATTTTTTATTCACTTGATTTTTAGATTCACTTGTTGATAGACATGTATTTGTTGTTCATAATTATTATCTGTACCTTTTTCTTCTTCTTCCTCTTCTTAAAGAATACCCTTCAGCATTTCATATTACTGGTTTAGCTTTTTCTTATCTGTGAAGCTCTTTACTGACCTTCAATTCTGAATGATAGCTTTGCTGGGTAGAGTAATCTTGGTTGTAGGTTCTTGCTTTCCATCACTTTGAATATTTCTTGCCACTCCTGTCTGGCCTGCATAGTTTCTGTTGAGAAATCAGCTGATAATCATATGGGTGCTCCCTTATAGGTAACTAATTGTTTTTCTCTTGCTGCTTTTAATATTCTCTCTTTGTCTTTTGCTCTTGGCATTTTAATTATAATGTGTCTTGGTGTGGTCCTCTTTGGATTCTTTTTGTTTGGAGTTCTGTGTGCTTCCTGGACTTGTAAGTCTATTTCTTTCACAAGGTGGGGGAAGTTTTTGGTATTATTTCTTCAAATAGGTTTTCAGCATCTTGCTATCTCGCTTCTTCTGGCACCCCAATAATTCGAATGTTGGTATGCTTGAAATTATCCCAGAGGCTCCTTACACTATCTTCATATTTTTTAATTTTTGCTTTTCTGGTTGGGTGTTTTTTGCTTCCTTGTATTTCAAATCTTTTGACTTGATTCTTGTGATCCTCTAGTCTGCTGTTGGATCTCTTTATGTTATTTTTTTTTCAGTCAGTGTATGCTTAATTTCTAGTTGGTTCTTTTTCATATCCTTGAGGGTCTCACTAAATTTATCAGCTGTTTCTAGAAGATTCTTGAGTAACCTATAACCGTGGTTTTGAACTTTATATCCTACTGGATATATCCTACTTGCTTTCCTCCATTTCTTTCATTTGTGACCTGTTTCTTTATTTCTGCATTTTGGCTGCTTCCCTGAGTTGATAGAGTGGCTTTGTGTACCAGGTGTCCTATGGGGCCAAGTGGCTCAGCCTCCCCAGTTACCTGAGGTGGATATTCTTGGTGCACCTTTTTGTGGGCTGTGTGCACAGTCTTTTTTTTTTTTTTTTAAAATAAATTTTTATTGTTCATATTATTACAAATGTTCCTTCCCCCCCCACCACCATTGCTCTCCTCCACCAGGTTCCCACCCAACCCTCTGCCCTTTCCCCACTCTCCATTGTCCTCATCCATAGGTGCACAGTTTATGTTCAGTCTCTTCCCACGTCCCCCTCTCCCCTTTTCCCCAAGAATCGTCAGTTCACTCCCCTTCCATACCTCTGATTCTATTATATTCAACAGTTACTATTGTTCATCAGATTTTTAAAAAATTTCCTTGTTTTTTAGATTCACTTGTTGATAGTTACGTATTTGTTGTTCATAATTTTTATCTTTGTTTACTTTCTCTTCTGAAAGAACCCCCTTCAGCAATTCATATAATTCTGTTTTGGTGTTGATGAACTCCTTTAGCTTTTTTTTTTATTAGTGAAGCTCTTTATCTGACCTTCGATTCTGAGTGATAGCTTTGCTGGATAGATTATCTTTGGCTGTAGGTTCTTACTATTCATCACTTTGAATATTTCTTGCCATTCCTTCTGGCCTGCATGGTTTCTGTTGAGAAATCAGCTGACAGTCGTATAGGTGCTCCTTTATAGGTAACTACCTGCTTTGCTCTTGCTGCTTTTAATATTCTTTGTCTTTTGCTCTTGGAATTTTAATTATGATGTGTCTTGGTGTGGTCCTCTTTGGATTCCTTTTGTTTGGAGTTCTGTGTGCTTCCTGGACTTGTAAGTCTAATTCTTTCACCAGGTGGGGAAAGTTTTCTGTCACTATTACTTTCAGTATGTTTTCGATACTGAAAGTATCGATACTGAAAGCTCTCTCTCATCTTCTGGGACCCCCATAATTCTGATGTTGGTTCGCTTGAAGTTGTCCCAGAGGTTTCTTACATTATCTTCAATTTTCTGGATTCTCTTGCCTTCTAGCTTCTGTGGAGGAGTGTCTTCTGGCTCTTTATGTTCCAAATCTTTGACTTGATTCTTGCGATCTTCCCTTCTGTTTTTAGGACTCTGTAAAATATTTTTTATTTCAGACAATGTATTCTTTATTTCTTGTTGATCCCTTATCATTTCTTGTTGATCCCTTATCATATCTTGATGACTCCTTATTAATTCTAGTTGATCTCTTTTCATATCCTCATAGGTCTTATCCATCTTTTCTAGGAAATTCTTGAAAAACCTTATAAGCGTAAATTTGAACTCTATATCCAGCCGCTTTTTGTCCTCCATTTCTTTCGTTTGTGATCTATTTCGTTGTCGCATTTTGCAGCTACAGATGGGGCAGGATTTCAGGGTGGAGCCTGCAGCTTTGGCTTCCATCAGCCCCGCCCTATGTGGGTCCTTCAGTGCTCGCTGCCGGTGCCTCTGAGAGAAAGGTGCCCTTGATTTTCGCCTGCTGCCAAACAGTCTATGCTCTCCCCCAATGAGCCCGATATTGGGGTTCAGTTCAGTTGGAAGTGGGATTGGAGGTGGCGTTCAGAACAGTCTGGCGCCCCTGTCTCCTTCCCGCCAGGCAATCCCACGGCACAGCCGGCTGTCCCTTCTCTGAGCGCAATGTGCGCCGCCGCCGGGACCCCCTTTCGCCGCTTCCCTGGGTTCTGCCTTGCAGCCTGGCTCCCTATGGCTGAGCCTGGGTCCCTAGGGTCTGGCCTAGGCTTGGGTTCAGAGCAGTCGGGGGCCCAGCACAGTCGGAGCTTTTATCTCCTTCCTGCTAGGGACGCCCGCCAGGCACTCGGCCGCCCTCCTCTCCAGCTCCGTCCTCTCCGCGCCCCGTCTCCATACCTTGGGCTTTTCCAGCTCTTCCGCGCTTCCTTCTGGTTTTCTCCTTGCTTCTCGTAGAATTTCCAGTCAGTCAACTTTCCTGTAGTTCTGGGTAATGTCCGTTTTATATTTTAGTTGTATTTTATTGAAATTGTTGTGTGCGGCTGCAGCTAGGTATTCACCTGGGCGCAGCCATCTTGGATCTTTCTTGTGTGCACAGTCTTGTTGTAATTAAGCCTTAATTGTTGTTAGTATCACTGGAGGAATTAAGCTCTAGGCCAATTGGCTCTGTCTATGATGGGAGAACTTCTGTGCTGGAGACACTCTTATGAGGCAAGACTTGTTTCAGTGGGGCTTTGGTGCTCACTGAGTCTGCCCCCTGAGTGTGTCCCTTATGGATCTGAGGAGTTGTAATCTGACCACTGGGTACACTGGCTCTTGGATTTCCAAGGAGATTCTAATCTAGCCTCTGTCTGAGGCCACCCAGCAGGAGCTACAGAGAGATCTGCAGATTCCTCTTCTTTGGGTTTTGGAGGTACCCAAGTGAGGCCCAGCTGTGAAGCAATGCAAGCTGCTGTGGGCCTTGGGCCTTCTTTTGGATGTTCTTGGGCTCTCTGACTCAGCTTCAGTTTGTTAGGTAACTTTAGATTTCAAAGGACCAGACCATTCATATGCAAAAGCCTCTGCAAACAGCTTAGATGTGGCGGAGTCTCAGGGCAGAGCAAACAGCAATGGCTTCCTGTCAGCCCTGCCCTAAGAGGCCCCGGTCTCAGTGTCCTTCAGCAATCACTACAAGCACCTCTGAGAGAAAGCCGCCCTTGATTTCTGCCCAATGCCAGACAGTCCAGTTTCTCCCTATATGAGTCTGGGTCCCAAAACTGGGGTTCAGAGCAGTCGGGAGCTTGTGTCTTCCTCCCAATTGAGAAAGCTACCCGCATAGTCAGTTTCCAGCCCTTTCTCCATGCACGTGCCTCCATACCTCTGAGTCTCAGTGTGCTTTTCTCTTCTCTTCTAGTTGTATTAATAGAATTTCCACTCAGCCAGCCTTCCTGTGGTTCTGGATTATGTCCATTTTGTCTTATAGTTGTAGTTTTGAAATGGTTGTGTGAGGCAGCAAGTTCAGGTGTTTACCTATGCCGCCATATTGGTTTCTCTCTGCTGCTTTATTTTTAAAATAATTTTTTATTATTCAATTATAGTTGACATACAATATTAGTTTCAGGTATATAACGTAGGTTAGACATTTATATAACTTACAAAGTGATCACTCCAATAAATCTAGTAACCATCTGACACCATATATAGTTATCACAATGTTATTGACTATACAGGGTGGAGTAAAAATTGGTGTACAGTTAGAGAACCAAGATGCTGGCATAAGTAAACACTGGTATTCACCACCTCCCATCATATCGAAATTATAACTACAACACCGAACAACCATCATTCAGATCGCCTGAAAGCTGGCTGTGTGGAAGTCCTATGACTAGAGAAGTAATGAAAGCACACTGAGACTGGCAGGAGGGGCAGAGGTGCAGAATGGGCTGGTCCAATACCCACATGTGATTTGTTTTTTAATTGGGAGGGATATCTTGTCTCAAAGGGCTCCCATGAGGAGCAAGGGTCGCAGCCCCACAACAGCCCAGAGTTCCAGAGCTGGGAGAAGTCCCCATAACTATGGGCTGTAAAAACCCTTGGGGATTGTGTCTGAGTGACAGGGAGGCTGCTGGAGACCCAGGCAGTTCCACTTTAAGGGCCAGTAAACAAACTTAAACAGTCCTGCTCCCTCTGGCTCCTGTGCTGGGCAGTGGGTTGAGGGCTCTAGGGACACACAAGGAGAAACTGGATAGTCTGGTATTGGAGCAAGAACTCAAGGGTGGCTTTCTCTCAGATGGGAGTGCTCACATAGTTTATAGTTTCTATGCTGGGACCTCCCCCATCGCAGAGCTGACTGGCAGCCATATCTGAGTTTCCATCAGCCTGGCTCACACTGTTCACTCCACCTGGTGATTCTCTGAGACTCTGCCCTACCCAAGCTGTTTGCAGCAGCTTTTCCATATGAATGGCCTGTCTGGGCTCAGGCTTCAGATCTTGTTAAAATCTCTCAAATAGCCCTAGCTGGTTTGGCTTCAAGGATAGAGCATCAGCCTGCAGACTAGAAGGTACTGGGTTCGATTCTGGTCAAAGGCACATGCCCAGGTTTCGGGCTTGATCCCCAGTAGGGGGCATGCAAGAGGCAGCCAATCGCCGAAACTGGTTTGGCTCAGTGGATAGAGCGTCAGCCTGTGGACTGAAGGGTCCCGGGTTAGATTCTGGTCAGGGGCATGTACCTTGGTTACGGGCACATCCCCAGTGGGGAATGTGCAGGAGGCAGTTGATCGATGACTTTCTCTCATCGATGTTTCTAACTCTCTATCTCTCTCCCTTCCTCTCTGTGAAAAAGCAATAAAATATATATTTTTTAAAAAGAGGCAGCCAATCAATAATTCTATCTCATCATTGATGCTTCTATCTCTCTCTCCCCTCTCCCTTCCTCTCTGAAATCAATAATATATATAAAATCTCTCAAACAAGCAGCAGCAGGTGTCAGTGTTCTATTCCTACCAGTAAGAGACCCAAGACCTGGCACTAGCACCAGCCTGCCTGCTTCATAGCTGGGCCTTGACTGGGCACTTCCAAGCCCAATACAAGCAGTAGCCATCTGCAGATCTCTCAGCAGCTCCTGTAAGGTGGCCTCAGGCAGTGGCTGACTTTGCACCTATCAGGAAGCCCCAGATTCAGTGTGTCTGGTGGACAGCTTCAGACAATATCACATTACAACTCTACACATCCACAGTGACACACTCAGGGGGCAGACTCAGTGAACACCAAGCCCCACTGAAGCAAGTCCTACTCCACAGGGGAGCCTCTGCACAGCAGCGCTTCCACTTAGTCACAGCTGGTCCTCACAGCCAATGGGCCTGGAGGCAACTCCTCCCAGTGATGCCAACAGTAATCAAAAAAGGTTTCTTACAGCATCTGAGACAAAAGAAGCGCTTAATAAACATTAACCGCTATTGTCTTTTTAATTGTGTCGTCATTATTATTTTAAAAGGAGAATTTCTCATTCACACTCTTTGCTTGGCACAGAGGAAGCAATCAGTAAACATTCGCTGAGTGAATGAACTGTGTGTATGGAGACAGTATGGAAGGTGTCGATATAAGAGTTAGGTCACATTCACGTAGGAAGCGGCCTCATGGACCTTCCATCCTGGCAGAGGAAATGGCATGTAATCACCTCACCCGCGGCCTAGAGAGCGGTGTCTGCGAGCTGAAACTCCGGAGAAGCAGGAGACCAGAATGGGGGTGAGGATGCAAAGGGCACGAGGAGGTCCTGACTGCATCTGAGGAGTGTGGTCCCTTATTTTGTGGGTGGGAGCCGGTGAAGAGCTCCTGTGGGGTGAGGGCAGGGCCTGGTGAAGGCAGGCAGCACAGGGAGGGGCGGGCCCAGTAACAATGCAGAGGCCCTGTGAGAAGACTGGAGTTCAAGTCTGCGTTGATAAGGTGCACGCCAGCAGTAACATGGCGCTGACCAACTTTTCTTTGGTCTGGATAGACTTCTTAGAGGAGATGAATCCTAACCTACTTAAAAAGGGAAATAAAAAAGATGAAAAGAACTATCCCAGGTATTTCCATTTTATTTATTTATTTATTTATTTATTTATTTATTTATTTATTTAAAATATATTTTTATTGATTTTGTACAGAGAGGAAAGGAGAGAGATAGAGAGTTAGAAACATCGATGAGAGAGAGTCATCGATCAGCTGCCTCTTGCACACCCCCTTACTGGGGATGTGCCTGCAACCAAGGTACATGCCCCCGACCGGAATCGAACCTGAGACCCTTCAGTCCCCAAGCCGACGCTCTATCCATTGAGCCAAACCGGTCCCGGCTCCATTTTATTTTTAAAATTCATACATATATATTAGATTCCCGAGAGAAAGGGAGAGGGAGAGATAGAAACATTAATAAGAGAGAATCATTGATCAGCTGCCTCCTGCACACCCCTTTCTGGGTATCGACCTGGGCGTGTGCCCTTGACTAGAATCAAACCCTGGACCCTTCAGTCCACAGGCCAACAATCTATCCATTGAGCCAATCTGGCTTAGGGCCAGGCATTTTCATTTTAAAAAAATATATATTTTATTGATTTTTTACAGAGAGGAAGAGAGAGAGATAGAGAGTTGGAAACATCGATGAGAGAGAATCATCGTTCAGCTGCCTCTTGCACATCCCCTACTGGGGATGTGCCTGCAACCAAGGTATATGCCCTTGACCGGAATCGAACCTGGCACCTTTCAGTCTGCAGGCCAACATTCTATCAACTGAGCCAAACCGGTTTTGGCAAGGCATTTTCATTTTAAAAAGTGATTTTATTTATTTACTTGGGTTTTTTAAAATTTGGTAGCATTGGTAAATAATATATACATTTCTGGTATATAACCTTTTTTTAATTTTTCTTTTTATTGATTTCAGAGAGGAGGAGAGAGGGACAGAGAGAGAGATAGAATCACCCATGATGAAAGAGAATCATGGATTGGCTGCCTCCTGCACCCCCCTACTGGGAATCAAGCCCAAAACCTGGGCATGTGCCCTTGACCTGGTACCAAACTGTGACCTCCTGTTTCATAGGTCGACGCTCACCACTGAGCCACTCTGGCCAGGCTCATATAACCTTCTACTTTGAAATCTGTATACTCTATTGCATGCTTACCACCAAAAGTCTGGCTTCCTCTATTACCACATATTTGGCCCTTTCTGCCCTTCCCCACGTAACCACCATTCTGATGTTTGCATCAGAGTTTGTTTTTGTTGTGCTAGCTCATTTATTACTTTTTGTTTTATATTTCACATATGAGAGAAGTCAGATGGTTTTGTCCTTTTCTGTCTGACTTATTTCACTTACCACAATATCCTCGAGATCCAACCATGTTGTTACAAGTGACAATCTTCCTTCTTTGGCTGAGTAGCATTCTACTGTGTGTGTGTGTGTGTGTGTGTGTGTGTGTGTGTGTGTGTGTGTGCGCGCGCGCGCAGCACATCATCACCCATTCATCTGTCAATGGACACGAGCTGCTTCCATACCTTGGCTGTTGTAAACAATATCTCAGTGAATATAGGGGTGTATTTATCTTTTTGAATCAGTGTTTTGGATTTCTTCAGATAAATACCCAAAGAGGAGTTGGTGGGTCATTTTGCAAGGACCCTCCATACTGTTTTTCACAGTGGCTGCACCGATTTATAACCCACCAACAGTGCACAGGGACCCCTTTCTCCACATTCTTGCCAACACTGTGTGCCTTTTGGACAATACTGGTTCTGAAAGGGGCAAGGCAATATCTCTGGCTTTGATCTGTGGCTTTGATCTGCATTTTCATATTTATTTATTTATTATTAAATTGTTATCTGTGTACATATCTTACCATTGCCCCCCCCCCCCCATACATGCCCTCCCTCCCCAGAGTTTTGTGTCCATTGGTTGTACTTATATGCATGTATACAAGTCCTTCGGTTGATCTCTTATCTCGCCCAGATCTCCCCACCCTCCCCGCTGTAATTTGACAGTCTGCTTGTTGCTTTACTGTCTCAGTATCTATCTTTCGGTTCATCAGTTTATAATGTCCTTTATTATCCATAAATGAGTGAGGTCAAGTGGTGTTTCTCTTTCATTGACTGGCTTATTTCACTCAGCATGATGATGTTCTCCAATTCCATCCAGGTTGCTGCAAATGATAAGAATTCTTTCTTTTTTATGGCAGCATAGTATTCCATTGTGTAGATGTACCATAGATTTTGGATCCAGTCATCTGCTGATTGGCATCTAGGCTGTTTCCAAATTTTAGCTATTATAAATTGTGCTGCTATGAGCATAGGGGCGCATATATCCTTTTTGATTGGTGTTTCTAGTATCTTAGGATATATTCCTAAGAGTGGGATTACTGGGTCAATTGGGAGTTCCATTTTCAGTTTTTTGAGCAAGTTCCATACTGTTCTCCACAGTGGTTGCACCAGCCTGCATTCCCACCAGCAGTGCACGAGGGTTCCTTTTTTTTTCACATCCTTGCCAACACTTGTTTGTTGATTTGTTGATGTTGGCCATTCTGACAGGTGTGAGATGGTACTGCATTGTTGTTTTGATTTGCATCTCTCGGATAATTAGTGACTTTGAGCATGTTTTCATGTGCCTCTTGGCCTTCCTTCTGTCTTCTTTTGAAAATATTCTATTTAGGTCCATTGCCCATTTAAAAAAAATATATATTTTATTGATTTTTCACAGAGAGGAAGAGAGAGGGACAGAGAGCCAGAAACATCGATGAGAGAGAATCATCAATCAGCTGCCTCCTGCACACCCCCCACTGGGGATGTGCCCACAACCAAGGCACATGCCCTTGACTGGAATCGAACCTGGGACCCTTCAGTCCGAAGCCGATGCTCTATCCACTGAGCCAAACCGGTTTCGGCCCATTGCCCATTTTTTAATTGGCTCATTTATCTTCCTTCAATTAAGTTGTGTAAGCTTCCGAAACAGGTTTGGCTCAATGGGTAGAGTGTCAGCTTGGGGACTGAAGGGTCCCAGGTTCGATTCCGGTCAAGGGCATGTACCTTGGTTGCGGGCATATCCCCAGTAGGGGGTGTGCAAGAGGCAACTGATCGATGACTCTCTCCCATCGATGTTTCTAACTATCTCTCTCCCTTCTTCTCTGTATAAAATCAATAAAATATATTTAAAAAAAAAAAGTTTTGTAAGCTGTCTGTAGATGTTGGAGATTAAACCTTTATCAGGGATAACATTTGCAAATATGTTCTCCCATACAGTGGGCTATCTTATTGTTTGTTGAGGGTTTCTTTTGCTGTAAAAAAGCTTTTTATTTTGATGTAGTCCCATTGTTTATTTTCTCTTTGGCTTCCATTGCCCTAGGGGCAGTATCAGTGAAGGAGTTCTTTTGGCATATGTCTGAGATTTTGCTGCCTGTGGAAGATCTGCATTTTCTTAATGATGAGAGGTGGTGAGCATCTTTTCACACAGGCCTCTCCGTTTTGAGTTCTGTTTTCTAGAATTCCACAACGGGTTGAGTGAAGTCACTGGATAGGCCCTTTCCTTTAAAGATGGTCTTAACTCCCCAGAAATAGGTGGAGGACAGAAGTATTAAGTCTAAGGTAATGCCTGTGAAGCTAATTAAAATAACTGCACTGGCTCCTCTAAGGTTTATTAAGTCTGTTGTGATTTGGGGATTTGCACTTTATTTCTCCACCTGGCCTATTTCCTGTTTCTAAGGGACTTTCGTCACCATGGCAACATAAACAAATACAACTAGTTTCCTTTGGACCGCTGCTTCCGCCCTGAGCTCTGTCCTCTGCTCTCTCTCACAGCCACTCCCCAGAACCCTCAGTGAGCCTTCGCCTGGCGCTGGGACCTAGCCCACCGTTCTCTCCGGAGGCTGTGCACGTGTGCGTGTGTGTGAGCAGCGAGGGTGCTGCCACCCACTGAAACTCTTGGGAAGTAACCTCCCACCACTGGAACTCACTCCTGAAAAGACTCCATTTCTTTTATGGAGCTATATTCACTGAAAATTGGAGTCTGGCCCGGCCAGCGTGGCTCAGGGATTGAGCATGACCTAGGAGATGAGGGTTCAATTCCCGGTCAAGGACACATGCCAGGGTTGCAGGCTTGATCCCCAGTGGGGGGCGTGCAGGAGGCAGCCGATCAATGATTCTCTGTCATCATTGATGTTTCTATCGCTCTCTCCCTCTTCCTTCCTCTCTGAAATCAATAAAAGAAACTGGAATCTGTATAAGGAAATAGTCATAAATTTTTACAAGTAGGAATATAAGTAGCACAGAGCATCAAGGAAGTAGTGAGGTGTGTACAAGTTGGTACAAAATAGCGATCCAAAACCACAAAGGATCTTGGGAAAAAAGAATCCATGTACCTCGCAGCCGAATTATAAGCTACCTGGATTGGGAGAACCAACAAAGGCTGGAAGATTTACAAATGAACAATGTACACCTATTCTTTCTCTTTCCTTCTTTTCACTCTCTCCTCTTCTTCCTGATAGAGTCTTAACTTGGAATAAGATCTGATCGTGCTTCCTGACCTCCCTCGGGGATGTGCTGCGGATCAGCTGAGGGAAAATCCCTGGGAAGTCCGGAGGCGACAGGACAGCACTGGCTGAGCCGGTGGGGCGAGGAGGGCGGGGGGCTGGGTGGGACGTGGCTCCCGGGCTCAGCTAGCAGCCCAGGGTCAGCTCAGCTGGCAGCCCAGGGCGAGCCTCGTGCCCAGAGCGAGTTCTGCCAACACATGCCTTTGAGGAGGAAGCTGCAGGGAGAGCTCACAGGTTAAGACAGCCGAAACCAGTGTGGCTCAGTGGATAGAGCGTCGGCCTGCGGACTGAAAGGTCCCAGGTTCGATTCCGGTCAAGGGCATGTATCTTAGTTGCAGGCACATCCCCAGTAGGGGCTGTGCAGGAGGCAGCTGATCGATGTTTCTCTCCCATCGATGTTTCTAACTTTCTATCCCTTTCTCTTCCTCTCTGTAAAAAATCCATAAAATACCTTTGTTTTTTTAAAGAAAGAAAAAAGGTTAAAGACAGACCTCCTGCCAGAGGGTGTTTATGCCCCAGTGCGGGCTGAGAGGGTGTATTTTTAGGGCCATAAGTTCTGGCCAAACAAGCTGAGCACAAAAACAGGCGTGTTGTCCTCCTGCAATGGACCCGCCCAGCCAATATCCCGCCTCTGAGAGTGGAACCGAAACCTGGCTCACCAGCGAAGCTTACTGGATACCTGACTGCTTCAGTCTCGCTGTGGGCTGAATTGTAGTAAATCAACATCTTCCTGTTACATTAACTTCCTAGAGGGCAGTTCCTGTGAGATCTCAACCTGGAGCTTCGGGAAAAGCCATCTGGACAGCGTTCCACACGTAGGCAAGCACTACCTTTTCAATGTCTATAATTTTTTTTCTAAATTGATGACAATGGGGTATATTCATTTTTTAAAACTCTTTGTACACTAAATGTCTCAGGATGCTGTAGTTTTAAGGTAAGGTTTCATAGTTTTATTTTTTTCTGTTACTTTTCCTGTTATGGGCTCTCACTTCTCTTTGCTGGTAGGGCAGAGCTTACTTCTAGATCCTCTTCTCTAATAAACTTTCTTCTTAAAAAAATACATTTTTATTAACTTTCTAGAGAGAGGAAGGGAGAGGGAGAGGTGAAACATCAATGAGAGTGAGAGAGAAAGAAACCTGGATCAGTTGCCTCCCTCTCGCCTCCTACTGGGGATCAAGCTCATAACCCTGACATGTGCCCTAACTGGGATGGAACCACAACCTCCTGGGTCATAGGTTGATGCTCAGCCCCTGAGCCACACCTGCAGAGCTTCTGATGCACTTTCGGACGTGCTTTGGGTAGATAATGATTGTTACTCACATTCGCATCACACTTCACCAACTATAGAGTGCTCCTCAGACCTTCCCCTGACATCACTGTCTGTCTGTCACAGCCCCGGTCTGGGCTGGCCAATCAGAATACTCACATCCCGCCGAGACTGGTTTGGCTCAATGGATAGAGCGTGGGTTTGGGGACTGAAAGGTCCCGGGTTCGATTCCGGTCAAGGGGCATGTACCTTGGTTGCGGGCACATCCCCAGTAGGGGGTGTGCAAGAGGCAGCTGATCGATGACTCTCTCATCGATGTTTCTAACTCTCTATCTCTCTCCCTTCCTCTCTGTACAAAATCAATAAAATATATTAAAAAAAAAAAAAAAAAGAATACTCACATCCCTTGTCAGTCCAGGTGGGCACACGACCCAGGCTGGCCTCTCAGAGTCTCCGGAGTGGCCAGGGAAGATCCTGCTGAGGCTCATTCTGCCGCTGTAAGAAGCAGGCTGCCTGGCGCTGCCCTCGCCCATGGATTGTCACAAAGCGTGGCACACGGGGAACAGCCGAGAGAGACAGGCCTGGCAGACCTGCGGGTGCCACCTAACGCAGAGGAGAGGCTCTCCGGCCCGGGCCGAGGGCGAGGCCGGCTGCAGAGGAGCCGCGACCGGCCCGACTCACAAAGGAGCACATTTGGGACAGACAGGGTGGCTGTGCTCGGACCCTGACACACACACACACACACACACACACACACACACAGATACTCACACACAGAGACACACACACACACAGAGATACTCACACACAGAGACACATGCACATGCACACACACACATGCGCATACACACGCACACGCACACACACATGCATGCACACACACTCAGAAACACACTCACACACAGAGACACACACAAAGACACAGACACATGTGCACACACACGCACACGTGCACACACAGACATACACATGCACGCACACGCACTCACACAGACACACACTCACACACACAGAGACACAGACACATACACAGACACTCACACACAGAGACACAGACACATGCACATCCACACACACATGCACACACGCACACATGTACACACACATGCACACACACTCACACAAACACTCACACACAGAGACACACACAGACACTCACACACAGAGATACTCACACACAGAGACACAGACACATGCACATGCACACACACACACAGAGACATAGACACATGCACATGCACACACACAGACACACACACAGACACACACACACAGATACACAGACACATGCACATGCACGCACACACACGCACACACATGCACGCACACACATTCACACACAGAGACACACACGCACACGCGCACACACACATGCACACACTCAGAAACACACACACAGATACTCACACACAGAGACACAGACACATGCACACACACACAGAGGCACTGACACATGCACATGCACACACACAGACACACACACACACAGACACACACACAGATACTCACATACACAGAGACACAGACACATGCACATGCACACACACACATGCACACGTGCACACGTGCACACACACTCACACAGACTCTCACACACACACAGACACACACAGACACTCACACAGACACTCACACACACACAGACACACACAGACACTCACACACAGAGACACAGACACATGCACTCACACACACACACACACCTGTCTGCTTTCTTTTCTTTGTCAGTCCTCACCGAGGACACCTTTCCATCGGTTTTCAGGGAGAGTGGAAGGGAGAGGGAGAGACAGAGAGAAGCATCGGTGTGAGAGAGACACATCAATCGGTTGCGTTCTGCACGCTCCCTGACCAGGGCCAGGAAACCTGCAACCCGGGAAGATGCCCTTGACTGGAATTGAACCCAGGACCCTTCAGTGTGATGCTCTATCCACTGAGCCAAACCGGCCAGGGCCCTAGTCAGTTTTCTTTAAAGTAGTTTTTTCCGGTTTGTTTTGGTCTCTCCATAGAAGAGAACTCCCTCAGCTTCCACGCAGTCCCTGGTTTTGTGAGTGTGTATGGGGGGGGGGGCAGGGAGGGGAACTCTGCTTCCATCTGGGTCCTGGGCTGACCGCCGCGCTGTCTGAGGAACACCAGAGGCAGCACCTGCGTCTCCTCTGATTCACCTGCTCGGAAGCCGGACCAGCTCCCTGTTGGCTCGGGAAGAGGATGGAGCTGCCCAGCTGCTGGGGCGGTGGGCGTCGGCGGCACAGTAAGCGGACTGGCCACCAGCTGTGTGCAGTCACCCCACCGCCCCTTCCAGAGGCGCCGGGGTTGGGCACTGCCCGGGGACGCGAGCAGCGAGCTGCTTCGGGCTTCTCCCACCGGCCAGGCTGCAGCTGCCGTCCCGCTGGCTGGTTACCATGCACCCGGTCCTCCGGGTCCTTAGAGTTCTGGAAAAATCTTTCCTGTCATTTAGGGAGTTTTGAAGGGAATGAAATTAAATGTGGGTTTAATCTGGCATCTCTTACTGGAACTCAAATTTTAACTTCCAGGGTTTTTTGTTGTTGTTTTTCTTAATTTTAGAAAGAGGAAGAGAGGGGGAGAGAGGGAGGGAGGGAGAGAGAGAAACATCGATCAGCTGCCTTCTGTGCAAACTGATCCGGGATCAAATTCACAACCTGGGTATGTGCCCTGACCCACAACTGAACCTTTTTTTTAAAAAGTCCTCACCCAAGGATATTTTCCATTGGTTTTTAGAGAGTGAAGGGAAGGGAGGAGAGGGGGAGAGAGAGAAAGAGAGAGAAATAGGAACAAAAGAGAGACACACTAACTTGTTGCCTCCTGCAACCAAGGTACTGCCCTTGACTTCTAGCTATAAATAAGCTTTGGCTTTTCCCTAGCTTCACTTCCAGTTCACCTCCAGGCCCATTGACTCCTCCGCCCACCTCTCTCAGGTCTGTCCCTGCCCCCCTCCACATTGATCCCAGCTCAAACCTTCATTTCTCACCGGATCACCTCCGTCTTCCTGCCTCTAGTTGAGCTCCATTCCCTGTATTCTAATATCTTTTTCTAAATACAAATATGATCATGACACTCCACTGCTGAAAGCCCTTTCCTGGGTTTATTAAATATATATATATATATATATATATATATATATATATATATATATATATATATATATTTAATCCTCACCTGAGGATATTGTTTCCATTGATTTTAAGAGAGAGTAGAATGAAGGGAGGAGGGAGAAAGAGAGAGAAACAATAACATGAGAGATACATCAATTGGTTGCCTCCCCAACCAGAGCTGGGGATCAAACTTGCAGTGGAGGTACCTTCCCTTGACAGAATCCAACCCACAACCATTTGGTGTACTGGCTGGCTCTCTAACCACTGAGCGAACCAGCCAGGCCCCAGGGCCGTGGTTTTAAATTTTGAATCTGAATGATTGCAGGTGAGTGTGTGTTCATAGGCTTCAGCACTCCTTCCTGTGTTACATTCACTTAGGTCACCTGACTTGCTTATTATTATTATTTTAATTTTCACCCAAAGATATGTTTATTGATTTGAGAGAGTAACATCCATGTGCCTTCAGTATGTGTCCCAGCCTCTACATATGTACCCGGAGTGAGGATTGAACCAGCACCCTCTGGTGTATGGGAGGGTGCTCCAACCACTGAGCCACCAGGCCTCCTGCCCTGCTTCTGACCACCAGCTTTAATTTCCATTGTCACAGGGCAAACCACACACTCTGATCTGCAAGACACTTCTTTGTTTTGTTAATCCTCACGCTGGGGTGCTTTTCCGCCTGGGTTTTTAGAGAGTGGGCGGGAGACTGCATGCATCCCTTTGTTGGTGCAGTGTGTTCACATGGCCGCGGGTGAGCAACCTCAGGGCCCGCCACAGGTGAGGGGCTGAGACAGAAGCCAGGGGGAGGTTATCCGCCCGCACCAGGAAGCCGTACCATTTGCGACATAGCAGACGGACCTAGAGGGATTACTCGTGCAACAAGCCAGACACAGACAAACCCCACACGATGCCTCTGACTAGTACATGGATCTGAAGAACCAAACAAACTGGCAAACAAAGCAGAAACAGACTCAGACCAGGAAGCACACTGTGGGTGGCCAGATGGTGGTGGGGTTGGAGGACCAGGGGAGAAGGTGCCAGGATTAAATGCGAATTGGGGGCTTTTATGCAGGACCAGCAGGTCCCTCATTGGGGAGGAGGAGGAGAGAAGACCAGACAGAGACTGTGGCCTGTGACCGCCTGGGCCCAGCCCGCCTTCCATCTCACTCCCTTCTTCGCATTCCCGCAGCCGGCGGGTCTACTCACTGTTACGCCCAGACTTCGTGATCCCCAAGGACCACCAGGGATCCGAGTCTGATGCAATAAACAAAAGAGCCTGTACCATGCTAGCATGGGCCCCCCACTCACGCCAGCAGCATGGCGGAAGAGAGCGAATTTCTTCCAGTCCAGGGGTTTTACTCCGGTCGATGGTGATGTCACTGCCTCGGCTAACCCTGATTGGTTGGGTGAGGGCTAGGGATAACTCCGCCCTGCGGGGCGGAGTCGGGAGCTCATCCTCGCCCCGCCCTGCCCTCTCATTTCCCCCCTTGTCTAATGTGCCTAGTCAAATCATTGACTCAGCCTACTTCCTTTCAGCGTAAACAACAAATACAGTTACCAAGACCCTTAGTACCACAGTTCCCATCAGTATTGTCCTCACTAAGTCCAGTTCCTCTCCTGCAGGCATCAGTTCTCCTCCTGGCTTGTAGTTGCCAGGATCCAGGCCATGCAGGAACTGGGAGTCATGTAGTCAGGTCTGGGTGCCATCTACTTCAACAGCAGTGGGCGTGCTCAGGATAACAGTGCAGCATCCCTTTGAGTCCTTGGGCAGCGAATTTCTTCACCCACATTGAGTTCCGGGGCTACAGGGTCTGCGGTGGGCACTGGCAGTGCATCTGGAACAAGCAAACTGCAGAACCTGTAAGGACTTGAGCAAGGGAATGGTTACCATACATGATCCCCTCCCAAAAAGGGGAAACTTGTCCCAGTAAGGGGTACACCTGGCCTCAAAGAGGGCAAAGGACAGGGGGTTGGTCCAATTTTCACCGATTCTAGGACACATTTAATTAAATCCCTTTTTCTAGAGTCTCACTTTTCCTGTCTTAAGGCTAGAGCTATACTCTGAGATACCTTAGCTACCAAGGTGGGGCTGTTATCTGATACTGGCAGCCCAAATCTATAATCTCCTGGAGTAATCTCTTGACTGCTCTCCTGGGGAAGTTCCCTGGACCCGAATTCCCAGGGGGACCCCCTTACCTTGCTTAGCATTTACCTGTGCACAGACAATACTTCTAGCAACTCTGCCTCACAGAAGTTCAGAAGTTTTGGTGACACTTAACCTGGTGTCACCGGGCAACTTGACCTAGAGCCTCTGGGACCAACAGTCTTGTCATCTGGAGGGTCCATCAACCATCTGGTCCTTCAGTGGCTTGCTTCTGTTCAACCGATTCCTTCCGGCTACAGTTGGTAACCCTCTTTTCTCTGTGGATGGCACAGTGTCTCCATCAAAGGGCCCGGATTAAGGCCAAAAGTTCTGGAACTGTGCCCAAATGGTGTGGTCCAGAGTGACTACCACTGCCCCTGCATATCAGGTCCCATTCTGAACATAACTGCTCCCATCCGTGAACAGTACCTTGTCGTCTGTTACCTCTGTGCAGTCATGAATGGGTTCCTCCATCATCATCTGGAAGCAGGCTGGCAGGGTTGATGGCCAGAGTCTTATGAATGCGGACACAGGGCTGGTCCAGGAGAAAAGCCTGACCCATCCAGGTTAGCTCCTGGTCCAGAGTCCACTTATCTGCCTCCTTCACCAGCAATGCTGTGGTGGCCACTGCCTGGAAGCATGCTGGCCACCCCGCTGCCACAGGGTCCAGTCTCTTGGACAGATAGGCAACAGGTCTCTTCCAGGGACCTAGAGTCTGAGTGAGAACCCCTTTGGCAAAGCCTCTTACCTCACTCACGTAGAGGTGGAAAGGCTTCATGACGTCTGGAAAGGCTAGGGCAGCTGCTGAGATGAGAGCCTCCTTTAGCTCCTCAAAGGCCCATTGTCCAGTTCAGCGGCCGCTTTCCTTCAGTACATGTTCCTTCTTAGGTCCATAGTCCTTCTTCGATGTCCAAGGATGCTCCCTGCTTTCTACAATAAACATACTAATTCCTTCCTATTAGTTGCTGACCTTTTAATTTCAAATCAATTTTTAAATTTTTTTTCTATATAACTATGCCTCAAATTTTAAAGGTAAGGGAGGAGGGAGCAGGTCCAGTACTCTGTTCCCAAGCCTCAAGCCGCTTGAAATTTAAAATGCCACATTTTTCCTACAGATACTGTTACGCCCAGACTTCGTGATCCCCACGGACCACCAGGGAGCCGAGTCCGATGCAATAAACAAAAGAGCCTTTTCCATGCTAGCATGGGCCCCCCCACTCACGCCAGCAGCATGGCGGAAGAGAGAGAATGTCTTCCAGTCCAAAGGTTTTACTCCGGTCGATGGTGATGTCACTGCCTCGGCTAATCCTGATTGGTTGGGTGAGGGCTAGGGATAACTCCGCCCTGCGGGGCGGAGTCGGGATCTCATCCTCACCCCGCCCAGCCTTCTCATTCCCCCCTTGTCTCATGTGCCTAGTCAAATCATTGACTCAGCCTACTTCCTTTCAGCATAAACAACAAATACAGTTACCAAGACCCTTAGTACCACAGTTCCCATCAGTATTGTCCTCACTAAGTCCAGTTCCTCTCCTGCAGGCATCAGTTCTCCTCTTGGCCTGTAGTTGCCAGGATCCAGGCCATGCAGGAACTGGGAGTCATGTAGTCAGGTCTGAGTGCCATCTACTTCAACAGCAGTGGGTGTGCTCAGAATAACAGTGCAGCATCCCTTTGAGTCCTTGGGCAGCAAATTTCTTCACCCATATTGAGTTCCGGGGCTACAGGGTCTGCGGTGGGCACTGGCAGTGCATCTGGAACAAGCAAACTGCAGAACCTGTAAGGACTTGAGCAAGGGAATGGTTACCATACATGATCCCCTCCCAAAAAGGGGAACCTTGTCCTAGTAAGGGGTACACCTGGCCCTCAAGAGGGCAAAGGACAGGGGGTTGGTCCAATTTTCACCGATTCTAGGACACATTTAATTAAATCCCTTTTTCTAGAGTCTCACTTTTCCTGTCTTAAGGCTAGAGCTATACTCTGAGATACCTTAGCTACCAAGGTGGGGCTGTTATCTGATACTGGCAGCCCAAATCTATAATCTCTTGGAGTAATCTCTTGACTACTATAGAGGCAGTTTCTGTCTTAGTGGAGTATACTTCAACCTAATCTGAAGTGTCTACAAAAACTAGACCTTAATGCTGGTGGTTTAATCTTCGAAATCCACCTACCAGCGCTTTCCTGGGGAAGTTCCCTGGGACCCGAATTCCCAGGGGGACCCCCTTACCCTTGCTTAGCACTTACCTGTGTACAGACAATACTTCTAGCAACTCTGCCTCACAGAAGTTCAGAAGTTTTGGTGACACTTAACCTGGTGTCACCGGGCAACTTGACCTAGAGCCTCTGGGACCAACAGTCTTGTCATCTGGAGGGTCCATCAACCATCTGGTCCTTCAGTGGCTTGCTTCTGTTCAACCGATTCCTTCCGGCTACAGTTGGTAACCCTCTTTTCTCTGTGGATGGCACAGTGTCTCCATCAAAGGGCCCGGATTAAGGCCAAAAGTTCTGGAACTGTGCCCAAATGGTGTGGTCCAGAGTGACTGCCACTGCCCCTGCATATCAGGTCCCATTCTGAACATAACTGCTCCCATCCGTGAACAGTACCTTGTCGTCTGTTACCTCTGTGCAGTCATGAATGGGTTCCTCCATCATCATCTGGAAGCAGGCTGGCAGGGTTGATGACCACAGTCTTATGAATCCGGACACAGGGCTGGTCCAGGAGAAAAGCCTGACCCATCCAGGTTAGCTCCTGATCTAGAGTCCACTTATCTGCCTCCTTCACCAGCAATGCTGTGGTGGCCACTGCCTGGAAGCACGCTGGCCACCCCGCTGCCACAGGGTCCAGTCTCTTGGACAGATAGGCAACAGGTCTCTTCCAGGGACCTAGAGTCTGAGTGAGAACCCCTTTGGCAAAGCCTCTTACCTCACTCACGTAGAGGTGGAAAGGCTTCATGACGTCTGGAAAGGCTAGGGCAGCTGCTGAGATGAGAGCCTCCTTTAGCTCCTCAAAGGCCCATTGTCCAGTTCAGCGGCCGCTTTCCTTCAGTACATGTTCCTTCTTAGGTCCATAGTCCTTCTTCGATGTCCAAGGATGCTCCCTGCTTTCTACAATAAACATACTAATTCCTTCCTATTAGTTGCTGGCCTTTTAATTTCAAATCAATTTTTAAATTTTTTTTCTATATAACTATGCCTCAAATTTTAAAGGCAAGGGAGGAGGGAGCAGGTCCAGTACTCTGTTCCCAAGCCTCAAGCCGCTTGAAATTTAAAATGCCACATTTTTCCTACAGATACTGTTACGCCCAGACTTCGTGATCCCCACGGACCACCAGGGAGCCGAGTCCGATGCAATAAACAAAAGAGCCTTTTCCATGCTAGCATGGGCCCCCCCACTCACGCCAGCAGCATGGCGGAAGAGAGAGAATGTCTTCCAGTCCAGGGGTTTTACTCCGGTCGATGGTGATGTCACTGCCTCGGCTAATCCTGATTGGTTGGGTGAGGGCTAGGGATAACTCCGCCCTGCGGGGCGGAGTCGGGATCTCATCCTCACCCCGCCCAGCCTTCTCATTCCCCCCTTGTCTCATGTGCCTAGTCAAATCATTGACTCAGCCTACTTCCTTTCAGCATAAACAACAAATACAGTTACCAAGACCCTTAGTACCACAGTTCCCATCAGTATTGTCCTCACTAAGTCCAGTTCCTCTCCTGCAGGCATCAGTTCTCCTCTTGGCCTGTAGTTGCCAGGACCCAGGCCATGCAGGAACTGGGAGTCATGTAGTCAGGTCTGAGTGCCATCTACTTCAACAGCAGTGGGTGTGCTCAGAATAACAGTGCAGCATCCCTTTGAGTCCTTGGGCAGCAAATTTCTTCACCCATATTGAGTTCCGGGGCTACAGGGTCTGCGGTGGGCACTGGCAGTGCATCTGGAACAAGCAAACTGCAGAACCTGTAAGGACTTGAGCAAGGGAATGGTTACCATACATGATCCCCTCCCAAAAAGGGGAACCTTGTCCTAGTAAGGGGTACACCTGGCCCTCAAGAGGGCAAAGGACAGGGGGTTGGTCCAATTTTCACCGATTCTAGGACACATTTAATTAAATCCCTTTTTCTAGAGTCTCACTTTTCCTGTCTTAAGGCTAGAGCTATACTCTGAGATACCTTAGCTACCAAGGTGGGGCTGTTATCTGATACTGGCAGCCCAAATCTATAATCTCTTGGAGTAATCTCTTGACTACTATAGAGGCAGTTTCTGTCTTAGTGGAGTATACTTCAACCTAATCTGAAGTGTCTACAAAAACTAGACCTTAATGCTGGTGGTTTAATCTTCGAAATCCACCTACCAACGCTTTCCTGGGGAAGTTCCCTGGGACCCGAATTCCCAGGGGGACCCCCTTACCCTTGCTTAGCACTTACCTGTGTACAGACAATACTTCTAGCAACTCTGCCTCACAGAAGTTCAGAAGTTTTGGTGACACTTAACCTGGTGTCACCGGGCAACTTGACCTAGAGCCTCTGGGACCAACAGTCTTGTCATCTGGAGGGTCCATCAACCATCTGGTCCTTCAGTGGCTTACTTCTGTTCAGCCGATTCCTTCCGGCTGCAGTTGGTAAACCTCTTTTCTCTGTGGATGGCACAGTGTCTCCATCAAAGGGCCCGGATTAAGGCCAAAAGTTCTGGAACTGTGCCCAAATGGTGTGGTCCAGAGTGACTACCACTGCCCCTGCATATCAGGTCCCATTCTGAACATAACTGCTCCCATCCGTGAACAGTACCTTGTCGTCTGTTACCTCTGTGCAGTCATGAATGGGTTCCTCCATCATCATCTGGGAGCAGGCTGGCAGGGTTGATGGCCAGAGTCTTATGAATCCGGACACAGGGCTGGTCCAGGAGAAAAGCCTGACCCATCCAGGTTAGCTCCTGGTCTAGAGTCCACTTATCTGCCTCCTTCACCAGCAATGCTGTGGTGGCCACTGCCTGATAGGCAACAGGTCTCTTCCAGGGACCTAGAGTCTGAGTGAGAACCTCTTTGGCAAAGCCTCTTACCTCACTCATGTAGAGGTGGAAAGGCTTCATGACGTCTGGAAAGGCTAGGGCAGCTGCTGAGATGAGAGCCTCCTTTAGCTCCTCAAAGGTCCATTGTCCAGTTCAGCAGCTGCGTTCCTTCTGTACATGTTTCTTCTGAGGTCCATAGTCCTTCTTCGATGTCCAAGGATGCTCCCTGCTTTCTACAATAAACATACTAATTCCTTCCTATTAGTTGCTGGCCTTTTAATTTCAAATCAATTTCTAAACTTTCTTTCTATATAACTATGCCTCAAATTTTAAAGAAAAGGCAAGGGAGGAGGGAGCAGGTCCAATACTCTGTTCCCAGGCCTCCAGCCGCTTGAAATTTAAAATGCCACATTTTTCCTACAGATATAGATCTATCTGCATTTCCCCCCGCAGAACATCGGTGAAAATTGTCCAAGCAGTTGCAGGGGGTTAAATCATACAAATAATTGTTTTAACACAATTCTAAATAAATTATAAACCTTTGTGATGAAGTCTACTTAAAACTACGCACATGACTGAAACCAAAAATGATTCCCAAAGTTTAAACAAAATACAAGATGCAGGTACATCCCAAATTCAAACTTACAATGCAAAGCAAAACAAAACAGATCAAATATAAAAGTTTCATAAGTTACATTAAACATGACTTCAGAAAAACTGACTTAAAAAATACTGCATCACTGACTTAAAACAATTTTTTAAGTTTAAGCATTACATACTTTTTCATCTGACAAATGAAAATAAATCAATCCTTGAGATATTTGATCATTACTGCTTATTCTTAACACATAATACAGTTTAGCCTGTCATATTCTAGGCATCTAGTTACTACAATTAACTTTTCCTAATTCAATTTATACTTTGGACTTTTAAAGCTGGCAAGTCAAATATATTTGGCATTTTTTTTAGATTAATAACATTACATTTCTAATACATCCTGCTTAGCTGATACCAATGACAAGGAAGCTAAACATTGTATGCAAGGCCATCTAGGCAGCTTCACCACGTTATCATTTGCTCCACCCTGCAGATCACTGGAATTCAAATGCAAATGAACACATTCTTTAGCTGAAGACTCCCGGCCATGGCCTTTACCATCTAGGTTCCGCCTCAAGGTGGGGAATTGCAAAAGCTGGTACAATGACTTGGGAAACCAGTTTTAATTTATCTCCCAGTTATCTCCACCACTTTTAAAACTTATTCTGTACCCAGAAAAGCGTTTTAAGCACAGCCCAAAACTATGCGCACTCGTTTTGAACTGGCCTTTTTTCTTTACTGAGCACAGAGATTCGCCTTTGAGCTCTTCTTCCATAGGATGTTGCCACAGACCCGAGGCCTCCACGCCAGCCCAGGCCCCCAGGGCCCAGGCCCCCAGAGCGAGGCTGCTTTGGCCGTCCCAGCCACGCTACTCAGGCAGCCCCCAAGGAGAAAGCGCGGGTCGCCCCAGCGGCTTCCCGGCTCCGCCTCCCCTTCTCCAGGCAGCCAGCAAATTAACCCAGGTGCCTGCTCCCCGAGCGAGGCCACCACTGCCCAGCCGCACTCCACCGCACAGACTGAGCCCCGCGGGAGCCCCCCCTCCGGCCCAACGCCGCCAGGGGGCCCCGCACCGCCACGCCGGCCACACTTCGCCGGCTCCATCCTGGGGCGCCATGTCGCCCGCAGATACCAAACTCAGACCTGGGAAAGGCTCACTTTCCGCAGGTGAGGCAACGACTCACGCCGCTCACCTCGTCCTGGAGAGGATTCATTCCTCTCCCCATGAGGGTCCCTCTAGGGCCCTCCAGGGAGGTCAGAACGTCTTCTGATCCTCCTGCCTGTGGCCTTCAAGGTGCGTCCACCAGGCGTCTTCGGGCACCAATTCCACGAGGGGTTTTACGTCCCTCCAGAGCGCGCACACACCTACCGCGGCCAGTCAGACTCTCCGGATCGGGTTCCTCATGGTCCTGGCTGGGGATCCCGGACGAATTCCCCCATATGTTACGCCCAGACTTCGTGATCCCCACGGACCACCAGGGAGCCGAGTCCGATGCAATAAACAAAAGAGCCTTTTCCATGCTAGCATGGGCCCCCCCACTCACGCCAGCAGCATGGCGGAAGAGAGAGAATGTCTTCCAGTCCAGGGGTTTTACTCCGGTCGATGGTGATGTCACTGCCTCGGCTAATCCTGATTGGTTGGGTGAGGGCTAGGGATAACTCCGCCCTGCGGGGCGGAGTCGGGATCTCATCCTCACCCCGCCCAGCCTTCTCAATACAGGTTTATCTGCACTTCTAAGCCTCCTCTACTCCCCCCGCAGAACATCGATGAAAATTGTCCAAGCAGTCGCAGGGGGTTAAAACATACAAATAATTGTTTTAACACAATTCTAAATAAATTATAAACCTTTGTGATGAAGTCTACTTAAAACTACACACATGACTGAAACCAAAAATGATTCCCAAAGTTTAAACAAAATACAAGATGCAGGTACATCCCAAATTCAAACTTACAACGCAAAGCAAAACAAAACAGATCAAATATAAAAGTTTCATATGTTACATTAAACATGACTTCAGAAAAACTGACTTAAGTTTAAGCATTACATACTTTTTCATCTGACAAATGAAAATAAATCAATCCTTGAGATATTTGATCATTACTGCTTATTCTCAACACATAATACAGTTTAGCCTGTCATATTCTAGGCATCTAGTTACTGCAATTAACTTTTCCTAATTCAATTTATACTTTGGACTTTTAAAGCTGGCAAGTCAAATATATTTGGCATTTTTTTTAGATTAATAACATTACATTTCTAATACATCCTGCTTAGCTGATACCAATGACAAGGAAGCTAAACATTGTATGCAAGGCCATTCATCTAGGCAGCTTCACCAGGTTATCACTTGCCCCTCCCTGCAGATCACTGGAATTCAAATGCAGATGAACACATTCTTTAGCTGAAGACTCCCGGCCATGGCCATTACCATCTAGGTTCCGCCTCAAGGTGGGGAATTGCAAAAGCTGGTACAATGACTTGGGAAACCAGTTTCAATTTATCTCCCAGTTATCTCCACCATTTTTAAAACTTATTCTGTACCCAGAAAAGCATTTTAAGCACAGCCCAAAACTATGCGCACTCGTTTTGAACTGGCCTTTTCTCTTTACTGAGCACAGAGATTCGCCTTTGAGCTCTTCTTCCCCAGGTGCCTGCTCCCCGAACGAGGCCACCACTGCCCAGCTGCGCTCCACCACACAGACTGAGCCACGCAGGAGCCCCCCCTCTGGCCCAACGCCGCCAGGGGGCCCCCACACCACCATGCCGGCCACACTTCGCCGACTCCATCCTGGGGCGCCATGTCGCCCGCAGATACCAAACTCAGACCTGGGAAAGGCTCACTTTCTGCAGGTGAGGCAACGGCTCACGCCGCTCACTTCGTCCTGGAGAGGATTCATTCCTCTCCCCATGAGGGTCCCTCTAGGGCCCTCCAGGGAGGTCAGAACGTCTTCTGATCCTCCTGCCCGTGGCCTTCATGGTGCGTCCACCAGGCGTTTTCGGGCACCAATTCCATGAGGGGTTTTACGTCCCTCCAGAGCGCGCACACACCTACCGCGGCCAGTCAGACTCTCCGGATCGGGTTCCTCATGGCCCTAGGGATCCCGAACGAGCCCCCATATGTTACGCCCAGACTTCGTGATCCCCACGGACCACCAGGGAGCCGAGTCCGATGCAATAAACAAAAGAGCCTTTACCATGCTAGCATGGGCCCCCCCACTCATGCCGGCAGCATGGCCATTTCTTCCAGTCTAGGGGTTTTACTCAGGTCGATGGTGATGTCACTGCCTCGGCTAACCCTGATTGGTTGGGTGAGGGCTAGGGATAACTCCGCCCTGCGGGGCGGAGTCGGGAGCTCATCCTCACCCCGCCCTGCCTTCTCACTAACGTCCATAAGGGAAAGAAGGGGCCCAGCCAATTCCCTGGCAGGGGCCACCGTCCATACTGGGGACTGTTTCCTGCACAGTAACCCCCATAATTCTGATGTTGGTTCGCTTGAAGTTGTCCCAGAGGTTTCTTACATTATCTTCAATTTTCTGGATTCTCTTGCCTTCTAGCTTCTGTGAAGGAGTGTCTTCTGGCTCTTTATGTTCCAAATCTTTGACTTGATTCTTGCGATCTTCCATTCTGTTTTTAGGACTCTGTATAATATTTTTTATTTCAGACAATGTATTCTTTGTTTCTTGTTGATCCCTTATCATTTCTTGATGACTCCTTCTTAATTCTAGTTGATCCCTTTTCATATCCTCATAGGTCTTATCGACCTTTTCTAGGAAATTCTTGAAAAATCTTATAAGCGTAGATTTGAACTCTATATCCAGTCGCTTTTTGTCCTCCATTTCTTTCGTTTGTGATCTATTTTGTTGTCGCATTTCACAGCTACAGATAGGACGGGGTTTCAGGGTGGAGCCTATAGCCTTGGCTTCCATCAGCCCCGCCCTATGCGGCTCCTGGGTCTCAGGGTCCTTCAGTACTCGCTGCCGGTGCCTCTGAGAGAAAGGTGCCCTTGATTTTCGCCTGCTACCAAACAGTCTATGCTCTCCCCCAATGAGCCCAGAACTGGGGTTCAGTTCAGTTGGAAGTGGAGTTGGAGGTGGCGTTCAAAGCAGTCTGGAGCCCCTATCTCCTTCCCGCCAGGGCAATCCCGCGGCACAGCCAACCATCCCTTCTCTGTGTGCAATGTGCGCGCCTCCGGAACCTCCTTTCGCCGCTCCCCCGGGGTTCCGCCTTACAGCCCAGCTCCCTCTGTTTGAGCCTGGGTCCCGGGGTCTGGCCTAGAACTGGGGTTCAGAGCAGTCAGAACTGGGGCCCAGCACAGTCAGAGCTTTTATCTCCTTCCCACTAGGGAATGCCAGCCAGGCACTCAGCCTCCCTCCTCTCAAGCTCCATCCTCTCGGCGTGCCGCGTGTCTCCGTACCTTAGGCTTTTACAGCTCCTCCGCGCTTCCTTCTGGCCTTCTCCTTGCTTCTTGTTGTAGAATTTCCAGTCAGTCGACTTTCCTGTAGTTCTGGGTAATGTCCATTTTATATTTTAGTTGTATTTTATTGAAATTGTTCTGTGTGGCTGTGGCTAGGTGTTTACCAGGGTGCAGCCATCTTGGATTCTCTCGAATTTAAGCTTTTGATAGAACATCTAGTGCTTGAAGGTGTTTCTTGAAAGTGAAAGTGTGTTTAAAATGTGTCAATCTAAGGGATGCTGGTCACTTATTTTATTTTATTTTATTTTTTATTTTATTATTATTTTTTTAAATATATATTTTATTTATTTTTGTACAGAGAGGAAGGGAGAGAGATAGAGAGCTAGAAACATCGATGAGAGAGAGAGTCATTGATCAGCTGCATCTTGCACACCCCCTACTAGGGATATGCCTGCAACCAAGGTATATGCCCTTGACCGGAATCGAACCTGCGTCCCCTCAGTCCCCAAGCCGACGCTCTATCCATTGAGCCAAACCGGTTTCAGCTATTTTATGTTGGTTATTATTGGAAATTGAGGCTTCTAAGAGTTAAAAGTTCAAATTAAGTTAGGAGAAATTATATGGTTGTGATAATAGAATGCATGAGGTATGGAGATTCATTTCAAGGAAAAAATCCTTGTGCTTTCTCTGCAAGAAGTAATAGTTCGAATTATGTTAAGCTGCCGACTACGGAGGAGGTAGACAGCCATCCCAAGACATCAACCAGGCCTGTGTGCTCATAAATTGATGCTGCTCAAACCTTGTTCTTATATCACCTAATTGTTATTGATTGAATTAATATAAAACAATATCTATCTCCCTAGACCGCTTTCCCTATCAGACATAAAAATTTAGCTTGGACACCTGTCAATCTTCCCCACCCACGGGACAGCGACAGTCTGATTATCTGTACGGTGATGAGGGCAACGTTCTGTCGGCCACCCTGGAGTCTTCTACTACCAATATGAGCGTCGGTGCACGTCTTAGGCTAATCTATTATGAAGGGCCTACCGCGACACCCCTCTCTGAGGACACCTCCCTAATGATTCCCCTGGTGGAATTACATACAGATCTAATCTAGATGAGTGTTTTAGATGAATATTGTCTAAATATAGGAATAGATTAAATTAAGTGCCCAGAAGAAAAATGAGAGCTTCTGGATAATAGTAGATGTTTGTTCTCCCTCAGATCCTTCTTTCTACTTTTGTTCCTTGTATGCAAATGTTATATTAGATGCAAAACAAAACAAAACAAAACAAAACAAAAAAACCCACAAAAAGACAACTTAAGACAAACAGCAAAGAAGACTCAATCATGGTGACTTAAAATTTATAAATGATCCAGAATACCTTTTAACAAAGATATATAGGATGTGACTGCCTCCCACTTACCTGCCTTTTATTTTAAATAATAATAATTCGACTTTGAATGACATCTAAAGTTATGGTCTTACCCCATCCCCAGTGGTCCAACCTATTCAGCAAGACAAATGCTGACACTGAGACATCCTAGGAATGAGCCTCCCGAGCACTGTGGGACTCCGGACTCCGTTATCCAGCCAAAACATTCACCATCAATCATCTTTTGGATGGATTTATGACCAAAAGAGGGCTGTGTGGACGAAAGGGGCCACATGCTGACCTGACAAGCTCAGGGAAGGCCTGTATGACTGTATTGCAAGCTGAGAGACCTAAAGTCACCACAAAGGGTGGTCTGAAATGACACTTTAAAAGCAGTTTGGTGGGTAGTCACCTCCTAAACGGGTATCTTCCCTGACCAGGGCACTCTTTACCTTAACTGAGCACATTGCCTTTTTGCATCTTCTACGATAACATACCCATGAAATGTCAGGGCAACTTGTAATTCCTCATCACCCAACCCCTGGGGCACAACCAAATGCGCCTGGGTGCCAGGACAGAGACCACAAATTCCTTCACAGTCACTGTTGACTGTTAACTATCCTGCACCCACCTGTGTAAAGAAGCATGTGTCTGTCATTCACTTTTTATCCAATCCCAGAGTTCTCCCACCCTCTCTGCTTTCTCCTGTCGCCCTAATCTATCACCAATGGATTTCATGAAACCCTTATCTCTTCTCTTTTGATTATAATGAATAAAAATAGGTGAAAACAAAACAAAAAGGCAATTCTCTGGAGCATGATCTGAGACTCATGCTTCCGGCAGTTGACTACAGTGTGGCTCAAATAAACTCACAAAAATTCCTCCCACTTTTGAATGTTTCTATGGTAACAGTAACAAAGAACCATTAAAGGCTGCGGGGCTCACCCCAACCACCGCCTCTGCTTTTGGTCTGTCCCAGAGCTTTGCCTTGGGGTCAGCGGCTGCCGGCTTGTGGCTTGGCCCGCCCGCGTGGCAGAGACATGGAGGAATTCTACTCCAAAGACTTCTCCTCATAGGAGGACGCGGACTGCGTGCCCTCGGGTGGAGAGTACAGTGAAGATGATGTAAACATGAAGGACAATGAAGTGGATGGCGAAGAGCAAACACAGAAAACCAAAGGGAACAAAGAGGCTCGGAGCATGCCTGCCTCCCGTTAGAAGAGGGAGAACCTGGAGGAACCGCAATGAGGAGGAAGGCAGCAGGTCGGAAGATGTCAGGGAACAGAAGAAGGGTGAACTGTGGGCCAGCTTCCTCAACAATGTGGGGCCAAAATGAGAAGTGCCCTCGAGCCCTAGCCAGTTTGGCTCAGAGTATAGAGCGTCAGTCTGTGGACTCAGGGTCCCAAGTTCAATTCTGATCAAGGACACATGGCCACATTTTGGGCTCCAACCTCAGTGGAGGGTGCAGGAGGCAGCCAATCAGTGATTCTCTCTCATCATTGATATTTCTATCTTTCTCTTCCTCTCCCCTCTTCTCTGACATCAAAAAAGAAAAAGAAAAAAAAAAAAAAGTGCCCTCGAGCCCACAAGTTAAAAAGAGAAGAGACTGAAGAGACTCGTTCAAACAAACTGTAGGTCAAAGCTGAAGAGCTAGAGAAACCTAAAGAGAGAGAGACAGTTAACCTCACAAGGTGTTTTATTTTGCTGGTGAAGAAGTCAGGGTGACTAAGGAAGTGGATGCTGCATCTAAAGAGGCCAAATCCTTCTTCAAGCAAAATGAGAAAGGAAAACCTCAGACTGCTGTCCCTTCCACTCTGGCGCAGCTCCCTGAGGGGTCAGGATTAAAAAGATCCAGTGGGAGGGATCCAAGATGGCTGCCCAGGTAAACACCCAGCCGCAGCCGCACACAACAATTTCAATAAAATACAACTAAAATATAAAATGGACATTACCCAGAACTACAGGAAAGTCGACTGACTGGAAATTCTACAAGAAGCCAGGAGAAAACCAGAAGGAAGCGCGGAGGAGCTGGAAAAGCCCAAGGTACGGAGACACGCGGCGCGCGGAGAGGACGGAGCCGGAGAGGAGGGAGGCCGTGTGCCTGGCTGGCATTCCCTAGTGGGAAGGAGATAAAACTCCGACTGTGCTGGGCCCCATTCTGACTGCTCTGAACGCTAGTTCTAGGCCAGACCCCGGGACCCAGGCTCACACAGAGGGAGCTGGGCTGTGAGGCGGAACCCGGGGAAGCGGTAAAAGGCAGTCCCAGCAGCACGCACAGTGCACGCAGAGAAGGGACGGCCGGCTATGCCACGGGATTGCCTGGCCAGAAGGAGACAGGGGCTCCAGTCTGCTCTGAACGCCACCTCCAACTCCACTTCCAACTGAACTGAACCCCAGTTTCGGGCCCATTGGGGGAGAGCATAGACTGTTTGGCAGCAGGCGAAAATCAAGGGCACCTTTCTCTCAGAGGTGCTTTGCAGCGAGTACTGAAGGACCCGCATAGGGCGGGGCTGACGGAAGCCAAGGCTGTAGGCTCCACCCTGAAATCCCGTCCCATCTGTAGCTGCAAAATGCGACAACGAAATAGATCACAAACGAAAGAAATGGAGGACAAAAAGCGACTGGATATAGAGTTCAAATCTACGCTTATAAGATTTTTCAAGAATTTCCTAGAAAAGGTCAATAAGACCTATGAGGATATGAAAAGAGATCAACTAGAATTAATAAGGAGTCAACAAGAAATGATACGGGATCAACAAGAAATGATAAGGGATCAACAAGAAATAAAGAATACATTGTCTGAAATAAAAAATTTTATACAGAGTCCTAAAAACAGAATGAAAGATCGCAAGAATCAAGTCAAAGATTTGGAACATAAAGAGCCAGAAGACACTCCTCCACAGAAGCTAGAAGGCAAGAGAATCCAGAAAGTTGAAGATAATGTAAGAAACCTCTGGGACAACTTCAAGCGAACCAACATCAGAATTATGGGGGTCCCAGAAGATGAGAGAGAGCAAGATATTGAAAACATACTGAAAGAAATAGTGACAGAAAACTTCCCCCACCTGGTGAAAGAATTAGACTTACAAGTCCAGGAAGCGCACAGAACTCCAAACAAAAGGAATCCAAAGAGGACCACACCAAGACACATCATAATTAAAATTCCAAGAGCAAAAGACAAAGAGAAAATAGTAAAAGCAGCAAGAGCAAAGCAGGTAGTTACCTATAAAGGAGCACCTATACGGCTGTCAGCTGATTTCTCAACAGAAACCATGCAGGCCAGACAGGAATGGCAAGAAATATTCAAGGTGATGAATAGTAAGAACCTACAGCCAAAGATAATCTATCCAGCAAAGCTATCACTCAGAATCGAAGGCCAGATAAAGAGCCTCACTAATAAAAAAAAGCTAAAGAAGTTCATCACCACCAAACCAGAATTATATGAATTGCTGAAGGGGGTTCTTTCAGAAGAGAAAGTAAATAAAGATAAAAATTATGAACAACAAATACGTAACTATCAACAAGTGAATCTAAAAACCAAGGAAATTTAAAAAAAAATCTGATGAACAATATTAACTGTTGAATATAATAGAATCAGAGGCATGGAAGGGGAGTGAACTGACGATTCTTGGGGAAAAGGGGAGAGAGGGATGTGTGAAGAGACTGAACATAAACTGTGCACCTATGGATGAGGACAATGAGGGAGTGGGGAAAGGGCAGAGGGTGGGGTGGGAACCTGGTGGAGGAGAGCAATGGTGGGGGGGAGGAACATTTGTAATAATATGAACAATAAAAACTTATTAAAAATGATTTAAAAAATAAAATAAAATTATCCACACCAAAAAAAAAAAGATCCAGTGGAATGACCAGCCTTTTGGGAAAATTGGAGCCAAGAAGCAGAAGATGCACCTAGAAAAGTCCACGTTAAACTGGGAGAGCTTCCGGGAGGAAGAGGCACAGGCGGAAAGAAAGGCACATTGAACGGAGAGCTTTTCTAGGCCGAGCCAGTCACAGGCAGTTTGAATTGAGCGAGATCTCAGGCTGAGCAAAATGAAACCCTGAAGGTGTGGGGATTTCTGTAGATGACCTGTTGCTCTCCTGTGCTGCCGGCAGGATTAGAAATTAGCAGCTTCCTCCTGTTTACAAGGTGAGCTTGCTGTGGGTCTGTGAAATGTTTCTGGCGTTTCTCCTCGAATGTGTCCCAGCAAGACCTTTTCTCTACATTGAATTTTTGTCTTTGTATCTTCATCTCACATGGTTTCATTCATTTCTACTTTTAAAAGTTTGTTCTTAAATAAAAGTTGGTCACACACACACATAAAAGAACTCTTGAGCAGGACAGTGATGTGATTGGTAGGGGCAGAAAGAAAATATTTGGGACCAACTATAATTGTAAGAAATATGAATCCTGCTCTGTTAACTGTAATTGTTTTGTTCTGATTGAAGAAGGCACATGCTAACCTGGTGGGACCTGGGAGCTCACCTGGAAATGCAGCCCATTCTCCCCTTCTGTGAGCTGCCTATGAATACCATACTAGTAGAAGAGTAATATGCTAATCAGGGCAGATGTCTTCTGGACAACCTTCCATATGTCCTTCCAGACAAAGCGGCAGAGGCTGCAAGGGCCACGATGCAGCTGCGAAGGGCCCAGGCTCAAGCTGGCAGTGGCAGCAGCAGCAGGGCAATGGGGGGGCTCCTTCCCCTGATCCACAGATCCCCTCCCGCAGAGGGGGTCCAGACTGAGGCTTAGGCCAGGGCCGAGGCAGAGCCAGTTAGTGTGGTCAGGCCAACAGGGGAGCAAGATAGGGGCAATCAGGCCAGCAGGGGGGCAAGTTAGTGGTGATCAGGCTGGCAGGCAGAGGCAGTTAGCCTAAACTGGCAGTTGGACATCCTTCAAGGGGTCCCAGATTGGAGAGGGTGCAGGCTGGGCTGAGAGACACTCCCTCTGTGCACAAATTTCATGCACCAGCCCTCTAGTCTATATAGAAAGGCTAATATGCTACGTGTCTGTCCCAGTAATGACAACAAGAGCAATGCCCTGTTTCCTCTCCCTAGCACTAGCCTGCTAGCAGTTTCTCCAGTCCAGGAAAACACCACTTGCTTCATAGCCAGGTGGAAACATTTCACACTGTAACCAAATGTCTGTAAAACATTTCCCCATGCCTCATCTCATTTGATCCTCACAGAAATCCTGTGTAGGTAGATAGGAGACTTGGTGGAATCCTATTTTCTTTTCATTAGCCAGAAAACAGATTTAGAAAGCTTAGAAAGGTGACCCAACTAAAAAGAAGTACTGATGGTGGACCTTGAAAATGACTTCTGGTTTTCTGATGCACAGAATATAGTCAGACACTGCTGCAGTTAAATATTTTACCCTTTGTTCTCCCTGCGTGATGTACAATAATAATCTGTTTCGTGTTGCTATTTACTGCTGGGTTGCTAACAATTACCTGAAAGAGAAGTTGGGGTGCTTCACTGGGCTGGGAAAAGTGTAGCTGCATCAGAAAGCAGGTCTAATGAAGCAGTTCATTCTCTGTCTATAAAAGGCCAAGTTGACTCGCACACATGCTATACATGTAAAGCTCTCGCTGGTGCCAACCACAAGTGTATGTTTCGATCTGTCATTGATTATTGTGAATTTGGTTGACACTCCTATTATAGAGAAAGGGTGAATAGCAATATTAATATATTTCTTCTAATTAATTTCCTTTCAATGTGCACAGATTCATGCACCAGGCCACTAGGTAACATTATAAACAACATTGGAAAGATTAACAACCTTGTTACAGAAACCAGAGATACCAGCCCTTTGAAGACAGCCAGCCCTTTGCATATCTCTAGGCCCTTTGACCCAGTCTTTGCAAAGCTGTAGACCTACATATAAACTGCCCATTTGGCATACCCTCTGCCTACTTTTCCCCATGTAATCTTTGTCCTTTGATCATAAGCAGCTTGTTTGGGGGGCGGGGGGTGGGCAGAGCAGATTGCTGTGGGTGACCTGCTGTTCTCCCATGCTGCCGGCAGGATTAGCAAAAACACTCACAGGTGATTCAACCTGCGTCTGCTGAATTGGCTCAGGCAGTGACAGGCAGTACGAACCTATTGGCTGGTACGCTGGAAGAAATATGCTGGTGCTAATATACAGAGCGGGGAAGAGGCAGGAAGTCCGGAATCTCACCAGTAGGGAGAAAACAGATTACTTTTGTTTGCTGTTTAGAAGGGAGGGAAAATTGGGCTTAAATCTAGATTAAGGGGAAGAATAGCAGAGAGGAAGACTTTAAAAAATATAAGGGAGCCCACAGATGTGGTTCAGTGGTTAAGCATTGACCAATGAACTAGAAAGTCAGGGTTTTATTCCATGCCAGGGCACATGCCCAGATTTCGGGTTCAATCCCCAGTTGGGGGTGTGCAGGAGGCAAATAATTGATGATTCTCTCCCATCATATCTCTCTCTCTATCTCTCTCTCTTTCTCTCTCTCTCTCTCTCTTTCTCTCTCTGTCTCTCTGAAATCAATAAAAACATATTTTTTAAAAATAAGAATGTAAGGGAAATTAGTAGCTGATAGAATATTTTATTTAAAGAGAAGTCTGTGGAGGCCAGGTTAACCTTATAGCTAAAGTGTGATGTCATTCTTTAAGACGGTAACAGAGTCTGTCTTGGGAAGGAGGAGAGCTGATAAAGCTTCTATGGATGGCTTTGATCTGACTGTGGACTTATAAATAAGAGGAAAGATTTGGAATGCTGCTATAGGAATTAAGTGTCCTTTAAGAACAGTGGTTCTTACCCTTGGCTGCACATGAGAATCTTCTTGGAAGCCTTAAAACAAAAAATGCTGGACCCCACCCCAAATGTTAGAGGCAGAAATAGAATATTGGGGACTAGCTATAGTTATAAGAAATATTAATCATGCTCTGTTTAACTGTAATTGTTTTGTTCTGATTAAAGAAAACACATTCTAACCAGCCCGGCAGTTGTATGCTCGCCCACTTCCCCCTTCCCTCCTCTCCGGGGGCCTGGGAGTCAACCTTGAACCTGGGAGTCAATCCTAGCATTTGGTCCATTCTCATTTGAGAACTGCCTATTATCATGGAATGATTAACAAACAACAGAGTTCCAGCTCACACTGCCTACTTCCCCATGCCTGTAAAACACACTCTGCACCCTCATTTTTATTCCCTTTGCCTACTTCCTCTCATAACCTTTCTCCTTCCACCCCACACAAGCAGCTGGCTTATGGTGGGTGCGGGCAGTTTTCACGAAGGACCTGAGCTCTCCATACTCGGCAGGATAGGAATAAACCTTATGTATGACTCAGCCCTGTCTCTGCCGCACTAGCTTGAGTAGTGACAGGCAGTCGGACCCTGGCTCCGTCTGTTCTCACCAGGATGCTCATTTAATCCTCTGGGACGGTGCCCTGGCACCAGGGTTTCTATAGTGCCCATGTTGGTGCTAATGAGCAACCCTGCCTGAGAGGCAGCAGTGCAAAGCTCGCAGCACCACGGGGCTCAGCGAGGAGTTGGGGGGGGGAGGCAGGGCCTGCTGTCCAGCGCTCAGTCTGGTCACAGCTCTCCAGCACCCACACCGCTGGGCAGGAGCAGTGCCATCTGCCCGCCCTGTTCCCTGAGGTTGGGGAGGCGCTGGACTGAAGAGGTGAGAGACACAGAGGCTGGGGAAAAGGAACTGAGTTTGCCACCACAGGCCCTACCTGAGAGAATAAGAAGAGGCTCAGATGAAAGTCGATAATTAGAGCAACACCAAGTAAAAAAATGTTAGTGCTATCTGCCAGCCACTAACGAAGTGATTTATACAAGCTCTCATTACGCTTACCCCAGCGTTAGGTCCTGTTATTCCCACTTTGTAAACATAGGGCCTGCAGCTCCGAATGTGGCATTAACCAGTGGCAGAACTCGGGTCTGACTGACTGATCCTTCACATGGTGTGGAGCAGCTGGATACTCACTCTCTGCCTCAGTGTTACTTTTTCTTTGTTTGCTTTCTTCTGTGAGTCTACCTGAGTCCTAGCCTGCATTTCTTGTGGCCCTCATGCTCATTATTAGAGGAATTCTGCTTGAGGCATAAGTTTTTGGAAGAACAGTTCCTTGCCAGACGGTACCTCTTGGAAGAGCTGGGGAAGTATGTACAAAATAAATGACTGTTTATCAAAGATTTGAAGGACTTAGGTCAGCAGAGGTCAATGGATAGGGAACAAAGAGATGCAGAGATTTCAGACTCCTCCTGTGATCCCTGTAGGTGCCCAGATGTCTGCAATTGTCAGTCACCTTTACCCCGCCCATCCTCCCTCACCTTGACATAAAAGAAGCCTAAAGTCTGGACCCTAGGAAGATGAATTTGAGGAAACGCTATGTCCTTCATCTCAATTGGACACATCTTCAATCAATCACCCTTTCCTCACTTCATACTCCGATGTTCGGAATACTGGCCTTTGCACCTGTCACAGTTGGCCAGGAGCAAGTGGGAGGAGGTGGGAGGATGGAGCTTCCGGGAATCTGCTGTGTTCCGAATGGACGCCGAGGGAAGGAAATGAGAGGTCTCTAAGGGAAAAGGCAGCTGAGGGAACGGGCCCTGTTCAGGTGCCAGCGTCACAAGCGCACTGGATGCGAGGGGGAAAGCAGACTGGCCGGCACCTTGGCAGTTCCAGTCTGTCATGAAGTGTAAACTCCACGTGGTAAAAAGAAACTGGGAGACACTAAAGGTTTATTGGGGGTAGCTGACACGATAAAGACTAATCTTTAAAATTCATCAAGCAGCCCAGCTGATGTGGCTCAGTGGGTGAGTGACCCAGGAACCAAGAAGTTGGTGGTTCAATTCCCAGTCAGGACACAAGCCCATGGTGCAGGCTCCATCCCCAGAAGGGGGCGTGCAGGAGATACCCAATGGATGTTGATATTATTCTCTCTTCCTCTCTCTAAAAATATTAGTAAAAACCTATTTTTTTAAATAAAAAAATCTATGCTAATAAGAGCCTCAGTGGCCCTTGTGCGTGACATCATCACAATATGGCCACCACAAGATGGCCACACACACAGCGGAGGGAGGGCCTGGCAGCTGCTCCGCACAATGAGGCCTGGAAGTCCCTCGGCTCCATGCAGCGTGCAGAAGGCCAGTTCCAGCGTCACTGCTGCCCCGCACGCACGGAGGAGGAGAATCCCTGCAGAGGAGGCGGGGGAGGGCAGTTGGGGGCAGTCAGGCCGGCAGGGGAGGGCAGTTGGGGGCAATCAGGCTGGCAGGCAGAAGCAATTAGGGGCAATCCGGCAGGCAAGCAGTTAGGAGCCAGCGGTCCTGGATTATGAGAGGGATGTCCGACTGCAGGTTTAGGCCTGATCCTACATCCTCCGAGGTGTCCCAGATTTGAGAGGGTGCAGGCTGGGCTGAGGGACACCCCCTACTCTTCCCCATCCCCCCAATTTCGTGCACCAGGCCACTAGTATGAAATAAAATTCATCAAGCAGATGAAGAGTTAGGAAAGTCACTAAGGAGACTTTGCACTGCACTTTTTCCCCTTGTTCACTGTCTTGTTCTGGTAATACAACCATGGTGTCAGGACTGAAGAGATTGCCTACTTTTTAGCTATAAACTGTCTTTCCAGGGCGCATACCTAAGATTACAGTTCTATTTTCCAGGACCAATAAAAGGCTCTACAAATTGACTGAGGGCAGGAGACCAGAACGAGGCACTTTTTTATAATGGTTGCTATCCCTGTAGAGAAGGTTATTCAGAAATATAACCTTGTTGCAAAGTCCTGGGCCAAATGAGGCGTGGCACACACTGAGCCATGGCAATCCCACAGTGTCCTGGTTGTGTGACCTGTCAGCAACCGCCGGGCTCACTCATGGGGACAGAGCACACAGGCGGGGACAGCAGCAGCACTTTGTTGCTCTAAGTTGACTAAATTTATGCCTAAAAAGTTAGTTTTCAGATGTCAGTGTCTTCCCAGCCACACATTATTTTTTATAATTAATTTATTTTTTAATCCTCACACAAGGATATTTTTCCATTGATTTTTAGAGAGAGTGAAAAAGAGAGTGAGAGACAGAGAGAAACATCAATGTGAGAAACATCGACTGGTTGCCTCCTGCATGCACCCTGACCAGGGCCTGGGTCGAGAAGGAGCCTGCAACCGAGGAACATGGCCTTGACTGGAATTGAACTTGGGACCCTTTGGTCATTGAACCAAATCAGCTTGGACACACATGTTGTTTTTAGTATTTTATTTTTAATGCTGTGCATTTAGATTTTTTTCTTTTCTTTTTGTTTTAAGTACATTTTTATTGATTTCAGAAAGGAAGGGAGAGGGAGAAGGAAAAACATTAATGATGAGAATCATTGATCAGCTGCCTTCTGCACGCCTCCTACTGGGGATTGAGCCCACAACCTGGGCATGTGCCCTTAACTGGAAGTGAACCTGGGACCCTTCAGTCAGCAGGCTAACACTCTAGCCATTGAGCCAAACCAGCCAGGGCCGCACATTATTTTTAAATTAATAAGTTAAAATTGCTGGTGAGCAGTAATTTTAGTAAAACTGAAGAGGAAAAATGAAAAGCTAGAATTCTCTGGGTGGTTACCAGAAGCCAAACAATGCTGGGACTTTATGAGGCCAAAAGTCACCTGGTGAACTGAGCTAGCTGGTTGTGGTGCCTTAGGAATGGAGAAATGTTATCTGTCAAAGGAATATCAATTCTGCACATTAACCCAGTAGCTTGGAGGATATGTGTTTAACCCATTTTAACTCTCCCTGCTTGTAATATTGCTTTCCTACTTTTCAACTTGTTTAACTACAGAAGTGGAACATTTAAAAATATATTTTTATTGATTTCAGAGAGGAAGGGAGGGAGGGAGAGGGAGATAGAAACTTCAATGATGGCCAAAGTCAGCTTGGCTCAGTGGTAGAGCGTCGGTCTGCGGACTGAAAGGTCCCAGGTTCAATTCTGGTCAAGGGCATGTACCTTCGTTGCAGGCACATCCCCGGTAGGGGGTGTGCAAGAGGCAGCTGGTCGATGTTTCTCTCTCATTGACGTTTCTATCTCTCTATCTCTCTCCCTTTCTCTCTGTTAAAATCAATAAAATATATTTTAAAAAAGAAAAAGAAAAAAAAAAGAAACTTCAATGATGATAATCATTGATTGGCTGCCTCCTGCGCGTTCCCTACTGGGGATCAAGCCCGCAACCTGGCATGTACTCTGACTATTAGTCAAACAGAGACCTCCTGGCTCGTAGGTCAATGTGCAACAACCGAAGCACTCCAGCCAGGCAGAAATGGAACATTTATTCCAACAAAATGTGCCTGGTGAGGCCTCCCAGTGATAAAAAACATTGCTCAGAGCGGCCAGGCCCGGAACAGCTCGCTCCTCGCCTACCCCCGCCCCAAGGCTGCCTCTCAGAGATGGCTGGAAACTTTTTTTTTTTTTTTTAATATATTTTATTGATTTTTGTACAGAGTGGAAGGGAGAGAGAAAGTTCGAAACATCAATGAGAGAAAGTCATCGATCAGCTGCCTCCTGCACACCCCCTACTGGAGATATGCCCGCAACCAAAGTACATGCCCTTGACCGGAATCGAACCCGGGGCCCTTCAGTCCCCAAGCTGACGCTCTATCCATTGAGCCAAACCGGTCCCGGCGAGATGGCTGGAAACTTTTGGGGGAACTTGAGGGTCTGCTGAATCAAGTGATGAAGGCTTAGATCTGGATGTGTTGAGTTAGTACAGCGCTGGGGTGTTGATCTGTGAGTGCCTTGGGTGGGGCCTGGATGAGGCTAGTTGACCTATTGGGAAATGTCTTTTGTGTGAAGTGTATCATTGGGCATGTGGAGGTATTATTGATATGAGAAAATGCTAAGTAACTGATTTACTATCTGAAAAGGGATTTACTATCGGGGAAAGGGAGGGAGGAAGAGACTGAACATAAACTGTGCACCTATGGATGAGGACAATGGGGGATGGGGAGAGGGCGGAGGATGGGGTGGGAACCTGGTGGAGGGGGGAAGAAATGAGGAACCTTTGTAGTAATATGAACAATAAAGATGGATTAAAAAATAAAAAAATAAAAATAAAAACATTGCTCAGTTCGCATTAGCTTCAGTTTAGTACTTGTATCTCTCTGAGAAGACCTGTACTCAGCCTTCAGCAGGCTGGTGCTGCTTCACTTTCTTCAGGTGTGTAAATTGAAGAGGCAATTTTTTACCTATGAAACCAAAGAGAAATGGTATTTGGCTCCTTGGGCTTATTAGCCTTTAATCTCAGTGACTACCAGATGTTGCTAAAGCACATTTGGGAAAGAGCTTTACCTGCTGAGACTTGTTTTGGAAATCAGAGTATTATATTGCAAGTCATGAAAGAGGGAAATGCTGACCTATGAAGCTCAGCCAGGGGTAAATCCTTTTATTGAGGACTAGAGGCCTGGTGCACAAAATTCATGCACGGGCAGGGGATAGGGGGGCCCTCAGCCTGGCCTGCACCCTCTCCAATTTGGGACCCCTTGGGGGATGTCCAGTTGCCAGTTTAGGCCCTACTGCCTCTGCTTTGGCACCCACTACCATGGCTTTGTCTGGAAGGAAATTGGACGTCCGGAAGATGTCCTGTCACCCGGTCTAATTAGCATATTACCCTTTTATTAGTATAGATCCTAGAGGCCTGCTGGCACCAGCCTTGTCTGGCCTGGGACTTGGGGATAGCTCCTGTGTTGAGTGCCTGCCCCCTGGTGGTCATTGCGCTTTATAGCGACCGGTCATTCTGCTGTTTGGTCAATTTGCATATTAGGCTTTTATTACATAGGATGGTATAGGCAAATCTTTTTTCTTAAGTAATGAATATATTTGCTTAATCAGTTTGAAAAAAAAAAAGCTATTATGTTTCCTTAAAAAAGTTTATAGAAAGTGAAAGGTGTGAAATCCATTTTAGCATGTTAAAAACATTTGAGGTCCTAGCTGGTTGGGCTCAGTGGATAGAGTGTCAGTTTGTGGACTGAAGGGTCCCAGGTTTAATTCCGGTCAAGGGCACATACTCAAGTTGTGGGCTTTGTCTCCAGTAGAGGACACAAAGGAGGAGCCGATCAATGATTCTCTCTCATTATTGATGTTTCTCTCTCCCTCTCCCTTCCTCTCTGCAATCAATAATATGTATATTTAAAAATAAATAAAAAGAAAAAGTAAAAAGATATATATTTAAGAAAATGAAGAGGAAAATGTATGAAATAAATGTTATGTATCCTGTGATCTAGAATGTGAAAAAAAATTTTTTTGAGTTTTAAGAGTATCATAGCCCTAGCCTGTTTGGCTCAGTGTATAGAGTGTCAGCCTGCTGATTGAAGGGTCCCAGGTTCAATTCTGGTCAAGGGCACATGTGCGGGTTGCAGGCTTGACCCCTCTCATCAATGAGGTTTCTCTCTCCTTCTCTCCCTCTCCCTTCCTCTCTGAAATCAATAAAAAATATATTTTTAAATAGTATCTTCGCTATAAATATATCCAACTTCAAATTACTTGGAATTCTAGATTCTAAATATTTTCAATTGAAGTTAAAATAAAATCAAGTGATTTAAAATTAATGTAATTTTTTTCTGGTTATTTTTGGTAAATAAGATGTGAGACTGGCAAATAATGCTTGCTAGGAGGACCCATTCCTGTAATTGAATTCCAAGTAGCATTTTTAAAAATATATTTTATTGATTTTACACAGAGAGGAATTGAGAGAGACAGAGAGTTAGAAACGTCGATGAGAGAGAAACATCGACCAGCTGCCTCTTGCACACCCCCCACTGGGGATGTGCCCACAACCAAGGTACATGCCCTTGACCGGAATAGAACCTGGGACCTTTCAGTCCACAGGCCAACACTCTTTCCATTGAGCCAAACCAGTCCCAAGTAGCATTTTTTAGTTGCATCTCATTCTTTAAAAAAAAAAAAAAGAAAGAAAAAAGGAATCCTATTGTGTTATAAATAAAGATACTGAAAACCTCAATTTTATTTTTGAATCTTTTATTTTTTAAACATCTTTTCTACAGACAGATTCTTTAGAAGCCAGCTAACAATCCAGGCCTAACATTTTAGCTAACAGCTTTATACTTCAAAATTCAAATCGTAGGGTAGGAGGAAAGTGAGAGTGACTACAAATCAAATGAACACAGCTATTGCATCTTGGAAAGCATTATATTAAAATAAATAAATGACTCACTGGGTATAGAACACCCTCCAGAAACCATATTTATCACAGACCACCCAAACAATTATATTCAATATTAAGTAAAAGGCCAAAGGATTGGATTTACATAATATTTTTAAAACATTAATTTTACTATATAATGCATTATCAAATCATTCATCTATATTCCTATTGTCATATTTTCTACAGTTCTTGTTAATCTGTTTGAAGTAGGGAGGGAGAAAAAGTATTGATATATAGTAGTTGGATCAGACTTATCGACTACTTAAATTGAACTCTGCTAACCCAAGGGGTTCATAGCTTAATTTTATACTGTTGCTGCGACCGGTTTGGCTCAATGGATAGAGCGTCGGCTTGGGGACTGAAGGGTCCTGGGTTCGATTCCGGTCAAGGGCATGTACCTTGGTTGCGGGCAGATCCCCAGTAGGGGGTGTGCAAGAGGCAGCTGATCGATGACTCTCTCTCATCGATGTTTCTAGCTCTCTATCTCTCTCCCTTCCTCTCTGTACAAAATCAATAAAATATATTAAAAAAAAATTTTTATACTGTCTATGCTTCTCATCAGGAAACTGAAAAGAGCTGACATCCTATATAATAAAAGGGTAATATGCAAATTGATCCTAACGACCTGAACGACATCGCTATGACACGCACTGACCACCAGGGGGCGGACACTCAACGCAGGAGCTGCCCCCGATGGTCAGTATGCTTCCACAGTGGGGAGCGCCACTCAGCCACAAGCCAGCCTCACAGCTCTAAGCACAGTGGCAGCGGCAGCGGCAGCGGCAGCGGCAGCGGCAGCGGCAGCGGCAGCCTCTCCTGCCCTGGAGCAGTGCTAAGGCTGTCTGGCTGCAGCCGAGCCCCAGTGGACAAACCCCAGGGGCTCCCGGGCTGCCAGACAATGTCTGACTGGAGCCACCTAAGCTGGCAGGCAGACATCCCCGAGGGCTTTGCACTGCGAGAGGGTGCAGGCCTGGTTGAGGGGACCCCCCCCTCCATCCAGTGCACAGATTCTCTTGCACCAGGCCTCTAGTCAAGTTTATGTTTTAGCCCTTACAGGATTCCCAGGTAAAAATGGGCAGCTATTTCGTATCTTACTTCTGGCTGCTTCCTCACGTTTGTTTTTCCGTCAGGACTTCAGCCAAGTCCCTGAGGAAGGTGAGTTCATTTATGAGGCAAACCCCTTTCTGTCCCCTGGCCTGTTCTGGGCTGTGCAGGGAGAAACCCACAGGCTGTTTCAGACCTTCAGGCTCCTCTCCCCTAACATTAAACAAAAGCCTCCCTTTTTAACGTTTTATTAGGCAGCCATTTCGCCCCCTCTCTCCAGGATGGGCACAAGGTGCAGGTTATTTCCTCACAGGAGTGTTTTAAAATCTGGGTGGCACATGGCACACTACAAATGAAGCATTTTAAAAACTGTAAGGGGAATCTTTTTTATCTCAACAACAGCCTTTTCACACCTCTTTATCACCTTTCCATTGGTTGTGTGCATAAAGACCAACAAAGAGAAGTTGGAGGGTTTGGAGGATAAGCTGGAGGCGGGCTATTCCAGGGACACCTTGTGTGACTGATTAGGGAACATGTTTAACTTTATCTGATGGGTTGGAAGCAGCAGCAAAAATGAGGGAAGCTGGTGGTCAGACCATGGAGACCCATCAGACTGACTCCTGCAGGGGCGGTGGTTTCACCTCCGCTGCTGGGCACTGCAGATGTGGTCAGAGCTGTGCCCTCACCGGGCTGGCCGCTGTCCTGGGCATCGGGCTCACCGGGCCTGGCCGCTGTCCTGGGCACTGGGTCTCAGCTGGGTGAGGGCACTGTCGTGGGCTTTTCTTCCCCCGACCTAGCTTTCCAGCTTCCGTTTTGCTTCACCTGGAACAACCTCGCTTTCCTGTTGCTCTGTTAAGGATTGACGGGACAGTAAAAGTGTTTCTGGGGACACACAATACCTTTCCGGTGAGGGTCAGGCCGGCCGGAACCCCTTGTCCTTCAGAACCTATTCCCAGCGCAGGGGGCTCCCCGCAGCTTCCCGGCCTTGCTCCGGCGCCGCGGGCCGGCCCGCTCCCGTTCCGAGCTGTGGCCTGGGAGGCCCGGCTCAGGCGCGTCCCGGGGCAAGAGGTGCAGGTCGGCCTCGGTCACCACCGGGCCCCCAGCCCTCCCTCCCGCTGGGGGGCAGCCGGCCCCTCTCCCAGCCCGGCGTCCGCGGCCTCCGCAGGGCATCGCTGCCCCGCCGACCCCTGCCGGGAGCTGGGGAACCGGGAGCCGGGAGCCGGCGGCGCCGCCGGAGAGCTCGCCATCTTGCGCGGAGAAGAGCCGCCGCCACGCGGGGGCACAGGAGTAAGGCGGGAGCGGCGGGCCAGGGCGGGCGCCGGAGCGAGGCGGCCAGTGGCCAGCGGCGACTTCGGCGGCGGCCTGAGTGCGGGCGGCGGCGGGATTAGGGCCTGGGGCGCGGTTACCACGCGGGGCCGGGCCGGGGGACGCGATGGGGGTGCGGGGCGGGGCTGAGACTGGGCCGGGCCGACAGGGGCGGGGGGGATGGGGCGGGGGCGGGCCCAAGGGCTTAGGGGGCGGGCCCGGCGGCGCGGGGCGGGGCCGGCGGCGCGGGGCGGGGCCGGCGGCGCGGGGCGGGTCCGGCGGCGCGGGGCGGGGCCGGCGGCGCGGCGGGCGGGGCGGCGCTGGAGCCGAGGAGGAAGGAGCGCCGCCATTTTGGGAGCTTCGAGTCAACAATAAAGGGCCGAGGGTGCGAGCGGAGCTGCCTCGGCGGTAGGGCTCGGGCCGAGCCGGGGAGTTGGGCGAAGGGCGGGGGTGGGGTCGGCGGCGCAGTTGGGGCTGCGGGGAGCCGGGCGACGGCGTGGGCGCCCAGAGGCGGCGGCTGAGGCCTGGACGGGCCGGGGAGGAAGGCAGGCGGCAGCTGGCGTCGGGCGCTGAGGAGTCGGATACGGATGCGGTGCGCGGCGGGGTCCGCGGAGAGCGGGCCTCGGGCTCGGAGGACCTTTCTAGAAGCGGGAATGAGGGCTGGGCGCCAGGACCCCGGGCCACGATGGCGGTGACCGGGTACGAGGCAGCCTCGGGGGCGGCGGGGGCAGCCGCCGAGGGCCCGGGGAAGGGGCGCAGCTGCTGGGCGGAACTGGGCCGGGGCGAGAGGGTGTCGCTGGCGCCCGGGCCGTGGAGGACAGGGCTGGAGGGCTTTGGGGTCAGGGCTCCTCGGTGGGGCCTTAGAGGAAACTCCATATTGTTTCCTCCCCTCGGAGCGGGTTCGGTCCCTGCTCTTGTTGCGCAGATAGGATTGCAGGCCCGGCCCGGGTGTTTATGGTCGCGGAGCGGACTTGGACTGAGGGTGTCTTTTTGGGGGGGAGGGGGGTGGGGGCAGTGGGCGGGAGAGCAAGAAATAATTGAATTATTATCTTACAATTACGAGGCTCAAACCCTCGGCTTGCGCCTTTCCTTATTGCTGCTTACTCCCCTTTCTCTCCTCCCCTTTTCCTCTTCACCGTGAGCCAGCCCCAGCCCAGGCCCAGGCCCGCGGGGTGACGGCCTGTTCGGGAGGAAAACTGTCAATTGCTCGCTGAGCCGGGGAAACGCCGTAATCCACTCGGCGTGGGGTCCTCCCCGCGGGGCTGCGTTTCCTTCCAACTTTTAAAAACGTAGAGAGAGAAGTTGCACGTCTGAGTTGGGAAGGGGTGGGAGGAACGTTTCCCTTTCGGAGACTGCTGCAGTGCAGTTTCGTTTTTAATTAAGAGGGACGCAGTCTCACTCTGGGGATCTGAATCTGTCTCCGCACAAGATGGATGGTAATGACACTTAATCTTCGGAGGTTGCCCTCTTCATCCTTTCCTACTTCGCAAACAAGTTTTCTGGTGCGAACTAAAGATGTTGTTGATCATAAAATAAACCTGCCACTATAGGATACCATTCACGCCTTGAAACTAGGTAACTGTTAACCACGATCTGCCTAAGAAGTTAATCAGATTCTGGGAGACTTTGAAATAATACCTCTTTGTGTTTGAGATCATCAGGATTTGCTTGTGAGCAACTTTCTTTTTTTAAGGCATAAGTATTTTAGAAAAAATTTTGTTTGAGAAGCCGTGGAATATGACAAAAACGCTAATTAATAAGCTTGTGTATTTTGGGTAAGGAGGTAAAAAGGAACAAATCCAACAGAGTAGGCATTTATTTCCTGTCTGGCCTTTGTAAATTTTTTATTCACTTCATTTTAATATATGAATTCGGTTTGGGGAATAATTAAAAATGGAGGAAGTTAACCACCTTAATATATATATATATAATAGATTTCAGAGAGGAAGGGAGAGGGAGAGAAACATCGATGAAAACCATCAAAAGGCTGCCTCTTGCACGCCCCCTACTGGGGATCAGCCCCAACGCTGGCATGTGCCTGGGCCAGGAATTGAATCTTCACTTTCTTCTGGGTTCTGATGCCTCTTCTCAACTGAGCCGCACCAGCCCAGCTAACAGTTTTTTTTAATATTCAATTCCTGGCTGTTTTCAAGCAAAATATTGTGACATGTAGACATGTCTATATTCCTGCTTCAGTTAGTTTTAAAGGACAAGAACTTAAGGAAAAAAGGAAAATGCATTTTTCTTCATAAAGTTTAATTTTTGCACTTGAAATTCATAAGGTTACAAATGGGTTTTATATTTCTAAAAGCATAAGTTAAGTCAAAAGCTTATATAACTCTTGGAGGATTCTCAGTTGCTGTCAGAAATAGAAGAAATTTGTCTTGCCTTGTACATATGTAGATTTACTCTTAAGCTGTGAGATACCTTTTTGAGTTGTGATGCAATTAAGTGGAATGAATCATTGACTTTTAGAAAATTCAGGGAGGAAGAGAAGATGTTGTCACTTGAGAACTGACTTTTAGAAAATTCAGGGAGGAAGAGAAGATGTTGTCACTTGAGAACTGTATCTTTATACTAATAATTCTCTGGGTTGCTTTGAGCTGACAATTTAAAAGTTTGAGATTGATTTCATTGTGGGTTTGATTTTGTGTACAGGTCATCTTTTTGTGTCTCTATTAGCCTGGCTAATGATGTGATCTAAGTGCAGTTGTATTCTTAATTTTTTAATTTAAAAAAAGTGTTAGGGGAAACAGTTTTTTCTAACCTTCGTGTGTTTGCTAACTTAACTTTTTCTTTGTTTCAGATTGAAGTGAGTGAATTCAGTTATATAACCAAACCTCGTTAGAGAACCTTTAAAAAATAAAAAGTTGATTCGGTGCATGAGAGCAAGTTACTGCTGCTTACTGTTCACAGACTTACAGGTGCTTGCCTGCATTGCAATAAAGGACTCAATATTGAGCAAGACTTATATTTATCTCTTCATTTTGGAGAGCCTAATAAACTGTATTACAGTTTCTCTACTGATTTTCAAAAGTTTTGAAGTTTGGAAGAGACATCTGTACATTTAATACAGCATGAGCACGGCCAGAACAGAGAACCCTGTTATAATGGGTCTGTCCAGTCAAAACGGTCAGCTGAGGGGCCCTGTGAAGCCCAGTGGTGGTCCCGGAGGAGGGGGCACACCGACACAGCAACAGATGAACCAACTGAAAAACACCAACACAATCAATAACGGCACTCAGCAGCAGGCACAGAGTATGACCACCACTATTAAGTAAGTGCTAGAAGAAATAAACATACTTGGAGATGTCTTTTTATTACTTTGTTAATGACTACTCTTTGTATTCTTCAACCATTTTGATTGTGGAAGACAGATGTTTTATGGCCGTTAGGTATTTGCAATAGAATAATGTATTTCTGTCATAATTCAGGTTTATTAAGTAATGAATATAGGTACAGATGATATATATTAATTTTGTATAGGTTATATTTTAAACATCGCTGGCTTTCATAATTAGCTCAGATTCATCTTGTTTTTGTCAGTATGATTTTTTCCTTAGTATAACGGCACCATGTCCTAGTTTAAATGACATTTAAAGTCAATTTCAAGTTTCAAATGTAAGGACTTGCCTAGCCTTCTTACCTCCAAATGTACTCAAAACTTATCCATAACTTTTTTTTTCAATTTTTGCAACTTAGCTTAAATTTTTTATAAGCTTCCTCCTATTACACACACACATAGAATAATTTGAGACAACAGTGGGCTTTACTTTTTTTTTCCGGGGATTACAGGACTCTTCTAATACCACTGCTATCACTTGTTTTAGTAGTTTGGTTTCTAAATTCCTTGTGGACAAATTTTGCATTGTATCCTCTGTACTTTATTCATTGTTGAATTTGACTGTTGAATTTGGTAGGCTGGCCTAGTAGGATGTTCAGCTGACATTTTTGTGCTTAGAAACTTTGCTGTGGTATAGATTGAGGTAGAAGGCTTTAATACTCTTGGAAGTGGTAGCAAATAGGTACTTTTCTTAGAGTGTCTTTGATTATATAGAACCTAGCTTTAAGTAAAATAAGTGGTCATCTTTCTAAATCAAGACTTCTAATGCTTTGGAAGCTCTGATTATGAGTGGCTATAATGAAATCAATGTAAACATATATCTCCTCTGCCCCCCACCCCCATATTGCTATTAGAGAGTGGAAAGGAGGGAGGGGGGGGAGAGAGAAACATCAATTGATTGGTTGCCTCCAGTACACACCCCCACCAGAGATGGGAAGCGAACTCTTGGACCGGGAATCAAACCAGAGACACTTTGGTTCCCCAGGGTGAAGCTCTGACCACTGAACAATACCAGCCAGGGCAAAAAACTTACTTTTTAAAGTATATTTTCTTTTTTTTCTTTTTTTAACATATTTTATTGATTTTTGTATAGAGAGGAAGGGAGAGAGATAGAAAGCTAGAAACATCGATGAGAGAGAGTCATCGATCAGCTGCCTCTTGCACACCCCCTACTGGGGATATGCCTGCAACCAAGGTACATGCCCTTGACCGGAATCCAACCCGGGACCCTTCAGTCCCCAAGCCGACGCTCTATCCGTTGAGCCAAACAGGTCTCGGCAAAGTATATTTTCTTATTTTTATTGATTTTAGAGAGGAAGGGAGATAGATAGAAACATCAATGATGAGAGAGAATAGTTGGATCAGCTGCCTCCTGCACACCCCTTACTGGGGATCGAGCCTGCAACCCAGGCATGTGCCCTTGACCGGAATCGAACCCAGGACCCTTCAGTCTGCAGTCCGATGTTCTAGCCACTGAGCCAAACCATCCAGGGCAAAACTTATTTATTTTAAAGGCAACACTGTTGAAAAGCATGTTTGCCTTATTGCCCCCCCCCCCCCCATTAGATGCTTTGGGTATATAATAGAGGTTTTTGTCTGGCCTAAAAGAGATTTTAAAAATTGTATTTTTCTTGTTTTTTAACTATATTCATAGTTTAAAGCAGTGGTTGCCAACCAGTGGTTTGTGAGGTCCGAAAGGTTGGCGACCACTGGTTTAAGGAAACCTTTGGAGCAGCAGTCGCCAACTGGTGGCTCGCCAGGTTGAAAGGTTGGCAGCTGCTTACAGCTTACCTGGTAACAAAGATTAAGAGAGATGTTCATTAATAGATCTTATGGAGTTCATTTTTTAAAGGAGTTTTTTTGTTTTTATTTATTTTTTAAAAATATTTTTATTGATTTCAGAGAGGAAGGGAGAGGGAGAGAGAGAAACATCAATGATAAGAATTGGCTGTCCAGTCTCTGCCTCTCCCCCACCCCTCCCCACAGGCCGCCCCCATTGGGGACCACGCATAACTCTATGCTGATTGCCTTCTGTAAATTATATGATATAATTCTTAACTCGTTGTATATATGAGAATGGAAACTTGGAAAAGTACCTGCTGCATGGTCAAAAAATAAATGGTAGAGTCAGGGATGAAACTGGAGTCTGGTGTGTTGTTTTGTTTTGTTTTAATTCAAGAGAGAGGTAGAAATATCAATGATGAGAGAGAATCATTGATCGGCTGCTTCCTGCACGCCATATGCTAGGAATTGAGCCCACATCGAGGCATGTTCCCTGATTGGGAATCAAACCGTGACTTCCTGGTTCATAGGTGGATGCTCGACCGCTGAGCCATTGCAGCCGGGCTGGAGTCCTTGGTTTTAACTAGTATCCAGAGTTACCAACTCAGATGGCTGTGCCAGATGAGAGGATACTTGCCCTCTAAAGGGTTAGCTGCTTGACTTTAACTCAGTTACTATGCTCTGTCAAACTATTGCCATGCAGAAATTTGGAAACAATGTTGCTAAAGCTTCCAGTTTTACAGGAAAAGCCAGAATTTGGACATTTACACAAAATCTTCTAATCTTTTAATATTGGTAACTAGCTTAAATTAAAACACATACATAATATGTTTATCTCTGTTAACCATATTCTTTATATATTAGATTTTTTTAGATTGATTCTAGAGAGGAAGATAGGAAAGAAATATTAATACAAGAGAGACATTGATCTGTTGCTTCCCATGGGTAATCAACCAGGTGAACCTTTTGGTGTGTGAGAGCCACACAGGCCAGGGCTGTTAACTATATTCCTAAGTAAATTGCAATATATTAAACTTATTCTGCTTTTTATAACTTAATTAGAGGCCCAGTGCATGAAAATGGTGCACTGGACAGGGGGAGGCCTAGCTTGGCCTGTGCCCTGTCACAGTGCAGGAGCCCTGCAATCAGTTGTCCCAAAAAGGTAAGCCAGAACCTCGGGACGTGCCTCACGGAGCCACAAGAACCGCCTCCACGCCACGCACACAGCATCAAGCTCCTGTCTGCCCGTGTGCACCCACTGCACACGCAGCCTTCTGGTGATCGCTCGTTATGGTGTGAGGGTGTCATGACCACATAGGCTTTTATTAATAGGATTATAATTGAAATGAATTATCTTTGTATTAGAATATGATGCTATGAATTCTCATACTTCAGTTTTACTACATTCTCTCTAGACCTGGTGATGACTGGAAAAAGACTTTAAAACTCCCTCCAAAGGATCTAAGAATCAAAACTTCGGTAAGTTGATTGTAAAATTTAACTTAAGATGGTGTGGAAACTCTAAAAGTGAAGTAATCCTATGTAATAAAAGGCTAATATGCAAATTGTCCCCTTGACTGGCAATTTGACCAGGGGACGGGCCAGCAGGTGGACCTCCCACATCCCCGCCCCCTGGCCCGAATGGGCTGGACCCAGTTTGTGCATGAATTCGTGCACTGGGCCTCTAATTAATCCTACATAATAAAAGACTAATGTGCTGAGTATCCAGTCGTCCAGTTGACTGTTCAGTCAAAGCGTAATATGCTAATGATATGCTAAGGCCATTCAACTGCTTGCTAAGACCTACACTGACCACCAGGGAGCATATGCTCTGATTGGTAAGTTAGCTTGTGGACACACCTTGGAGCTCTCCCATATTCCTTCTCAGTTCTGATTGTGCACCAGTGGGGTCCTTTGGCTTGGCCTGCACCCTCTCACAGTCTGAGTCCCTCAAGGCTGTCGGAGAACCAGTTTCAGCCTGAGGGAGGAGTGACTAGTCACTATGATGTACACTGACCACCAGGGGGCAGACAATGTAGAATATGTCTCCTGGTGGTTAGTACACTCCCACAGAGGTTAGCTGCTCAGCCAGAAGCCAGGCACACAGCTGGTGAGCGCAGCAGTGGTGGTGGGAGCCTTCCCCCTCAATGGCAGTGCTAAGGATGTCCGACTGATGGCTTAGGCCCGCTCCCCTGCAAGTTGAAAAGGGTTAGTTCTCTTAGCCCAGTATTTTTAACCAAGAGATATTTAGCAACAGCTAGAAATATTTCTGGTTATCGCAGTTCGGGAAAGGCTATAAGATAGCCCCTTACAGCAGTGAATTTTCTGGCCCAAATGTCAATATTGCTGAGCTTGAGAAGCCCTGATTTTGACTAGGCTATTTGTAGGCAGTGAGGGTTTGATTTCATATCTGGGATTTTAATTTCACAGCATGATTCTTAGAGTATTCCACCTGTTCCTTAGAAGAATATGATCACAGAGTGGCCTTTACTCCAAACACAGTTTTTAAATGGCCTGGAAATACAGATCAGGACAGAGCTAATCTGCATATATTTACATCTTAAAAGGGGTGGATAAAAAATTAGTTTCTCAGACAAATTTGCTTAAGCATACTAGCTAACAAAAGAACACAGTTGTACTTTATTCTTTTATTATTGTTTTGCTTGGTTGACTAGGATGTAACCTCCACAAAAGGAAATGAGTTTGAAGATTACTGTTTAAAGCGGGAGTTACTGATGGGAATTTTTGAAATGGGCTGGGAAAAGCCATCTCCTATTCAGGTATGTTTCCCCTTTTTATCACATGTGTAATGTTATGAGTGAATAATTATGTACTTATCTATGGGAATGATAAAATTAATCAATATTTCTCTTGTGCATACCACACCCACTCATATATGCACATATATGCACTCTTTTTCCGAACCTTTTTTTTCCTCTTCCCCAAACCTCTTAAGGATAAGTTATAAAATTATGGCCATCACCTCTAAATATTTCAATGTTTCCTAAGAAAGAGATACTCTGTTATATAACCTGTGGTCAAATCAATGTTTAGCTGTTACTAAAAATCTTTTTTTCTTTTGCTGTGTCTCTTTAAGTCCCCCTTTAGAAAAAAAAATGTTCTTTATTAATACAATATTTCTAGCTTATCATTTGTATTCTAATTTTTAATTGACCTGAAAAATGCCTCTTTAGCATTTTTTTCTCCTTGGTATAGAATCTATCCTAGGATTGGGTATTGCATATAGTTATGTCTCTTTAACCTCCTTTCAGCATTTTCCTGGTCTGTTTTTGTCTTTTATGATACTGATATATTAAAAATATAGCCCCGTTTTTAAAATAGGACATTCCTCATTCTGGGTTTGTCTCATGTTTCTATGTAATTAAAGTTAATACATTTTTAGCCAAAATACTGTAGAAATCATGCTATGGCCTTCTCAGTGTATCACATTTGGAGTTGTATACAGTGTCTGTTTATTTCTCATTGGTGATTTTAATATTGATTATCCTGCCAAAGTGGCCTCTGATTTTTCTACTGAATAATTGCAGTTTTTTTTTCCTTCTTTGAAATTTATAAGCAGTCTGTAGAGATCACTTTAAGATCATGCAGAGATCCTACTCTTCATCAAAGTTTCTCCTAGTTTTAGCATCCATTGATGATCCTGTCTGTGTTGAATTATGCTGAGTTTCCAACTCTAGGACTCTGTTGGCTTTTTAAAGAGCCTTCCCTATCTTTACCCTTGTTTTTTCTTTGTGTGTGTGTGAGATGATGAATTCTTTTTCCAATGATATTTTTGTGCTCAAATTCCCAGATTTGAGCTCCTTTGTGATTGTTCTGTTATATACCCCCTTTTCTTTTTCAGATAAACCATTTTTATTTTTTTAATTAATTACCAGGTTTCTTTTCCATTTTATTTTTTATTTTTAGTTTTTAGTATTGAAAGGATTACATATGCCCCCTTTTCCCTCCTATCTACCTCCTCTAGCCCATCCCCACTCCTGTCGTAGACTATTTTTAGAGCAGTTCTAAGCTCACAGCAGTTGAACTGAAAGAGAGATTTCCCATATGCCCCGACCTCACTTATGCATAGCTCAAGTATTCTCTGTAAGAGCTATACATTGTGTGATACATTTGTTACAACTGATGACTTACATTGACATGTATAATCCAAAGTCCATAGTTTACCTTAGGGTTCACTCTTGGTGGTGTGCATTCTATGAGTTTGAACAAATGTATAATGACATATCCACCATACGGTATCATATAGATATGTTTCGCTGTCCTAAAAAATCCTCTGTGCTCCACCTCTTCACCCTTTCTTCCCTCCATTTTTCTTGAGTACTTCGTTTTTGGCATAGCATGAAGCTTATCTGTACCTACCCTGTCCAGCCTTGGAATCAGTATTTCTCCAAGGAACCCCAGTCCCAATTAGTGGGGAATAGGGTTAGAGGTCAACATCTGAACACAAGGTGCACTTTTTGTTCCTTGGCCCTTTCAGTAGAAATAGCAAGGGAATATACAGTATGTGTGCATGCATGTACATGCATATATGTAGACAAACATGCAGTGTGCATATGCAGATTTGATAAACATGACTGTTGTCTTTATGTAACTTAAAACGTTGTACCCAGGCTTTAAGGACAATCCCTATTACATAACTGAGCGCTTTTTCATTAAGCAAACATTGAGTGGCCTAGAAAGTGTTAGACACAGGATGTTGTGTTGAATAAGACAGAGAGGGTTCCTGCCTTCACAGTTTGTGAAGCTAATTGTACAGATAATTTAGTGTAATACTATTTTCTACTCAAAATTGCATAAATATGTAGCCATTTGAGGAAGATGAGACAGCCTGGAAGAAGAATTGATCCATGTTCTAAGCACAGAACACTAAGCTAGTGATTGCCTAGGGGTGACAGTATGCCTTTGTGGACAAAATGAAAGAAGTTTATTATGGCTAGAGAAAGTGTCAAGATAATGTGATACATAATCAGATAGGCCAGTGGTCAGCAAACTCATTAGTCAACAGCCAAATATCAATAGTACAACGATTAAAATTTCTTTTGAGAGCCAAATTTTTTAAACTTAAACTTCTTTTAACACCACTTCTTCAAAATAAACTCGCCCAAGTCATGGTATTTTGTGGAAGAGCCACACTCAAGAGGCCAAAGAGCCACGTGTGGCTCGCGAGCCACAGTTTGGCAATGAGATAGGCAATGTGAATGTGGAAATTAAAAATATGTAAACTGGAGATCGATCCAAGATGGCTGCACAGGTAAATACCTAGCCGCAGCCCACACAACAATTTCAATAAAATACAACTAAAATATAAAATGGACATTACCCAGAACTACAGGAAAGTCGACTGACTGGAAATTCTACAACGAGAAGCAAGGAGAAAACCAGAAGGAAGAGCGAAGGAGCTGTAAAAGCCTAAGGTACGGAGACACGCGGCGCGGAGAGGACGGAGCCGGAGAGGAGGGCGACTGAGTGCCTGGCTGGCGTTCCCTAGCGGGAAGGAGATAAAAGCCCCAACTGTGCTGGGCCCCAGTTCCGACTGCTCTGAACCCCAATTCTAGGCCAAACTCCGGGAACCCAGGCTCAAACAGAGGGAGCTGGGCTGTAAGGCGGAGCCCTGGGGGAGCAGCGAAAGTAGGTCCCGGAGGCACACACATTGCGCGCAGAGAAAGGATGGTTGGCTGTGCCACGGGATTGCCCTGGCGGGAAGGAATCAGGGGCTCCAGACTGCTTTGAATGCCACCTCCAATCCCACGTCCAACTGAACTGAACCCCAGTTCCAGGCTCATTGGGGGAGAGCCTAAACTGTTTGGTAGCAGGCGAAAATCGAGGGCACCTTTCTCTCAGAGGCGCTTGCAGCGAGTACTGAAGGACCCTGAGACCCAGGAACCGCATAGGGCGGGGCTGACAGAAACCAAGGCTGTAGGCTCCACCCTGAAACCCCCGCCCCATCAGGGAAGCTGCGAAAATGCCGAGACGAAAAAGATCACAAATGAAAGAAATGGAGGAAAAAAAGTGAATGGATATAGAGTTCAAATCTACGCTTATAAGGTTTTTCAAGAATTTCCTAGAAAAGATCGATAAGACCTATGAGGATATGAAAAGGGATCAATTAGAATTAATAAGGAATCAACAAGAAATGATAAGGGATCAACAAGAAATAAAGAATACATTGTCTGAAATAAAAAATATTATACAGAGTCCTAAAAACAGAATGAAAGATCGCAAGAATCAAGTCAAAGATTTGGAACATAAAGAGCCAGAAGACTCTCCTCCACAGAAGCTAGAAGGCAAGAGAATCCAGAAAATTGAAGATAATGTAAGAAACCTCTGGGACAACTTCAAGCGAACCAACATCAGAATTATGGGGGTCCCAGAAGATGAGAGAGAGCAAGATATCGAAAACATACTGAAAGAAATAGTGACAGAAAACTTCCCCCACCTGGTGAAAGAATTAGACTTACAAGTCCAGGAAGCGCACAGAACTCCAAACAAAAGGAATGCAAAGAGGACCACACCAAGACACATCATAATTAAAATTCCAAGAGCAAAAGACAAAGAGAGAATAGTAAAAGCAGCAAGAGCAAAGCAGGTAGTTACCTATAAAGGAGCACCTATACGACTGTCAGCTGATTTCTCAACAGAAACCATGCAGGCCAGACAGGAATGGCAAGAAATATTCAAGGTGATGAATAGTAAGAACCTACAGCCAAAGATAATCTATCCAGCAAAGCTATCACTCAGAATCGAAGGCCAGATAAAGAGCCTCACCAATAAAAAAAATAAGCTAAAGGAGTTCATCACCACCAAACCAGAATTATATGAATTACTGAAGGGGGTTCTTTCGGAAGAGAGAGTAAATAAAGATAAAAATTATGAACAACAAATACATAACTATCAACAAGTGAATCTAAAAACCAAGGAAATTAAAAAAAAAAAAATCTGATGAACAATATTAACTGTTGAATATACTAGAATCAGGTATGGAAGGGGAGTGAACTGACGATTCTTGGGGAAAAGGGAAGAGGGGGATGTGGGAAGAGAGTGAACGTAAACTGTGCACCTATGGATGAGGACAATGGGGAGTGGGGAAAGGGCAGAGGGTGGGGTGGGAACCTGGTGGAGGGGAGCAATGGAGCAGGGCGGGGAAAGGAACATTTGTAATAATATGAACAATAAAAATTTATTAAAAATATGTAAACTACTTTTCTATAATGTAGTTCATGTTAGTGTATTTTATCTGTAAGGATAAAAGTTCTAAGAGCTCTTCTGTAGGGTCTGTCCTTCCACTTTGTATTTCTGGTACTTAGCAAGGTGCATGCAGGAAACAGCGTTCAAAAAGCCAGTTGCATTTATTTATTTATTTATTTATTTTTTATTTATTTATTTTTAATATATTTTATTTGATTTTGTATAGAGAGGAAGGGAGAGAGATAGAGAGTTAGAAACATCGATGAGAGAGAGTCATCGACCAGCTGCCTCTTGCACACCCCCTACTGGGGATATGCCCGCAACCGAGGTACATGCCCTTGACCGGAATCGAACCTGGGTCCTCCAGTCCCCAAGCCGACGCTCTATCCATTGAGCCAAACCGGTTTCGGCAAGCCAGTTGCATTTAGAAAGCTTTGAAATTATGGTTAACATGTCGTCAGGCGAACTTGGTCTACCCTGCTTAGAGATTTGCACTATAGATTTGCAAGTAGGCTGCCCAGGTTGAATCCCAATCCACTGCTTTCTTCGTTGATTGAGTTACCTTCCTAAGCCCTAGTTTGCTGGCCTGTAAAATTGATGTAGCGTATAACATAGGGCTGTTGTGAAGGTTCAGTGAGGGCATGAATGTTAGTATGTTTAATACAGTGCCGCAGGTGAGGGAGTGGAGGGGGGCAATGGAAAGATATGTACACATATAATACCTTAATAAAAAAATTCAGTGCCTAGTACATGATTAATGCGAATGAAATGTCATGGGTTATTGTTCCATATAATAGTTTTATTTATTGGGTCATTTAGCAAACCCTTGCTCGCTTCTATTTTCCACCTTTGTATTAAATTTTAAAATTGACTGAGTTATTTGCACTCTCAGTGTTGGTATAGCATATAGGCAGTTAATTCTCCAGCCACTTAGCCAAAGTATTAGATACCTGAGACGACCATCCACATTGCCTTTTTCTTCACCATTATTTTGCCTGAGAATTTGTGGAAAACACAGCAATGCCAGAATCTGTCATGTGGCAGAGGAGGTTGGCTAGACTATTGATACATTGGGGGTGGGGGAGACGGACTACCTCCGAAGGAAGCTAGGGTTCTACTAAGAAAGGGAAATGGATACCAATGTAACAAAAATACATCGAGGCCCAGTGCAAGGGCCATGGCTGGGCAAGGGCTTTGGCTGTGGGGCGCACTGACCACCAGCTCCTGCGTTGTGTCTGCCTCCTCATGACCAATATGTGTCATAGTGACTGGTTGACAGGTCATTCGGTCATAACAGTCGCTTAGGCTTTTATAGAGAGAGAGATTGGATCAGTCCCTAGACCCTAGATCATGGACTTGGAGAGCTAAGGTGGCATGATTCTGCCATCAGACTAAGGTTGTGGGATTGTTGGACTAAATTCAGATATAACTCAAATAGCTTATAATTCACACATTTAAACTATACAGTGGTTTTTAGTATAGTCACAGTTGTGCAATCAATACTACAATCACTTTTAGAACGTTTTCATCACCCTAAACGGAAACTCCTTTAGCAGTCTCTCATTTTCCCCTAGGCGTAAGCAGCCACTAATCTGTTTTCTGTCTCTATGGACTTAACTATTCTAGACATTTCCTATAAATAGAATTATACAATATATGGTCTCCTCTTATATTTCCTTAGGGAGTCATCCATGTTGTAACATATATCAAAACTTCATTCCTTTCTGTTGAGTAATGTTCCATTGTATGGCACTGTTAGCTATTATAAATAACTAGTGGCCTGGTGCACGAATTCGTGCAGAGTGGGGTCCATCCTTGCCAGGCCACTGGGGGGAGGGGCCTTAGGAGGTTGGCCGGCCAGCCCCGCCCCCAATCAGGGGAGGGGGAGGGTCTGGAGAAGACCCACTGAGCTGGAGCTGAGCATGGGCCCAGAGTTTCCCAGGGAGGAAAGCTCTGCAAACAGGCCCTGAGCTCCCTTTGGCCCCAGGGACTCAGAGCTGGGGTCTCTGTGTATATTAGACTCAGCCCGCCACTCTCCTTTGTCTTGGTCAAATCCATTGCATTGAAAACTTGTTCCCCTTCTTCTCTTTGGGCCAATTGGAAGGCACAGGCCCCACCATCACCCGGAATTTAGGCCTAAGACAACTGGGTAGCAATCTCCACAGAACAGAGCACACTGCTTTAGAGTCTTAATTCTCCCCTAAAACGTGCCCAGCGCTCCTTTTTAGCCGGCATAGACTGAACTAAGGAACCAAAGACCGAGTTTCTTTTGAAATGGGTCCACCAGGAGCTGCTGGTGGCAAGGCCCCTCCCAGGCGGCTGCCTTCCCCCCCAAGCTCGGTGTGCTCTGAGCCGGTCCATTTCTGATGGTTCCGGGTCCTGGGCTGCTGCTCAGGTAGCAGGTTCACAGGTTTCTCTCTGCCGCCTTCCTGGCCTCCTGAGCAGTACCTTCCGTTCTGGCACGCCAGGCGCCTTTTGCTAGAGCCAGGACTCGGAGGGCAAAGGAGCTGGCGTGTGGAGAGGGACCCACAGGTGGCCAGGCCGTGCCCCCCACCCCGCTTCTCAGTCTTGCTCACGTGGATTGGGCCAAAGCCTGCTGCCCGAGACAGGTGCCACGTGGAGAGGGTCGCAGCAGGGAGAAGGGTGTCCTGACCTGCCAGCCTTGGTGACTGCCATCTCAGTGCCCAGCTGATTTAATTTGTCCCACCGAGACTCATCTCAAGCTGCATGCTCACGCTGGCCACCTTCGCGTCCTTCTTTTTTTTTTAATTTATTTTTTACAGAGAGGAAGGGAGAGAGATAGAGAGCCAGAAACGTCAATGAGAGAGAAACATCGACCAGCCGCCTCCTGCACATCCCCTATCGGGGATGTGCCCACAGCCAACGTACATGCCCTTGACCAGAATCGAACCCAGGACCTTTCAGTCCGCAGAACCGGCGCTCTACCACTGAGCCAAACCGGTTTCGGTCCCTTCGCGTTCTTAACTGGTGTTTTGGCGGCGGCGGCGGCGGCGGCGGCGGCGGCGGCGGCGGCGGCGGCGGCGGCAGCAGCACAACTGACCCTGGGGCCCTTGGGCTCGGCAGCGGCACTGGTGGCCCCTGTGCCTGGTGTGTCATGCCACCGGTCGTTCTGCCATAACAGCCGCTGGGCTTTTATTATATAGATGCCGCTATGAACATTAATGTACAAGTTTTGTGTGGAGATGTTTTCACTCTGGGGTTATATATCTGGGGGTGGAATTGTGGATTCATATGCTAATGCTCTTTAACATTTTGAGGAGTTGCCAGACTTCCAAAGTGGCTATACATTCCCACTAACTATATGAGGGTTTTGATTTCTCCACATCCTCACTTACATGTTGTTACTTGCAGACCTAAGTTTAAGTCCTGGTTCTGGCATTTCTTGCTTCATGACCTTGGGCAAAAAATTAATCTCTGAGGATCCATCTTATAAATTGTAAAACAAAAAGCACCAAATTTGAAAGGACGTAGATACCCTAAGGTGTCTACCTTGCAGAGTGCCTCGCACACAGTGTTCTAAGAATTTTAGGCTTGCTTTTCTCCTCTTCTTGGCAGCTTACTGACTTTGTGACAAAGTCTTACCCTTCAACCGTTTCCATAGAGCGTGAGCCCCATCAAAGAAAATAGAGGAATGTAGAAGTTAGGAGCCTCCATCTAAATCAAAGACATATTAGGGTGCCCCCAAATTAGCCACCTGCCTGCCTTCATTGAAAATTTCCATAGTTTTAAAGGACCTGGCTCAGAAAACCATTGGAAACCCCTTGGAGACCATTTAGCCCCATCCCCCCCCCCTTTTTTTTTGCTATAGTGTGCAGGTGGCTGTTTAACACCATGGAAGAGGCCGTGGCCGGGTGCTCAGTGGGTAAAGTGTTGTCCTGATAGGCCAAGGTTGCAGGTTTGATCTCCAGGCATTTTCTTCCTTGGCCTGCTTTACCACAATAAGCAGACTATTTCCTGTTGGTTATAGGAACAAGATAACAAAATTGTCACGGACCATTTTCTCAGTTCTGGCATCTATGCTAGTTATTTTGACCATACGGAACCCATCTGACTCCTGTGATTGGGTTCTGGGTAGAATGAATGTCATGGTAGGAAATAGAATTATGCTTATGACTTAGATATTTCTACAATAAAAATATATTTTAAAAATGTTTAAGCCAAAACCGGTTTGGCTCAGTGGATAGAGCATCGGCCTGCGGACTGCAGGGTTCCAGGTTCGACTCCAGTCAAGGGCATGTACCTTGGTTGCGGGCACATCCCCAGTAGGGGATGTGCAGGAGGCAGCTGGTCGATGTATCTCTCTCTCATTGATGTTTCTAGCTCTCTATCCCTCCTCTCTCTTCCTCTCTGTAAAAAATCAATAAAATGTATTTTTTTTTTAAATGTTTAAAGTGCTGGAGAGATTTCTTTTGGTCATTCATTAGCTTAGGTATAGAAAGAACTAATTATTACAATGATTATGAATTTCATTTATTTTCCTTTATTTTTTTAGTTTTTTTTTTTTTTTTTTTTTTAATTGATTTCAGAGAGGAAAGGAGAAGGGGGAGAGAGAGAAACATCAATGATGAGAGAATCATTGATTGGCTGCCACCCACATGCCCCACACTGGAGACTGAGCTGCCGAAACCCAGGCATGTACGCTCTTGGAATCCAACCATTTCCCTCTGGTCCATAGGCTGACACTCAACCACTGAGTCACACTGGCTGGGCCTAACTTTATAGTTTTAAAAATTAAAATTAATGTCTTTAATTTGAGAAACAGGAATGTTCTGCTTCCTCCCTGTTTATACTGTTCTGCCTTTTTAGTTTCCCAATATATATGTGTATTTATTTTTTAGTAACTGTGAGACTCCTTTGCTATTGTCTGGAAAATTAGTCCTGAGTTAATAGGAAATGTTGTCTTCTGCAAAACACACATGACAGTAATTTCAATATGAAAATGAGAGTCCCCCTCAGGAATGTGACCATGGATTGAGGTAACTAGATTGGAATTCACTCTCCATATGAGCATATTTCAGGACAGAGGAGTTGGCTATATAGACAGATATTGGAGGTTTATGGATATAATTATTAACTATGAAATAGGACCTGAGGTTAGAATTTTCCAGCCTTTTCCTGCTTTGTGCAAGGCTAAGTTTTCCAAGATACAAGTTTTCATTGCAAAATTGGCTTATTAGTCCTAAAGTATCATATATAGTATTCGCTTTGTATTTTTTTTGTCACTTTTTTCTCCAGTTTTTTAATTGTCTTCTGCTTTTTTCTTTGTGTGTGTCAGCTCAAGTTTCTATGTGTCAGCTTAAGTTCCTCCTTTCTTTGTTCTCTTTGTTGTTGATGCTCAGCTTCCTTGGCCATACACACTTACATGTACAGTGTTTTATTACATTGGAGTGCAATTTAATATATATCCTGTGAGCAGTTTTAGTAAATACTGGTTAATAATGATGGTGATGTTGACTGGTCTTGCTAATTTACGTCGTCTCTACTTACTTATTCTTGTAAATGCAAACATATAAGGCACGTTAAAGCAATATCAAAGTGATACACCTTCAGTTTATTTTATTTATTTATTTTTATTATTATTATTTTTTAATATATTTTATTGATTTTGTACAGAGAGGAAGGGAGAGAGATAGAAAGCTAGAAACAATCGATGAGAGAGAGTCATCGATCAGCTGCCTCTTGCACACCCTCTACTGGGGATATGCCCACAACCAAGATACATGCCCTTTACCGGAATCGAACCCGGGTCCCTTCAGTCCCCAAACCGACGCTCTATCCATTGAGCCAAACCGGTCTCGGCACCTTCAGTGTATTTTAGAGAAAAAGTTGCTCGCCCTAGCCGGTTTGGCTCAGTGGATAGAGCATCGGCCTGCGGACTGAGGGGTTTCAGGTTTGACTCCAGTCAAGGGCATGTACCTTGGTTGCGGGCACATCCCCAGTAGGGGGTGTGCAGGAGGCAGCTGATCGATGTTTCTCTCTCATCGATGTTTCTAACTCTCCCTCTCCCTCTCTGTAAAAAAAACAATAAAATATATATATATATTTTAAATTTGCTTATGTCCTGTTTTTGTTTGTTTGTTTGTTTTTAATATATTTTTTTAAATTGATTTCAGAGAGGAAGGGAGAGTGAAAGAGAGATAGAAACATCAGTGATGAGAGAATCATTGACTGGCTGCCTCCTACATGCCCCCCATTGGGGAACGAGCCTGCAACCCGTGCATGTACCCTGACTGGGAATCGAACTTGGGACCACCTGGTTCATAGGTTGACGCTCAAAACACTGAGCCACACTGGCCAGACTGTGTTATTTTTATTCACAAGTAATTTGTATTGTCTCGTCTCTTTCAGGAGGAGAGCATTCCCATCGCTTTATCTGGTAGGGATATTTTAGCTAGAGCAAAAAATGGAACGGGCAAGAGTGGTGCCTACCTCATTCCCTTACTTGAACGGCTAGACCTGAAGAAGGACAATATACAAGGTTAGTTGTTTGGTTAAACTGAAAATAACAAGTTAGACCTTGGAGCTATGTAGAAGATAATTTTTTTAAGCTAGAACTAGTCTGGAATTAGTATTTATCCTTTTTTTCCCACAGCTCTTTAAAGAGATTTGTAGTTTTCAAAAAAAGTTTTATATTATGGAGTTTTGATAATATTCCAGTGATACAGGCAAAGTAAGCTATTGCCTTATAGATAGGAGCACTAAGATCATGAGAAGTTAAATTGTTGGATATTATTACTTAAAAACTATGGAACTGGAGACAGTATACCAACAAGCAAACTGTCAAATTACAGCGGGGAGGGGAGGAGAGGAAGGGAGAGAGATAGAAAGCTAGAAACAATCGATGAGAGAGAGTCATCGATCAGCTGCCTCTTGCTGATCATGAGAAGTTAAATGATGAGAGAGAGTCATCGATGAGAGAGAGTCATCGATCAGCTGAGAGAGAGTCATCGATCAGCTGACTCTCCCTCACTGTGGGCATATCCCCAGTAGAGGGTGTGCAAGAGGCAGCTGATCGATGACTCTCTCTCATCGATTGTTTCTAGCTTTCTATCTCTCTCCCTTCCTCTCTCCCCCCCCGCTGTAATTTGACAGTTTGATGTTGGTATACTGTCTCCAGTTCCATAGTTTTAAGTAATAATATCCAACAATTTAACTTCTCATGATTAGCAAGAGGCAGCTGATCGATGACTCTCTCTCATCGATTTATGTGCATGTATAAAAGTCCTTTGTGCATGTATAAAAATCAACATCGATCAGTTGATTTTATACAAGCCAATTAATGTTTATCTGTCTATCTCTTCTTCCCTCTCTCCCTCACCCCCTTCTGTGTCCCACACATCCTCTCCCCCCCCTCTCTCCCCTCTCCCCCAAAGATCTGGGGGAGATAATAGATCAACCAAAGGACTTTTATACATGCACATAAGTACAACCAATGGACATAAAACTCTGGGGAGGGAGGGGATGTGTGGGAGTGAGAGAGGTGGGCAAAAAAAAAAAAATCAATAAAATATATTAAAACAACAACAACAAAAAAAAAACTATGGAACTGTGATTTCTCTTATATGTTGGAATCTAATGAACAAAAATAAACAAAATAGAAAAAAACTGTGGAACTGAATTGTTTCTGTGGCAGCTGTTTATCTGCAAGTTTCCTATAGAAACATGAATCTTTTCTCTTTTATATATATATAATTTTTTACAGAGAGGAAGGGAGAGGGATAGAGAGTTAAAAACATTGATGAGAGAGAAACATCGACCAGCTGCCTCCTGCACACCTCTGCTGGGCATGTGCCTGCAACCAAGGTACATGCCCTTGACCGGAACCGAACCTGGGACCTTTCAGTCTGCAGGCTGACTCTCTTATCTGCTGAGCCAAACCAGTTAGGGCAAATTTTTTCTCTTTAAAGCCACATGTTTTTGGAATTTTAAGAGCTGAGGCAGTAGGGAAGAAACATTTTCATGCTTGTACCCAAAGTAAGCTAAGAGAGTTAAGTTTTCACTTCTAAAGCAGTTTTTTTCCCCCAGCTGTTGTGACCTATAAATACCATTTCTCCCATCTTTCATTTACCTACTTTCATACCTGGGGCAAGAGTTCCCTATTTGGGGCTGTAGACTAGTGAGTCTTACTGAAATATTAAATTAATAAACTTTAAGCATCTGCCAACTTATAGGGAACCCTTTAAAGGTTTCTAATTGAGAACAGAACAAGACTTCTAGCAACATTGTTTAGGAAAAGTTTATAGTTGGATTACTAAGCAGGGTTTTTGTTTGCGTGTGTGCGCGCGCGCGCAGTTTTATTTTTTTTGTTGTTTTTTTTTTGTTTTAATTTTTTTAAAGCTTTGTTCATTTGATGTTTTGTAATTGGTTAGGTCTATTATGATTTAACTTTTTAATATGCTGAGGATCTAGATTGCAAGGAGCAGTATTTCTGTAGCTTCTTAAACTCTTAAAATATGTTATTTTTTCTATTTTCTCTGTGCTTGTTATTTTTCAGCAATGGTGATTGTTCCTACAAGAGAACTTGCTCTACAGGTCAGTCAAATCTGCATCCAGGTCAGCAAACACATGGGAGGGGCCAAAGTGATGGCAACCACAGGAGGAACCAATTTACGTGATGACATAATGAGGCTCGATGACACAGGTAGGACATAACTGACCCAGGTCACCTCACTCTCTTAGTTAATTGCATACCTGGTGCTTCCTTTCAATAGCTAATTGTTCTTAAGAATTAATAAGGGTCCTGGCCAGGTAGTTCAGTTGGTTGGAGTGTTTTATCCTGCACCAAAGGATTGCAGGCTTGAATCCCGGTCAGGGCACATACCTAGGTTGTGGGTTTGAACCCTGAATGCAGGAAGCCAATTAATGTTTATCTGTCTATCTCTTCTTCCCTCTCTCCCTCACCCCCTTCTGTGTCCTAAAAATCTAAAAGATAGTAATAGAAATGAAAAATGTAAATAAGAACAGCAAATTGATATTGTGCCTTTCTGATTGGCAAGACCAAAAAAAATTAATAACCAATAACATGAGTTTGTGGCAAAATAGGCTACCTTATAATATAGGCATATAAATTGATACAGTCTCTATGGTGGGCAAGTTGGCATGTTTCAAAATTATAAATATATATTTTCAAGTATCTTTCCTAAAGAAAGAATTGGCCAAATGTGAGGTTGTTTACTACGTTGTGGTTTTGTAGAACTGAAAAATTGGAAAACCCTAAACATTAGAGGATAGTCTGAATGGAATTCCACACAGCCATTAAAGCATGAAGCTCATCTGTATTTTTATGAAGGGTTCTCCATGATACATTACTGTGTGGGGGAAAAGATAAAACAATGAAATCTTATGTATAAAATTATACATAGATTATTAGATTGTCTCTCTTTTTTTTTTAAGTATATTTTATTGATTTTCCACAGAGAGGAAGGGAGAGGGATAGAGAGTTAGAAACATCAGTGAGCCGAAACTGGTTTGGCTCAGTGGTAGAGCGTCGGTCTGTGGACTGAAAGATCCCGGGTTCGATTCCGGTCAAGGGCATGTACGTTGGTTGCGGGCACATCCCCGGTGGGGGGTGTGCAGGAGGCAGCTGGTCGATGTTTCTCATCGACGTTTCTGGCTCTCTATCTCTCTCCCTTCCTCTCTGTAAAAAAATCAATAAAATATATTTTTAGAAAAAAAAGAAAGAAACATCAATGAGAGAGAAACATGGACCATCTGTCTCCTGTACATCCCCCAATGGGGATGTGACCGCAACCAATGTACATGCCCTTGACTAGAATCGAGCCTGGGACCTCCAGTCCGCAGACTGAGCCAAACCAGCTTTGGCTAGAATATTAGATTTTCATATGGTTGTCATTAGATCAGTTATTGTAGTCTTCATACTACACAGTTATTTTAAGAGTCTCATGCTCTACCGACTGAGCTAGCCGGGCACCTACTACACAGTTATTTTAAATGATTATCTCATTTGATCCTTATAACTCTAGTTGAAAAAGTCCACTATATTAGAAGCCTGGTATGCCTTTTGTTATTCACTAGGGATTGTCCTAAGAAGGAGAGCAAGGGATTTAGGAACCTTGAGCCCATCCCATGTAGAGGTGAAACAAATAAGTATATCTTAGTCAACCTAAGATGAAGTAGAAATCCCTATCCTAAAATACAAATTTTGTCTCTCTGTACTACAGTAATCCAATCTTACTTTGCATGGGATATGTTCTCAGACCTCCTCTCCCCCAGTGGGTGCCTGAAACTTAGGGGAGTGCCACATCTTACACACATGCTCGCACGCACACATACATACACACACATTATAAATTAGGTAAGGTATTAACAGTAACATAATAAAATGGAACAATTACAGCAATGCCTATACTAATAAAAGGGCAATATGCTAATTAGAGCTGACGTCCATCCGGACAAAGCTATAGCGGCTGTGAGGGCCTAGGTTGCGTGGGAGGGGCGGGCCAGTCTGGCACCTCAGCCCCTTTTGCATAGGCGGTGAGAAGGCAAAGGTGGCATGGCCCGGTCCCAGGGCTGCCCCTTCCACACAGGCAGCCACAGAGGCAGTAGCGCGGGCCCAGTTCAAGTGCCACACCTCTGCAGAGGCTGGACGGAATGCAAGCTGCTCAGCCTCAGCCTCTCAGCCCCTTCCCCCAGCCAGCCTGGCCCCAGATGGCCCCGCCCACCTGAGGGCAGGGAGTGGGGCCAGCGCTAAGAAGCTAGGGCTGAGGGCCGGAAGCATTAGTAGGGTGATGGGGACAGTGACGGGGGCTCCTGGAGTGAGGGGGGCAGGCTAGGTTGAGAGAGACACCCTCATCCATCCACCCACCCACCCTCCCCAGCACGAATTTTTGTGCGTGGGGCCTCTAGTACTGTAATAAAAGTTAGGTGAATTTGGCCTTTTTCAGTTCACATCTACCACTCATAAATTTAATGCCTTTTCCATCTTAACTAAGCACTTATATTTACAGTGATCATCATAAGTTTCCCAGTTTGAGGTATGACAGCAAAACTAGCACAAATTTCTTTTCACAGTTTCATGGGTAGAAGATTGATTCTCATCGTACACCTTAGCAAACTCGGCATACATTTTTTTTCCTTATGTAGAGAACTTTCACATTTTTCACTTAAAGGATGCACGTTCCAACTTCTCTTTGGCACTTGAGGCCATTTAATTAAATAAATATTTCTTGAACACAAGCACTGAGGTACAACCATCTGACAACCTAGATGACTCCTAAGTGACTTAACAGGTGGTTAGCAGAATACTAGACAAAAGGATGCTTTGCACCCTGGGCAGGTCTGAGTGGAAAGGTGCAAGTTTTCATCACATTTTTCAAAATGGCTCGAAATGTAAAGCCTATGAGTTATTTCTGGAATTTTTTATTTAATGTTTCCAGACTGCACTTGACTATGGAAAGTGAAACTGGATAAGGAGGGACTACTAAATTTCTACCTCTCCCAACAATGCAAATCAACCAACCGGCAGAATGTCTGGTCACTGTGATGCACACTGACCACCAGGGGGCAGACGCTCAACACAGGAGCTGCCCACAGGGGGCCTCCTGATTGCCCCACCGGGTTTCCCACAGGTTGGCCCTACCCATGCATGAATTTCATGCATCGGGCCTTTAGTAGATATATATTTTTAAAGGTTTATATATGTATGCAAGCTTTTACTACATCCTTTTGCCCAAGCTAAACTTAATGAGAATGTTTTCTAATCTTGTGTAGTACACGTGGTAATCGCTACCCCTGGGAGAATCCTGGATCTTATCAAGAAAGGAGTAGCAAAAGTTGATCATGTCCAGATGATAGTATTGGATGAGGTAATGTCTCTTCATTTGGAAAGATGCTATTCTGTATTATGCTGAGCAAAGGTTCTTTGTGTTTTCCTTATGATTTTCTAATAAACATGACTTTTATCAGTTCAAACTAATTTGCTTATAAAAGATGTTTTGCCCTTTAAAGGCAATAGATGATATTTATAGGAATAGGTCAGCCTTGTGCCTTTCTTAGGGATGCCAGATAGTTTGGATTTTATTTTTATTTTTCAAGATGAAAAGTTGTTGAATAACTTCAAACCAAGTTCATGCTAAGTCTCTTTCCATTTAGTGATATATCTTAAAAGGCATATAATGTCTCTAACCCCTCATTTAGCGTATAATATTTTATATTTGGTTTTTTAGTCTGTTACTTGTATTATCTCATTAGGTAGTAAGTGCCTTTAAGAACTTACTCAGCTCTGTGTCCTTGGGTCCCAGTAGTGTTTTATACATACAGTACATCACTTAATATTTTGAAATAAAATTACTTTTCTATTTGGTCTGCATTTTAGCTAGCTAGCTAGATCAGGTTGATTGTGGTCTAATTCAGATCCGTGTTATTTTTTTCTTTGAGTAATGAGAGAACATTTATTATTGACTATATACTAACACTAAGTGCTCTTACGTGTTTGTTTGTTTTTTTAATTTAATTTTGCAACAATCCTGTAAGATAGGTATCCAATAAAGTTACTGTAGAGAATACACATCCTAATTTAAAATTGTGGAATGTGAAGAATTGATTGGTTAAGCAACCGTCCAGTGTAGTAAATTGAAGGAAACAAGATTTCGATCAAAGTAATTTGACTCTGCAGCCTATACTTTTAACCAGTATATCATACTGGCTCTTTATAGGAAATCATATTAAAATTCTATTATGGAATCTGCCACCATGTCCCCTGTAGATGGGTTTCACATTTTCCCCCTGAGTCACGGGGCCATGTGCCTTGGTGCTGTTGGCTTATGTGGTGGCGGAGAGAACTTCGTGTTTACCACAGGAGCATTCCATGGATGCTTTGGGGGTATGATGCCTTGGTACCCAAAGAACTTGTCATTACTTGATTGTTTTTAAAATTGTCTTCTCTTGTACTGCAGGCAGATAAGTTGCTGTCACAGGATTTTGTGCAAATAATGGAGGATATTATTCTCACGCTACCTAAAAACAGACAGATTTTATTATATTCCGCTACTTTTCCTCTTAGTGTACAGAAGTTCATGGTGAGTGTGAGCAGATGAACCTGGCAACAGTGCCATCCCGTTATTCATGCATATATTTATATTCATAATTATATCTTCTTGTCAGGCTATAGTTTAGGCTGATTATTTTTAAGTTTTGGCTTTTTTATCAGCTGATAAGGTTGTTGTGCATAAATTAACTGAATTTTTAAATAGTAATTTGATTAAATTCTTCGTTCGCTTTTTGGTGTCAGGCTGACACAGCCATTGATGCTATATAGTTACAGCATAATCCTCTACACAGAGTATAAAATGGTAATTTAGTTACATAATCTAACTATTAACCCTCACATTGTATTGTAATTTATTTCTTCATGAAAGATTGTGTATATTTGTTTTCAAGAAATCTGCATCCTTAAAGCAATAGGTTTTTTTTCCCAGACAGATGTATGAGATATATTTTGAGTTTAAGAGAAATATTCTGCTTTCACTTAAGAATAAGTCTTCTATTTATTTATTTTCAGAATTCCCATTTGCAGAAACCCTATGAGATTAACCTGATGGAGGAATTAACTTTGAAGGGAGTAACCCAGTACTACGCATATGTAACTGAGCGCCAAAAAGTGCACTGCCTCAACACATTGTTCTCCAGGGTAAGGAACAGGGCTCCTGCACATTACCTGTTACTGATCCCAATAAAACACATTGTATCCGTTTCCCCACCACTTCAGATGTTTGTTTGTTTTTTTATTTTTTTAAGTTTTTAGCTTTTCCTGAAAGATAGTTTCAGCTCATCTGAAGTTGGGGTATAGTTGACAAATCTTAGGTACTTTTATTTAATTTTAAAATAGTTGACCTTAATTAAAGTTGATTCTCATGTTTGCAGTAATTAGTCAGTCCTCGTTTGCAGATACTGTATTTGCAAATTCGTACTTGCCAGAATTTATAATCACAATTGGTACTTGGATGCTTTTGAGGTCATTTGTGGACATGCATAACAATTTGAGTCATTGTGTATATTCCCAACTAAGGTCATATTCATGGCCTATTTAATGCCACATCTTTTTTGCATTCTTGTGACTTTTTTGTTTAAAAGCATAGGGTTAAAGTGCTATCTAGTGCACCAAAGTACAGGAAGTCTCAGTGCCTCACAGAGGAAATGTGTATGAAATAAACCTTGCTTGCACAGGCTTGAGTTACGATGCTGTTGACAATGAATAAATAATGTGTCTTTAAACAGTAACACAAAAACAAGGCTATTGGTTCACTGATGAAAAACTCAGGGCCAGCCCTGGCCAGTATGGCTCAGTGGAGTGTCATGCTATATACCAGGGTGGCAGGTTTGATTCCAGGTCAGGGCATATCATATACCCAGGTTTCAGGTTCCATCTATTGTGGGGCATATGCGGGAGGCAGCCAATTGATGTTTCTCTCTCTCTCCTTCCTCTCTCTAATACCAGTTTTAAAAAACACACACAAAAAAAAACCCTTGTGACCAGATGTTTACAGGAACTGGATTTATCCTAGGAGCAATGGTTCTTTATTCACTAATGCAGTATTTGCAGCAACTGTTGTATTTTTTGTTTTTGTTGGCAATTGTGTGCCCTTATGAAATATACTGTGCTACAATAAAACTTATAAAGTATCTGCAAATATTAAGGAAATGAATAGTATTTACAATTTTTACAGTTTTGTATCATAAGACTTTCTGTCATAGACCATGGTTTTAACATTTGTTTGCCAGTCAGTATTTTCAAGATGTGCAAAGTAAGTAACGGTTTTCTCATGTCTCTCCCTCCCGCCCCTCTGTGCTCAGCTTCAGATAAACCAGTCGATCATTTTCTGTAACTCCTCTCAGCGAGTTGAATTGCTAGCCAAGAAGATTTCTCAACTGGGTTATTCCTGCTTCTATATCCATGCTAAAATGAGGCAGGTGAGTGTCAAACTAGAACATGCACAGATTTTTAAAACACTTTTAAGTATTTCTTGGAATTTTGTTTTGATGCTCCTCCAAATGTCCTGAGTTTAAGAAGAAATTACTCTTTGGTGCATGAAGGACCCTTCATTTTAACCTCCAGGAGGCCCATTTTTCTAACTATGAAATAGGGTAATGCATACTCCTATCTCGCAATGAATATTGAGATAATGTCCAAATATCTGTCAACTGTCAAGAGTGATACAAATGTCAGACTTTATTCCTTTCTTTCCCCAGGTTATCTCTAGTTGTGCAGTATTTACTACAATAGCCTCTAGCCACATGTGGCAATGAATTAAAATTAAATAAAAAATTTTAGATACACCTACGGTTCTGGACAGTACAGATACATACAGATACAGAACATTTCCATTAGTGCTGAGGATTTTACATTTTTACTGTATTTATGAACCTCCTCAACCCAAGTATTCTTTTTTTTTTTTTTTCTATTTGCCTTAAAGTGATGGAATCTCTAAAAGTTTTGAACTTTTTATTCAGCAGAGAATAAATTAAAAACTATAATGACATTTGTGTGTGTACCAAGTGAAATTTCATGAAAAGCAGTATCTGTAGACTTGTTAAAGTTAAGAACTTAAATTAGTTAACTCATATTTGGTTTTCAAAGAAGTGTAATGTCATGGATCCAATACCACTATGTAGGCGCCTAACAGTTAGACATTATCATAGGAAATGAATGTATTCAGCTGATGAGAATATTTTAAAATGGAAGAATTTTGTGCTCACAAGATAAGCCAGTTTGCCAGATGCTAGATTTATAACTTCCTATAATCATTTTATATGCTCTATTTTAGTTCTTTAATTGGAAAGTAGTTACTTTAGCTTTTGTATATAATTACTAAAAAGGTAAAACAGTAGAAGTTTGGTCAAGCCGAACTTGGCATCATCTGTGGAAAACATTTTTAAAGGGTATATATACAAAAACATGGTGAAAATTGTTCAGCAAAAAAATCTAAATACCTTTGACTTAAATACAACATATAGAGATTATTAGTTGCTTGTAATGCCCATGGGAAACCAATTTATGGTTATGTTTTTAACCTTATAAATATATGTATATTGAATTGGTTCACTTCTCATTTGTGTGAACAAATTTTGTGCAGGAGAAATAGTGGGGATTTGGGGCTGTGTGCATGAATTTTGATCAAATCCAATGCATTGCTCTCCTCCTAGGAACATCGAAATCGTGTCTTTCATGATTTCCGAAATGGCTTATGCCGCAATCTTGTTTGCACTGGTAAGTATTTTTTGTTTCCTTTATCCATTGCTTTTCCCCTATTTCTGCTCTGCTTATTTGTCCACGTTCCACAGCAGGAGCCTGTGACATAGCTTAGCTCACCCTGGTACCACTTCTAGAATTTCTGAAGTGGAGAAGCAGTTATGGTTAACTCCTGAACTCAGGGTCCATATCTGATGCTACGAAGACCGGTTCTGGCACTGATGTCTCTCCTAACTTCTAAACGAATTTTGGAATTTGTGTTTCTTCTGAATAGTATACAGGAGTGAATTACATTTAGCACAGACAAAATGAATTATATTGTGAAACCATCTATGTTTTAGAAATTCCTTATTGTGGCCTTTTGATATTTTGCCAGAAACAAACTAGTCTGAATTTTATTATATTTTCACAACATGAAGAAAAACACTGGGGAGGCAGGTAGACAATCAGACAACGCAATGGATTCAGTATCCTCCCATCTCTTATTTATTCGTTTTTTAAAATATATTTTTATTGATTTCAAAGAGGGAGTGAGATATTAGAAACATCAATGATGATGAGAGAGAATCATGGATCGGCTACCTCCTGAATGCCTCCCACTGGGGATGGAGCCCACAACCCAGGCCTGTGCCCTTGACTGAAATCAAACCTGGGACCTTCAGTCCACAGGCCAACGCTGTATCCTCTGAGCCAAAGCAGCTAAAGCTCCTCCCATCTTTACATTAGGAATATAATCTTAATATTGGTATAAGATTAATAGTTTTCTGGGTAGAGAGAAAGCCTAGAATTTTTAAAAATTGAGGTAAACACCTAAATAAATCACGTATATTTGAATATTTGCATGTGCATCCAAATCAAGATTTAGAATATTTCAAGATTGGTGTTTTTAAAAACGTTAACTGTAGATTAAACTTTGAAATTTTTAGCAGAATATTTAATTTACATGAATAGAAAGGACTGTCAAATACCTTGCATACCTTCCTGTTACCTTGTTTCTCTGCCTTACAGCTGAAGAACAGTTTAATATAGCTGTGAATTAATACATTTATGTTCACAGTTGTCATTTGCTTTTAAGCATTTTCCTGTTTGAATGAGATTTTTTTTTTTCCTTAATTTTACCTATTGATTTTAGGGAGAGCATCGAAAGTGGTCGAACAACAATTTATGCATTCATTGGTTGCTTCTTGCCGTGTATATTGGGACATCACTAGCCAATTGAGCTACCCAGCCAGGGGGAGAAATATACCCCCCTCAAAAAAATGTTCTTTGTAATTATACACTGATATAAATTATTGTGATTAATGCTCTTTTCAAAAATCCTCACAGAATATTTTTCTTAATGATTTCTATAGAGAGAGAGAGGAAAGAATAAGGGGAAGAGAAAGGGAGCACATTGATTGGCTGTCTCCACACGTGCCCTGGACCGGGAATCAAACCCGAGATCCTTTGATGATGCTCTAACCACTGACCAAAGTCAGCCAGGACAATGGGTTTTACTTAATCATTACTTGCAAGGGTGCCTTTAGGTTTTTGAAGTACCAGTGCCTTCTTTCTGATTTTTCAGAACAATGATGTCATTAAACTAACACTGAATAACATGTATGAACGTGTATAAGTAAATACCTGCAGAGTACCACCCCTTTAAGGAGCAGTAGTGTTTTATTTGTTTTTTTGGGTTTTGTTTTGTTTTGTTTTTTTAATATATTTTATTGATTTTTTACAGAGAGGAAGGGAGAGGGATAGAGAGTTAGAAACATTGATGAGAGAGAGACATCGATCAGCTGCCTCCTGCACACCTCCTACTGGGGACGTGCCCACAACCAATGTACATGCCTTTGACCAGAATCAAACCCGGGACCTTTCTGTCTGCAGGCCGACGCTCTATCCACTGAGCCAAACCGGTTTTGGCAAGGAGCAATGGTTTAATGAATATTAAAAAGGTGAACAGCATTCAGAGTCTAGCCCTAGCTGGTTTGCTCTCCCTCTGTCTTTCCCCTCCCTTCAACTCCTCTCTAAAAAAAATTAATGGAGCCCCAGCTGGTTTGGCTCAGTGGAGAGAGCATCGGCCTGCGGATTGGAGAGCCCCAGGTTGGATTCCAGTCAAGGACACATGCCCGGGTTGCAGACTTGACCCCCAGTAGTGGGCATGCAGGAGGCAGCCGATCAGTGATTCTTCCTCGTTGATGTTTCTATCTCTCCCTCTCCTTTCTATCTCTCCCTCTCTGAAATCAATAAAAATATCTTTTTTTTAAATTAACAAAAAATATCCTTGAGTGAGGATTAACAACAACAAAAGTCTAACGCAGGGCCTGCACACTTTATCTGTAAAGTGGTGGATAGTGAATATTTTAGACTTTGCACACCTTGTCTTGTTACAAGATATTGAGCTCTGCCATTCTAACTCCGAAGCACCCTTAGTATATAAACAAGTGGGATGGGCTCACTGGTTAGTGTTGGTTTGTGCAACAAAGGGTCACAGGTTTGAGTCCCAGTCGAGTATGTGCTTGAGTTGCAGGTTCACCCCCAACCCATCAGGAGGCAACCAATCAATGTGTCTCTCTCACATCAATGTTTTTCTTTCACACACACACACACACACACACACCGATGTGTGTGGGTTTTTTTCTCCCCCCACCCCACTCTATCTAAAAAAAGAAAAAAATCAGCCGAAACCGGTTTGGCTCAGTGGATAGAGCGTCGGTCTGTGGACTGAAAGGTCCCGTGTTCGATTCCGGTCAAGGGCATGTACCTTGGTTGTGGGCACGTCCCCAGTAGGGGGTGTGCAAGAGGCAGCTGATTGATGATTCTCTCATCGATGTTTCTAACTCTCTGTCCCTCTCTCTTCCTCTCTGTAAAAAATCAATAAAATATATTTTAAATAATAAATAAATAAATAAATAAATAAATAAAAATCAATGGGAAAATATCCTTGGATGGAGATTAACAAAACAACAAAATAACCTTTATTTACAAAGACAGGCCTTGGGGACTAAAAGTAATTTGCAAATGTGAATTTTATAAAGTGGTCGAACAACACGGATTTGAACCACATGGATCCACTTATATATGGGTTATTTTTCAATAAATACAGTAAATATATTACTGACATTTTCTTTAAAGAAAGTGTTCTTAAGAGAATAATAAAAATTTTTATTGTAAGAACACAATATATAAAATATCCTATATAATAAAGAGCCAGTATACTAATTAGACCAGATGGCTGAAAGGCCTGCCAGAAGATGGGGTGGGGCGGGGACACCAGAGGCAGCCCTGGCAACGAGAGCCATGGCAGCCAGGCTGTGAGGGCTGAGCCCTTTGCACGAATTTTGTGCATCGGGCCTCTAGTGTAACATAAAATACGTTAGTCAACTATGGTATTGGTAAGGCTTCCGGTATAGTAGGGTTATGTCAACAGTTAAATTTAGGGGGAGTCGTTACAGATTTTCAACTGTGCAGGGGTAGGTGCATGCCTCTGACCCCCCTGTTGTTCAAGAGCCAACTGCAGCAGATAACCCTAAATTTTCATAGGAGAGGGAAGTAACTAGCTGAGGTCATCTGAGAATAGATGGAATTTTAATTGTTTTGTAAGCTAGGTAAGATTAAGTTAGGGCAGTGGTTGGCAAACTGCGGTCCCTCAAGCCACATGCGGCTCTCTGGCCCCTTGAGTGGGGCTCTTCCACAAAATGCCACGGCCTGAGCGAGTCTATTTTGAAGAAGTGGCGTTAGAAGAAGTTTAAGTTTAAAAATTTTGGCTCTCAAAAGACATTTCAATCGTTATACTGTTGATATTTGGTCTGGTGACTGATGAGTTTGCCGATCACTGAGTTAGGGGACTGGTGTCACAAGTGGTCCAGAGAGGGCTGAGGAGAGGTTCAAGGGAGGGAGAGTGGAAGGTTTAGAGAGAGGAAGTTTTGAGGAGATGTGTTAGAAAAGTATGATAAGACCCAGCAGAGGAGGGCCTTGAATGTCATTTAAAGCAAGGACTTACAGATTCAAAATAATATTTTAAAAACATTATTATGACCATCATGGATTATTATGTTGGAGTGAGGAGCCAGTAGAAGAAGGAAAGCCTAGTTATTAGACTGTTGTTACTATTTATAGTTTTCAGAGCTAAAATTAACATAGTAATTACGGGATTAGCTTACTTCAGACATAAATAATTCAGCAAAAAAAACAGGTGAAAGAAAATAAAATTACTGGTTATTCCTAAGATTTGTTTTACGAGTTTACCAGTTACCCTGGTCTCTTCCTGTATTTGCAGTTACCTTAGACCAGTGGTCGGCGAACTCATCAGTCAACAGAGCCAAATATCAACAGTACAACGATTGAAATGTCTTTTGAGAGCCAAAATTTTTAAACTTCTTCTAACTCCACTTCTTCAAAATAGACTTGCCCAGGCTGTGGTATTTTGTGGAAGAGCCACACTCAAAGGGCCAGAGAGCCACATGTGGCTCGAGAGCTGCAGTTTGCCAACCACAACCTTAGACCATTTTTTAAAATTTCCTTGTAGAATTGGGCAAAGATAACTTGTGACAAAAAGTTATTTGTGATAATGTGCATGAAAGATAATGCTAGTAATTTGAAAATACATTTAATTATTAAGTGAAAGAAATACACTTAAGGTATACTAGAAATATTTGTTAAGTAGCATTACAGTACCAAGACACATGTTTAATGCTTAAAATTGCTTAAATATTGAAAGTTGTAATGGAGGTTTTTTTATTTTTTATTTTTTTAAGATTTGTTTACCCGAGGTATTGATATACAAGCTGTGAATGTGGTAATAAACTTTGACTTCCCAAAGCTGGCAGAGACCTATCTCCATCGTATTGGAAGATCAGGTGAGGAAGGACAGGAGGGCGATGCTCTTTGTGGACGTTTGGGGTTTTTTTTTTGTTTTGTTTTGTTTTTTGAGAACTTTAGTCACTAAATTTTGTAGGGTTTTGTGTGAAATCGTGGGTAGCAATGAGAACAGCGAATTAAAACTAACATAGTTGTTCTGTGTTTAAGACTAATTTCTACTTCTTCTAGAACACTTATTAAGAATAGTTAACTACCATATGCATAATTTGAGGTAAAATTAACAGAGGAGAAACTTCACACAATCTGTAACTACTATTTAGTATGTGTATTTTGGCAACTTTTGACAAAAATACCTATTTTGTCCTTTGAAAAGGGTAAAATAGAGTACTACTTTGGGGAAGTAATGTGAATATGAGGAGAGTAGAATTCCTGTACCCGGAGTGGCACTGGACAGAAACATTAACTCTTTATGGTTTTGATGCTTACAGGTTTACACATGCACATTCTCATATTTACTCATGTTTTAATTAAAAAAAATTTTTTTTGTTAGGTCGCTTTGGTCATCTTGGCTTAGCTATCAACTTGATCACATATGATGATCGCTTCAACCTGAAAAGTATTGAGGAGCAGCTGGGAACAGAAATTAAACCTATCCCGAGCAACATTGACAAGAGCCTGTATGTGGCGGAATACCACAGCGAGCCTGTAGAAGATGACAAACCGTAACAAGCATGTGTGTACCTACAGCAAACTGTAACAAGCACGTGTGTGCCTACAGAACATAAACCGTAGCAAGCACTTGGGTGCCTACGGAACAGCTCAGTGGGCATATGTTTAAGGAAAAGAAAGAAATTAAAACCCTCTTTTGTGGGGGCAGTTTGATGTCTTGGCATCCGTAACAACAGCGAAGGGTAGTAAAACACTTGTCGGCATAGATGCCAGTAAAGTAGCTATCTCTGGGGTGAAGTTGTGGTTCGTCTTATTAGAAAATCTGTAAATGTGGTTCTTGAATGCAGTCTTCCTAAGTAATGTGATACTGGGAGCAGTGCCAAGGTAAATTCCGACTTCAGAAATAATGAAAGCAAAGAGAATATTTTTCAGCAATTTTAAAAAATATATATTTTATTGATTTTTTTACAGAGAGGAAAGGAGAGAGATAGAGAGCCAGAAACGTGGATGAGAGAGAAACATCGAGCAGCTGCCTCCTGCACACCCCCCACCGGGGATCTGCCTGCAGCCAACGTACATGCCCCCGACCGGAATCGAACCTGGGACCTTTCAGTCCGCAGACGGACGCTCTATCACTGAGTCAAACCAGTTTCGGCTTTTTCAGCAATTTTGAGTGTGAAAATATTTTCTGTTATCTTTTCCTTTATCATCCAATCATTTCTTGGCATTCACTCTTCCTTTCAAATGGGTGCCTCAGTAAGTCAAATTAAATGACTTACAGTGCTTTATTGCCAAATGTGTAATTGGGTTATGAGGATGACTATGTCTTTTTAAATTTTTGTATATTTAAAAAAATTGTTTTTCTGATTTTGGAGAGAGGCGGGGAGAGGAGTTGTAGAGATAAACATCAGTTGGCTGCCTCCTGCACGCACTCCTACTGGGGATCGAGCTGGCAACCTGGGCATGTGCCCTGACCCAGAATTTAACCATGACCTCCTGGTTCCTAGTTTGACACTCAGCCACTGAGTCACACCCCCTAGACCAGTGGTCGGCAAGCTCATCAGTCAACAGAGCCAAATACCAACAGTACAACGATTGAAATTTCTTTTGAGAGCCAAATTTTTTAAACCTCTTCTATTGCCACTTCTTCAAAATAGATTTGCCCAGGCTGTGGTGTTTTGTGGAAGAGCCACACTCAAGGGGCCTGAGAGCCGCATGTTGGTTGAGAGCCGCAGTTTGCCGACCACGGCCCTAAGCAATTACCTCTTTTTAAAATGCCCACTCTGGTTTTCTGCACCACTCTCTCACTTAATCTCTTGGTGACTATTGGGCTCTGATAGAAATGCCCAGAACAAGGCTCAACATAGAGGAAAGTAGACTTGTGGAATTTTTTATAAGGAAAATATGATTAATTGAGAGCTGATGAATTCCAAATTAGCAATGAACATTTTACCTGTTATTTTTAGATTTTTCAAATTACTTTCACTTTTAAAAAATTTTTAATGTCAAATATTAAACATAAAACTAGCCACTGTTAGTATATTGGCAAGCTATTTATTACGTTTGTGTAAGGTTAAAAAAAAAAGTTGCTTTATGTGTTGTGAATGATTGCTGGCTGAGGCCAAAATTATCAGGCTCTCATTCTGCCTCTGGTATGCCTGGCAGACATTCCTTAATCCTGCATGGACTCTGCAGTAGCTAAGAGCTGAGTAGACGCTATTACAGAGAGAGTATTTGGAATGGGGTGTAGAAACCTGGACACCCTAGTTCATACTGTTTTCACAGATGTTGATTTTAGGTTTCTTCTTTCCTAGGCTTTAGCAAACTGAAGAAGGCTTGCTTGGATCTGTGACACATCATTTGGGGGGATGCTCTTCTCTTTGTGGGTTTTTCATCTTTTATTTTGGAACTATGAAGACTTAAAAGAACTCAGACATTTTTTTCTTTTTTAACTGGTGAAGAGAAAAAAGCTGAAAAGAAGGAATTTGCCTTTTTTGTTCCACTTGTTTGCACTGTGTGCTGACTGAACATTAGTTGCACTAACTGCTGGATTTTTAAAAATGTTTTCTGGGGAAAGGGGGACAAGGAAGGAGGAGAAAGAAGAGAAGGGAGAAACCCTAAAAAGAGAAGAATCTTGATGAACACACAAGCTTGTCTATTATTTCCGAATTCTCCAACAGCTGACTCTTGTGCATTTCAACTTCTCCCTGATGACTCATCCGTTTTTAAGCCTGAAGAGCTTATTACTTATTTGTGCGAAGTGCCTTATGCTATGAGACCATTCAGAATATCATCTTTTAGACACAGCCCAAGGAATCAACAGTAGTAATTCTTTCCTTTTTTTTTTCTTTTCTTTTTCTTTTAAAACGTTTTATTTCATTTTGATTTCACGTTGGAGTCTCTTTTCCCTTTCGACCCAGTGCTCAAGCCCAGGGCTGAAGGATGAATGAAGCCTATTAGTAATGTTAAGCACCATTTTTTCTTTAAGTGGAGGAGTTGATATGCAACTGCAGTTCATCCGCACTGTAAATACATGTATTTAAGGAACAGCCACACAATCCCAAGCAGAAGTTTCTTCTGGGCTGAGTAGATGAAACATCACTGCTCCCAAAGGAAAGAGCGTCTGTCGCTGCAGGAGCCATACAGCTAGCCTCTGTGCTCTGGAGCCCTGAGACTGGTCACGTGCTCTCCATGGCAGTTAGGGCACTGAGGGGTAGCCTGTCGGCCTTGACCTCTTTCCTCTGTGGCAGAGTGTGTCCCATAGAAAACTGGGTGTGTACACTTGTATAAACTTTGTAAATACGTTTTTTTCTGCGTTCATATATATGTGTATATATATATATACATACATATATATATACATACATATATATCTTTTTTTTTATGAAGGTTGCTGGGATTAAGGGGATTAGAGTGATTATGGGAGCAGCTAAGATGAGAGGGGCTCAGTTTTCCGCAACACTAAATTCTAGAAAGTACTTTGACCTCTTACTGTAGCAGCAGACTCCTGTGGGGACCCTGTGCTGAGAAAGGGCCCCGGAGTCTTCACTGCGGCTGCCACACTGTCTCTGGCATCTTTAGAGGAGGCCTGCCGAGGGAGCAAGGAAACTTCAAACACCCGTCCAACTTTGAAAGACTCTCTGTGCTTTTTCCCCCTTTTTAAAAGTTTGAGAAACTTTTTAAGTTCTGCAAAAGGGGACAAAGAATGTGCATCGCAGTGCGGGAGCTCCCTTGAGCGGCAGTGATTGAGCAGTAGATGTATAAAGCGTGGGTTTGCCTTGCACAATATTAGCCAGTACCAGCTCCGGGGAGGTTAGCAGTTCTGGGCTCCGTTTCCGTGTGTCACTTCCTGTGCTGTTGCCCTCTGCCCACTTGGACACGTAAACTTGCAGGGATGGGCAACCCTGAGAGCTGCTGCCTGCCCTCCGCTAGCTTTGTGACGAGAACTGTCCTGTTCGCATTGTAAATCGCTGGCAGTGCTTTACAGTCAATAGTGTTGCATTAAATTGTGCCCCTCCCAACATGCTTGATGTTTGGCCTGATCTCCAGGCAAAAGGAGTGAGATGAATCAAAACCAGTGAACTTTTTTTAAAAAAAACATTTTTAATTCCCCTTTAACCCAGTGTACTAGGTCAATCAGGAGGCATCTAGGGTTTAAAAAAAAAAAAAAAAAAAGCAAAATAATTTTTTTTTTATTTCCATATTCCATTGTTTTTCAAAGCCCTAAAATAGTACAAGTCCTTCCTATGTTTTCATGCTTAACTCATCTGGATAAAGAAATCAGTTATTCAAAGTTGCTTTTTTGACTCTGTGTAGTTCTAAACAAAAATGATTTTGACTCATCCAAATGACTCATCCAAAATTCCTTGAAGATCAAAATCCTACAGATGCCTCCTGATGAGAGATATAGCCCTAATCTCTTTACAACTAGCAAGAGCTGCACAGTACAAATCCCCCAAAACAAGCTCATTCATTGGGTGTCCACGCCACATGGGCTCTTCTGCAGCCAATGTTGGCAACTAAGTACAAGCCCTTCTTAAGGGAGTAACTTTCCAGGGAGGAGAGGAGGGAGGGAATTTAAAAGGCATCAACTTTTGACCAAAAAAAATATATATCTTACTGTGTACTGATGCAGCGCTCTCTTTCTCTCCCATCTCTGGCAAGATAAGAGGGATCATTCTAGAAGAAAAGCAAGAAAGCTCATAAATGCAGTTTTATATCTCGCCAGAATGCGAGTGATTATAAACAGCACAGTCCTCTCTGCCATCCTCAGACTGTCTGCTTGGTGCCACGTGCCTGTGGGTCCCTCTTAAAGCACAGACTTTAAATTGAAAGTATTACTGAGTATAGCCTCGGATGAGGAGTGGCACTTAACTGTCTGGGACACCAGGACTGGACGCGGTCTTGTACAGGCGGCTGTCCAGTTTTGGTGCTTGACTCTTGAATAGGAATTGTAAAATGGAAAGATGCTCTAAGACAGCGGTCGCCAGCCGGTGGTCCGCGGACCGCTGGTGGTCCGTGAGGTCCTAAAGTTGGCAACCGCTGCTCTAAGGACTAGGTGAAATCCTGGTCTCTCTTTTTAAATCCCCTTCACAATAAGGAGCATTTGTTACTATTGGGAATCGTTTTCGTGTTCTGGTGTAGGGTGTTTATTTTAAGTAATGGTGATATTTTTCCAGTGATTCATTCACTTGGATGAAAACTATTCCCTCTAAATATTTACATAACCTCAGCCCATTGTCCAGCCTGCGGTTATGGCTGCCTCTGGGCCGTTTTGTCTCTCCCCATACATGGAGAAACTTGCCTTTCCTTTAGGATCGGACTAAATTCCAAAATGATCTTCCGTGGGAAGTACAGGAGAGAGAGAAACCTAAATCCGTCTCTAAATTTTCAAGGTTGCCCTGCACCATAACAAGGGTTGGCCCCAAAGGTGGGGGTGGGGGGAGGGCGGTTATCAATACTTGTTTTCAGAATGAGATGGGAGCATCTTTCCTTTGCCGTGTGCTTTGTGTTTGATACCATCATGCTTGGGTTAGAACCAGACGACTCAGCACAAAGCCAGGATTGTCCATTGTTGGAATCAAACATCTCATTCTGATCACTTGGCTTAATTTTTTTCTTTTTTTTTTTATAGGGGTGGGAGGGAGGTGACTGCCCCAAAGGGAGGGTGTCCGCACTGAGGATTTAGAAACACTTTGAAGCTCATGACCGCAGACTTTGCCTTTAGCCACACTCTGACCTTCTAGATGAGTAACACGAAGATGAAATAAATTCTTGGGAATTAAGCCATGTTATTTTAATTTGCCACTTTGTTCAGCATTGTATGTATCTTAAAAATTGTTACTGTGGAATCCTTTTCTGGCAATTATCTTTGTCAAACAATAATTGGCCTAGTGAGAGTTGACATTAGTCAACTTTTGGTGAACTTGAGTGAGCTTGTGGTTCTGTATATCCTTAAAGATAGTTTTTAAAATCAAAAAAAAGTCTACTCCTGATCTAAAAACTCATCTTTGGGGTAAAGAGTTAAGGGTCCAAAGGCTGTAACAGTTGATGAGGTCAGCAGAAGCCAGCCTGCACTGGACTCTGCCCCTCCACAGCTGGCAGACTCCAACAGGGAGTGTATTTAAGTTCTCGCAGGCAATGCTGGGCAGGGGAGGGGAAGGGTGGGTTATGAGGATACAAGCTACTGTGTTTAACCAGTGGTTGTGGGGGAGGGGTGCCTGGAGGAAACAAAGTCACTATTCCCTTTTTGAAACAAAAGTAAAACCTGAAAATTTTTGTTCATTGAAAATGGGGTATAATTTCATTGTCCCTAGCCACAAGGGACCAGTTCCACTGAGAAGTGAACAGTGGGGACTCAAAACTTTGCAAACATTTGGGGGAAGGGAAGATTGGCTTTCTGTTAATTGGCAAATGTTCCAGTGGGGCTTCCTTTTTGTTGGGCGTTACATTGTAGATGCACATGTGGACCAGAGTCTCTGCTGAGGTTATAAAGTTCAGAAAAGATGGTTGATAAAATCTTGGCTTTTGTTAATTTATCTCAATAAAGTCCACTGGAACTCCAGCTGTGTATGTGTGCATTCTTCAGCAGGAGCCTGCGCTACAGTGATTCCTGTCCAGCTGAGGCAGGGTGGAGCCTGTTGAGTAAAATCTGATGCCTTCATCCAGCCCATTTAGACACTGCAGCACCCACTTCTCACTTGGTCAATTTTTTTGTTTAATTCATTTTTTGTTGTTTTTTTTAAAATATATTTTATTGATTTTGTACAGAGAGGAAGGGAGAGAGATAGAGAGTTAGAAACATCGATGAGAGAGTCATCCACCAGCTGCCTCTTGCATACCCCCTACAGGGGATATGCCCGCAACCAAGGTACATGCCCTTGACCGGAATCGAACCCGAGACCCTTCAGTCCCCAGGCCAACGCTCTATCCACTGAGCCAAACCGATCTTGGCTCACTTGGTCAATTTTTTATTTCTTATATATTTTAAAATATATTTTATTGATTTTTTTTTTTTTTTTTTTTTTTTTTTTTTTTTTTTAGAGAGGAAGGGATAGGGATAGAGAGTAAGAAACATCGATCAGCTGCCTCCTGCATAACCCCCACTGGGGATCTAGCCTGCAACCAAGATTCATGCCCTTGACTGGAATTGAACCCAGGACCTGTCAGTCTGCAAGCCAGTGCTCTATCCTCTGAGCCAAACAAGTGAGAACACTTGGCCAATTTTTATAACCCAAGAATCATTTGGAAAAAAATGTTAGTCTACAAGGTGTCATCACTTCCCAGATTTTATCAGGTGTTTAAGTAACACAAACATGCCCACAAAACTTACTTAGGAGTAAACCTAGTGAGTGTCATTTGTGTGCTAAGAACTACAAAACACTGAGGAAGACTAAGAGAAATGCAGACAGAACTAAATATGATAACCCCGCCCCCAAAGAAATATTTGGGTACAGTTGGGAGGAAAGTAGGTTTATAGTTGTGAGTACACAAAACTTTTATTTTTTTATTAAGGTATATCTGTACATATCTTACCATTGCCCCTCCTCACACTCCCATACATGCCCACCCTCCCCAGAGTTTTGCGTCCGTTGGTTATGCTTATGTGCATGCATATAAGTCCTTTGATTGATCTCTTTTATCTCCCCCATATCTTCCTACCCTACCGCTATAATTGGACAGTCTGTTGCTCTATCTTTTTGGTTATCCGTTTATAATGTTCTTTATTATCCATGAGGGAGTAAGGTCATGTGGTATTTTTCTTTCATTGACTGGCTTATTTCACTCAGCATAGTGTTCTCCAATTCCATCCAGGTGGCTGCAAATGATGAGAATTCCTTTTTTGTGGCAGCATAGTATTCCATTGTATAGATGTACCATAGTTTTTTTATCTAATCATCTGCTGGTGGGCACCTAGGCTGTTTCCAAATCCTAGCTATTGTAGATTGTGCTGCCATGAACATAGGGATGCACATATCCTTTTTGATTGGTGTTTCTAGTTTCTTAGGATATATTCCTAGGAGTGGGATTACTGGGTCAATTGGGAGTTCCATTTTCAGTTTTTTGAGGAAACTCCACACTGTTCTCCACAGTGGCTGCACCAGTCTGCATTCCCACCAGCAGTGCACGAGGGTTCCTTTTTCTCCGCAACCTCGCCAACACTTGTCGTTTGTTGATTTGTTGATGTTGGCCATTCTGACAGGTGTGAGATGGTACCGCATTGTTGTTTTGATTTGCATCTCTCAGATAATTAGTGACTTTGAGCATGTTTTCATGTGCCTCTTGGCCTTCTGTCTTTTGAAAAGATTCTATTTAGGCCCGTTGCCCATTTTTTAATTGGATCATTTATCTTCCTTTTATTAAATTGTATAAGCTGTCTGTTGATGTTGGAGATTAAAACTATCAGTGATAACATTTGCAAATATGTTCTCCCATGCAGTGGGCTTTCTTGTTGTTTTGTTGATGGTTTCTTTTGCTGTAAAAAAAGCTTTTTATTTTGATGTAGTCCCATTTGTTTATTTTCTCTTTAGCTTCCATTGCCCCAAGGGCAGTATTAGTGAAGTTCTTTCGGCATATGTCTTGAGATTTTGCTGCCTGTGGATGCCTCTAGTATTTTTTTATTGTTTCCCATCTTATATTTAAGTCCTGTATTCATTTTGAGTTTATTTTTGTGTATGGTGTAAGTTGGTGATCTAGTTTCATTTTTTTGCATGTATCTGTCCAATTTTCCCAACATCATTTATTGGAGAGATTGTCTTGACTTCATTGTATGTTCATGCGTCCTTTATCAAATATTAATTGAGTGTAGAGGTTTGAGTAGATATCTGGATTCTCTATTCTATTCCATTGATCTATTTGTCTGTTCTTGTGCCAGTACCAGGCTGTTTTGAGAACAGTGGCTTTGTAATACAGCTTGAAATCTGGTATTGAGATCCCTCCTACTTTATTATTCTTTCTCAGGATTGCTGTGGCTATACAGGGTCTTTTTTTGTTCCAGATGAATTTTTGGAGAGTTCTTTCTAGGTCTGTGAAGTATGCCATTGGTATTTTAATGGGGAGTGCATTGAATCTATAAATTGCTTTGGGAAGTATGGCCATTTTGATTATGTTGATTCTACCAATCAATGAACATGGTATGTTCTTCCAACTGTTTACATCTTCCTCTATTATATATTTTTCAGTGTCATGTAGTTTTCTGTGTATAGGTCTTTTACCTCCTTAGTTAAGTTTTTGTGTTTTTTTAAAATAAATTTTTATTGTTCATATTATTATAAATGTTCCTCCCCCCCCCCCCATTGCTCTCCTCCATCAGGTTCCCACCCCACCCTCTTCCCTTTCCCCACTCCCCATTGTCCTCATCCATAGGTGCACAGTTTATGTCCAGTCTCTTCCCACATCCCCTTCTCCCCTTTTCCGCAAGAATCGTCAGTTCACTCCCCTTCCATACCTCTGATTTTATTATATTCAACAGTTAATATTGTTCATCAGATTTTTTTTTAATTTCCTAGGATTTTAGATTCACTTGTTGATAGTTATGTATTTGTTATTCATAATTTTTATCTTTACTTTCTCTTCTGAAAGAACCCACTTCAGCAATTCATATAATTCTGGTTTGGTGGTGATGAACTCCTTTAGCTTTTTTTTATTTGTGAAGCTCTTTATCTGACCTTCAATTCTGAGTGATAGGTTTACTGGATAGATTGTCTTTGGCTGTAGGTTCTTACTATTCATCACCTTGAATATTTCTTGCCATTCCCGTCTGGCCTGCATGGTTTCTGTTGAGAAATCAGCTGACAATCGTATGGGTGCTCCTTTATAGGTAACTACTTGCTTTGCTCTTGCTGCTTTTAATATTCTCTCTTTGTCTTTTGCTCTTGGAATTTTAATTATGAATTGTCTTGGTGTGGTCCTCTTTGGATTCCTTTTGTTTGGAGTTCTGTGTGCTTCCTGGACTTGTAAGTCTAATTCTTTCACCAGGTGGGGTCACTATTTCTTTTAGTATGTTTTCGATATCTTGCTCTCTCTCATCTTCTGGGACCCCCATAATTCTGATGTTGGTTCGCTTGAAGTTGTCCCAGAGGTTTCTTACATTATCTTCAATTTTCTGGATTCTCTTGCCTTCTAGCTTCTGTGGAGGAGTGTCTTCTGGCTCTTTATGTTCCAAATCTTGGACTTGATTCTTGCGATCTTCCATTCTATTTTTAGGACTCTGTATAATATTTTTTATTTCAGACAATGTATTCTTTATTTCTTGTTGATTCCTTATCATTTCTTGTTGATCCCTTATTAATTCTAGTTGATCTCTTTTCATATCCTCATAGGTCTTATCGATCTTTTCTAGGAAATTCTTGAAAAACCTTATAAGCGTAGATTTGAACTCTATATCCATTCACTTTTTGTCCTCCATTTCTTTCGTTTGTGATCTATTTCATTGTCGCATTTCGCAGCTACAGATGGGACGGGCTTTCAGGGTGGAGCCTACAGCCTTGTCTTCCGTCAGCCCCGCCCTATGCGGCTCCTAGGTTTCAGGGTCCTTCAGTACTCGCTGCAAGCGCCTCTGAGAGAAAGGTGCCCTTGATTTTCACCTGCTACCAAACAGTCTAGGCTCTCCCCAATGAGCCCAGGACTGGGATTCAGTTCAGTTGGTAGTGGGATTGGAGGTGGTATTCAGAGCAGTCTGGAGCCCATGTCTCCTTCCTGCCAGGGCAATCCCATGGCGCAGCCAACCGTCCCTTCTCTGCGTGCAATGTGCGCACCTCTGGGACCTCCTGCGGTTCCGCCTTACAGCCCAGCTCCCTCTGTTTGAGCCTGGGTCCCCGAGGTCTGGCCTAGAACTGGGGTTCAGAGCAGTCAGAACTGGGGCCCAGCAGAGTAGGAGCTTTTATCTCCTTCCCACTAGGGAACGCCAGCCAGGCACTCGGCCTCCCTCCTCTCCGACTCCGTCCTCTCCGTGCGCCCTGTGTCTCCGTACCTTAGGCTTTTCCAGCTCCTCCGCGCTTCCTTCTGGTTATCTCCTTGCTTCTCGTTGTAGAATTTCCAGTCAGTTGACTTTCCTGTAGTTCTGGGTAATGTTCATTTTATATTTTAGTTGTATTTTATTGAAATTGTTGTGTGCGGCTGCGGCTAGGTTTTTACCTGGGCAGCCATCTTGGATTCTCCCCTCCTTAGTTAAGTTTATTCCTAGGTATCTTAATTTTTTTGGTGCTATGGTAAATGGGATTGCTTTTTTAGTCTCTGTTTCTGTAAGTTCACTATTGGTGTATAGAAATGCCATAGATTTCTTGGCGTTAATTTTGTATCCTGCTACATTGCCAAATTCATTTATTAAGTCAATTAGTTTTTTTATGGAGACTTTAGAGTTTTTAGTAGCATGTCATCTGCAAATAAGGACAGTTTTACTTCTTTTCCAATTTGGATGCCTTTTATTTCTTCTTCTTGTCTAATCATAATGGCTAGTACTTCCAGTACTATGTCAAACAGGATTGGTGAGAGTGGGCATCCCTGTCTTGTTCCTGTTCTTAGAGGGAATAGTTTTAGTTTTTGCTGATTGAGTCTGATGTTTGCTGTGGGTTTATCCTTGTTGAGAGTTTTTATCAGGAAAGGGTGTTGGATTTTATCAAATGTTTTTTCTGCATTGATTGATATGACTAAATGATTTTTATCTCTCAATTTGTTTATGTGATATGATGTATCACATTTATTGATTTGTGGATATTGTACCATCCTTGCATTCCCGGAATAAATCCTACTTGGTCGCAGAGTATGATCTTTCTGATGTGCTACCGGAGCCAATTTGCTCGAATTTTGTTGAGGATTTTGGCATCTATGTTCATGAGGGATACTGGCCTGTAATTGTCTTTCATTGTGTTGTCTTTATCTGGTTTTGGTATTAGGGTAATGCTGGCTTCAAAAAAAAAAGCTTGGAAGTGTTCCTCTTGAATTTTTGGAATAGTCTGAGGAGGATAGGTTTTAGTTCTTCCTTGAATGTTTGGTAAAACTCTCTTGTGAAGCCATCTGGCCCTGGGCTTTTGTTTTCTGGAAGCTTTTTGATGACTGCTTCAATTTCTTCCAAAGTTACTGGCCTATTGAGATTTTTAGATTCTTCCTGATTGAGTTTTGGAAGGTTATATTTTTTTAGGAATATATCCATTTCCCAGGTTGTCCAGTTTGTTGGAATAGAATTGTTTGTAGTATTTTGTAACAATCCTTTGTATTTCAGCTGGGTCTGTTGTTATTTCACCTCTTCCATTTCTGATTTTGTTTATTTGGGTCCTCTCTGTTTCTTGGTTAGCCTGGCTAGAGGTTTATCAATCTTGTTTATTCTTTCAAAGAACCAGCTCTTGGATTTGTTGATCTTTTGTATTCTTTCTTTGGTCTCTATTTCATTTATCTCTGCTCTGATTTTTATTATTTCCTTCCTTCTGCTTACACAGGGCTTTTCTTGTTGCTCCTTTTCTAACTCTTTGAGTTGTAGAGTTATATAATTTATTACCATTTTTCCTTGTTTTTTGCAGTAGGCTTGTAGAGCTATGAACTTCCCTCTCAAGACTGCTTTTGATGTGTCTCATAGATTTTGGATTGTTGTGTTTTCATTGTCGTTTGTTGCCAGGATGTTTTTTATTTTTTCCTTGATTTCTCTGGCAACTCAGTCATTGTTTAATAGCATGCTGTTTAGTCTCCATATATTTGATTTCGTTGGATTATTTTTATTAGTTGATTTCCAGTTTTATGCCACTATGACCTGAGAAGATGCTTGATATGATTTCTATCTTCTTGAATTTGAAGAGACTGCCTATGTGGTCTATCTTTGAAAATGACCCATGTGCACTTCAGAAGAATGTATATTTTGTGGCTTTTGGATGAAATGTTCTAAAGATGTCAATTAATTCCATCTGGTCTAGTGAGTCATTTAGGATTGATGTTTCTTTGCTGATTTTTTGTTTAGATGATTTGTCCAAAGGTGACAGTGGGGTATTAAAATCTCCTAGTATGATTATATTGCTATTAATCTCTCCCTTAAGGTCCTCCAGCAATTTTTTTTATGTATTTGGGTGCTCCTGTATTAGGTGCATATATGTTTACCAGCATTATTTCTTTTTGTTGAATTGCTCCCTTTAGTATTATGAAGTGGCCTTCATTATCTCTTGTTATGTCGTTCACTTTGAGATCTAATTTGTCAGATATAAGTATTACTACCCCAGCTTTTTTTTCATTTTCATTTTCTTGGAAAACCTTTTTTCATCCCTCACCCTCAGTCTGTGTGCATCTTTTTTTCTGAAATGGGTTTTTTGTAGACAGAAGATATATGAGTCTTATTTTCTTATCCAATCCGTTACCCTATATCTTTTGATTGGGGCATTTAATCCATTTATATTTAATGTTATTATTTTTTTTAAATATCTATTTTATTGATATTTTACAGAGAGGAAGGGAGAGATATAGAGAGTTAGAAACATCAATGAGAGAGAGTCATGGATCAGCTGCCTCTTGCACACCCCCTAGTGGGGATATGCCCACAACTAAGGTACATGCCCTTGACTGGAATCGAACCCGGGACCCTTCAGTCTCCAAGCCGACGCTCTATCCATTGAGCCAAACCGGTCTCGGCTAATGTTTTTATTGATAGGTACTTATTTGTCGCCATTTTTATTCTATACCCCTGTGTTCCTTCTTTGCTTCCTGTTTCTTTTTTATTTTTACAGCAGACCCTTTAGCATTTCTTGCATTGCTGGTTTGGTGGTGATAAATTCCCTTAGTCTTTTTTTTTATCTGTGAAGCTCCTGATTTCACCTTCAATTTTGATTGATAGTCTTGCTGGGTATAGTATTCTTGGATTCAGACCCTTCCTATGCATGACTTTATATATTACACTACATTCCCTTCTGGCCTGATGAGTTTCTGTTGAGAAATCAGTTGCTAGTCTGATGGGGGTTCCTTTATTTGTAACTTTCTGTCTCTGGCTGCTTTTAAGATTTTTTTATCATTGATGTTTGCCAATTTGATTATAATATGCCTTGGCCTCAGTCTTTTCGGATTCATTTTGTTTGGGACTCTGTGAGCTTCTTGGATTTGTTTGGTTTTTTTCTTCTCTATCTCAGGAAAGTTTTCTGTCATTTCTTAAAACAAGTTTTCTATGTCTTCCTCAGTTCCCTTTCCTTCTGGAACCCCTATTACTCTAATATTGTTTTGTTTTGTGTTGTCCCAAAGTTCTCTTAGGCTCTCTTCCTGCTTTTTAATTTTTTTTTTTTTCTAGAAGCTGCTCTAATTGGGTATTTTTTTCCATCTTGTCTTCTAGCTCAATGATGCCGTCTTCTGCTTCTTCTAGTCTACTCTTGATGCTTCTTTTTTTTTTTTTTTTTTTTTTTAGTATATTTCACTGATTCCTTACAGATAGGAAAAGAGAGGGATCGAGAGTTAGAAACATCAATGAGAGAGAGTCATCGATCAGCTGCCTCTTGCACACCCCCTACCAGGGATGTGCCGCAACCAAGGTACATGCCCCTGACCAGAATTGAACCTGGGACCCCTCAGTCCACAGGCCGATGCTCCATCCACTGAGCCAAACCAGTTTCCACATAAGAAGAGGAAAACTTTTTTTTTTTTTAAATCCTCACCTGAGGATATTTTCCCATTGATTTAGCAACAGTGGAAGAGAGAGGGAAAGACAGAAATATGTGAGAAAAACACATTGACTGGTTGTCTCCTGCATGCGTCCTGACCAGAGCCTGGGCTGGAATAGAACCCAGGACCCTTCAGTCTGCAGTTTAGCACTATATCCACTGTGCCAAACCAGGTAGGGCTACTCTTGATACTTTCTATGGAGTACTTTACAGTAGCGATGTCATTTTTCATTTCTTCTTGGTTCTTTTTTATTTCCTCTTGGTTCTTACTGATATTGTCAAATTTGTCTTCCATTCTTTTTAGCCACCTTACAATCATTTCTCTGAATTCTTGCTTTGGTAGGTTGCTTGTCTCTAATTCATTTACTTCCTTTCCTGGTGGTGCCTGCTTTTCTTTCATATGTGGGCTATTTCTTTGTCTCCCCATGGTCTCTCTTTTCAGGATGTCTGGTTATGTAGTTCTCTCTCTCTCCTGCATTGATTTAAAGGCACAAAATACAACACAACCCAGTACAATACAAAAGGCACTGAACAGAAATGTATTTGCAATATTAATAACCTTTAATAAGGGTAACCACTAGAGAAAGGCAAATTAGGGGATAGGAGAGAAAAAAGAAGAAGAAAAAATAAAAATAAAAAAGAGGGGAAAAGAAAGGGAAAAAATGGAGTGTTGAAATGAAATTGGAAAATAGGAAAAGGAAAAAAAAAGAGAGAGAGAGATAAGAAAGAGACTAAGAGAGAAAAGGGGAACAAACTATATATATGGGGAGAAAATTCCAATAGAACAACCCTAATCCCAGCAAATGCCAACAACAGTACTTGGAGATTAATACAACCTACAACACGCACTAATATCAAGCAAGGCAAGGGAAAACAGAAATACAGAAACAAAGCAAATAAAAAATACCAAGCAACAACAACAACAGAATAAGCAAAACAATCTCACTAAAAAGCATAAAAATTAAATATAATCAACACAACAACAAAAGGACAGAGAGGAAAACAATTTTTTTTTATAGTTAAGACAGCAAAGAGAGTGGTGTGTATGCACTTGGAGCAGGGTATTGGAAATTAGATATATAAGTAGGTTGAAAATTTTAGCAGGGAGTAGGCAGAAAGAATAGGGAAAATCTAAAACAGAAAAGGGTTAAAATAAACAGGATACCAAAAGGGTTAGGAAGAGAGTGATGGCATAAAGGTCGAGTTGTGTTAGGGTTAAACGATGGTATAGGAAAGATGAATAAAATGAACACTAATCCTAATGTAAAATAGAATGGCACTTAAAAAAAAAAAAGGAAATGAAAAAGCTAAAATAGCAATAGTAATAATGCTGATTGAACCTAAAAATGTAATAATTAAAAATGTAAAATCAAGTGAGGAAAAAAATTCGTTTCTTAAGTAAAAGATGTAAAAAATTAAAATAAAATAAAAAATAGAAAAATTAGTATTAAAAAATGTGCAGTAGCCCTAACTGGTTTAGCTCAGTGGATAGAGCGTCGGCCTGCAGACTCAAGGGTCCCAGATTTGATTCCGGTCAAGGGCATGTACCTTGGTTGCGGGCACATCTCCAGTAGGGGGTGTGCAAGAGGCAGCTGATTGAAGACTCTGTCTCATCGATGTTTCTAATTCTGTATCTTTCTCCCTTCCTCTCTGTACAAAATCAATAAAATATATTTAAAAAATAAAATAAAAAATGTGCAGTAGTGAAGATCATTCACTTCCTCCGTTATTCTGTTTGGCACACCTGTTTCTAAGTCCAGATAGTATTGCAGTTCCCTGCGTTCCACTGCACCTCAGTGTTGTAAGCTAGTCCTTATTTTTAAGTAGGCTGTTTCTTAGTGTCTTATGTCCCTTTATTTTTTATTAAATAATATTACTAATTTTTAAAAAATCAGTTTGTGATTCAGCCCCTAGGTGGCAGTGTTTCTGGATTGACTTCCCCGTCTTTTTGGCTGCTCTAGCCTTCTTTCTCTATGGCACTCAATACCAGTTTGTTGAGGTGGGCCACCTCTGAGCTGGCTCCCAGACCGTCTCTCCCCGCTCTGATCCCCGGTTTCCAAAACACAATTTCCCCCTGCAGTCTCCCAGGATATGCCAACTGGGTAGTCTTTGCTTAGTACTCAGAAGCAAAGGGATGAAGGAGAACAAGCCCAGGTATGCGCAGGACGGGTTTGCGCAAAAGTTCAAGCAGCCTGCACACCTTTCAAATTCTAACGTTTTCCCTCTTGTCAGATCAGAATGGGTTGCTTTTTTTTAGAGATTCCCCTTTGTTAGCAACCTTGAGGACCCTCTTCCACATTCATTGATCACGCCGGACCCAACAGTGGGGGACTTTGGTGGGCACAGACTTTCCTGGTCCTCAGATTCTTGCAGCACGCGCCCGCTTCTCTCCGCCTCCTCAGCCACTGTGGCCGCCTCCGCCGCCAGGGCCAGCGCCGCCAGGACCGAGATCCCTCACGTTATCCCCGGCAAAATCTGACCTTTCTGTGGTGTTGGAGTGAAGAGCTCCCTTGAATCCGTGTGTTTGCGCCAATTGGAGCCTCACAGCTATTCGGTGGTCTCTACAGTTGTGGGTTTTTCACGTCTCAGATAAGATCCGCTTTTCCTTGCAAGATGGAGCAGTTTTCCCTCTGAGCCCATAGCTTCGGGAGAGCACAAAACATTTTTAAAATATATTTTTATAGATTTCAGAGGGAGAGAGAAACACCAATGATAAGAGGTCAGCTGCCTCCTGAAAGCTGCCCCCCACCCCAATTGGAGATGAGTCCACAACCTGGCATATGGCCTTGATCAGAATTAAACCTGAAACCCTTCAGTCTGCAGGCCAGCACTCTCCACTGAGCCAAACCAGCTGGGGCAAGCTATTTTTTTTAGAGACAGAGGAAGGGGTTACTCCCCTACTGGGAATTAAATCCCCAACCTGAGCTTGTGCCCTGATCAGGAATTGAACCAGCAGCTTTTCAGTGCATAGGATGACACCCAACCAACTGAGCCAAATGGGCCAGGGTGCAAAACAGTTTATTTTTGTATTATAAACTAAAGGCCTGATGCACGAAATTTGTGCAAGAGTAGGCTTTCCTCCAGCTGCTGGCACCTGCTTCCCTCAGGATCCAGGCTTCCCTTGCAGCCCATGCTTTGTCCAGGTCACCCAGAAGAATGTCTGATCTAATTAGCATATTACCCTTTTATTATTATAAACTAAAAGCCCAATGCCCTAAGATAGAAAGGGCCTTCCTTTCCTTGGCTGCTGGCACCGCCTTTTCATTCCAGCCCAGAGGCCCTGAGAGACCAGGGGTGGGACAGAACACCTGCATTGTTGCCATGGTGAAAACGCAAGCATCCTGCCCGCCCATGGTCGTATACTGCCTGTTTGTACAAATTAACTGCCATCTTTGTTGGGTTAATTTGCATATCATTCCTGATTGGCTGGTAGGCATAGCAGAGATACAGTCAATTTAGATGTTAGTCTATTATTAGGTAAAACTAGAGGCCCAGTGCATGAAATTCGTGCACTGGGGAGGGTTGTTCCTCAGCCCAGCCTGCACTCTCTCCAATCTGGGGCCCCTTGGGGGATGTCTGACTGCCAGTTTAGGCCTGATCCCTCTCATAATCCAGGACTGCTGGCTCCTAACCATTTGCCTGCTTTCCTGCCTGATTGCCCCTAACCACTTCTGCCCGCCTGCCTGATCTCCCTCTAACTGCTCCTCTGCCGGCCCAACTGACACCTAACTGTTCCTCTGCTGGCCCGATCACCCCCAACTGCCCTCCCTGCTGGCCTGATCACTCACAACTGCCCTACCCTGCCAGCCATCTTGTGATGACTTGAGGGCCACCGAGGCTTTTTATTAGTATAGATTACTGTATTTCCATATGAACAATTGTAAACCTACTTTTGCCACACTCTGTGCAAGATTTAATCTAATTACAGACTATACTGGGGATTCTTTGCCTCAAGATCTTTTCCCCCATCCACTCACTTGGGTTTTCCTACACCTCTCCCTTTGTAAATAGGGCATATGTAAATAAACTGTCCTCAGATTCCCTCCTTTTACAAGTGTGCTCTCTGTTTTGTGTTGGGACTCAGACAGTAATTGGGACCTGAACTGACCTCAGGAAATAGATTCTTAGACTAAGATTCTGGGATTGGATGTATTTGATGAGATCAACGGTAGCCCATGGGGATTGGTGACGGGGAGGCATGGGAATGGATATGAGTAACCCATGGTATACAGTATCATAATTCCAATTTCTGCCAGTGGTACCAAGAGATAAACTTCAGGTAATGGAAAAGCAAGGCGTGGAGAAATCCAGGGGCTATGGCAATTAGCAAAAATAGGCCCTCAAGTGCACACATAAGAATTAAAATTATGAGCATGCAATTAACATACAAAGAGAAGGCTTCTGGAAGTTCTGAAAAGGGGCCCTTATCTGTAGACATCTTTGTCCTTATCTAATTGACTAGTGTCCCTAAAACTGAATAGATGACAGTCTTCTGATGTTTTACTTGATGTGAATGCACAGAAAAGCTCTAGATTCTGGTGAGCAGAATTCTGACTTGAGCCAGTCTGTTGATCATCTCTGAAGTTTTGAGGACTGAGCCAGTTCACTGACACAGAGCCTCTAAGTAAAAGGGAAGCTGAGTCCCCTTTCTAAACTTCCTCAAAAGGACTTGTGACTATTTACTAGGTTGACTGTATATTTGGAAAAGAAGAAATACACCTTTGAAAAATCATGTTATATTTTTTAAATTATTATTGACAGGCATTATTAGTTTTCAGGTGTACATCCTAGTGATTGGACATTACATAGCTTACTTACTAAGTGATCGTCCCAATGAATCTTGTACCATCTGACACCATAGATAGTTATTAAAATATTGCTGACTATATTTCCAATACTGTAATTTACATCCACATGACTATACTGTTATGCCCAGATTTTGTTATCCCCAAAAACTCCCAGGGAGCCAAGTCCGATGCAAAAGCAAAGAGCCTTTTTTATTTTGAGCTAGCCTGAGCTCAATCCCACGTACACCAATGCAGCAGCGAGGTGTAGAGCAAGCGAGCTTCAACAGAACAAAGGGTTTTATAGGGGTCTGGGGGATGGGTGGTGAGGTCACTGCTTTGGCTGACTCCGATTGGTTGGGTGAGGGCTGTCCAGTTACACAGTGACAGAGTTATACAAAATGGAGGATACAGTACAAGATGGAGTCAGGAGTTAGCCCTGTCGAGTTAATCCTGTCCTGCCCTCTCATATACTATAACAACCAATTTGTATATCTTATTTTTTAAAAAATATATTTTATTGATTTTGTACAGAAAGGAAGGGAGATAGTTAGAAAGATCGATGAGAGTCATAGATCAGCTGCCAGCTGCCTACTGGGGATATGCCCACAACCAAGGTACATGCCCTTGACAGGAATCGAACCTGGGACCTTTCAGTTCCCAAGCCGACGCTCTATCCATTGAGCCAAACTGGTTTTGGCCCAATTTGTATATTTTAATCCTTTCACATTTTTCACCCAGCCTCCAGTACCCCTCTCATCTGGAAACCCTCAAAAATGTTCTCTGTTCTGCTAGTTTATTTTAATTTTTAGATTCAATTATTGAAGAATATGTATTTATTGCCATTTTCTTGTTCATAGTTTTTATCTTTCTTCCCCTTCTTAAAGAAGACCCTTTAACATTTCATATAATTCTGGTTTGGTGGCAATTAACTCTCAGCTTTTTTCTTGCCTGTGAAACTCTTTATCTGACCTTCAATTCTAAATGATAGCTTCTCTGGGTAGAATAATCTTGGTTGTAGATCCTTGCATTTCGTGACTTTGAACATTTCTTGCCACTCCCTCGGGGCTGCAAAGTTTCTATTGAGAAACCAGCTGACACTCATGGGCACTCCCTTGTAGACAACTAACTGCTTTTCTCTTGCTACTTTAACTTTTGTCTTTAACCTTTTGGCATTTTAATTATGGTGTGTTGGTGTGGAACTATTTGGGTTCATCTTGTTTAGGACTCTCTGAACTTCCTAGACTTGTATGTATATTTCCCTCACCAGGTTAAGGAATTTTTCTCTTCTCCTTCTGGTACCCCCAAATTGCAGATGTGGGTACACTTAAAGTTGTCCCAGAGGCTCCTTACATTAACCTTATTTTTATAATCCTTTTTTTCTTTTTGCTGTGCTTATTGGGTGATTTCTGTTTCCATATATTCAAATGATTTGATTCTTGGCTTTATGTAATCTGTTGATTCCCTGAAATATATTCATTTCAGTTCATGTGTTCATTTCTCACTGGTTCCTTTTTATATTTTTTAGTTCTATTTTTATGTTTCCTGTCTCTTTGTTGAATTTCTAAGTTCCTCTACTCTTCTCTTAATTTCATTGAGCATCCTTATAATCAGTGTTTTTTTTACTCTGTATCTGGTAGATTGCTTGTCTCCATTTTGTTCAGTTCTTTTTCTGGAGTTTTGTTCTTTCATTTGGGACATGCTTCTTTGTCTCCCCATTTTGGCAGCCTCCCCGTGTTTGTTTCTATGTGTTACATACAGCTGCTATGTCTCCCAGACATAGTTACTATATCTTAGTAGAGTGGCTTAATGTAGTAGGTGACCTGTAGGGTCCAGTGGCACCCAAGTTTGGCACTCAAGATGCACCCCCTATGTGGGCTGTATATACCCTCCTCTTATATGATAGTTGAGCCTTGATTGTTATTTGCACATCAATGTTTGATGTGGTCAGAAGCTGTCCAGGTGCAGTGGCTCTGGGGCATCCTGGGAGGAGCAGGCCAAGGTCAACCACCACTTGTGTTCTGCCAGGACCACTGTGCCTAACCTACAAAGTTATGTGCAGATGGCTGCTGCGTGTGCTGGGCTTGGAAGTGCCCAGGTGAGGCCAAGCTGCAAACCAAGGCCAGACACTGCCAATGCTGGGCCTGAGGGCTTTTAGCGAGAGGTATGGAGCATGCTGAGGCTACATGCTTCCTGTTTGAGAGATTTTAGGAAAATCTGAAGCATGTGCCAAGGGAGGCTTTATATGGGGAGGGCTTGGAAAATTAACAATGGACTTTGCCAATACTCTGGTAGAAAGCTGTGCACCACCATCACCCAGCCCAGCTCTCACTCTGATGCTGGACAATGCAATTCCTCCTATGTCTCTGTGCCTTTCAACCTGCTGCCCCAGTGCTGGAACTAGAGGGAGGGAGTTCAAGTAAATCCATGCATGGGCCCTTTAAGAGAACTCCCTGGGACTCTAGCAGCCTCTGTTAGCCACAATCCCCACTGTTTTCACAGCCTAAAGTTATGGAGACTTCTCTTCATGGCACTGGAGGAGACAACCCCCAAATGAAAGAACAAGAGAATTCTCCAGAAGAAGAGATAGATGAAGTGGAAACAAGATATTTATCTGATATAATAATGATGGTAAAGATGCTAAACAGCATGAGAAAAGATATAGTAACTATGAAAACAGAAATAAAGAATGACAGCACAAATAAAGACCACTTTGGAAGGAATACACAGCAGATTAGGAGAAGCTGAGGATAAATTAGTGAATTAGAAGATAGGGTTGAAAAAATCAGAGAACAAAAAAGAATAAACAATTAAAAAACAGGAGGACAGCTTAAGGGAGCTCTGGGACAACATGAAACATAACAATGTTAGAATAACAAAAGTGCCAGCAGAGGCAGAATGGGAGAAAGGAATAGAGAATGTGGTTGAAGAAATAATGACAGGAAACTTCCCTAACCTGGTAAAGGAAAAAGTCATGCAAGTTCAGAAAGCACAGAGAATCCCAAGCAAAAAGAACCCAAACAGGCCTATGCCCAGACACATCATAATTAAAATGCCAAAAATTAAAGACAGCATCTTAAAGGCAGCCAGAGAAAAGCAATTTGTTACCTACAAAGGAGCTCCCATAAGGCTAACACCTGATTTCTCATCAGAAACTACAGGCCAGAAGGAAATGACATGAAGTACTGAAGGTAATGGAAAGCAAGGATCTTAAAGATTAAAAATGGGGAAAACTGTCAATATGATGTTATGTAGATTCACAACAATAAAAAATAACATGCAAAGCAATGCTATCCATTGTTTGTAAATACATACAGTAAAAACATAAAGACATGTGGGGGCACTTTCCCGTGAGGAGAGGGCAGGATGCAAGCAGGACAGCGACAGGAAGTGTCAGTTGGAGCTGTTAATGTTTCAGTTTTCAAAACAAAATCTGAAGAAAATAGGATAAAGTAAGCATACCTATGCTTCTTATCATTCTACTCTGAACTGACCCATGCGCTGTTTTTCCCTATTTGAAAGAAGAAGGTGTTGTGTCTGCCTGGGGGTAGGGGCTGTGCCGCGGGCCGGGGCTGTATCACACACATCAATGAGATCGGCCCTTACGCCGCTTGAGCAGCCTTCACTCAGTAGCCAAGCCTGGAGCCAAGGCTGGAAGTTGCCACATCAGATCCTTCCTTCCTGCCCCCGCCCCTCGACTGACCAACCGCGTGCCTCGGTGAGAATGTGAGAACCCGCTGGCAGAGCATGCCAAGGACCTTCGGCCAGAGGAAGCCCTGGCTGAGGAGCCCGGCCCACGGGCCGGCGGGCGGGAGGGCCTGCGGGAGCCTTCGCTCAGCCAGGTCCGGGTTCGGGCGGATTCCCGGCTGACGGCGGTGAGGAGGCTGGGTGTGCACCCAGAATTCCCTTCCCCTGAGGAGTGAGAGGCCTGAGCCCCTGGGTCGGCGGCGATGAAGTCCCGGGTCCTGACAATCCTCTCCCGCTGAGCCGGGACCAGGGACGGACTTGCTCCGGTGGCTGCTCTTGTCCACCTTCGCATCCAAGCCGATGGCGGCCAGGCAGAGACTCCTCCGCACCACACGCGGGCCCGGACAGGGTGACCGCCGTCCCGGGCGTGTGCGGGAGCAGCGCCCGGACGGCCATGCCGCCCTCCCGCCGCCAGGCGTGCGCTGCAGGCTGCACGGGAGGCTCCTGGAGGCAGCGTGGCGCGCCCGGCTGACGGGGGCCCGAGGCGAGGCCCGGCTGACGGGGGCCCGAGGCGAGGCCCGGCTGACGGGGGCCCGAGGCGAGGCCCGGCTGACGGGGGCCCGAGGCGAGGCCCGGCTGACGGGGGCGCCCCAGGCGAGGCCCGGCTGACGGGGGCGCCCCAGGCGAGGCCCGGCTGACGGGAGCCCCAGGCGAGGCCCGGCTGACGGGGGCGCCCCAGGCGAGGCCCGGCTGACGGGAGCCCCAGGCGAGGCCCGGCTGACGGGAGCCCCAGGCGAGGCCCGGCTGACGGGGGGCCCCAGGCGAGGCCCGGCTGACGGGGGCCCCAGGCGAGGCCGGTGGCCGCTGGGGCGCCTCTCCGCGGGGCCTGGGTCCGTCCTCCCCTGAGCTGTGGGTGCAGCTTCCCGGCTCAGCACAGGTGCCCGGCTGGCGACCCACACAAACAGCGTCTCCTCGGGCCGCGCCCCTGAAGGAGGCCGCCCCTCTTCAGAGCGGAGCCTGGCCTCAGGGACCACGGGCGTGTCTGACCCCCTCACAGCGTCTCCCGGCGGGGCGGGCGGTCTGGGGGCGGGGGCTGCAGGCGCCTGCGCACTGGGAGGAGGGCGGGCGCCCGGTCACTCTGCCTCCCGCTCAGGCCTCGCGAGGCGGCGGCGGGGCCTGAGGGGCGGCGGCGGGGCTGCTCAGAGGAGGCGCGGTCAGGCCGCCGCCCCGCTCCGAGCGGCTCCGGGGCCCGCCCTCGCAGTGCATATGGCGGCCGGAGCCAGCCCAGCCGGCGGCCTCTCTGGCGTTGTTTTATGCCTCAGAGGGGTGGGGGTGAGGGGGGGGAGGGTCCGTGCTGAGGGAACCAGGGACCCGCTGCCCCCGCACCCCCCGTCGGATCCCCCAGCCCGCCTGCGCCCTGAGGGGACCCACCCGGACCCGGCCATCGGTCCAGCTCAGCCCCGGCCCGGCGGACGGACGGTGGTTAACGTGTCGAAGACGCGCCTCAGGAGGAGCGCAGCGTAGGGACGGGCAGCTGCGGGGCCGCCTCCCCCCTCCCGGCCGCGCCGCCCAGGGGGTCCCGGACGCACCGCCGAAGGGACGGGCCGGAGCCAGCGGCTTGGGGCGCTTTCCTCGTGAAGCCAGCGCCAGGCCTGCGCCCGAGGGGCCGGAGCGGCTGCCCCCCTCTGGGCGCCGCCTTAGCTGCGGCTCCAGCTCAGGCCCCGCCCGCTGCAGGCGGCCTCTGTGCCCGAGGCAGGAGGGTGGGAGGGCAGAGGGCAACTGCAAAGCCTACTCCTTCCTTCATTCACTCACTCACTCCTCACTGAGGACAGGCTTCCGGAGAGAGAGAGACACCAGGGAGGGAGAGACATGAGTGAGGGGGAGAGAGACATCGAGGAGAGAGACAGGAGAGGGAGATCACTGATGGGCTTCCTCCGGGTCCAGGGGACTGCATGGCCCAGTGAGCAGCTCAGCAGCTCCTCCGCCAGCAGCCCGGCACCTGGGGCTCAGTGAGCCGGCCGGCCCCATGCCGCTCAGTGTGTGCTGAGGACTGGAGAGACTGGTCCTGGGGGAGCCGCAGGGCGGTGCCGCTTCTGAGACTTAGGAGGCTGAGGGCATCTCGGGGTCTCCTCAGTGCTCCCCACAAGCTGCGGCCTTGCTGCAAACCCAAGCTGAGTGAACTGTTTAGTGTGGCTTTCCCTCTGACGATGCTCCCGGCGCTCAGACCTGGGAGAGGCCCCCAGAAGGTCAGGAAACCCCTCTGAGCCGCAGGCCCCCCAAGTGGGCCTAAGCGGTCCAGATCAGAGGAAAAGAACAGGCGAGTGTCTATCCATCGCCCTGGGATTCTGCGGGCCTCCCACGAGGGACAGCATTCCCACACACAGGGTGGATTCTGAGCGTTTCCACCCGGAAGGGCCGGTTGTAACAGACCCAAGGCGCCAGCTGAGGCTTCTTTCCCGCGAGGGGCCCTCTCCTCACTCCTCCCGCACGCAGGCATCACCCCCAGGTTTCAGCTAGAGTGTGGGACATTGGGACACTTACCAGGTGGGACATTTTAAGTAAAAAGACATATTTCCTTTTACTTTATTATTATTTTTTTAAATCAATCTTTATTGTTCATATTATTATAAAGGTTCCTCATTTCTTCCCCCCTCCACCAGGTTCCCACCCCACCCTCCGCCCCCTTCTCATCCCCCATTGTCCTCATCCATAGGTGCAGTTTATGTTCAGTCTCTTCTTCCCTCCCTTTCCCCAATAATAAATCCCTTTTCAGATAGTAAATCAGTTACTTAGCATTTTCTCATATCAATAATACCTCCACATGCCCAATGATACACTTCACACAAAAGACATTTCCCAATAGGTCAACTAGCCTCATCCAGGCCCCACCCAAGGCACTCACAGATCAACACCCCAGCCCTATACTAACTCAACACATCCAGATCTAAGCCTTCATCACTTGATTCAGCAGACCCTCAAGTTCCCGCAAAAGTTTCCAGCCATGTCTGAGAGGCAGCTGTGGGGCAGGGGCAGGCAAGGAGCGAGCTGTTCCGGGCCTGGTTGCTCAGGGCCTGGCCTCTGTTACTCTGGTTCGTTCCACAACCAGCTGCTCTGGGTCTGGTCACTGCCGCTCCCGACCTAGTTGCTCTGGACTTGGCTGCTGCTGCTCCGGGCCCGGCTGCTCCCAGCCTGGCAGCCGCTGCTCCGGGACTGGCCACACCCAACCCGGCTGCTTCGGGCCTGGCCGCTCCTAGCCTGGCAGCCGCTGCTCCGGGCCTGGCCGCACCCGACCTGGCTGCTCTGGGCCCGGCTGCCCCGGGCCCGGCCGCTCCAAGCCTGGGCACTCCCAGCCTGGATGCTCTGGGCTTGGCTACTGCTGTTCTGGGTCTGGCTGCTCCCACCCCGGCTGCTCTGGGCCTGGCTTCTCCGGGCCCGGCCACTCTGGGTCTGGTTGTTCCTGGACTGGCCACCCTGGGTTTGGCTGCCTCCGCCTCAGGCCTGGCTGCCACTGCCCCAGGTCTGGCTGCTCCAGTGCTGGCTGTTGATGCTCTGGTTCTGGCTGCTGCTGCTCTGGGGCCTGGCCATTGCTGCTCTGGGCCTGGCTGCCACTGCCTCGTGCCTGGCCACTCTAGGCCTGGCTGCTGTTCCAACATTCTGTCCTTTTTTTTTTTTTCTTTTTTTTTTAAAAACGCATTTATGTTGCAATGTTGGCTAGTGAGTTGAGTCCCCAGGGATTGGCCCAGAACTGGGGTTTGGAGCAGTCCGGACTGAGGTCCAGCGCCGCCCGAGGCCTTGTTTCTTCCGGCTAGGGCAACCCAGCATCAGAGTCAACATTCAGTCCTCTGCGCGCACATTGCGTGCAACTCCGGGGGCCCTGCTTTTCGCCGCTTTTCCGCCTCACAGCCCGTCTCCTTCTGCCGGAGCCTGGGTCCCCAGGGTCTGGCCCAAAACTGGGGCTCAGCGCTGCCAGTTCGGGGGTTCAGCCCAGGCTGGGGGTTTTATTTCCTCCCTGCCCTCTCCTCCTCTCCGGCTGCGACCTTTCGGCGCGTGCGTGCGGGCGGGCACGCAGCATGTCTCCGTACCTTAGGCTTTTTTTTTTTTCAGCTCCTCTGATTTTCCTTCTGGTTTCTCTTTCCTTCTTGTTGTAGAATTTTCAGTCAGTCGACTACCTGTAGCCCTGGGCAATGTCCACTCTACATCTTAGTTGTATTCCATTGAAATTGTTGTGTGCTGCCGCGGCTAGATGTCTACCCGAGAGCCATCTTGGATCTCTGACCTCTATTGATTTTTAGAGAGAGAAAAAGACAAAGAGAAACATTGATGTGGGAGAAACATATTGATTGGTTGCCTCCTGAATGAGCCCTGATCAGGGCCTGGGCCCCACCCCCCTTTGTCCTCATCCATAGGTGCACAGTTTATGTTCAGTCTCTTCCCACATCCCCTTCTCCCCTTTTCCCCAAGAATCATCAGTTCACTCCCCTTCCATACCTCTGATTCTATTATATTCAACAGTTAATATTGTTCATCAGATTTTTTTTAATTTCCTTGGTTTTTAGATTCACTTGTTGATAGTTACGTATTTGTTGTTCATAATTTTTATCTTTATTTACTTTCTCTTCTGAAAGAACCCCCTTCAGCAATTCATATAATTCTGGTTTGGTGGTGATGAACTCCTTTAGCTTTTTTTTATTAGTGAAGCTCTTTATCTGACCTTCCAATTTGAGTGATAGCTTTGCTGGATAGATTATCTTTGGCTGTAGGTTCTTACTATTCATCACCTTGAATATTTCTTGCCATTCCCGTCTGGCCTGCATGGTTTCTGTTGAGAAGTCAGCTGACAATCGTATAGGTGCTCCTTTATAGGTAACTATCTGCCTAGCTCTTGCTGCTTTTAATATTCTCTCTTTGTCTTTTGCTCTTGGAATCTTAATTATGATTTGTCTTGGTGTGGTCCTCTTTGGATTCCTTTTATTTGGAGTTCTGTGTGCTTCCTGGATTTGTAAGTCCAATTCTTTCCCCAGGTGGGGGAAGTTTTCTGTCACTATTTCTTTCAATATGTTTTCGATATCTTGCTCTCTCTCATCTTCTGGGACTCCCATAATTCTGATGTTGGATCGTTTGAAGTTGTCCCAGAGGTTTCTTACATCATCTTCAATTTTCTGGATTCTCTTGCCTTCTAGCGACTGCAGAGGAGTATCTTCTGGCTCTTTATGTTCCAAATCTTTGACTTGATTCTCAATTTTCTGGATTCTCTTGCCTTCTAGCTTCTGCGGAGGAGTATCTTCTGGCTCTTTATGTTCCAAATCTTTGACTTGATTCTTGCGATCTTCTATTCTGTTTTTAGGACTCTGTATAATAGTTTTTATTTCAGACAATGTATTCTTTATTTCTTGTTGATCCCTTTTCATATCCTCATAAGTCTCATTTATTTTATCGGCCTTTTCTAGGAAACTCTTGAAAAACCTTATAAGTGTGGTTTTGAACTCTATATCCAGTCGCTTTTTGTCCTCCATTTCTTTTGTTTGTGATCTATTTGGTTTAGGCATTTTCGCAGGCAGCTTTCCTGATGGGGCGGGGTTTCAGGGTGGAGCCTACAGCTTTGGCTTTCGTCAGCCCCGCCCTATGCGACTCCTGAGACTCAGGGTCCTTCAGTACTTGTTGTAAGCGCCTCTGAGAGAAAGGCGCCCTCGATTTTCGCCTGCTGCCATACAGTCTAGTCTCTCCCCCAATGGTCCCGAAACTGGGTTTCAGTTCAGTTGTAAGTGGAGTTGGAGGTGGCGTTCAGAGCAGTCTGGAGCCCCTGTCTCCTTCCCGCCAGGCAATCCCGCGGCACAGCCGGCCGTCCCTTCTCTGCGCGGCGCCGCCAGGACCTCCTTTCGCCTCTTCCCCGGGGTTCCGCCTTTCAGCCCGGCTCCCTCTGGCTGAGCCTGGGTCCCTGGGGTCTGGCCTAGGCCTGGGGTTCAGAGCAGTCAGAATGGGGCCAGCACAGTCGGAGCGTTTATCTCCTTCCCGCCAGGGAATGCCCGCCAGGCACTCCGCCTCCCTCCTCTCCGGCTCCGTCCTCTCCGCGCGCCGCGTGTCTCCGTACCTTGGGCTTTTCCAGCTCCTCCGCGCTTCCTTCTGGTTTTCTCCTTGCTTCTCGTTGTAGAATTTCCAGTCAGTCAACTTTCCTGTAGTTCTGGGTGATGTCCATTTTATATTTTAGTTGTATTTTGTTGAAATTGTTGTGTGCGGCGCGGCTAGGTGCCTACCCGAGCAGCCATCTTGGATTCTCCAATTTTTACCTTTTTCTTCTTCTTCCTCTTCTTAAAGAATACTTTTCATCATTTCATATAATACTGATTTGACAGTGATGAACTCCTTTAGCTTTTTCTTATCTGGAAAGCTTTTTATCTGACCTTCAATTCTAAATGATAGCTTTGCTGGGTAGAATAATCTTGGTTGTAGGTTCTTGCTGTTCATCACTTTGAATATTCCTTGTCACTTCCTTCTGGCCAGCATAGTTTCTGTTGAGAAATCAGCTGACAGTCGTATGGGTACTCCCTTGTAGGTAAGTAACTGTTTTTCCCTTGCTGCTTTTAATATTCTCTCTTTATCTTTTGCCCTTGGCATTTTAATTATGATGTGCCTTGGTGTGGTCCTCTTTGGATTCCTTTTGTTTGGGGGGAGGGGGTTCTCTGCTATTCCTGTACTTATAAGTCTACTTCTTTCACCAGGTGGGGGAAGTTTTCTGTCATTATTTCTTCAAATGGGTTTTCAGTATCTTGCTCTCTCTCTTCTTCTGGCACCCCAATAATTCGGATGTTGGTATGCTTGAAGTTGTCCCAAAGGCTCCTTACACTATCTTCATATTTTTTAATTTTTTTATTTTCTGGTTGGGTGTTTTTTGATTTTTTTATATTTCATATCTTTGACTTGATTCTTGTGATCCTCTAGTCTGCTATTGGATCTCTGTATATTATTCTTTATTTCAGTCAGTGTATACTTAATTTCTAGTTGGTCCTTTTTCATATCCTCAAAGGTCTCACTAATTTTATTGGTCTTTTCTAGAAAGTTCTTGAAAAACCTTATAACTGTGGTATTGAACTCTATATCCAGTCATTTGCTTTCCTCCATTTCTTTCATTTGTGACCTGTTTCTTTTTCTCCACATTTTAGCTTCTTCCCTGAGTTGATAGAGTGGTTTTGTGAACTAGGTGTCCTATATGGACCAGTGGCTCAGCCTCCCTAATTACCTGAGGTAGACACTCTTGGTACACCCATTTGTGGGCTGTGTGCCTTCATTGTTGTTGGTATTTCTGGGGGAATAGACCTCCAAGCCAATTGACTGTGAGGATCAGCTGTGTCTACGATGGGAGAACTCCTGTGCTGGAGACACCCTTATAAGGCAAAACTTGCTTCAGTGGGGCTTTGGTGCTCACTGAGTCGGCTTTCTGAGTGTGTCCCTTAAGCATCTGAAGAGTTGTATGTATCTGTTCAGTTTTACAACATTTGTTAAATAGCCCGTCTTTGCCTCCTTTGTCAGATATTTTAAAAAAATATATTTTATTGATTTTTTACAGAGAGGAAGAGAGAGGGATAAAGAGTTGGAAACATCAATGAGAATCATTGATCAGCTGCCTCTTGCACACCCCCTACTGGGGATGTGTCCACAACCAATGTACATGCCCTTGACCGGAATCGAACCTGGGACCTTTCAGTCCACAGGCTGACACTCTATCCACTGAGCCAAACCGGTTTTGGCTCCTTTGTCAGATATTAACTAACCACAGAGGCCTGGGTTCCTTTTCGGGCTGTTTTCCTCCACGGACCTATGTGTCTGTTTGTGCCGGTTCCAGGTTGTGTGGGTCATGAGGATAGCTTGATATCAGGGAGAGTGATTCTTCCAACTTAGTTCTCCCTCAGGATTGCTGTGCTGTTTGCGGTCTTCTGTGGTTCCACACAAATGTTTGAATTACTTGATCTAGTTCTGTGAAATATACCATTTATGTGTTGATAGGAATTGCATTGAACCTATAGATTGCTTTAATATTTTAATGATGGTAATTCTTCCTATCCATGAGCACAGGACATGCTTCCATTTATTTGTATTTTCAATTTCTTCCTTCAGTGTCTTAGAATTTTTAGAACAGGTCTTTTCCCTCCCTGGTTAAACTTATTCCAGATTTATTATTTTTTGAGGCAATTATAAATGGAAGTTTTCTTAGCTTCTCTTTCTAGTAGTCCATTGTTGATATATGAAAATGCAATAACATTTATTTCGTATCCTGCTCTTTTGCTGAGGCTCCCGTTCCCTGAGGCTTCCTGGGTGGGAGGGAGGGGCGCCCAGGCTGAGGTGCCGGCTCTGCCCCAGGGACATCAGGGCCCTGGCCATGGAGCTGGACTTCTGGGCCGAGAAGAGGAATGTCTCTATGAGTGTCGGGGGGAGGAGCTACGTCCTGAATCACTACCACGTCCATTATGGGATGCCCAGGTGATGCCCTGTTTTCACTCGAGCGGGTGTCATCAGCCCTGGCAGGAGGGCACGTGCCTCAGGCCCCCTCTCAGGGGGAGAGACTGGGGATGGAACTACGTCTTAGGAAAGGAGTCCTGGGCTGAAGCTAGTGTGGCCTGCACCACCTTCGCCTCCTCCATGCCACTGGCTTGGCCTTGGAGACACAGAGAGTCTGCAGCCATGAGTGCCAACGTGGGACAGTGGGTGCCTATGGGCAGGATACCTTGGTTGGTGTCCTGCTGTTAGAGGCCCAGGGCCTGGGGCTGGAAAAGGGTGCCTCAGGTCTCCTGCCCCTGCCTCTGCCCCTGCTCCTACCACCTCCCACTGCGGATCAAGACCACTGTTTTGTTGCCCTCAATTGCGCATGACTGGCTTGGCCACAAGGTCACCTGCGCCCGCAGAGGGGCCCCACGCCCCGGCTGTGTGTGGGTGGCAGCATCCCCACACATGGCCGCTGGTTTCTGGAGGAAAAGGAAGATGCTCTGGGCCAGGCGGCAGCCGGTCCTGGTGTCCGTGGTGGCCTCTGCCATGCCTCTTCTCACCTCGCTGCCCGCTATGACCTCACTCTGTGGACAGGGCCCCGGCCCAGGGAGGCCACTCACTCACCCTGCTGGTCTAGCGTCAGCACACAGGTTTTCCTGGGGGGGGGGGTAGCTCTCTCTCTCTCTTTCTCTCCCTCTCCCTGGAATCGAGAGGACCAAGACTTTTTTTTTTTTCAATTTATGTACAATTTCTGTTCATCACAGAATTTTAAAAAATAAATATTTTTATTGATTCCTGAGGGAGAGGGAGACAGAAACAAGTGATGAGAGTCATGGATCAGCTGCCTCCCGCACTCTCCACACTGGGTATCGAGCCCGCAGCCCAGGCCTGTGCCATGACTGGGAATTGAACTGTGACCTCCTGGTTCATAGGTGGATACTCACCACTGAGCCACACTGGCCAGGCTCCCTGAAAGACTGTTAAAGCAGAGCGGGTTCCAGGAGCGCCTGTGTGTGGGAGCTGGCGCATTCCCAGGGACAGGTCTGTGGAGGAGCGGGTGTGGGACCCTTCATTGTCAGATCTCCCAACGTTTTAAAGTAAAAGGAAATATTGCGGCCAGGCTGGGAGCGGCCAGGCCCGGGGGAGCAGGCGGGTCGGGTGCGGCCAGGCCCGGAGCAGCGGCTGCCAGGCTGGGAGCGGCCAGGCCCGGGGGAGCAGGCGGGTCGGGTGCGGCCAGGCCCGGAGCAGCGGCTGCCAGGCTGGGAGCGGCCAGGCCCAGAGCAGCAGCAGCCAAGTCCAGAGCAACTAGGTCGGGAGCAGCAGTGACCAGACCCGGAGCAGCTGGTTCTGGAATGAACCAGAGCAACAGGGGCCAGGCCCTGAGCAGCCAGGCCCAGAACAGCTCGCTCCTTGCCTGCCCCTGCCCCACGGCTGCTTCTCAGACATGGCTGGAAACTTTTGCAGGAACTTGAGGGTCTGCTGAATCAAGTGATGAAGGCTTAGATCTGGATGTGTTGAGTTAGTATAGGGCTGGGGTGTTGATCTGTGAGTGCCTTGGGTGGGGCCTGGATGAGGCTAGTTGACCTATTGGGAAATGTCTTTTGTGTGAAGTGTATCATTGGGCATGTGGAGGTATTATTAATATGAGAAAATGCTAAGTAACTGATTTACTATCTGAAAAGGGATTTATTATTGGGGAAAGGGAGGGAAGAAGAGACTGAACATAAACTGCACCTATGGATGAGGACAATGGGGGATGGGAAGGGGGCGGAGGGTGGGGTGGGAACCTGGTGGAGGGGGAAAGAAATGAGGAACCTTTGTAATAATATGAACAATAAAGATTGATTTAAAAAAACAAAAACATTTTGTCTAGGAAGAACAGCAGAAAATTCCAAACAACAGTTTGTCACAAAATAGGGGTTTTCCTTCTCAGAACCTTTAAAAAGAACTACCTGCCCCTGAAGCAGTGCAATCGTGTAGAGTCCGCCTGCGTGTGGTGCTCTTACGGCTGTCCTGGCCAGATATTTCAGTAAATCTTTGCCTGCTTTTTTTTAATAAATCATCAGCCTCTGGTGGTCTTATTTTAAACCCAGGGTTTGACCCCACAGCAGGATCATTAGAAAAAGTTTGGGTCCTGGCCGGTTTGGCTCAGTGGATGGAGTATCGGCCTGTGGACTGAAGGGTCCAAAGTTCCATTCCAGCCAAGGGCACATGCCCGGGTTGCAGATTCGATCCTCCCAGGGGAGGGGGGTTGCGGGAGGCAGCCAACTGGTGATTCTCATCATTGATGTTTCTATATTTCTATCTTTCTCTCTTCCTCTCTGAAATAAAAAAAAAAAAAAATTTAAGTTAGGAAATAGATGATGGGGACAATTGCAATGAGGCATACATTGAATTGAATTGTGCTCTTAAAAATGGTGAGCCTTGACCAGTGTTGCTCAATGATTAGAGTATCTGCCAGGCCCCAAAGAGTCATGGGTTCGATTTATGGTTGAGGGCACATTCCTGGGCTGCGGTTAGATACGGCCCGGCTGGAGCTCCTGTGAGAGGCACCCAGTGGGTGTGCCTCTCTCATGTCACCTTCTCTCCTCTCTTTCCCTCACTCCCTCAGCTCTCTCTAAAAATCAATGGGGGGGAAGAGGGGGAAAAAGTCAATGGAAAAATAGACTTGAGTGAAGATTAACAACAACAAAAACAGGTTGAAATAGCAAACTTTGTGTTACATGTACTTAACCACAATAAAATGTTTCAAAAAGGAAGGAAGTACGAGCATCTGGGAGAGGTGGCAGGAGGGGGGTTGGGGGCGGGGGGACAGGGCCCGGCCGTCGGTCGCAGCCCACACTGCCAGCCCCTCCATGCACCCTGGACAGTGACGGGCGTAAGGGAGGATCACAGACCGTCCTGGCGGCACCGGGCACTCACTGCTCAGTGCGGCGGGGCAGTGGGCCCGCCCCTCCCGTGACCTCTCCCGAGTCATCGCCCTGGGCCCCGCTGCAGCCCGGCCCGGCCCGCACATCCTCTGCCCCTTTGACTCATCTTCCCCGATGCCGAGCGAGGCGTGACCTTCCTGAGGCAGCGCCAACCCCGCTGCCTGTGCCACAGGCCGCTGCTGGCACGCCGGGCACGCTGCCTCCTTGGCTTCCCTCAGGGGCCACGCCTTTCACGTGGACTTTGCCGCCTTGGCAGGTGGGCCAGGCGGGCCCAGGGCAGGAGCTGCCTGAGCTTGCTCACTGCCTGCAGCGTGGCCACCATGAGCACCTGCCAGCTGTGCCTGCTGCTGTTGCTGGGCCTGGGGCTGGGCGCCCAGGAGGCACTGCCCCCGCCTTGTGAGAGGTAGGAGTGGGCACCCCCCCCGTGAGAGGTAGGAGTGGGCACCTCCCCCCGTGAGAGGTAGGAGTGGGCACTCCCCCCTCCACCCCCATGGGAGGTAGGAGCCGGGATGGCCGCTGGGGCTGGTGGGGAGGCGGAGGCCAGGAGCTGGGGTGGGATGGGCTCAGGCCTGAGGCAGGGCGGAGGCTGGGGCCCAGTGGAGCGGGCTCTGCAGGGCGAGGCCCGTGTGGGAGCGCACTGCCCTGGAACCCTGCTGGCCGCTGTGCACCCACCCAGGCTCTTCCCTCCCTCCCTCCCTTCCAGCTGCTCCTTGAACCCATAGGGCTGTCCTCAGGGTTTTTCTAGAAAGTGTTCTGTGAGCCTGGATGTGGGAGGGGGCTCAGGGACTGGAAAGGGCTCCTGGCTCACTGGCTGCAGTGTGGCCACCATGAGCACCTACCAGCTGTGCCTGCTGCTGCTGCTGGGCCTGGGGCTGGGCGCCCAGGAGGCACTGCCCCCGCCTTGTGAGAGATAGGAGTGGGTACACCCCCCCCCCGTGAGAGGTAGGAGTGGGCACCCCCCCTGTGAGAGGTAGGAGTGGGCACCCCCCCCGTGAGAGGTAGGAGTGGGTACACCCCTCCCCGTGAGAGGTAGGAGTGGGCACCCCCCTGTGAGAGGTAGGAGTGGGCACCCCCCACCATGAGAGGTAGGAGTGGGCACCCCCCACCATGAGAGGTAGGAGTGGGCACCCCCCCGTGAGAGGTAGGAGTGGGCACCCCCCCTGTGAGAGATAGGAGTGGGCACCCCCCCTGTGAGAGGTAGGAGTGGGCACCCCCCCCTGTGAGAGGTAGGAGTGGGCACCCCCCCCGTGAGAGGTAGGAGTGGGTACACCCCTCCCCGTGAGAGGTAGGAGTGGGCACCCCCCCTGTGAGAGGTAGGAGTGGGCACCCCCCACCATGAGAGGTAGGAGTGGGCACCCCCCACCATGAGAGGTAGGAGTGGGCACCCCCCCGTGAGAGGTAGGAGTGGGCACCCCCCCTGTGAGAGATAGGAGTGGGCACCCCCCCTGTGAGAGGTAGGAGTGGGCACCCCCCCCGTGAGAGGTAGGAGTGGGCACCCCCCCCGTGAGAGGTAGGAGTGGGCACCCCCCCCTGTGAGAGGTAGGAGTGGGCACCCCCCCCGTGAGAGGTAGGAGTGGGTACACCCCTCCCCGTGAGAGGTAGGAGTGGGCACCCCCCCTGTGAGAGGTAGGAGTGGGCACCCCCCACCATGAGAGGTAGGAGTGGGCACCCCCCACCATGAGAGGTAGGAGTGGGCACCCCCCCGTGAGAGGTAGGAGTGGGCACCCCCCACCATGAGAGGTAGGAGTGGGCACCCCCCACCATGAGAGGTAGGAGTGGGCACCCCCCACCATGAGAGGTAGGAGTGGGCACCCCCCCTGTGAGAGGTAGGAGTGGGCACCCCCCCCCCGTGAGAGGTAGGAGTGGGCACCCCCCCCCCCGTGAGAGGTAGGAGTGGGCACCCCCCCCCGTGAGAGGTAGGAGTGGGCACCCCCCCTGTGAGAGGTAGGAGTGGGCACCCCCCACCATGAGAGGTAGGAGTGGGCACCCCCCCCCGTGAGAGGTAGGAGTGGCACCTCTCCCCCCCTAACCCCTATGATGAAGGACAATTGAAGGGCTTTCAGGGCCATCGCTTCCACCTGTGATGGAAGGTGCAGCCTCTGCCTCCCAGGCCCGGGCGCGTCCACTCCCAGAACAAAGGTTGGTGAGCTCTGCGCCCTGGCTGCTGGGAAACAAGAAAAACGAAGCCGCACCTCTTCGGCCTGACCTCGCCGCCTGGAACCCAGCAGAAGCCAGGGCGGGGCGGGCGCTAGAAGCACAATGAAAAGTGAACAAAGTCAGGGGCTGGATAGAGAGCGTGTCAGACGGAGGGGTCTAAGGAGGCGCCGCCAGCGCCGCCGGGCTCTGGGAGAAAACAGGCCAGGCCTGGGGGGGCTGCACGCGAGGGCTGAGGCCGCACAGGGTCCGAGAGGAGGCCGGGCGGCTGGGCAGACGGGATCAGGATCGGCGGGAGGTGATGAGGGGCCGGGAGAGGGGCCGGGCGGGCCTCCATGTATGACCAGAAAGGCGAGAAGCGTTCAGTGTGGGGGCTGTTTGGAAGGCTGAGTTATTGGACTTGCTGGTGGTTGATTGCGACTCGGCAGTTGAGTGTGGAGGTCATGGTTTGATTCCCAGGGCACAGGCCCAGGTTGTGGTCTCGATCCCTGGAGTGGGGCCTACAGGAGCAGCCGATCTGTAATTCTCATCATTGATGTTTCTGTCTCTCTCCCTCTCCCTGCCTCTCTGAAATCAAATTTTAAAAAATATCTTTTGGCCGAAGCTGGTTTGGCTCAGTGGTAGAGCGTCGTTCTGTGGACTGAAAGGTCCCAGGTTCGATTCCGGTCAAGGGCATGTATCTTGGTTGCAGGCACATCCCCGGTGGGGGGTGTGCAGGAGGCAACTGGTCGATGTTTCTTTCTCATCGACATTTCTAGCTCTCTAGCTCTCTCCCTTTCTCTCTGTTAAAAATCAATAAAATGTATATTTTTTAAATATATATTTTGAAAGGAAAGGATGTATCTGGCATAATTCATAGATGTAGTCCTGAGCGGTTGGAAGAGGGATCTCAGAAGGGGAAGCACAGACAGAATGCGGTCAGGGTCCTGGCCCACCTGAGCTTCAGGCCTCCCCGCTCACACAGGGTCTCCAGCGCTCACACAGGGTCTCCCCAGCGCTCACACAGGGTCTCCCCAGCGCTCACACAGGGTCCCCAGCGCTCACACAGGGTCCCCAGCGCTCACACAGGGTCCCCAGCGCTCACACAGGGTCTCCAGCGCTCACACAGGGTCTCCCCAGCGCTCACACAGGGTCTCCCCAGCGCTCACACAGGGTCTCCAGTGCTCACACAGGGTCTCCCCAGCGCTCACACAGGGTCTCCAGTGCTCACACAGGGTCTCCAGCGCTCACACAGGGTCTCCCCAGCGCTCACACAGGGTCTCCCCAGCGCTCACACAGGGTCTCCCCAGCGCTCACACAGGGTCTCCCCAGCGCTCACACAGGGTCTCCAGCGCTCACACAGGGTCTCCAGCACTCACACAGGGTCTCCAGCGCTCACACAGGGTCCCCAGCGCTCACACAGGGTCTCCAGTGCTCACACAGGGTCCCCAGCGCTCACACAGGGTCCCCAGCGCTCACACAGGGTCTCCAGCGCTCACACAGGGTCTCCATCACTGGTCTCACAGTGAGGGGTGCAGACACGATCAGGAAAGGGAGAGGCTGCCGCTCTGCCCGGGCCGCTGCATGGGTGACAGACACACCCGTTTCCCAGCGGCTGCCAACGGGGAGCTCCCGGGCGTGCCTCCGGTTCCTCCTGGGTCAGTTCCAGGGGAACGGTGTGTCCACATGGCTGACCTGAGTCACTCAGGCTCCAGGTCATGAAGGTCAGGGTGATAGAGGGTGACCCTTGGCCTCTGCCATAAACCCCATTATTAGCATGAAATATCGGGCGTGGCCCGGGTTCCAGTGACAAAGACGCCACAGAGCAAAACGAGGAGCCGAGGGGCTTGGTGCAAACGCCTGCATTGTAGCCAGTTGGCCAGAAGTGGGGTTAGTGTGGGGCCCCCTGAGCTACGCACTGGTGCCGAGGAGGGGCAGCCGTACTGGGGACTATGCCCTTGACCTGGGGGTGGCATCAGAGCCAGCAGGTTAGTGCCAGCCTGTGCTGGAGCATTGAGGGAGTGTTAGGAAACATGTGCCTTCCTAGGATGCCTCACCTCCCTGAGCCTCGGGGCTCAGGGACAGTGAGCTGACACGGCAGAGGGCGAGGACCTTTCACTCCTGGCGGCCATGGGCCACTCAGGTTAGAGCTGCAGTTGTGCTGGGATCGGTGGTGAAGGAAACAACCGCCGTGGGATTTAAAGACGCTGGATGCGGCCCCCAGGGAGCGGGCTCACCGAGCGCATCAGAAAATGCTAAGTACAGCGGGAGCCTCCTGCACTGCTAGGGCATGCAGACTGTGAGCCGCTGTGCAAAACAGTACGGTGTTTCCTCAAAAAATTTAAAGTGGAACTGCCTTTCGACCCAGTGGTCCCACTTCTAGGCATACATGCTAAGAAGCCTGAAACACCAGTCAGAAAGAATGTATGCACTCCTACCTTCACAGCAGCACAATTTATAGTAGCTAAGATTTGGAAACAGCCTGAGCGCCCATGAGTAGGTGAGTGGGTTAAAAGCTGTGGTACATCTACACCACGGAATACTGTAAAGAAGCGACAATATGGAGGGACCTGGAGAGCCTCACGCTAAGCGAAATAAGCCAGTAAGAGAAAGACAAGAATCACATGATCCCACTCATAAGTGGAATCTAATGAGCAAAATAAACTGATGAACAAAATAGGACTAGAGGGATAGATGCATGGAACAGACTGACAGATCTCAGAGGGGAGTAGAGAGGGGAGGATGGGAAAAGATTAACCAGCAAACATGTGGTTCTATGCACAGCCCATGGACACAGACAATAGGGTGGTGAAGGCCTGGGCAGGGGGAGGTGGAGAAAGGCAAATTGGGGAGGGGGAATGGGGGACGTCTGTAATAGAGGCAACAATAAAACAATCCTATATAATAAAAGCTTAACATGCAAATTGTCCCCTTGGGCAATCATTTGAACAGGAGTTTGGGAGACCGGAGTTCCCCCACTTGCTATGGTGTGTGCTGACCACCAGGGGGTGGCGTGGAACATGGCAGGTGTCAGCAATGTGGTGCTGGCAGAGGGCGGCAGTGGAGGTGCTGCCGGCCCTGACAGGCAGTAGTACTGGGGTAGTCGTACTGGGGACTGTGCCCTTGACTAGGCAGGACCTCAGCAGGATGGTGGAGCAGGGGAGCAGACAATGCCAGGCTAAGGAGGGTGCGAGTGGGAGCCCAGGTGCTGCCCAGGGCTCAGAGGTCAGCTGGGACCTGCCCTTCCACACCAGATGCTCGTGCTTCAATTTCCGGCCAGGCCTAAGGACTGCACTCATGCATGAATTTTGTGCACCAGGCCTCTAGTAATAAATAAAATGAAAAAGAAAATGCAAAATAATAAGAAAGGTTTAAAAACAAAATCCCTTGATGATGATTATTTACAAGAGCAAAAATGAAAGTGAGAGATGGGCCAAGCCTGGGTCCTGGCCAGTTCAAACCAAAGCTTCCCATCCCAGGGCCAGCCAAGCAGCGTGCTGGGGAGACCAGATCCTGGCCGCTGAGGACAAGGCCCTGGTCCCAGAGCCATTTCCTAAGGAGCAAATATTTGAAGCAACAGATAAGGAAGAAGGTTCCCAAGCGAAGGGGCTAGGTCAGCGCTGTCCAACCTTTGTCACCTCATGGCACACACAAACAAGTCACTACACTTCGGCAGCACACCCAAATATATCTTCTGCCAATCCAGAAATATATCTTCTGAAAATATATCTTCATCCACACCAGACAGCTATTGTGATGGCAGTGGTAATTTTTAAATTTAACAATCTAAGGGAAAAGGAGTCAGTGCCCCTGATGTTGCATGTTTTAAAATTCTTACAGCACACCACTGAAAATCGCAGGGATAGCTCAGCTGGTGTGGCTCAGTGGTTGAGGATCAACGTATGAACCAGGCATGTGCCCTTGATTCCCGATCAAGGGCACATGCCTGAGTTGCGGGTTCAATCCCCAATGGTGGGGAGTGGGCGTGTAGGAGGCAGTCAATTAATGATTCTCATCATTAATGTTTCTATCTCTCCCTACCTCTCCCTTCCTCTCTGAAATCAATTCAAATATATTTTTTAAAAATATATTGATGAGAGGATCAGGTCCCTTAAGTATGCCCCCTGCTGGGAACTCAGAGTTCTGCATGTGAGTGGGCAAGTTGTCAGAGGATGGAGAAGCATCTTGGACTCTGTGACACAGACCCCCGTGCACCGTGGTGACAAAGGCCACGGGGCCACCCTAGAAGGGGTGGCGTCTGCTGGAGAGGACAGCAGGATGAAGCGCAGGGGAAAGCCGGAGTGTTCAAACAGGCGTGGTTCTCTGCCTCGTGCCATAAGTCATTTATGGTTCCCCGCCTTGTGCCATAAATCGAAGGCTTACAAATCTGCCATCAGCAATATTAACTGGACGCCAAGGTGATAACCCTCATGCTGCCAGAGGCCACACCACCTCAGCCCCCGGACACACAGGCTGGGCAGAGAGCAAACACCATGGGCACCGCCCGGCGTGGCTGCTGAGACTTTGGACTGGAATGGCTATGGGGAGGCCATGGCCAGCCTGCTATCAGACATTAACGGGAACCACCCCTGCGACTGAAAGCGTAGGGGCACCTTGGGACCTGAGATGCCCACCATACCTGGAGGCGCCAGAGAGACCGCAGTGAGGTGCCCGGTCTGTGCAGAGACGAGCTCCTAGGGGAGGGGCCTCTCGGTCCCTTCAGCAGCCGGCGCTCTTCCCCTGGGAACGACTGGAGCCAGCAGGGAGCTGCCGGATGCCACTGCCCTCACCTGGGGAGTGTGCCCTCTCCCAGTTCGCAACAGGCTGCAGTGGCCAGGGGAGCAGGGAGCTGCTTGGTTAGGATGGCAATGCCCAGAGGAGCAGGAGCTGCTTGCAAGCTGCCATTCTGGTTAAAGATGATAAAACCAAATCTGCTTGGGGAGCTGAATCACATCCTGGTTCAGTGTTGGGTCTGACTTACCTTAGTCAGTGGCTGTGACCTGGCCACAGGGTCTAGCAGAAGGTCAACGGAAACTTGGTCTATAAAAGCAATGCCCCATATGTGGCACAGTCCCATGGAGTCATCATGGGCACCAGAGGGGCACTTTAAAGCAGAAGACATGGATGCCAGTCACAAGAAGCCCTTCCACCGAAGCCGGTGTGGCTCAGTGGATAGAGCATCCGCCTGCGGACTGAAAGGTCCCGGGTTCGATTCCAGTCAAGGGCATGTACCTTGGTTGTGGGCACATCCCCAGTAGGGGGTGTGCAAAAGGCAGCTGATCGATGATTCTCTCTCATCGATGTTTCTAACTCTATCTCCCTCTCCCTTCCTCTTTGTAAAAAATCAATAAAAAATATATTAAAGAAGAAGAAGAAGAAGAAGAAGAAGAAGAAGAGGCCCTTCCTTCCTCAGAAGGTACCTGCGCCAGTCAGTGGCTATCTCAGTGTCCTCGTGTGAGTGGCCACTTGGGTTCCTAAACCAGTGGACACTGGAAGGCTGCAGTAACGCAGAGGTGACTGGATCTAGAAGGTTCCACGTGCAGTCGCTGAAGCACCACATGCTAACAAGAACAGTCTGTCTGCCATGAGAGGGACGGCTGAAGAGTGCTTCGGGCAGACTCCTGGGGGAAGGCCATGCGTACGCTCTGACTGATGTGGAGACTCAGAAGCCACCAGTGGGGCCCGACAGGAACACCTCCTCTGGACTGGGCTCAGACACCCATTGGTGGATAATTCTCAAAATATCCCAAAAGGACCAGAACAAGAGAGAGTGCAACGATTTGGACCCTGGAGTTCCATTTCTCAGACCCAGGAAATACACTTTCATTCTCGAGTAATGATTTGATAGACATTTGGAATGAGCAGCTAAAACCAAGGTGTCTAGCCGAAACTGGTTTGGCTCAGTGGATAGAGCCTCAGCCTGCAGACTGAAAGGTCCCAGGTTCGATTCTGGTCAAGGGCATGTACCTTGGTGGCGGGCACATCCCCAGTAGGGGGTGTGCAAGAGGCAGCTGATCGATTATTCTTTCTAATCGATGTTTTTAACTCTCTATCCCTCTCTCTTCCTTTCTGTAAAATATCAATAAAATATATTTTAAAAAACAACAACAAGGTGTCTAAAACAGGGAGATATAGGCCTCAAGGACTGGCTTACCACCTTCACAAGTGTGAGCTCACACTCAGCAGGCGGCGGTGAAGGGGGTCTTAACTAAACAGACCCCTCCGTTTTCCCGAGGGAACCTAGGACACCGAGGGAGAGGATGAAGGTGTAACTACAATGGCTCCCGGGGAGAAAGATGATGGTAAACTACACTTTTTCTTTCTTCCCACAGCACTTCCACTTCATTTTTCCTCCTGATGTACTTTTCCTCCTGAGTGTGGGACGCCAGGTCACGTCTACCACATTGCAATTCAGTAAACATTAACCAACATGGTTGGTTAAATTAGTTTGTTTGTTTATATATATATATATATATATATATATATATATATATATATATATATATATTTTTTTTTTTTTTTTTTTTTTTTTTTTTTTTTTACTGAAACATCGTTTTTTTTAGCTAGAAACATCGATGAGAGAGAAACATGAGAGAGAAACATCGACCAGCTGCCTCTTGCACACCCCTTACGGGGGATGTGCCCACAACCAATGTACATGCCCTTGACCGGAATGAACCTGGGACCTTTCAGTCTGCAGACCGACACTCTATCCACTGAGCCAAACCGGTTTTGGCTGGTTAAATTATTTTTAATTTTTTAATTACAGTTGACATACAATATTATATTCGTTTGAAGTGTGCAAGCCAGTGATCAGACATTATATAACTTATTGAGAGGAAGGGGGCATGCTAATGCCAACTGCTGCTGATTTGAGAGATTTTAAGAAAGTCTAAAGCCTGAGCCAGTACAGGCCATTCATATGGAAAAGTCATTGCAAACAGCTTGGGTGGGGCTATAAATTGGGTGGAGCGGTATCTCAGGGAATCACCAGGACAGTAAACATTGTGAGCCAGGCTGGTGGGAACTCAGAGATGCTGTCAGTCAGCTCTATGACAGGGGAGGTCTCAGTGTAAGAACAATGCCCCCTGCGAGCACCCCATCTGGGAGAAAGCTGCCCCTGAATTCTTGCTCTGGTGCCAGACAATCCAGTTCCTCCCCATATGTCCCTGGGTCCCTCCTCTTGCCGAACTGCTACCCTAGTACTGGAGCTCAGAGACAGAGAACAAGTCCAAGTAAGTCTGTGCACGGGCCCTTTAAGAAGAATAGTCTGGGTCTCCAGTAGCCTCCCTCTCACTCAGCCACAATCCCTGCTGGTTTTTACAGCCCAAAGGTAACAGGGCCTTCTCTTCCCAGCTCTGGAGCCTGTGCGGAGGGGTCTGTGTGGGGCTGGGACTCCTTTCACCTCATGAGAGGCCTCTGCAGCCTACATCTCCCTGCCGATCGAACAACTGCCACAGATGGGTGTGGACCAGCCCGTTCTGTACCTCCACCCCTCCTATTACTCTCACTGTGCTTTCTTCTTTAGTTAAGAGACTTCCGTTCAGCCCAACTTCAGGTGGTCCTGAATGATGGTTGTTTTGTATTTTGATGTGGTTATGGAGGCAGCAAGTACCAGTGTTTACCTGACTGGTTCTGACTCCTGACTCGTTCTTTATGTTTTCTAGTTCCGTTTTTATGTTTCCTATTTCTTTGTTGAAGTTCTCACTAAGTTCCTCAACTCTTACCCTACACCCATGGAGCATTTTTTAAGCCAATGTTTTGAACTCTGCACCTGATAGATTGTCTCCATTTTGTTTAGCTCTTTTTCTGGAGATTTCTTCTGTCCTTTCGTTTGGGACGTGCTTCTTTACCTCCTCGTTCTGGCTGCCACCCCTGTTTGTTTCTGCGGACTGGGCAGAGCTGCATGTTTCCGGGGCTCGGCAGAGTTCCCCTCACAGTTGGTGTCCTATAGAGTCCAGTGGAGCGATCTCCCTGCTCACCCAAGCTGGGCCTTTCAGCTGTGGCCCCATGTCAGCCAGGTACACCCTCCTGCTGCAGTTGAGCCTTGATTGCTATTGGCATGTCAATGAGAGGGATTTACCCTCAGGCTGATCAGCTGTAAGGACTGGCTGTGTCCAGGATAGAGGACCAGCTGTGCAGGGCACACACCACTGAGCAGGAGTTACTTCAGTGCTCTGGAATCTGCTGAGTCTGCCGCTTGAGTGTGTCCCTGTGGGGGAGGTTGGGTAGTGTTTTGATGTGGTCTGAAGCTGTCCGGAAGGACCGCCAGGAAGGGCAAGCCACGAAAGGCACCCCTGTCTGTGTTCTTCCCGGGCCACCTGGCATGAGCTATAAAGAAACTGCAGATGGCTGCTACTTATGCTGGGCTTGGAAGTGCCCAAGAGAGGCCAACCTGCCAACCAAGGTTGGCTGCTGCTAGTGCTGGGCCTGGGCCACTTAGTGAGAGGGATGGGGCATGCTGAGGCCAGATGCTGCTTGTTTGAGAGGCTTAGGAAGTCCAAAGCATGAGCCAAGAAAGGTTATTTGTATGGAAGAGTCACTAGAAACTGCTTGGATTGGGCCCAAAAATTGGATGGGCAGGGAATCACCAGGGTGTGGTTAACAGTGTGAGCCAGGATGATGGAGACTTAGATATGATGCCTGCCTGCCAGCTTTGGGAGGGCTCAGAAAAGGAACATGGCCTCTGCCAGCACTTCTGTCTGCAAGAAAGCTGCCCCTCCAGCTCTCAACCTAATGCCAGACAACTCAGTTCCTCCCCACATGTCTCTGGTGCCCAGTGCTGGAATTCAGAGCAAGTAGGTGCAAGTAAGTCCATGTTCTGGCCCTTTAAGAGGAATGCCTGGGACTCCAATAGCTTAGTCTCAGTCAGCCACACCCTGAGCTGGTTGCACAGCCAGAAGTCATGGGGACCTCTCTTCCTGACAATGGGACTCTTGCTGTGGGTCCTGCTGTGGAGCTGGAACTCCTAACTCCTCAGGGGGCTCTTCACAGTTCTGATGACCCTCTTCGTTTTTATTGTTTTAACTACGTTTTTATTGACTTCAGAGAGGAAGTGAGAGGGAGAGAAAGAAACATCAATGATAGCCCTAGCCAGTTTGGCTCAGTGGATAGAGTGTCAGCCTGTGATCTGAAGGGTCCCAGATTCAATTCCAGTCAAGGGCACATGCCTGGGTTTCAGGATTGATCCCCAATTGGGGGTGTGCAGCAGGCAACTGATCAATGATTCTATCTCATCATTGATGTTTATATCTCTCTCTCCCTCTCCCTTCCACTTTGAAATAAATTAAAATATTTTTAAAAGGATTAAAAGAAACATCAATGATGAGTGATGAGAGAGAATCATTAATTGACTGTCTCCTGTATGACCCCCACTAGGGATTGAGCCCCACAACCTGTACATGTGACCTGACAGGAAATCAAACCATGATCTCCTGGTTCAACTACTAAACCATGCCAGCTAGGCCTGATATCCCTTTTTATATAAAAATTTTTTATTGATTTCAGAGAGGAAGGGAGAAGAGAAAAGAAATAGAAACATCAATGATGAGAAAGGATCATTGATTGGCTACCTCCTGCACCCGCCCCCCTCCTGGGTATTGAGCCCACAACCGGGCATGTGCCCTTGACCAGCTAGTGCCTGATATCCTTTTTTATTTTTATCTGCCACATTTGAATGTGGGACAAGCCCATTTTGTGTCTCCACCCCTCCTACCAGTCTCTATATAGCTTCTTCTTTATATCCTTAGCTTTAGGACTTCTATTCAGATCGACTGAGACAGTTCTGAATAATGGTTGTTCTGTAGGTTAGTTGCAGTTTTGATGTGGTCGTGGGAGGATTTGAATACCACAGTGAACCACACAGCCATCTGAACCACTTGGATAATATTAATATTGGTAGTGAAATGTATTGGGAAGTGGCGTGATGCCTGCCCTGGTCAGTTTGGTTCAGTGGATAGAGTGTCGGCCTGTGGACTGAGGGGTCACGGGTTTGATTCTGGCCGAGGGCACATACCTTGGTTGCAGGCTTGACTCCTGGCCCCAGCTGGGCGAGTGTGGAAGGCAGCAAATCGATGTGTCTCTCACATTGATGTTTCTGTCTCTCCCTCCCTCTTCCAGGCTCTCTAAAAATCAATGGACAAATATCCTCTGGTGAGGATTAACAACAGAAAAGCCTCCTATCCCTGCCCTACATTAGCTCTAAATATTAGGTATATTTATGTTGATAAAGCAACTAGTGCTTTATCTATTATATAAATGTTACACCGACCAAATGCAGATGCTCCAACAGGTTTTATTTTCATTGAAGGGGCCCATGGCCGAAGACCAGGGGGAGCCTGTTGTGTAGCAAAGACTGTCTGTGCTTTTACCGGGAATGTAGCTGCTAAGCTCTTGGTCAAGTGCCTATTAGGGTGGTGTCTGCTAGTTTGTGTTCATGAGGTGACTCTGGGGGGGAGTGGCTAAGTGAGTCACGCTACTGAGCTGACTCAGGATGGGGAGGCCCTGTCAGAAAGGCAACGCACGTGACTATGGCTTCCCCACCTGTGACACATGATATAAGTCCTACCCTCAGGGAGGAGAGCGGGGCTGGAGATGGAGCTCAATCACATGACCAATGATTCAATTAATCATACATACATAATGAGATCCTAATAAAAACTCTAGACACCAAAGCTCAGTGGAACCTCCGGGTTGGTGAGCACATCCATGTGCCAGGCGCGTAGCATCCTGGCGCCGCAGAGGACGCAGTGCTGCGGAGACCTCCAGGCCCACCACGGGCGTCTTGTGAAAACGGACAGGTGGCGGCTGTTTTATTAGAGAATGTGCCCCCACGCAGTGGAGTCTGCACGCACTCCGGGTGGGCAGAGTCAGAATGGAATTCAGTCCAGTACCCTCCGGCCTTGGCCAGGCTCTCTTACAGAAGGTTGAGCATCGATCTGAACCAGGAGGCTGTGGGTTTTGGGCTCAATCCCTGGTGTGGGGCACGCACGAGGCAGCCCATCAATGATTCCCCCTCCTCACTGAGGTTTTCATCTCTCTCTCCCTCTCCCTTCCTCTCTGAAATAAAAAGAAAAAAGAAAAACCATCATACTTGTATGAACGTTTAGTATAGCGATTCTCTAGTAGATCCAGCAAGAGTATCGGTATGGCTATACCTAGCATTTGAAGGAGCCAGCACAGACTGGGGATAGATTTAAAAGAACAGCTAGCCTGGCATATAAAGCCTTCACATACATTTTCACATTTTTGTTCTATTTGGTTACTTATTTCCCTTCCTGCTCTGCCTCTGTTTGTACCTTATGAATAACGTGTGCAGAACTGCTTAGCATGGACGTGAGCTGAGTCCAGTTCCCACTCAGGCAGTCGATTCCATGGGGATTGCATTCTGCGGAGGCTTCCGCTCAGCTCAGCTCCCCGGTGTCCCTCACCAAGGCCAGGTAACCACGGGCTTGTGCCCGTGAGGTCGCTGAGTGGGGCCAGCGGTTCTGTCATGTGTGCTAGCCTGATTGCAGCACACTGTCCTCCCGTCACAGACCAGTCTGTAAGAATCAGAGGGATTTTCTACTTGAGGCCTGGCACACGAATTCATGCACGGATATGATCCCTAGGCCTGGCCTGCGATCAGGGCCACCTTCCTCTGCTGCCCGCAGCCAGCCTACCCCCTGCCCCAGCCCCACCCTGGTTCCGGTTTACCTTCGGGCGAGCAGAGCCTGCGGCCGGGGGAGAGGGAACTGGTCGAGCCGTCTTTCTGATTGTTCCACCTTTAGGGTCAATTTGCATGCTCCCTCTTATTGTATAGGGTTATATAGGATACCTTCCCAAGAGCAGCACCAGGTATGATTATGGACAGGCCACATGACACAGGCCGCTCGGGGATGTTGTCATTTCCAGGTTCCAAGCAGCTAGAGGCAAACCCACGTGGTACTGGGAAGCTGGTGGTACTGGAGGGTTTCTGCCCTGCTCATCGTACTCGGGGTGTCTTCCCCTGACCGGCCCCCAGAGCAGGGGCAGTCACCGCTGGACAGCGGGTGCGTCCCAGAGGACTGCCGGAGGGCCCAGGTCCATGGTCTTCCCCTCGTGGCTTCCTGAGCCCCGTGGCTGCTGTGGCCCTGAGCACAGGAAGGGAGACAGTGGCTGCTGGGCACAGCGCCCACCCCTCCTCGGTCTGTTCCTGGCACCGCCGTGCCTGGCCTCATCCAGCGCCATGCGCCCTGGCCTGACCCAGGCCACTCCTGTCCTTGGCCCTTCCTCCAGTGAGTGAATCTGTTCCCCGAAAGCCTCTCCTCCCTAAAAGCAAATCCCGTTTGTTCCCCGAGGGCCCCCTGACTCGGCTCAGCGCTGCTCCCCTGAAACCACTCCCGTGCAGCACCAGCAGCGGGGGCAGCGCCAATGCTTGGCAGCCACCAGCAGGCCCACTGCATCCCTCTCGCTCCTCGGCCACCCCCCGCCCCCCGCCCCGGGGAGAGGGCCTGCAGAGAAGGGAGCCGGAGTCTCTGGGCCTGGGTGCGGAGGGAGCAGAGGCTCGGGGGCGGAGAAACCCTCCTCGGGGTCAGGAGGCCCTGTGAGTGTGAACTCACTGTGAACTGGTGCTGAGGGCAGCTGGGGTGCACGTTTCACACCAGGAAGGGTGGCCCCTCTAGGGTGAGGGAAGTGGTAGTCCCTGGGCGTAACTTATTCTGAGGCGCCCGGGGAGGCTGTGCCAGGAGTAGGTCAGCCGCATGGCGCCACCTGCTGGGTCACTAGTGAGCTCATCTCCATCCTGCGCCCCGCGTCCTGCCCACCGAGAGGGGCTGTGCGCCTCTGCATGGGCCTGGCCCCGGCCCCGCTGTCTGCCACCCCTCACCCGGCCTTTCTGAGCATTCGGTATCCAGGGTGAACAGTATCCAGGGAGAGTGAGTTCTGCCTGGAGCTGTACACCACACGGTCCAGAGACCCTGCAGGCAGTGGATCCCAGAAATCCCTTCCAAGATGGAATCGAACTGTGGCCTCCTGCTTCATGGGTCGACGCTCAACCATTGAGCCATGCCAGCCGGGCTGGTCCACCCTATTCTCTGATTAAAGTGTTAATCTTGCCATGGCTGGTGTGGCTCAGTGGATAGAGCGTTGGCCTGCAGACGGAATGGTCCTGGGTTCGATTCCAGTCAAGGGCACATGCCTGGCTTGTGGGCTCAATCCCCAGTAGGAGGCATGCAGGAGGCAGCCAATCAATGATCGATCTCTCATCATCGATCTTTCTATCTCTCTCTTCCTCTCCCTTCCTCTCTGAAATCAATAAAAATATTTTTTTAAAGTGCTAATCTTTCACCCACCGAGTGCTCTACTGTTCCAAATCACAGCCTCTCAGGAAATGGTTTGGGTCCTTTGCTGCACAAAGACCCTCCTCCTTCTCTCAGCCCTGGTGTTACCACCGCCCAGAGTCCTCCCACACATGTGTTGGGCACGCACACACCCTATCCCGTCCAGGGACCACGCCCCAGGGCTCTCCGGCCCCTTCCCCCGGCTGACCACCCCCCGCCCTCTGCAGCCCGGTGTACTGCCACGGGGAGCTCCTGCACCAGGTGCAGATGGCCAAGCTCTACCCGGACGACAAGCAGTTCGTGGACATGCCGATGGCCTCCCATCCAGGTAAGCGCCGGCCCACCTGCTCCTGACCGCCCCCCAGAGGCGGCAGGGCCAGCCCCACCAGGGAAGGGGCACGGGTCCCACGGAGCCCGTGTCTCCGCCCAGACCAGGTGCTGCAGGCCTTCCGCAGGCTGGCCAGCGCCCACAACCACAGCGTGCCCCGGCCGCAGCTGCAGGCCTTCGTCAAGGAGCACTTCTGGCCCGTGGGGCTGGAGCTGCTGTCCTGGGTCCCCGAGGACTGGACCGCCAGGTAGGCCCGGAGCGGGGCGGGCGGGGCGGGCGGGCCCTCCGCCTGCTGTCCCCACCCCACCCCCAGCCCGCCGCCTGTCTTCCCAGCCCGCGGTTCCTGGAGAAGATTGCGGACGCCAGGCTGCGCTCCTGGGCCGGGCAGCTGCACCAGCTCTGGAAGAAGCTGGGAAAGAAGGTACCGGCCGGGGGGCCCGCTGGGAGGCCGCCCCTGGGAGCACAGCCCCACCCCCGTCCCCACCCCCGGCCCCGTGCCCATGCCCGGCCCCGTGCCCGTCCCGGTCTGGAGCAGCATCTCTCTCCCCCGATTGTCCGCGAGGGCAGGGGACACCTCCTGACCCCTGACCTCCCTGAAGGCCCAGGCACACCGCCTGCCCGCCCTCCCAGCCCAAGACTGCACAGCACTGGCCCAGGCCCGGCACCCACAGGCAGGCTGGGCTCCTTTGCGGCGTGTGCCGCTCCCGGGCGCTGCTCCCCTGAAGCCCGCCCCTGAGGCCACTCCCCGGCAGCACCAGCACCCGGTCCTCTCGCTCCCCCCCCCCCCCGCCCGCCGCCCCGGGGAGAGGGGCGGCCGGGGGCTCTGGGCTGGCGTGCGCGGTGGGAGCAGAGACTCTGGGGCGAAGGGCGCTGGAGGAGACGCCCCCCCCCCCCCCCCCCCGGTCCAAAGAGCTGGTGCCAGGCTCCTCGGCTCCATCCAGCACAGCAGGGACCCCGGCCCCCTGGGGGCAGAGCCCCTGCGGCCCCCAGGCGGGCGGCCCGCGGGAGGGTCCAGGCTGCGACCTCTCTCCGGCTCCAGATGAAGCTGGACGTCCTCCGGGAGCCCGAGCGCTTCTCTCTCATCTACCAGCGGCGCCCCTTCGTGGTGCCCGGCGGGCGCTTCCGCGAGTTCTACTACTGGTGAGCCGGGTCCGAGCCGCTGCCTGCGGGCCGGGCGGCGGGCTCTGGCCCTGACGGAGCCTCCCTCCAGGGACTCCTACTGGGTGCTGGAGGGGCTGCTGGTGTCGGAGATGGCGGGCACGGCCAAGGGCATGCTGCAGAACTTCCTGGACCTGGTGTGGACGTAAGCGCTGCCGCAGGCGGGAGCGGAGGACGGGCGCTCGGAGCGGCGGGCCCTGGCTCCGGGCTCCCTCTGGCAGGAGCCTCAGCAGCCTCCTCCCCGGCAGCTACGGGCACGTTCCCAACGGGCCCCGCGTGTACTACCTGCAGCGCAGCCAGCCGCCGCTCCTGGCGCTCATGATGGCCCGCTACGTGGCTCACACCAACGACACTGCCTTCCTCCGGTGGGCACCGCGGGCTCCCGTCCCCCAGGCCTCCGGGTGGGGGGCGCCCAGGCTGAGGCCCGTCCCCCAGGCCTCCGGGTGGGGGGCGCCCAGGCTGAGGCCCGTCCCCCAGGCTTCCGGGTGGGGGGCGCCCAGGCTGAGGCCCCGTCCCCAGGCCTCCGGGTCGGGGGCGCCCAGGCTGAGGCCCCGTCCCCAGGCCTCCGGGGCAGGAGGGAGGGGCGCCCAGGCTGAGATGCTGGCTCTGCCCAGGACCAACATCAGGGCCCTGGCCATGGAGCTGGACTTCTGGGCGGAGAAGAGGAACGTCTCTGTGAGCGTGGCGGGGAGGAGCCACGTCCTGAATCGCTACCACGTCCCTTACGGGGGGCCCAGGTGTGGCCTGTCTTCACTCCCGAGGGAGCGGGTGTCATCAGCCCTGGCAGAAGGGCCGTGCTCAGGCCCCTCTCAGGGGGCGAGACGGTCGCGTGGGCCATCAGGGCGGTGGGCCCAGGTCTGCTGAGTCACCAGGCTCAGCCCCAGCTTGGGTACGAGGCTCAGAGCCCCCGTGCCAGGCTGCCCACTCTCCTCCTGCAGACCAGAGTCCTACAGCAAGGACGCAGAGCTGGCGGCCACGGTGCCCGAAGGTGAGTGGCGGCCGACGGGGCGGGGGGGGGGGGCAGGCCTGCAGCGGGGCGGCCGGTCCTCTGTCCTCTGTCCCCCACAGGCGCCCGGGAGGCTCTGTGGGCTGAGCTCAAGGCGGGGGCCGAGTCGGGCTGGGACTTCTCTTCCCGCTGGCTCGTTGGAGGCCCGGACCCCAGCTCGCTCAGCAGCATCCGGACCAGCAAGCTGGTGCCTGTGGACCTCAACGCGTTCCTGTGCCAGGCTGAGGGGCTGATGAGCAGCTTCTACGCCCTCCTGGGTGAGCGGCCGGGCGGGAGGAGGTGGGCTCGCCGGCTCGGGCCCTGCCTCGCCTCGTCCTTGGCAATGGAGCTGGAAGGAGGACCTGGGTGAGGGGCCACCCGCTTTGCAGCCCGATGGGACCTGCCCCCTCATGCAGCCCTGGGGGTGCACACGGGGCCTTCCGCATGTCACTCCCCCGCTTTTCTCACCCGGCACGTGTGCCCAGTCCTCGCCTGCATCCCCTCCCGCGCCCCGCTGCTGCCCGTCCAGGCCCGAGCCAGTGCCTTTGGAGGATGAGCCTGGGACAGGGCCGCAGAGGCCGGAGCCCTAAGCCCCTTTGCCCAGGGAATTCTAGGTCCTGGACCTGAGGTGGGGTGGGCTCAGGGGGCCATGGCCTCTGGCGCTTGGGGGTCACAACAGGAGGAGGCCAAGGGCAGGCCCGGTCGCACCCTCTGAATCACGTGCCCCCAGGGAATGAGTCTGAAGCCACAAGGTACAGAAATCTGCGGGCCCGGCGCCTGGCCGCCCTGGAGGCCGTCCTGTGGGACGCGGAGAAAGGCGCCTGGTTTGACTATGACCTTGAACATGAAAAGAAGAACCACGAGTTTTACCCGACCAACCTGGCTCCTCTCTGGGCTGGCTGCGTCTCTGACCCCGCCCTGGCAGACCGGGCCCTGAAGTACCTGGAGGTGAGGTGGGGGGGGAGGTGGGGGGGTCCCTGGGGCGGACCGGGCCCTGAAGGGGAGGTGGGGGGGTCCCTGGGGCGGACCGGGCCCTGAAGCACCTGGAGGGGAGGTGGTGGGGGTGGTCCCTGGGGCGGACTGGGCCCTGATATACCTGGAGGGGAGGTAGGGGGGTCCCTGGGGTGGACCGGGCCCTGAAGGGGAGGTGGGGGGGTCCCTGGGGCGGACCGGGCCCTGAAGTACCTGGAGGTGAGGTGGTGGGGGTGGTCCCTGGGGTGGACTGGGCCCTGATATACCTGGAGGGGAGGTGGGGGGGTCCCTGGGGCGGACCGGGCCCTGAAGCACCTGGAGGGGAGGTGGGGGGGTCCTGGGGCAGACCAGGCCCTGAAGGGGAGGTGGGGGGGGGGGTCCCTGGGGTGGACCGGGCCCTGAAGCACCTGGAGGGGAGGGGATGCTGGTCCTGGAGGCAGCGCTGGCTCAGGACTCAGCAGGAGCTCTAGCCAGTGGCCACCTCGCCCTCCTGGGTCTCAGCTGCGGGTCCTGCTGCGGCCACCAGGGGCAGCTGTGAGCCAGAGGGGAGGGCCCAGGAGAGGGACCTCTGCTTTAGGGGGGTCCCTGCCTCCTGGCTCCTCGCCAGCCCATACCTGCAGTCACGCTGCCTTCTGGAACCTTCCAGGACAGCCAGATCCTCACCTTCCAGCACGGGATCCCGACCTCGCTCCGGAAGACGGGCCAGCAGTGGGACTTCCCCAACGCCTGGGCGCCCCTGCAGGACCTGGTCATCAGAGGTAGAGGCAGGGGGGCGGATCCCAGGGCCCGCCCCGGGGTGGGCTGCCCGTGGTTCCAGGACAGAGGGCCCAGGGCCGGCCCTGTCCCTTCTGCGCCCCTGGGATGGGGATCTGGATACTCAGGCCCTGCCACGGGGTGTCCTAGGTCTGGCCAGGTCTCCTTCACCCAAGACCCAGGAGGTGGCTTTCCAGCTGGCGCAGAATTGGATCCAAACCAACTTCCGTGTCTACTCCCAGAAGTCAGCCATGTTCGAGAAGGTGAGCTGGCCCTGAGCCGCCAAATGTCAGGCTCTGCAAAGCCCAGGCCCAAGCCCCTTGGAGGCCCCCAGTGGCCATCCCAGGGCACTGCAGGGGTGGGAGACTCAGAAGGTGCGCAGGCTCCGAGCCAGTGCGCCTCCCCGTGGTGAGAGGGGGAATTGTCAGGCTCTGCAAACTGCAAAGCCCCGTGGCGGCCCCCAGTGGCCACTCCTGGGCACCGCAGGGGTGAGACAGCTTGTCTTCTCGCCCCCAGTACGACATCAGCAGTGGTGGACAGCCGGGTGGCGGAGGGGAGTATGAAGTCCAGGTGAGTGGGCACACCCCACAGGGAGTGATGGGCTCTGCTCTCCCCACAGCTAACCTTGACCTTCCTTTCTAGGCCTGTTCTCCATGCGGGTGGGTCCCCAGGGAGGAGCCTGGCACCCTGGGTTAGACCTTCTGGGTTTGGGTCAGGGGTCCTTTCCCCGAGGCCTCACCCACTGGCCATCCTCTCCCCAGGAGGGCTTCGGCTGGACCAACGGACTGGCCCTGATGCTCCTGGACCGCTATGGCGACCGGCTGCGCTCTGCGGCCCCGCCGGCGCCCCTGCAGCCCCGCTGCCTTGCAGCTGCCCTCGTGCTCAGCCTCCTGCTGCGCTGACGGCCCTCCCGCTGCCTCCTCGGCCTCATTAAACGTGTGCAGGCAGCCTGCCTCTGCGCCGTGCTCCGTCCGGGCCCCGCCTCCTGGCCAGCCTCGCCAGCGGGGTCATGGGCGGGTCCCGAGCTTTTCGCCAGCGGGAAACCCTGCTTTGTGGGGAAGGACTAGCCCTCCCACCCTGGGAACCTCAGCCCAGGGCCCCAGACAACTCAGCCTCCCGAATCACCCCAAACGCTTTATTGTTCTGCTGAGATGCTTACACATACCGAGAACCGCCGGCCTGGACCTGCACCAGGCCCGGCGCTGGAGTGGGGCGGGCTAGTTAAGGCGGAGGACGGCAGCCAGGCCCCCGAGGCCCTGTCCTCTGCTCCGCGGCACCCCCTCCGGAGGTGGGGCTTCAGGGTCCCCCTCTGCGGAGCTCCTCCCGGCTCGGGGAGCAGCCCTCTGTCCTGTCAGGGGAGCCCCGCACAGACCCCGAGGAAGGCCCTCCTCCTCCCTCCTCCCCGGGACCTAGATACCCTGACTTCTTCCCCTCTGGCTCGAAGCAAGGCACCAGTGGACGGGGGCTGGCCGGGGCCAGCGGCTGTGGCCAGGGCCTGGGCGGCTGGGGCGGGAGGTGTGAGGTCCCATTTCCCCAACATGAGATGCCCAAGGGCCTGGGCTGGAGAGATGATGGCTCGTACCCTGGTGGGCCCACAGCGTAAGCAGTGGGCAGAGCCACAGCCACAGCAATAGCATGTAACCATGGCAACGAAAGGTTACTATGGTGACCATGGTGATGGGTCCGCTAAAAGGGTATGAGGCTGACCCTCGAAGATAAAACTTGAGTCTCTGGCCCTTGAACAAAGTAGTAAAAATGCAAATGCGGGGGACGGTGGGTGCGAGCAGGGTTTGAGACGTTCTGCCTGAGCTGTGACCCCCCAGGAGGCGGCTCTGCGGGCCCCGCGGCCCCGCACAGGAGGCAAGAGGCGATCTTTGGCAGATTCTGGCGTCATAATTGTCCCTGACGCGGAGAGCACGTGTGGGGGACAGGGCCCTGCAGCCTTATTGCGAGTCCTGGGCTCCTGGCAGCGGCGGAGCCGCCCGCCCGCCCGCTGGTTCTGCGGAGGCCGGAGGCCGGCGGCCCTCCCAGCAGCTCCTCCGGCGGCACCGGGCTCTGCTCCGGAGGCCGCCGCCGGCTGGCTGTCTCCAGGCCGGCAGGGGAGCAGGTGTCGGGCCTGGGAGCCACCGTCAGTTCATGAACTGAGTGTAGCCCTCGGCCCCGGTGACGATGACGTCCATCCAGATGCGCATGGCCTCTGCGGACGGGGCCACCATGTAGTACAGCCGGTCATGCGTCTTCACGCAAAAGGTGAGGGCCGGGTTCGGGCTCTGCGGACGGGAAGGGGCGTCTAAGACCGGGCCACCAGCCTTCTCCTGCCCGCCCCGCCACACCCCCACCCATCCGCCCCACCCCCATCCACCTCGCCCTGTCCCCATGATGACCTGGACTGGAAACCTAGACCCCACCAGCCAAGTGGGGCCCGGGCAGGCCTCGGACCTGTCAGGCATAGTCTGCCAGGTGGGGCCCTGGTCCTTAGCAACCCCGGGCACAAAAGAATCTCACAAATCAGACACCAAGGGCTGTTTCGTCTCATGCGTTCTCTCTGCAAAAGCCTGGCTCAGGGGTTGAGCATCGACCTATGAATCAGGAGGTCATGGTTCGACCCCCCATGTCTGGGTTGTGGGCTCGATTCCCAGTAGGGGGCGTGCAGGAGGCAAACAATGATTCTCTCTCATCACTGACGTTTCTCTCTCGATCCCTTCCTCTCTGAAGCCAATAAAAACATATTTAAAGATGCGGTCATTGTGGTTACTGTCTGGGGGAGGGGGGGCACCTCGGGCACCAGCGGGAAGCTGAAACGCCGCTCTGGGGAGGGGAGAGGAAGGAAGGGAACGTTCAGCAGGGCCCTGGCACTGCACCTTGGCCGCGCTGCGCAGGTGGTCGTAGTACACCTCCTCAATGGCCTGGAAGTAGATCACCCCCTTCAGCTTCGTCTCGTGCTTGTCTGCAAGGGAAACGGCCGCTGAGGAGGCGGGGGGGGGGGGGGGGGGGGTGCGTGCGCGCGCGCCCAGCCCCCAGGGCGGCGCAGGCTCACGCACACCGCAGGACGGGGTGAGAACGCCCTGAGACGCCACCACCCGCCCCCGGAAGTCAGAAATGCAGAAAGTCCCACCGACCTTGGTCTGTGGAGAGAAAGGCAGCGGGAGTCTGAGCTGGGAGACCGTGGTGGTTTGCCCTATCGACCAGTGACAACGCACCTCACACGTGTGCAAAGTAGCACGCTTACACACTCACCGCACGCTCACACACGCACAGAGGGCGCCCCCAGCGGCAGGCGAACCCAGAGCAGCCCCACACTGTGCCGGTGTAAACACGGAGACAGGGACTCGCCCCTAAGGCGCTTCCTCAGAAAGACAAGAGTGCGTTCCCTTCTGGGTGCAAAAGGTGAGAACACGCTTGCTGGTTCCCATTCCCTTAAACACTCGACAGCCCTACCCTGTTTGGCTCAGTGGATAGAGCATCAGCCCGGGGACCCAAGGTCCTGGGCATGTCCCTCAGTTGCAGGCTCCATCCCCGGCCTGGTCAGGTGGGTGCGGGAGGCAACCAATCGATGTCTCCCTCACATCCATGTTTCTCTCTCTCTCTCCCCCTCCTTCCACTCTCTCTAAAAATCAATGGAAAATATCCTCGGATGAGGATTAACAAAAAACAAGAGAAACACTACATGGATACAGAAGAAATCAATTCTCGAGAGTGGGGGCATAATTCCCAATTTAACCTTTTTCTGGGTTATGATTTTGAACTATATGAACGCATTCACCTATTGGACTCTAATTTTACAAAGCGGAAGGAAGTACGAGCATCTGGGAGAGGTGGCAGGAGGGGGGTTGGGGGCGGGGGGACAGGGCCCGGCCGTCGGTCGCAGCCCACACTGCCAGGCCCTCCATGCACCCTGGACAGTGACGGGCGTAAGGGAGGATCACAGACCGTCCTGGCGGCACCGGGCACTCACTGCTCAGTGCGGCGGGGCAGTGGGCCCGCCCCTCCCGTGTCCTCTCCCGAGTCATCGCCCTGGGCCCCGCTGCAGCCCGTCCCGGCCCGCACATCCTCTGCCCCTTTGACTCATCTTCCCCGATGCCGAGCGAGGCGTGACCTTCCTGAGGCAGCGCCAACCCCGCTGCCTGTGCCACAGGCCGCTGCTGGCACGCCGGGCACGCTGCCTCCTTGGCTCCCCTCAGGGGCCACGTACAGGCTGGAGCGGACCGGTCCCTCTGGCCTGGTCTCACACCCTCCCCTGCTCTAACCCCAGGCTCTGCCTGGCCTTAAAGTGCGCTCTTACACAGAGGGATGGCCTCCAGCCCATCCCTGGGCAAACTCCTAGGCCAGGGGAAGCCCACTGCCAGCGCCCCGACTGGGTGCCTGCCCCTCCACACGGCTGGACCGGAACCTTCCTTCAGATCCGGGTTCCGCCTCCTCACACCAGCACGGCAGGCACTCAGTGAGTAGAATGAGTGGGGCCCAGGCCCCAGGAGCCAGTGCCTCGCCGTCAGGCTCCAGCGCGTGGTTCAGCAGCTGCCTCCCTGACAACCAGCTCCACGGGGGGCTGCGGCTCCTTGCTTCTCACCAGAGTCGAGGACAGCGCCTGGGACTTGCCAGATGCTTGGCAGTTGCTGAATAAATGGATGAGCCTGGCCTGGGTGGCTCAGTGGTTAAGTATCGACCCAGGAACCAAGAGGTGGCCGATTGGTTTCCTGGTCAGGGCACATGCCCTGGTTGCAGGCTCAATCCCCAGTAGGGGGTGTGCAGGAGGCAGCCAACCGATGATGTTCATCATTGGTGTTCCTCTCTCTCTAAAATCAGTAAAAATATTTTTAATAAGTAAGCAAATGAGGGAACCCATCCATGGAGGTGACCAGATACTCTGCACATCTGCCAGGGGTGGAGAGAGGACAGGCCCAGCGAGCCGGTGGCCCCGGGGTGTCCGGGCCGCGCTGGGAGGCCCGGGAACTCACCCACATAATAGGAGAGGGTGCGCTTGAGCCGGTCGAAGACAAACCAGCGCTTCTTCCATGACTTAATCTTGCCGCCCATCTTGACCAAGTAGCCACGACAGACCTGCAGGAGGCAGGAGTGAGGAAGGACCCAGTGCCGGCCCTGAACCTTCCTTCCTGAACCTCCAACCCTGTCGTTCACAGAAGTGGCAGCTTCCTGTGCCTGTATTGGGGGTGGGGGGTGTCCCTGTCCACAACATCTCTTTAAGCCAGAACGCTTGTCCTGGGCCAGACCTCAATGTCAGTCAGGGCAGGACAAGGCCAGGAGGGTCCCCTCCCCGCCCACCGGCCACGCCCACCGGCCACGCCCACCTTGCTGCTGAGCACCACGTGCAGACAGGTGTCCACACCGTGGCCTGAGGACTCGATGTGGGTCTTCAGGTCAAAGTCCTCCTTCCGGACGGGCAGGTAGCGGGTCAGGGGTCGCGCCTGGGAGCAGAGGGCGGGTCCACAGTCTCCTCGCTGCCCTGGTGTTCCTCGTCCGAGCCCCTCGGCTCCAGTGCTGCACCCATAGCCTGCCACCTCCCTCCCTCGCCGTGGCCACGGCCCAGCAGGTGGGCAGCAGACTGTGTCCCCGCCTCTCCCTCCGGGCGCCGTGGGCAGGCTCTGGTCTCTGCCTCCCCCGCTCGGGGCCTCCGTGTCCTGAGGTGGAATGTTCCACCTCGGGAACTCTCAGACTAGCTCCGCTGTCCCCTGCTTCCTTTCCGCTCTTCCTTTCTGGGAAGGCCCAAAGGAACGGCACAGATTAAAGAAAAACAAATGGAGGCACCCCAAAGTGGGCTCCTAGCCCCACCGCCCCAGCGCCAGCCCACGGAGGGGCCAGAGCGTCCCACAGTGGCCTCGCCCACGATTCCGAACACAGATAAAGCCCACTGCTCTATTTTTCTTTCCTTAATGTATTTTATTGATGTCAGAGAAGAAGGGAGAGAGAGAGATGAGAGAGAACCATGAATCCACTGCCTCCTGCACGCCCCCCACCGGGGATCAAACCCACAACCCGGGCATGTGTCCTGCCTGGGAATCGAACTCCTGGTCCATTGGTCGCCACTCAGCCATTGAGCCACACTGGCCGGCCACGGCCTGATTATGTTTTCTTCTTTCTCAGACCCAACCCGGGCAGCCTGCCCTGGACTCAGGGGATCAGGAGCTGTGGCTGCTGTCACCACGGGCCGGTCCCAGGCCCCAGCGGGAGGCACGTCCAGCCGGAGCCCCGGCCCCCGCAGGGCAAGGACCGGGACAGGGACATGGCATTCCCCTCCCCTCATTCCTCCTCTGCCTCCAATGTCTGCTCACCATCAACCTATGAACCAGGTCAGGATTCCATTCCGGTCAGGGCACAGGCCCGGGTTGTGGGCTCCATCCCCAGAAGGAGGCGTGCAGGAGGCAGCGGATCCATGTTCTCTCTCATCACTGATGTTTCTCTCCTCCCCCTCTCCCTTCCTCTCTGAAACCAATAAAAATATATACATGTTTTTAAAAAGCACTTGGACTTTTCTTTCGAGCTAGCGTGTTAGTTAAATGTTCTGCTGTCTCCTGGGGTCTGTAAGAGGATGGACTCTGGCCTGGGGAGAGACGAGGATCCTGGAGACGGAAACCATCAGCACAGCCAGGCTGTGGGCTGGAGCATGAAGCCGGGACAGGAGGCGGCGGGGAAGTGAGAGAGGAACGGCAGGACAGGGGAGCGGAGGCCAGGCGCCGCTCTGGTTCCACCTCCCTCCCTCCCTGAAGGCCTGTTCACCATCCTCTCTGACCCATGTCAGCGAGGGGGCTGCCACATCCCCACAGCCCCCACTCCGCACTCCCTCACCCACACGCAAACACATGTGCACGTGCACACACGCACACCGTGCACACACACACCGTGCACACACGCGCGCACACAAATGCATGTGCACACGCGCACACATGCACATGCACGAACATGCACATGCACACTGGCTGGACAGGCCCTGGCGCTCTACTCTGGGCCTGACTGTGACCTGGGACCGGCTTGCGCTGAGCCCACAGCAGCTCCTTCCGAGCAGAGCACCTTCCCGCCACAGGTGCTGGCAGGTCCCTGCCCCATGGCCCACCCAGCCCGTCCCCCCACAGCCCGTCCCATCACCCCACAGCCCATCCCCCCATGGCCCATCCCCCACGGCCCAGCCCCGCACGGCCCAGCCCCCACGGTCCATCCCCCCACAGCCCGTCCCCCCACAGCTCATCCCATTACCCCACGGCCCAGCCCCCCACGGCCCAGCCCCTCATGGCCCAGCCCCTACGGCCCAGCCCCCAGGGCCCAGCCCCCACAGCCCATCCCCCCACAGCCCGTTCCCCCACAGCTCATCCCATCACCCCACGGCCCAGCCCCCCACGGCCCAGCCCCGCACGGCCCAGCCCCCACGGCCCAGCCCCCAGGCCCAGCCCCCACCTGGGAAAACTGCTTCTCGCGCAGCTTGACCTCCTTCTCCACCAGCTGCTGCCTCCGGCTGCTCTCGCTCTGCAGCCGGCGCTCCACGTGCTCCCGCCGCCGCCGCTCCTCCTCCAGCGCCTGCCGCCGCCGCCCCAGCTCCTGCTCCTGCACCGGCAGGACGGTCAGCGCCCGCTGCCCCTGCCCCCGCTGCCCCCGCTGCCCCCCCCCCTCTGCCCCTGCCTCCCCTCTGCTCCCACTGCCCCCGCCCCCTCTGCTCCCACTGCCCTCTGCCTCCGCCCAGCCCCCTCGGAGCAGCCGGCCGGGGCACCCGCCGGGGCACCCACCGCGAGGGCAGCCTGGCCAAGGCCCTGCCGCTGAGGGTCACCTCTGCCCGAGGCCCTGCTCGGAAGCCTGGCACCAAACCAGCCCGACCCGGGCTGCCACCCCCGGCCTCGCCGCCCGGTCGCTAGGGGCCGGGCTGGGGCGGGCGCCTGCCTGGCCCGGGGTCACGGTGGTTCTAATGCCCGCTGCCTCCGGGAGGCTGGCTCACAGAGCGCGGCTCGTCCCCTCGGATTCCTCAGCAGCGCCAGCTGCGAACGCTGCCCTCAACCTCGGGCCCGAGGAGGAATGGACTTAGGAAGCCGGAGGGGCAGGTGTTGAAGCCGCCAAACCAACAGTGAGCCACAGGGTGTCCGTGTTCTGTGTCGGCACCACGGCCGGGACCTTACATTAGCCTCGGCCCTTACAGCTCAGCGCCATCCGCCTCCGCCTCCCCAGGCCCTGACCCACCCTCCGGGCCGCTCCTCCCCGGGGCCGCTCCTCCCATTGGGGCTGCTCCTCCCACTGGGGCCGCTCCTCCCCCGGGGCCGCTCCTCCCCCGGGGCCGCTCCTCCCCCGGGGCCGCTCCTCCCCGGGGCCGCTCCTCCCATTGGGGCTGCTCCTCCCCCGGGGCCGCTCCTCCCATTGGGGCCGCTCCTCCCCGGGGCCGCTCCTCCCCCGGGACCGCTCCTCCCCCGGGGCCGCTCCTCCCCGGGGCCGCTCCTCCCCTGGGACCGCTCCTCCAGGCCTGGGCGCCTCGGCCTGGCTGTGCGGGGTGCCCTGTCCGTGTCCTGGCTCCAGGCCAGCGTGAAGGAGGCGGACTCCCTCAGCCGCCACTGGCCCCGAGGTCCCCACCCCCACCCCACCTCTGCTCTGCCTGGGACATCGCTTCTCCTCTGTCGGCCTCCGCACCCCCACCTGCTGCTTTCCCAGCATCCCAGGAGGAAGCACAGCCGCTCCGGGAGACAGGAACCAAAGTCCCTGCCCGGCCAGTGTGGTTCAGCGGTCGAGCTATGAACCAGAGGTCAGGGTTCAGTTCCCAGTCAGGGTCAGGCCACATGCCCAAGGTTTCAGGCAGCCGATCAATGATTCTCTCATCACTGATGTTTCTCTCTCCCCCTTTCCTCCGTCTCTGAAATCAGTGTGTGTGTGTGTGTGTTTTAAGCCCCAGGGTGGCCACAACGTCCACAGATGTCACCACACAGAGTGGAATCCCCACAGGAAAGTCACAGCTGGGCGGGCCGGCTGCCCCCTTCCTGAGCTGTGAACGTGATCTCACCACGGCTCCCTGTCCCTCAGCTCTTCTCCTCAAGGGAGTTTTGCAAGGAGCATGTGGGGGACAGGGCTCAGAGCGCAGGCCCCCGTCAGGCGGGAGGCAACGCTGGGGACCCCGCCCCGCCTCGGCTGCGCGCCCGGTCTGCCTACCCTGGACTCCACGAGGCGGCTCTTCTCGGCGTGAGCTTCTCTCAGCATCTGCTCCATCTCCTCCAGCTTCCCCGCGTCCAGGCCGCTCACACTGAGGAGGGAGGGGGCTGAGGCGGCATCTGGCAGGGGGGCGTGTCCCGTGGGGCGCCGGGCCGGCACTCGGCTGGCCGGCCGGGGCGGGCGGGTACCTGGACACGTTGTCGGGGGAGCAGGTGGAGTGGCCCGCGGAGGCGCTGGTCTCCATGCTGTCGGAGCTCTCCAGGCTCAGCGTGTCGTAGGCGTGCTCGCCCTCCTCCCCGCGCTCCCGGCCAGGCAGGTGGTGCAGGATGGAGTGCATGAGCGGGGGGAGGCCCGAGGGCCCGGCCGGGAAGGGGGGCGCCCCGTGCAGGGCGTCCCACTGGCACTGAGCCTCGGCCGCGGCTCTCTGCTTCAGCTCAGCCAGCCTCCGCCGCTGCTCCTCGATCACCTGCTGCCCTGCAGGAGGACGGGGGGTCACAGGGGCCGCCCGAGAGGACGCTGGCGCCATCGCGGCCGGAGGGAAGGAGCGAGCAGGAGAGGGCCACAGGGCGCCCACTTCGGCCCCGAGGCCCCCGGCACCGGTGCGGCTGCTGCCCATGCTCGGGCCCATCTGGCCCCAGCTGCACGCCTGGCGCCAGCTTCTGCATCCTGAGCCCACAGGGCGCTGAGCCTGCCCTGGTGGTGCCCTGGCAGCGAGGCCTGCAGATGGGGACACATACCCGCCCTGCCCGCTGGGGAGGGAGAGGAGGGGAGGGCACCAGAGTCAGTCAGGACCAGTCACAACGCAGACGAAGGAGCAACAGCGGCAGGAGCGGAGGAACAGGGAGCGCGGAGGCTGCCACAGCTCAGCCTGAGGGGCCAGGCAGCGGGCACCCAGCCCACTGTGGGCACTGGGGCTGGCAGAGTGCTGCCCAGCCAGAGCCTGTCCCGGTGACCACGTCCACCTGCTGGGAGGGGCTGGCGGAAGCTGCTGGACTGTGGGGGACGGGTCAGGGGGAGGAGACGGGTGAGAGGAGAGGGGGCGGACGTGGGCTTTTAAACAACCAAAGTGCCTAAGAACAAGCCTCCGGGCCCAGAGCAGTGTCCTCAGGAGCGTTTCCGGGTCAGTCCACCCCCTCTCCACACCCGGTGCAGCTCCCGTCCGGTCACACCCACGCCCTCTGGGCGAGCTCACAGCACCGCGCCCGAGGGTCCCTGTGGGGTCCGATACCTTCCGCTGTCGGGTCCCCATTAAAACAGTCCTGTAGGAAGTACGGGGGGCGCCACTGGGGGACACTCACCCTTCTGCTGCAGGGCCAGCTGCCGCTTGGCCTCGATGTCCTGCAGCGTGGCCGCCAGCGTGCGGGGCAGGCTGCCCGGGCCGTTCTGGGTGAGGGGCGCGCTCTGGGGGAGACGGGGTTCTCACTCAGGAGCCCAAGGCTTCCACGATGGCCTTGGCCGCTCCCCGTAGGGTCTCCAGCCCCCCCCCCCCATCCTGCCTGCACACTGGCCTCAGACCTTTGGGGAAGGGCTGCGGCCCAAGGCAGCCACGCTGAGCTGGGAGGAGGAGGAGGAGGAGCCGGAGGACGAGGGCAGGGGGCCGCAGGTGCGGGCCGGGGGGCTGGCGGCTTCCCCGTCCATCTTGGAACGGAACACCTGGGGAGAGATGTGGCCTAGTGACCTGGCCCCCACTGTTCCACCACCCAGGACCCCCACAGTTCCACCCCAGACCCCCCACTGTCCACCCCAACCCAGACCCCCCACTGTCCACCCCAACCCAGCCCCCCACTGTCCACCCCAACCCAGACCCCCCACTGTCCACCCCAACCCAGCCCCCCACTGTCCACCCCAACCCAGACCCCCCACTGTCCACCCCAACCCAGATCCCCCACTTTCAACCCAACCCAGACCCCCTACTGTTCCACCCACCCCAACCCCCCACTGTCCACCCCAACCCAGACCCCCCACTGTTCACCCCAGACCCCCCACTGTCCACCCCAACCCAGACCCCCCCACTGTTCCACCCCAGACCCCCATTGTTCCACTCCAGGCCTCAGGCGGGCTGTGACAAGGCCCGTCTCCAGCACAGGGAGCGGCGGGCAGCTCCTGCAGGTGCCTCCGGGCCGCCCCGGGGCCGCCGGCTCAGAACCTGGTACGTGGGCCCAGGAGGAGCGCCCCCCGCGCTCGGGGCAGAGTGTGCGGAGCGCATGGGAGGCTGGCTCCCGTGGTCCCAGCTCGGCCACCGCCTGGCTGAGCCTCCTCACTGGGAGGGGGAGCGGCCAGCTAAGGGCTGCTCTCCCACAGCTCAGGGCCCGTGTCGGGAGAGAGAACCCGACTTGCAGGCTCTGCTCCCTCCTGACTCGGTGGGTACGGGAGGTTACCCATCTCCTCGGAGCCGTGTCTGGAGCGGCGCCCCACGTGCACGAACCAAACCTCCCAAGGGGACACGGAGCTTCGCTCAGTCAGCCTGAGGGTGCAGGCCCGCACAGCCCGAAGCCGTGGGCCTGGGCTCGGCAGCAAGCCGGGGGCTACGCGGCCCTCCCCCATGGCAGCACCGAGGGGCTCGGCTTGTCCTCGGGGCTTGTGCCCCGTTCTGCTCCCGTGTCCCGGGAAGACAAGGAGAGCAGATGCGGTTCTCCCCGACACGCACCGTGAGCAGGCTCGGTGGGCCGCGCCGCGCTGGGCTGGGCTGGGCTGCGGGCGGACGGAGCAGAGCCAGGCCGGCCAGCCCTCCTCCTGGGCAGGCAGTCCCCCAGCGGTGGCCTCGGCTGCCCGCGGCTTAGAAAAACGCCAGGGCCACCCAGGCCACCCAGGGCCAGGCCCACACCGCCCGCTGGACCCGCCGTCTCAGGCGGCAGGTGCGGCAGGAGGGCAGGAGCAGAGGCGCAGGGAGGGGCCGGCAGCGAGGAGGGTTACCTGCAGCTGGCGAAAGGCTTTGGCGGGCAGAGGTGGGGGGGAGGAGCGAGGGGAGGCTGGTGCGGGGGTCCCCAGCCCGGCCATCAGCTCCTGGTGCCATGGCTCTGAGTGCCCAGTGGGGGGCAGCGGCTCCGGCTGGGAAAGCGGGAAGGGGGCAGAGGGAAGGCCCGGGATGAGGGCAGAGGGAGGCGGGAGGAAAGGGAAGAGGGAGGGCAGTGAAGGGAAGGCCATTCCAGAGACACAGACGGGAGGCGAGGGAAGGCGAGAAGGAAGGGAGAAACAAGAGCAGAAAGAGAAGGAAGGGCTGTTGTGAATGTGTGAGGAGACAGGCCGCTCCAGGCCCCGGGCTGAGCGGGGGCGGACGGCCACGGCGGGCTCGGGGAGGGTGGGATGGCAGGGAGGGCAGCCCGGGAGGAGGCAGCAGGTGGAACCGGGTCGGGGAGGCAGAGGCCCATGGCGAGGTGCCCATGGCCGTTAGCTGCCTGGGCATCGCGCGGGGGAGGCCGGGAAGCGGGAGGGGGCACAAGAGGCTAATGGGCCTGGGACCCAGAGCCGGCCCTGCCCAGGGTGAGGGGTGGCAGTGCAGGAGCAGAGGAGGCTCAGAGCCCTCTGGGCACAGGCCCTCCTGCCAGGGCAGAGCTGCACTCCCCAAGCTGCCAGGACTACAGGAAGCCCCAGGCCCGGGCCAGAGGGAGCCCCCACCCCTTTACCCGGCGCCCTTCTCCCTCACGCTAGGCCGCCCAGGCACGAGGGCACCAGGACCCACCAGGTGGCCCTCACTCAGGCGGGAGCACAGGCCCGGCCCCTCAGTCCCGGGGGGAGGGGGCAGAGGGGCTGCCCCAGATACCACCTCAGGACCACACCCATCCCAGGCAACACCGCTGCAAGCACCGATGGGCGGGCAGGAAAGGGCTGTGGGGAGTCTGCGGGCTCCTGTGGGCCTCACTCCCCAGCAGCCCCTGAAGCCGTGCCCAGGCCTCCTCGCCTGCCCCTGCCCCTGCCCAGGGCTGGCCCTTCAGGGCCGCAGAGTGCCCAGAGCAGGCTGCCTCCGACACCGCGGGCGCCCCATCCCCGGGGCTCGCACAGCACACAACACGGTCACGCCACACCCGAGGGCCTGCTCGCCCACCCACTGGGCAGGGGTGGAAGGGGGGCGGGGGGACCCTTCTCAGGGCTGAGCAAGAAAGAGACGGGCAGGAAGCAGCTGAAAGCACAGGGGACTCTGCCCAGATGCCAGCACACAGGCTGTGCGGTGGGCGGGACTGTCATATCCCTGAGCATCTCCTCGGGAGCCCGGTGCTGGGGGCACAGCATGCGAATCAGAGGGGGCCAGGCTGTCCGGGAGGCCGGGCCTCGCTCGGAGGCTGACGTTTCCAGGGGTCATGGAAAACGAACAGGTGTGGAGGGCTGTGTGAGGCTGACAATGGCACACGGAATACATGCAAACAGGCTGCCCAGTGCCAGGGCCCAACCCGCACACTCTGGCGCGGGCTGGCCACACGCCCTTCAGCGGGCCCGGGAGCACAGGCCGGAGCCCGGGAGGCGCAGGCGGGCAGAGGGCTCCGGTGCCTGCAGCAGAGCTGAGTGGAGGCGGGTGGGGAGAAGGACAGAGGAGGCACCCGCCCGAGATGACCCGGGAACGGCCCTGAGCGCAGGCCCCAGTGCCACCTCGAGGACTGGGAGGTGAGCAGGCCAGCCCACAGCGAGGGCACTGGTGAGGTGCTCTCCCCATACTCCCCGCCACCCCCCCCCCCCAGTCCGAATGAGAGCATCATGGACCTGCCGCCTTCTGCGCACCCCACTGAGGATCGAACCCGCAGCCCGGGCATGTGCCCTGAGCAGGGATGAACTGCGACCTCCTGGTTCATAGGTCGACACTCAACCCCTGAGCCACGCTGGCCGGGCTCTCACTGATGTTTCTAGCTCTCTTTCTCTCTTCCTCTCTGAAGTCAATAAAAATATGTTTCTTTTATACATATATATATATATATATATATATATATATATATACTTTTTATTGATTTCAGCGAGGAAGGGAGAGGGAGAGATAGAAACATCAATGATGAGAGAGAATCATGGATCAGCTGCCTCCTGCATACCCCCACACTGGGGATCGAGACCATAACCTGGGCATGTGCTCTGACCCAGAATCGAACCTTGACCTCCTGGTTCATAGGTCGACACTCAACCCCTGAGCCACACTGGTCAGGCTAAAAACATATTTTAAAAGAGAGGACACACAGTGGCAGCAGCAGCTGGTAGCCATCAAGAATCGAGTCCCAGACCCTAGGACCATCCCTCTCCCATCTCTGCCCCATCCTCAGCGCAGCCATTGGGGTGAGAGTGCCACGTGGCTCCAGAATCTCCCAGGGAGACCCCGCGGCGAGGCTGGGCTGACCCTCCGCTACCTCTCTGAGGGTGGACGGCGTCTTCGGGAAAGGCCTGCCTCCCGTGAGGGCGTGGTGTCTTCTCTCCAACATCGCCAGTCTCTCCTTCTCCTGCAAACCAGAGCGCAGACTCAGAGGGAGTGCGTGTGGCAGCGAGGGAAGAGACAGCGAGCAAAGGGGGAGCCTGCACACCACACACACACACACACACACACACACACACACACACGGCTACCTTCTGCAGCAGCTGCAGGGAGGCGTTCTTGTCCTGGGCCAGGTGCTCGGACTCCTGCACGGCCTGAGCCCGGATCTGCCCGGCCTGACTGTCCAGCACTGCCAGGCGCTCCTGAGGGGGCCGGGTGGTCAGTCAAGCCTGGGAGCCAGGCTGAGCCCAAGGTGAGGCTCGGCCGTCTCCCTGACCCTGGCTTCAGTGAAGGGAGTCCACAGCTCTCTGCCTGGCCTCCACTCACCCCGGACAACCCAGGCTGCTGCGGCCAGCCACCCACACCCTTTGCCGGACCACTGACCCGTGCCACAAAGCACACCAGCCAGAACCCACGACCTCCAACACCCGCCCCCTCCGCTCACACCGTCACCACCCAAACCCGGGCCTTTGCATCCCCGCCTGGGCCTCCTCAGCTCCTTCTGCCAACTCTCAGCTCCCCGATCTGTCCCACACGCCGCAGACACCTCTGAGGCACCTCTGAGGGTTGCTTTTGCTTGCCTGCTTCTCCGAATTTTCTAATCTCTTAAGGAGAACATATATTACTTTAATAAATTTTTTAAATGTGTTTTTATTGACTTCGGAGAGGAAGGGAGAGGAAGAGAGAGACAGAAACATCAACAATGAGACGCCTTGATTGGCTGCCACAGTGGGGACCCAGCCCACAACCCGGGCCTGTGCCCTGACCGGGAATAGAACCGTGACCTCCCGGTTCATAGGTCGACACTCGACCACTGAGCCACGCCGGCCGGGCTGAATTACTCTGTTGAGTCCACGGGTAAAGTGAGATCGCTCCTCTCCTGAAATGCTTCCAGCGGCTCCTCGTCCCTCCAGAGGAAGCACACACTCCTCAGGGGCGCCCAGGCCCGGTCTGCGCCTGTCACCTCCCCCCTGAGCCCTGCGTCCGGTCGGCCCCGTCCCCTCCACGGCACAGCCAGCCCCGGGCTCCCTCCCGCCGGCCCTGCAGCCCGGAGAGCCAGGCCGCCTCCTTCGCCAGCAGGCGCTGACGTGGCCTTACGACGGGTCCAAATGCTCTTTTCTCTAACATCTTCCGCGACCACCGCTCAGTGTCTGCTCCTCCGCACTCACTATCCTGTGTCACCATCTGCTGTAGCCTGTCACTTGTGAACATACGTCTCCATCACCACCACCAGGGCGTCATCTCAGAGCGTGGCTGGCCGCTCCTACTCCACATCCCCAGTGACTTAGCACAGTGCCTGGCTCAACAAACAGGAGCTAGAAGGACAGTAAGTGAGAGAAAAGCACGGGGCTGGGAGAATGGCCAGGTTAACCCCGGAGGGCTTCCTGAAAGAAAGGTCTTAAACCGCCAACGACCCTGAAGAGCAAGAATGGGACAGCGAGAGGAGGAAGCCAACCTAAGCCGGGCCAGCCTGGAAAGACTGAAGCAGACGCAGCCGACTGTGCACCTATTAAGGGCCAAGAACTCTGCTAAATGCTGGCATTTGTTGCCTCCTTTAAAAAAAAAAAATGTATTTTACCAAGACCGGTTTGGTTCAGTGGATAGAGCGTCAGCCTGCGGACTGAAGGGTCCCAGGTTCGATTCCGATCAGGAGCATGTACCTTGGTTGTGGGCACATCTCCAGTAGGAGGTGTGCAGGAGGCAGCTGATCGATGTTTCTCTCTCATCGATGTTTCTAACTTTCTATCCCTCTCCTTCCTCTCTGTAAAAAATCAATAAAATATATTTTTTAACATATTTTTATTGATTTCAGAGAGGAAGGGAGAGGGAGAGAGAAACATCAATGATGGGAGAGAATCATGGATCAGCTGCCTCCTGCACGCCCCACACTGGGGAGCGAGCCCACAGCCCGGGCATGTGCCCTGACCGGGAATCGAACCCTGACTTCCTGGTTCATAGCTCAGCCCCTGAGCCACACCGACTGGGCTGTTACCTCCTTTAACTGTCTTATGAGGCATTTGTGCCCATTTTACTGATAAGAACAGAGAACTTAGGAGGTAAGGCAACTTAGTAAATGGCAGAGATCGGATGAGAACCAGGTCATCTGAACGCCAAAGCCATCCTCTGAGCCACTCTGATCCCCACTGGAGGAGACAGGAAAGCCCAGGGTGCCGGGCAGACAGAGGCGGGGACGGACACAGGGAGCCAACAGGACAGCTGAGCAAGGCTCTGAGGAGAAGCACAGGGCGAATACAACCCTGCGTCCCAGTGGCTGAGCCCGTTTCCTGGGGGCCTGGGGGGGCATGAGTGAGAGGGACCAGGAGTGCAATACTACCCCCCTCCCAAACCCCCTGGAGCTTATACCCACCCGGACTGGAACCCATAGCAGGAAAGTGGAAGAGGCCAGAGGAGGGCTGGCCCCAGCCCCGGGCAGCGCCTGGCAGGACAGGACAGGACTTTGGGGCAGGCAGGCCTCGGTTCCAATCCCGACTCTGAAGCTTGTATCTGGGAGGTTTGGGGCAAATCTGGAGCTTCTCTGAGCCCTGGTTTCCCTGTATGGGGTGGGGCAATTTAGGTGTGCAGAACCTGTACAAAAGTGTGTGCGTGAAGCAGTCTATTCCTGTTATTTAACTAGAGGCCCGGAGCATGAAATTCGTGCACTCAGGGGGGTCCCGAGGCTCAGCCTGCGCCCTCTTGTAGTCTGGGAGCCCTTGGGGATGTCAGACTGACAGCCTATGTTGGCAGTCGGACATCCTTAGGGCTACCAGAGGTGGGACAGGCTCCTGCCACCACCGCTGCACTCACCAGCCGGTGCTCCCCCAGTGGGAGCACACTGACCACCAAGGGGCAGCTCCTGCATTGAGCATCTGCCCCCTGGTGGTCAGTGCAATCACAGCGACCGGTTGCTGTGATTGCACTGGAGATTCAGTCCATTTGCATATTGACTTTTTATTATATAGGAATTATTGTATAACTGCCCATACAAACATCTATAAATCTACTTTTGCTTGACCCCGTATATAAATGGCATAAGAGGCCCTAGCTGGTTTGCCTCAGTGGATAGGGTGTCAGTCTGTGAACTGAAAGATCTCGGGTTCGATTCTAGTCAAGGGCACATGCCTAGATTGTGGGCTTGATCCCCAGTACGGGGGGGAGGGGTGCAGGAAGCACCCGATTATGATTCTCATCTTAATGATGTTTCTCTCTCTCCCGCTCTCTCAAATCAATAAAATAACTTTAAAATTGAAAATAAAATGGGTGAAAGTACTGGGCTGAGACCACCCTATGCTAAGGTCAGAATGAGCGGACACAGGCCTTTTCACACGCCCAGGGGCTGGGGAGTGAGGGCTGCTCCCCTGTCTCTCCCCTGCCTCTCCCCGGAAGAGGGTGCAGTCGTAAGGCAGGGCAAGGGGTCTGAACTCGGGGGAGGGTCAGGGGCTCCCCACTCCCCACCACACCCAGGCTAGCTGGCAAGTCCCCAACTCGCCACGTTCGGCACCGCTCCATGTGCAGGCGTGCAAGCTCAGCCACAGGCCCGGAAGCCCCGCCATCTTCCCATTTTCCTCCTAACCCGGAATTAACACGAGCCTCCTCCCAACCTGCCTCCCAGCCTCAGGCACACACTCCGCCCCCTCTCCGAGGCCGGAAGTGATCACAGCCCCTGGGCTCGGGGACAGTGGGATACGGGGCCAGTCCCTTGCTTTAGGGCTCAGTGACCCAGGGCTGAGCCACACTGGGACCCAGGATGCCTCTCAGGACCTGGGGATGAGCCTAACACCCAGATGTGTCTCTGCAGGAGCCCCAGCACCCCACAGACAGCTCTCCTTCCCCTTCACTGCCCCCCAGCGCCCCACGCAGAACGGGAGCCAGGGCTTCATCACCACAGCTACTGCCCAGCCGGGGCTGGCTCAGCGGTTAAGCATCAACCCAGGAACCAAGAGGCCGCTGGTTTGATTCCTGGTCAGGGCACATGCCCAGGTTGTGGGCTTGATCCCTAGTGGGGGTGTGCAGGAGGCAGCAATCAATGATTCTCTCTCATCATGGATGTTTCTCTCTCTCTCTCCCTCTCCCTCCCTCTCTAAATCAATAAAATATATATTAAAAAATACTCACAATAGCTATAGTTCACTGAGTGCTTACTATGATCATATCCCATACTGTCTTCACAGCATCTTGGTTTAATTCTCACAACAGCCTATTATTATTATTCTCCTCTGATGATGAGGAAACTGGCTCAGAAAGGCAAAGTTAACATCCATAAGGCCATCAACAGGGATTCAAACTCAGGTCACTGGCCTCCAGCCCACCCAGCTGTGTACCTAGCCCGCAGCTGGGAGCAGCGGGGAGCAGCAGTGGGGAGCAGAGGGAGCAGCGAAAGCAGTGGAGGGCAGCTGGGGATAGTGGGGAGCAGTTGGGGAGGGGGCCAGAGAGGAGCAGTGGGGAGCAGCAGGGAGCAGTGGGGGAGGGGGCAGAGGGAGCAGCGGGGAGCAGTGGGGAGTAGTGGGGAGTAGTGGGGGAGGGGGCCAGAGGAGAGCAGTGGGGAGCAGCGGGGAGCAATGGGGGAGGGGGCCAGAGGGGAGTAGGGGAGCAGTGGGGAACAGCAGGGGGCAGGGGGGTCAGGGGGGGCAGCGGGGAGCAGCAGGAGGCAGCGGGGGGTAGCAAGGGGCAGTGGGAACCAGCAGGGAGCAGTGGGGGGGCAGCGGGGAGCAGCAAGGAGCAGCAGGGACCAGCGGTGGGCAGCGAGGGGCAGCGAGGGGCAGTGGGAACCAGCAGGGAGCAGCGGGGAGCAGCGGGGGGCAGCGGGGAGCAGCAGGGAGCAGCAGGGAGCAGCGGGGAGCAGCGGGGGGGCAGCGGGGGGCAGTGGGAACCAGCGGGGAGCAGCGGGGGCAGCGGGGGGCAGCGGGGACCAGTGGGGAGCAGCAGGGACCAGCAGGAGCAGCAGGGGCAGCAGGGACCAGCGGTGGGCAGCGAGGGGCAGCGGGGAGCAGCAAGGAGCAGCAGGGACCAGCGGTGGGCAGCGAGGGGCAGTGGGAACCAGCAGGGAGCAGCGGGGGGCAGCGGGGAGCAGCAGGGAGCAGCAGGGAGCAGCGGGGAGCAGCAGGGGGCAGCGGGGGGCAGTGGGAACCAGCGGGGAGCAGCAGGGGCAGCAGGGGGCAGCGGGGGGGCAGCGGGGTCAGCGGGGGTCAGCGGGGAGCAGCAGCAGTGGGGGGCAGCGGGCACACCTTCCTCCGGGCTACACTGCGCAGCAGCTCGGCCTTGCTCCGCAGCAGCCCCTGGCCGGCCAGCTCCCGCTCCTCCTCCACGCGGCTCTGCTGCTCCAGCTGCTGGAACTCCAGGTCCTCAAAGAGCTTTGTCTCCGTGTCCAGGGCCTCGGCCTCCTTGAACGACAGCGACACGGGGGGGGGGGGGGGGCGGTGCGTGAACTATCCCTCCGAGTTTGGGGGCTGGACCCGGGGACGGGGACACAGGGAAGGTCTGCCACCACCCAGCCCCTCTCCTTGGCGTGGCTGGGCCCCGCACAGGCATCACCACCTGGAGCCGCGGGAAGGAGAGGCCCCAATCCTCTGTCCCCTCCAAACAAGCACCGACCCTGGCGTCCTGGCAGGCCCCGCAGGGCCCAGGCGGTCCTGTCCCGCGCTCTCCTCTCTTCCGCAGGCCCTCGGGCCAGGGAGGGGGCTGGTGACACTGACCCTTCTCAGCTGCTCCTGCACCTGCTCCCGCACTGACTCGGGGCAGGTGTCCAGCTGCCTCTGGAGCTGGGCGTAGAGCGCCTGGCGGGCCTCCAGCTGCCGGCGTCCCGCGGCCAGCTCCGCCCTCTCCTGGTGGCGGGCGGGCGGGAGAGAGAACACACACTCCTCAACTCCGGGCAACAGCAGGCGAGGGGGCGGGAGAGGAGAGAAAACAAGACAAGTAACAGGAGAGAACAGGGAAGGAGAGGAGCAGAGGGGCGTGAGGGGGAGGGAGCAGGAGGGGAGCGAGGAGCTGAGGCGGAGGGGTGGGCCCAGGCGGAAATGTTGGTCTCTCCAAGTCCCTTCAACTGGACACGTGGGAGAAGGGCCTAAGAAAAAGCCCTACGCCCTGGCTGGTGTGGCTCAGTGGATAGAGCGTCAGCCTGCGAACTGAAGAGTCCCAGGTTCGATTCCCAATCAGGGCACATGCCTGGGTTGTGGTCTCCTCCCCAGTAGGGGGCGTGCAGGCAGCAGCTGATCCATGATTCTCATCGTTGATGTTCCTATCTCTCCCTCTCACTTCCTCTCTGAACTCAATAAAAATATATTAAGGAAAAAACCTGCTTTCTCTCTAAACCAGTCAAGGCCAAAGGTGGTTCCACATCCCAAATGGGAGCTTCTAGCTCCTGCACCTCCCGCCAGAGACCAAAATTACCCCTGGGGGAAGGCGAAGGTGGTGTTACATCCGGGTGGGGAGCAGGGGATGGGTGTGGATGGGGAGCAGAGCAGAAGCTATGGCAGCGGGGAGCAGCAGGGGGACCCCAGCCCAGCCCCGTGGCTCTTCCCTCCTGCCGGGCGGGGTGAGTGCTGGTACCACAGGCTGGACGTCAGCAGGCTGAGGGCTGCAATTAGTGCAGGCGTTGCCATGGTAACCGGTGCCCCAGCCAGGGATAGAGAGGAGTGGGTGGCTCTGTCTGGGGCGAGATGACACCCCTGAGGGCAGGGCAGGGCGGGAGGCGCTGGTGAGTCACCTCCAAAGGACAGGCAGGCAGGGGAGAAACCGGCTACTGACCCCAAAGCCAGAGTGGGGCTCCCGCACCCTCAGGGATGGCCTCAGGCTGAGGCCAGGCCGGGGGGGGGGGGGGGGGGGCAGGAGGAGTGCGGCTGGCAGGCTCCTTCTGGAACGTGAGCTTCTCCAGGAATAGGCCCCCACCCCATAACCCACCTCCACCCGGGAGGGGGCCTGGCCAGTTTAGTCAGGGCTCCAAGCACCTCCCGTCCTCGAACTCGACCTTTACGGTACCCCATGTTCTGGACGACTCGGGCAGGAGGCGAGAGGCCCCCATTCCCTCCCTCTGCCTGAAGATCTGCATTTGGGGCGCCCGCTGGGGAGCCCCCAGACCGCCCTCCACAACCATGCTGCACCACTGGCCTCCTCACCCCCCGCTCGGAGGAAGGCGGGCAGGCGCTGGGGGCAGCAGGCCTCCCTTGCCCCCGTCTGCAGGGGCAGCCCCAGCCTCCCAAAGGGGAGGGCTCTGCAGGCTGAGCGGCCCCTCAGCCAAGCATCTCCCCAGCCCTGCGCCTCCTGCCGGCCCCACGCAGCCAGGCGGAGCTGTGCCCTGGCCAGTGCTTTTCTGACCCAAACCCTGGGGCCACACCCAGAAAGGAAGAAGGCAGCGTCAGAGGGAGAGACCCCCAGCCCGCGGTTAGTGCAGCATGGCGGGGCCAGAGCTCTCCCGGCCAGGAGCACTGGAGTTGGGGCGTGCGCAGAGCCAGGACAGTGACGGGGACATTAGTGCAGGCCTGTTTGGTGAGCATGGAGTTAATTTGGCACAGAATTTGGGAGTGTGGTTCTGGGGCCCAGAGCCAAAATTCAAAAAGAGGGTGGTTGTCAAAGAATTTGTAAGAGCTTCCAAATTGAGGGGAAGGAGAGACACTCAAAAAAATGCAGGAGAATGAATTCTTAGAAAAATACTGTCAGTCCAAAAATAAATGGCCCCTCGCCACTTGAGAGCTTTCGGCTCATGGCAGGCCCTCCTGGGTGTGGCTGGCATGGCCCTCGGGGATAAAGCGGTCCCTGCAGGCTGGCACTAAACCTGAGAGGGGCAGGGATGGAGCTGGGGATCCTGGAGGCTCAGGGGAGCAGAGGCCTGAGGGCTCTCCCGGAGACCACCTCCTGCCCTCCGAGGCAGCCTGCTGGAGACCTTCCCCACAGGGGCCCAGCCTGCACGCTCCCAGCACCAGGCCTCCCTGTGCTCCCTGCCCAGCAGGGGCCTGGGTGCTTCCCAGCAGGCCCAGAACGCAGGCACCCAGGACCGCAGAGACCCAGCCAGAGGCCCAGACCAAGGTGACCAGCCCAGCCCGCGGGGACCTCCGAGCCGCCACCTTCCGCCCTGAAGCGCCACGAGGCCGCCTGGTCTGCAGGCGAGAGGATGGAGGAGGGGTGAGGGGCCCGAGAGGCGTCTCTCCTCTCTCCCAGGCCGGCCCGGCCCCGAGCGCGGCCGGTGCGGTTACCTTGTCCCTCTCCTTCTGGACGCCCGTCTCCAGGGCCACCAGCTTCTCCTGCAGCTGCTCCGCCGCCCTCTGCTCCTGCTGCAGCAGCGCCCGCTCCGCCTCCCGCTCGCCCTGCAGCAGCGCCCGCTCCATCTCAGCCTGGGAGCGACCCCGTCCACGTCAGGCCGGCCCGGGCCTCAGACCCGACGGCCCCGGCCCCGAACCGCAGCCCTGCAGGCGCTACCTCGCGAGCCGACTCCTGCAGCTGCTGCTCCAGCTCCTTCACGTGCACCTTGAGCTGCTCCACGCGCCCGAGCACCTGCGCCCGCTCCTCCTCCAGCGCCAGCACCTCGCCCTGCAGCCCGGCGCCCGGCACCTCCTCATGCTGGACAGGAGGCCAGCGTCAGCCGGAGGGCCCGGAGCCTCCGGGGTGAGGGGAGGACGGTCCCCGTCCCTCGGCTCGTGGACGGAAAGCAGCTTCCCTCCCAGCCAGAGGGGCCCTGCCGCCGGGAATAGAGCTTGCCCACCGTGCCAGGCCCGGGCGGGCGAGGAGGGCTGGCCCCGAGCATATTTATAGCCTGCGAACCGCTGCCCCACCCCGCCCCGCCCCGCCCCTTCCCAACCAATCCTTCAATTACTTCCTCCGCCTGGGCCCTGGCACCCCCACAATGCCTGCTTGCTCTGCCTGGCCACCCCACACCCACCTCCTGCGGGTGCTCCCTCCCCCCATACCCCACCTCCTGCTGGGTGCTCCCACCCCCCATACCCCATCTCCTGCTGGGTGCTCCCACCCCCCCATACCCCACCTCCTGCTGGGTGCTCCCACCCCCCCATACCCCACCTCCTGCTGGGTGCTCCCACCCCCCCATACCCCACCTCCTGCTGGGTGCTCCCACCCCCCCATACCCCACCTCCTGCTGGGTGCTCCCTGCTCCCCGCACCCCACCTCCTGCTGGGTGCTCTCGGTGCTGCTGCACTCCTCCTTGAGGTTGTCCTCCTCGGCGCGGTCCATGCTCTCCCATAGCCGCACAGGGCCTCCCCCAGGCTCCTCGCCGCTCCGCCCGGGGCCCCCAGGGGCTCCTGGGAAGCCTCGCGAGGGCCTGCGGCCGGCCAGGGCCAAGGCAGCAGCGGCCTCCCCGATGCTGGGCAGCTCCCCGGCCTCGGGCCCGTCCGCCCGGCTGTACTCGGCGCACAGGTTCAGGATCGTCTCCAGGCGCTGCCGCTCCTGGGGAGGGGACGGAGGCTGAGGGAGGCGGCCTGGCCTGTGGGGCTGGGCCAGGCACGTCTCTCAGGAGAGGAGGGTTCTGGGGCTCGAGCTCAGATCAAGTCAGGAAAGCAACCCGTCCGCCCCGCCCAGCTCTAAGGAGGCTGAGGGGATGAGGGAACCCCAGAAGTGAGCAGGAGCAGGCTGCATGGCCAGCCCCTCCCTCTGTCTTCCCTCCTTTCCCTCTCCCTGTCCCAGTGGGCACACTCAGACAGAGGAACACACACTGGGAGCAGTCCCGGCCACAGCAAGACCCAGATCAACACTAAGGTGCTCATGCTGACACGGGTGCGTGCAGATCCAGACTCGAGGGGCACAGGGACCCCACACCCAGCCCTGACGGAGGACACAGTGCGTGCCCTGGGCCAGCCCCAACACGCACATCACATTGGCCCACACGCACGCAGACACGCAGGCCAGCATGGGGGCGGCAGCCACACAGGAGGCAGACCCAGGCCCAGGGGCCTAAAATTCACCCCGAGGTGCGCTCAGCCCTGCCAGACAGACCCTCCCCCACTGGCTGCTACCCCCCCGGGGAGCCCGGCCCCTCCGTCCCAGAGGTGGGCTGCTCCTACGGCCCAGGGGGTGCCCCCGTGTTCACGCTGAGCCCGGCCTCTCCCAGCCTCCGATCCCTCTCAGGGACCAGGACATGAAGGAAGGTCTAATCACGCTGCAGGTCTGGTCCCTTTCCCACTCAGAGCCCCAAGCCTCCCCCATGTTCTGCGACTCCGCACACCCTCCCGCCTAAGGTGCCTCTCCTGTGTCCAGTTTGGCCACAACCACGGACACTCACCAGCTGCCCTGCGGCCGCTCGCCGAGTTTCACGGCAAAGGAGACACCACAGCCAGGCACAGCCTCAGCGCCCAGGAGGCCGGGCAGGCCTCGCCCTGCCTCAGCGCCCTGATAAGCAGCCTGGGAGAGGGGAGGGGAGGTGGCGCCTCCCAGACTTAAAGTGGCAGGTCGGGGCTGGGGGGGGCAGGGGGGCACCCCTCTGTGCACCGGGCTCACTGCCCCAGGACGACCCCGGGGACACTGCCTGGGTCAGAGCTTTTAGCAGCCCCCTCTGGGAAGGAGCCTCGTGGCCTGAGAGAGGAGCTGAGGGGGGAAGGACCTCGTCCTGGTCTGTCTGGGTCCCAGGTCTGTCTGTCTGTCTGTCTGGCGCTACAGGCTGAGCACAGCTATGTGTGGACGGGTCAGGCCTTCATTCTGCCTGGGGATCCCGCCTCATCTCTCCCCACCCAGCACCCTCACTTCGTCCAAAGCTGCCCCAACCTCTTCAGAAAGAGACTCCAGACAAACCCCCTCAGTTTCTTTTTGTTAATCCTCACCCGAGGATGTTTCCCCGTGATTTTTAGAGGGAGTGGAAGAGAGAGGGAGAGACGGAAACATCGATGTGAAAGAAGCACATTGATTAGTTGCCTCCTGCACAAGCCCCCATCAGGGCCCAGGCTGGGGAGGAGCCTGCAAGCAAGGTACCTGCCCTTGATCAGAGTCAAACCCGAGACCCTTCGGTTCACAGGCCAACACTCTATCCACTGAGCTACACCGGCCAGGGCCAACCTCCTCAATTCTGATTCTCCTCCACAAACCAACTGCAGGGCCCCCGCCCCTTCCCGCAGGAACCCCATGCCAGTGCTCAAGGAAGGGCAAAGCCACTGTCCTGTGCATGCGAGGGAGTGCACAGCAGCCAGTGCCCTCGAGCCCGGGGCCACCTGGGGGATTCCCACACCCAGCGGCTTGCTGCTCTCTGGGACAGCTGCTGCAGCACACCCAAACCCCAGCACACACAGCACAACCACACAGGTGGCACCGGCTCCCTCTCCTCCGGGTGACCTGCATGGCCGGGAGCGGCTCCACACATTCAGAAGTCGAAGGGCAGCGAGAAAGAGGGACCAGACGCCTTTCTAAGGAACGAGACCTGGGCCCGGCCTGTGGCTCAGGGGCTGAGCATCAACCTATGAGCCAGGAGGTCAGGGTTCGATTCCTGGTCAGGGCACAGGCCCGGCTTTCGGGCTCAGTCTACAGTGTGGGGGCGTTCAGGAGGCAGCCAATCCAGGACTTTCTCTCATCATTAATGTTTCTATCCCTCTCTCTGCCTCTCTGAAATCAATAAAAATATATTTTAAAAAGAAGAACAAGTTTGGGAAGACAAGAGCCCCGGGTTCCAATCCCAGTTCTGCGAATTGCCATGGGCCCAGGGGAGAGCCCCCTGCCCCCGGCCTTGCCCTCCCAGTGAGGCTGCTTCCCAAACTGGGCGGGCGGGCCACGGCCTCAGCACACGGGGGTGTTCCTCTAGGGTTTCCGTGTTCGGTAACACGGAGAGCGTGTGCACATTAACACAGAAGCGGTGTGACGGAGAGCGTGTGCACGTTAACACAGAAGCGGTGTGACGGAGTGTGTGCACGTTAACACAGAAGCGGTGTGACGGAGAGCGTGTGCACATTAACACAGAAGCGGTGTGACGGAGTGTGTGCACGTTAACACAGAAGCGGTGTGACGGAGACGGTGTGCACATTAACACAGAAGCGGTGTGACGGAGACGATGTGCACGTTAACACAGAAGCGGTGTGACGGAGAGCGTGTGCACGTTAACACAGAAGCGGTGTGACGGAGACGGTGTGCACGTTAACACAGAAGCGGTGTGACAGAGAGCGTGTGCACATTAACACAGAAGCGGTGTGACGGAGTGTGTGCACGTTAACACAGAAGCGGTGTGACGGAGACGGTGTGCACATTAACACAGAAGCGGTGTGACGGAGACGGTGTGCACGTTAACACAGAAGCGGTGTGACGGAGAGCGTGTGCACGTTAACACAGAAGCGGTGTGACGGAGACGGTGTGCACGTTAACACAGAAGCGGTGTGACAGAGAGCGTGTGCACATTAACACAGAAGCGGTGTGACGGAGTGTGTGCACGTTAACACAGAAGCGGTGTGACGGAGACGGTGTGCACATTAACACAGAAGCGGTGTGACGGAGACGGTGTGCACGTTAACACAGAAGCGGTGTGACGGAGAGCGTGTGCACGTTAACACAGAAGCGGTGTGACGGAGACAGTGTGCACATTAACACAGATGCGGTGTGACGGAGACGGTGTGCACGTTAACACAGAAGCGGTGTGACGGAGACAGTGTGCACGTTAACACAGAAGCGGTGTGACGGAGACGGTGTGCACATTAACACAGATGCGGTGTGACGGAGACGGTGTGCACGTTAACACAGAAGCGGTGTGACGGAGACGGTGTGCACATTAACACAGAAGCGGTGTGACGGAGCGTGTGCACGTTAACACAGAAGCGGTGTGACGGAGACGGTGTGCACGTTAACACAGAAGCGGTGTGACGGAGACAGTGTGCACGTTAACACAGAAGCGGTGTGACGGAGACGGTGTGCACGTTAACACAGAAGCGGTGTGACGGAGACGGTGTGCACGTTAACACAGAAGCGGTGTGACGGAGAGCGTGTGCACATTAACACAGAAGCGGTGTGACGGAGTGTGTGTGCACGTTAACACAGAAGCGGTGTGACGGAGAGTGGGTGCACGTTAACACAGAAGCGGTGTGACGGAGTGTGTGCACATTAACACAGAAGCGGTGTGACGGAGACGATGTGCACGTTAACACAGAAGCGGTGTGACGGAGAGCGTGTGCACGTTAACACAGAAGCGGTGTGACGGAGTGTGTGCACGTTAACACAGAAGCGGTGTGACGGAGTGTGTGCACGTTAACACAGAAGCGGTGTGACGGAGAGCGTGTGCACATTAACACAGAAGCGGTGTGACGGAGAGCGTGTGCACATTAACACAGAAGCGGTGTGACGGAGAGCGTGTGCACGTTAACACAGAAGCGGTGTGACGGAGAGCGTGTGCACGTTAACACAGAAGCGGTGTGACCGAGAGCGTGTGCACATTAACACAGAAGCGGTGTGACGGAGAGCGTGTGCACGTTAACACAGAAGCGGTGTGACGGAGAGCGTGTGCACGTTAACACAGAAGCGGTGTGACGGAGAGCGTGTGCACGTTAACACAGAAGCGGTGTGACGGAGTGTGTGCACATTAACACAGAAGCGGTGTGACGGAGACGGTGTGCACGTTAACACAGAAGCGGTGTGACGGAGAGCGTGTGCACGTTAACACAGAAGCGGTGTGACGGAGAGCGTGTGCACGTTAACACAGAAGCGGTGTGACGGAGTGTGTGCACGTTAACACAGAAGCGGTGTGACGGAGTGTGTGCACGTTAACACAGAAGCGGTGTGACGGAGACGATGTGCAGGTTAACACAGAAGCGGTGTGACGGAGAGCGTGTGCACGTTAACACAGAAGCGGTGTGACGGAGTGTGTGTGCACGTTAACACAGAAGCGGTGTGACGGAGACGGTGTGCACGTTAACACAGAAGCGGTGTGACGGAGACGGTGTGCACGTTAACACAGAAGCGGTGTGACGGAGACGGTGTGCACGTTAACACAGAAGCGGTGTGACGGAGACGGTGTGCACATTAACACAGAAGCGGTGTGACGGAGACGGTGTGCACGTTAACACAGAAGCGGTGTGACGGAGAGCGTGTGCACGTTAACACAGAAGCGGTGTGACGGAGTGTGTGCACGTTAACACAGAAGCGGTGTGACGGAGACGATGTGCAGGTTAACACAGAAGCGGTGTGACGGAGAGCGTGTGCACGTTAACACAGAAGCGGTGTGACGGAGACGGTGTGCACGTTAACACAGAAGCGGTGTGACGGAGACGGTGTGCACATTAACACAGAAGCGGTGTGACGGAGAGCGTGTGCACGTTAACACAGAAGCGGTGTGACGGAGACGATGTGCAGGTTAACACAGAAGCGGTGTGACGGAGACGGTGTGCACATTAACACAGAAGCGGTGTGACGGAGACGGTGTGCACGTTAACACAGAAGCAGTGTGACGGCGTAAGCTGAGTATAAAACACAGACTGACAGGCGTCAGAGAAAGTTCTTCAGCCCCTGGAGGCCGTCCCCACGGTGCTTCTTGGAGGAAGCGTGAGCAGCCAGGCCTGCAGCCCGCACCCCGCCCGCTGGCTGCCCACGTGCTGGGGGACCCCGGCCCCTGCTCACCAGCCTCTCCATCTCCTGCTCCCGCAGCCGCTCCTGCCGCTGCCGCCGGTGGTACTCCAGCAGCTCATCCTCGTTGTCGCTGATCTCCGTGATGCTATGCTTCCGCTCCCGGGCGGCCGGCGCCGGCAGGTCCCCGCCCGACAGCTTCCTCCGGGCGCGCGGGCTCTGCCGGGCCACAGCCCCCGGAAGGGAGCCCAGGCTGTAGGCCGGGCTCAGCCGGCCACTGAAGCTGCCCCTGTGGGGTGCCAGGGACTCCCCGAGGGTGGGCGAGGGGCTCCGTGTCCTCCGGCCCCGCGCCCCCAGAGTCAGCGAGAAGTCCTCCGGTGAAGCGCCGGGGGCTGCCCAGCGCCGGGCCCGGGGGCTCTCCGCCACGTCCCTGGTCGGCTTGGGGTCTGGGGGGGCCCGGGAGGGCAGCGGGGACAGAGCCCGCCGGGGCAGGGCCGGGCTCAGCGGGGGCAGCTCCCGCAGGCTGTCCAGGCCCCGGCGGCCCGGGCGGGGGCTCTCGGAGGGCTGCAGGGGGCGGGGGGCCGGCCCGTCCGAGAGCGTGCGGACCACCGTCTGGCGGGAGGGGCTGCCCGGCAGCTCGCGCAGAGGGCTGGGGGGGCGGTCCTGGAGCACACCCATCTTGTTCCGGGGTGCGGGCACCGGGGGCTGGAACTTGGGGCTGCCGGGGACACTGGTGGGCTGGCTGTGGGCGCCGGGAGCTGGGTATTCGCTCAGGCTGATGGCCACCATGGGCGGCTGTCCACCCCGCCAGGGGCTCTCGGTGGCTCTGTGGGCCTCGGCCAGGACAGGCGCGGTGGGGCTGGCGGGCAGCAGCCCCCGGAGGCCGGGGCTGGGGGGCCGCTCGTGCCCCGCCTTCCTGCCCAGCCGGGGGCTCTCAGAGGGGCGGGCCCCGCTGGGCCGGGCCTGCGGGGGCTGCAGGGCCAGGTGGTAGCTGGAGGAGCGCACGGGCACCAGAGGGGGCACCGGGGGGGCCGGCTCCTGCCCACCGGGCGAGTGGCTGGCACAGCTCCCGCTGCTGGCCGGGGAGGAGAGTGGAGAGAAGGCCGGGGAGGTGTTCTCGTAGCTGGAGCCCACAGACATGGCGCCGGGGCTGGTGGGGGGCGACAGCAGGTAGCGACCCCCGTTGGCCACGGGTGACAGCGCGGACGCGGCGGCAGGTCTCCTGCCGGCGGCACCGGGCTCCTCCAGCACCAGCGAGTCCATGATCTCCTGCAGGTCCTTCTCGATGGAGCTCACCAGGGAGCTGTGGCTGGTGTAGGCAGCGGGGCCCTGGGCCGCAGGCTGCGGGGCGTGGTTCCCGTTCACTAGGCTTTCTGGCTCTGTGAGGGCAAACGCAGGTGCCTCGGGCCTGGCCTCTGACCGGGAGGTCTCGGCGCCCTCCCCTGAGCAGAGCTGAGCTGCAAAGACTCTGGGGGAGGCCGGAGATGTGGTTCCCTGTGCCGCCCCCTGCCTGCAGCGGGCGTCCCGCCCTCACTCCCTCACACGTGACTTAGGACCGAGTCGGCAACAGCCAGGCACTCTAGGCTGGTCGCCGCCTACGCACCCTGTCTAGGTTCCCCCTGCCTTGGTTTCCCCACCTCCAAGTCTCTCAGCAGGAAGGGCAGGGACACTCTGAGCAGGGTGGGCATGCTATGGAGATGCCTGCCGACAGTCCCAGGAGGGACCTGTCAGTAGGACATTAGGGGCTGCAGACACGGCAGCTAAGACCCAGGACAAAACACCCACCACACCTCCCAGGCTGAGAACAGGGGGGAGGAGGGGAGAGGTGGGGAATACTGAATGGGGGGGGGGGAGTGTATGCTGCACCCCTTGGTCCAATGAAAGTCAAGGAAGCAGCCTGGCACTGCCCGCTGGTTCCTAGAAGCCAGGCTGACCAGCAGCTAGTGCAGCTCAGCCCTCCGGTGAGCCCAGGCAGCCACGCTGGCGCCCTGCCCCCCTGCAGCCAACCAGAGGCTGGAACCACTGCCCCAACTCGGAGGGCCTGGCATGGCGAGGGGTGAGGGCCGGACAGAGCTAACCGGGGAGCGCCTGGGGCCAGGCACCTGATCCCTGTCCCAGCCAAGAGCACTCTTGGACCTCTCCCGGGGCCGGGCCGTGGCAGCAAGCCCGGTGCAGGGTGCTGTCCTGCCCTGACTCTGCCAGTGGCTGGAGGCGGCCAGGAGCGGGGCCGTCCCAGGGGCACCACCCGCCCAACCTCCTCCTACCTGGGCCGGGGCCGTAGGGGGGCCCCGGGGCGCGGCCCCCAGCCGGGATCATGCTTTTCATCCACTTGGCTTCGGCGGGGTGGTTGAAGCGGAGGAAGGTGGACTGGCCCAGGCACAGCATGCAGCCTTCGGAGGAGAAGACGCTGACCAGCGGGCAGGCGGGGGCGCCCTCACCCACCTGCAGGCGCACCCCGGGCTCCGGGAGCCACCCGCCTGCACCCAGCGTCCCCCGTCCCGGCTGGGCCCAGGCACGGGCAGAGTGGAAGGAGCACTGGTTTGTGAGTCCCCAGACCCAAGGACTGTCCTGACGCTTCTTCTGACAGTGAGGCCACCTCCGCCCCGAGTGTGGTTTTCTCTTTAGAGAAATGAGGACACGCCGACCTTGTAGGAGACAGTGCTCTGTGAGCAGAGGACCGTCCTCAGAGCCGCGGGCACCTCGTCCCGGCCTGAGGCCAACAGGGACCCGGCGCCCGGGGTGGAGGGTAAGCTTGAGAGGCGGCAGTCTCAGGATCACAGAAACACGGAGCAGGCGACAGGGAGACACCCCAATGCCCCTGGGGACCACAATTTGCCTGGGATTCAAACAGTGGGCGTGGCCACCCCTTCCCTCTGCCAATGCGCCCTCTGGCCTGTTACCCTCCTTTCTGGCGTCTCCCCTGGAATGCGGCCCAGCCCAGGCCAGTGGGCCCGGCTCGCCAGCACATCCCCAGGCATTAGCACAAGCCCAGTCCTGCTCAGGAAGCGAGTGCACGGAGGCGGCCGCGGAGCAGAGTGCCTGCGGGCGCCTGAACCTGGTGCCTCCTGGCCGGGCGGTGCCAGAGGGACCTGGTGATCCTCTCACCCACCCTTCTGATTGCTTCACACCCCTGGCCTGGCCCCGGCCCCGGCCGCCTATCTGTCCAATCTGGTGCCACTTGGCACCCCAAGCTTCGTGCCAGTCTGAGCCGAGAATGGCAGGGAAATCGACATTCCTAGACGTTGAGACAGTGCAGGCCACGAGGTCATGGGGCATCCCAGGCCCCGTGGGTGCCTTAGCGGACCCCCCACTGAGCAGCATGTTCCGGAACCAGGGCACTGACTTGGGGATGGGGAGACCTCCAGACTGAGAAGCCCAGAGCAGGTGACCCCAGTGGACAAAGCCACCCTTCTCTGGCACACCACAGCCCCCCCCAACCCCCGCAGGTGGGCACCAGCTCTGCGCAAGGCTAATAATGGCTGATTGGAGGGGAGCCTTCTTGCCAACCTCCGATCAGAGGAGCTGACCCCAGAGCAATCATAACGGGAGTAAATAACAGCCAACTATCCACCCACCTCCTTACAACCGCAGCCGTTCCAGAAACCGCCCTGCCAGGCTCCACCCCACCAGCCAGCGCTGTCTACAGCCCCACTCACTCCCAGGCCGACTGCCCGTCAGTGCCCAGCCCACCTCAGCCCTGCGCCCCACGCAGGGGTGTGGCTGTGCCGCTCTGGGCTATAAATAGGCGATGCCAGGCCGAGCTGGTCTGTATTAATAGATGAGCAGGAGGGCAGCGGACGGAGGGCAGCCCAGCTCCGGCCCAAATTAACTTTCTGTATGCACGCTGGGCCGGGAGCTGCCTCCACTTCAGTCCTGTGCCTTCGGCCTTCCTGCTTCTGGGAGACCCTCCTCTCCGCCTTCCGGGCTGCACCCCAAGGCCAGCCCACCCAGGAAGCCCAAAAGCCCACCATCTAGGCAAAGCTGGGGGTCCCCAAAGGTTCAGGGCCCAGTGCTGTGCAGGGGGTCGCACCCAGAGAGAGGGAGAGGGAAAGGGAGAGGGAGAAGCAGAGGGTGGGTCCCCTGTCTGAGCCCTCAGAGGGAAACATCACACACATTCACACCAGGCTCACACTCACTCCGGAGCCGCTCTCTGCCCTCCCAGGCGGGCACGCCACCCCCAGGCGGGCATGCTCACCCCCGGGCGGGCACCCTTACCCCCAGGCGGGCACGCTCACCCCCGGGCGGGCACCCTCACCCTCGGGCAGCCACTGCCCTGCTGGCCACGGGAACAGGACGGCCTGGGCGGCGGAGGCTGGGCTGGGAAGGTGGAAAGAAGGGCCCTAGACCTCCCATCAGAGACCCCCCATCCTAACCCTCCGCTCCGGGGCGGTCCGTGCCCCATCGCTGGGGAGGGTGCCGTCGCCCCGACTCCCATTCAGGGCTCACACTTCATGGAGTCTCAGCCTCCATCCCCCAGAGAGGGGCCCAGGTCCCCCGCCCGAGGTCCCCGCCCGGGCCTGGGGCTGCAGCCGGCCAGAGGGGACTCACCGCCAGCCGGACCTCCGGACGCGGCCGGGCTGAGCCCTCCCCGGCCGCCGCCAGCTGCCAGGCGGCGCCGCCACCAGGCCGGAGGGCGGGCCGCGCGGGCGGAGCGGGAGGGACAAAGGAGGCGGCGGCGGAGGCGGGAGAGGAAGTGATGGCGGCGCGGGCGCGGGGGGAGCGCGCGGGGCGGACGCGGGGCGCGGGGTCCGGGGTGCGGGCGGTCCACACACGGGGGACTGGACGGAGCTCCCAGGGGTGCAGCCCGGAGCCCAGCGGTCACTGCGACCAGGTCCCTAGGCCCCGCGCCCCCTCTCTGCCCCCTGCGCCCACCCCAGCAGCAGCTCACCCACAGCCTGGGCCAGACCCCGGCGCCCCCACCCCGCCCCCGCCCCGCCCCGCCCCACTCCCGCCCCCGCCCCTCCCACCCCGCCCCGCCCCCGCGGCCCGGAGCCCCGGAGCCCGGCCTCTGGAAGCAGGAGCTCCAGGGACACCGTCTCAGACACGCACCGTGTCCGCGGTCAGCCCCATCCTGGCTCTCAGATGCACCCCACACCTGCCCAGGCCCAGGCGCCCCGCACACACTCAGCCTGGAGCCGCCACAGCGAAGGCCGCCTCCTCCAGGATCGCCAGCAGCTTCCACCTGTTGAGCACCTGCCCACCCGCATCGTGCGCGCACACGCACTCACATCACTCACACGCACACGCACTCACATCATTCACACGCACTCGCTCTCACATCACTCACGCACACGCACTCACATCACTCACACGCACACACACTCACATCACTCACGCACACGCACTCACATCACTCACGCACACGCACTCACATCACTCACACGCACACGCACTCACATGACTCACGCACACGCACTCACATCACTCACACGCACACGCACTCACATGACTCACGCACACGCACTCACATCACTCACACGCACACGCACTCACATGACTCACACGCACACGCACTCACATCACTCACGCACACGCACTCACATCACTCACGCACACGCACTCACATCACTCACGCACACGCACTCACATCACTCACACGCACACGCACTCACATGACTCACACGCACACGCACTCACATCACTCACGCACACGCACTCACATCACTCACACGCACACGCACTCACATCACTCACGCACACGCACTCACATCACTCACGCACACGCACTCACATCACTCACACGCACACGCACTCACATGACTCACACGCACACGCACTCACATCACTCACGCACACGCACTCACATGACTCACGCACACGCACTCACATCACTCACGCACACGCACTCACATCATTCACACGCACTCGCTCTCACATCACTCACGCACACGCACTCACATCACTCACACGCACACGCACTCACATCACTCACGCACACGCACTCACATCACTCACGCACACGCACTCACATCACTCACTCGCACACGCACTCACATCACTCACGCACACGCACTCACATCACTCACGCACACGCTCTCACATCACTCACTCGCACTCACATCACTCACACACACACTACGCTCACACCCACACATACATACTCACACACTCATTACAAGTTCACACACACACACACACACACACGCTCACACCCACACACTATACTCATGCACTCACATGCGCTCATAAGCTCATGCGTGCACACGTGTCTGAGTCCCTTCTGCAGGAAGAAGGAAGGACCATGTAGGGTCAAATGCACGAAAAGGGAAGCCTCTAAGCTCTCCTCAGGAAGAGTGATTCATCGTCTGGAACCTGGACGGCCAGGGCAGACCTGGCAGCTGGCTCAGGGTGAAGGCGGGAGGAGACAGGCAAAGTGGGAAGCTGGGAGCCTTTGCTTTTTCTCTTCTTCCTTTGAGCTTCAAGAATCAAAATCTTTCTCCGTTGGAGACTTCACTCCCGTTTCGCAGGAGGAATAAGTGGTCATTGGGTGGGAGAGGAACAGGCTCCCTGTCCTGGATCCCAGGCGTGTGGCTCCCTAGCCCTGTCCTGGGGCCTCCAGGCTGGCCTCACACGGGCCCTGCCCAGCACTGAGGGCCGGAGGGAGTGAGGAGACTGGGAGACATGGCTGGGGCCTGCTGCCTGGACAGCCTGGCCCTGAGTGTGTGGCCCTCCCCTACTCTGTCTCCTCCAGACCTTCATGCCTGGCCCTGGGTCCCAGGGCCGGCAGCCCAGCCCCAGATGGAGGTTCCTCCTGTCTCCCGGTCCTGTCCCCAGCTCCACCTCCTGCTCCGAGGAGAAGAGGCAGGGCAGGGTGTGCGAACTCCGGGCATGGAGGGATCAGGGTCCTCCTGCTGCCTCCCTCCGGGCTCCAATGTCCGCGGCTCTGGCTAAAGCGGCATCTGCCTTCTGCTCACCTCCCCCATCCGTGGCCCAGGCATAGTCCCCTGGGAGAGCTGTCCCTGCCCTGTCTGCCAGGCATGGTATGTGCCACCTAAACAGCTGGGCCCGGTGCCCGGAGTGATGCCCGTCAGGCCTGGCCCAGCCAGAGCGGCTCCTTGTCACTTCCAGGGGCGCCTTCTTTTTTCAAAGGTGAGGGTGCCCTCACCAAGGCCAGCTCTGGGGAACAGGACAGGGAAAATGGTCCTCGTGCACGTGTGCCCAGACAGGTGTGTGGCCAGGGACCCTCACGCACACAGAGGAACACACACGGACATTTGTGCCATCAGTCCACGTTCCTGCTGCTCCTGGAACACCCTCCTCTACAAACACAGGGAGACACAGACACAAACACAGCGCTGAGCCCTGAGCCACAAACATCCGGAGACACATAAACACGCTCCTTACACAGACACACAGAGCATGTCCGCCCCCGAGCTGCCCCGTTTCCAGGGAAACGCACTCCCAAGAATGTCCGGAGTGGGGCCGGCAGGGCGGGCTGGGTGCCTTGCTCCAGAGATGAGACAAGGAAACCCTCAGCTCCTGGAGCCCGGGAGGGGTGCTGGGAGAACACCCATTCCTTTGTGCCTCTGCCTACCCTCCCAGGCAGCCCGGCCCCTGGGTCAGGCAAGCCTGGCCGAGCAGCTGTAGGGACGGGAGGGCGCAAAGGGAAGGGGCCGGGTCAGAGGAGAGCGGAGGGTATGTAGTGGGCAGGGAGCTGGGAGTCATGGGGTCACAGGAAATGCCTGAGAATTCCGTCTGGCCCAGGCCCTCCCTCATCTCAGCAAACAAGGGAGACGCTGATCCCACTGGGCCTCCGTGCGCCTCCCTGCTCACCGCGGCGGGTGCTCTGCCCTGAGTGTGAGGGCTTGGCTGGGGAGGAAGTGCTGGGTCTCACTCCCATGCACCAGGCCTTGGGAAGACTCTCTGGGAGGAAGACCATCAGACGGCCTCACAGCCAAAGTCCCAGTTCATGGGCTCCTCCTCTCACTCAGCCAGAGGCCTGAAGCCCCGGAGGAGACAGGGCTGCCGCTGCCGGGCCTGCCGGCCAGGCACTGTCTTCCCAGCACGCCCCCATGGCAGGAAGAAGGGAGGAGGCCGGGCCGGGTCCCTGGTCAGCTGTGAGGGGAGGAGCATTTAGAGACCCTGAGAGGTGGGAACAGGAGAGCAGGGAGCAAAGAGACCCTGAGAGGTGGGAACAGGAGAGCAGGGAGCAGCTGGTCAGAGGTGAGAGTCCCCAGAAAGCGGTTCCAGGACCCCAGTCCCGCTCAGAACCAGGTCAGCACAGCTCACCGCCCACGTGAGCCCCCGTCTACCCACCGCACCTGCTCTCCTCACTCCCGGCATCGACTCCAGGGCAAACACACCGGTTCTGTCCAAGTGCCACTGGCCAACCCCTGCCGGTCCGCTGGTCACCATAGCGATGGGCCAGTTTCAGAACCAGCTCACACAGGGAACGGCCTATTGCTTTGGGAAGCAAGGTGCTGGCCCTATTCATGACCCCACAGCTGCTACCAACATCTTTTTCCTTTTCTTTCTTTGGTATTGCTGCTAATCCTCACCTGAGGATATTTTTTCATTGATTTTAATTTTTTTTAAATATATTTTATTGATTTTTTTATTTTTACAGAGAGGAAGGGAGAGGGATAGAGAGTTAGAAACATCTATGAGAGAGAAATATCGATCAGCTGCCTCCTGCACACCCCCTACTGGGGGTGTGCCCGCAACCAAGGCACATGCCCTTGACTGGAATCGAACCTGGGACCCTTCAGTCTGCAGGCTGACACTCTATCCACTGAGCCAAACTAGTCAGGGTTTTTCATTGATTTTTAGAGAGTGTGAAAGGAAGAGGAGAGACTGAGAGAGACACATCGAGTGGTGGCCTCCTGCACGTGTCCCACTGGGGCTAGAGCCTGCAACTGAAGTATGTGCCCTGGATGAGAATCAAACCCGGGACCCTTCAGTCTGCAGGCTGGTGCTCTATCCATTGAGCCACATTGCCTAGGGCAACATTTTCTAATAGGAGTGGGCATGTCCCCAGATTTTGCCCTTCCCCCTCCCTGTCAGGGGGTGTCCCCCTCTCCCCCTCCTCTCCAGCTTTCCTCTGGCACGGGGACAGTGCCACTGTGCCCAACCACTGCTCCGAAGGCTCTCCCAACCACACTGACACATGCAGGCCGTGTGGCCGCAGGCCCGGCCGTGCTCCCCTCTCGGCGGGCGGGGCGGGGAGGAGGGGAGGGCGGCCAGGGAAGACCACAGGATGAGGACCAGTGGTTGCTTGGGCACATCAGGTGCAGCTGAACAACCCCCCCCCCCAAAAGGGCAGTCACCATGGCAACCGCCCTGCAGGCTTCCCCTGCACCATCGCCATCACACACAAGCTTTTACAAGACCCTCTCCCGCTCCGCCAGGCGGTCACTCACCCTGCGTGAGCCGCGTGGGCTGCCGGACCGGGAGCCCGTCGATGGCACAGGCATTGCCGCATGGGTAGAGGGTGAGGGTGCCCCGCAGGTTCTCGATGTAGCAGTGCTCGGGGGCCAGGCCCGGCCCCTGCAAGGCGATGTCCTTGGCCGAAGAGCCAATCACTGTCCTCCCTGAAGATGGAGGCAAACTGAGTCAGAGCATTTGCCCAGCCCCAGGAGGCAGACAGGGCAAGGAGAGCCTGCTGGAAATGGGCTTCCCCTCCGACTGCAGGAGGGCCCCTGCCCACGGCCACCCCTGTGGGCCCTCGGCCTGTGGGAGCAGCTCTTCTCAGGCAGAGAAAACTCCGGACCGAAGATGGGGGCCCAGAGGGCACCGCGGGATCCAGGCCGCACACTTCTCTCCTGCACACCTTCCTCGGGGCCCCAGCCCGCCATCCCCTCCGCCATCCGCCCCCCCCCCTTCTGTTTCCCTCTCTCCTTCTCTCCCTCCTGCCACCTGCAGCCCTTGCCCGCCCTCACTCCCTCTCTCCAGTGTGGCCTCCCTCACTGCTCTGCCTGCCCAGACCCTCCCTGGCAGAGCCCCAGGCCTGGTATTTGCAGAATGTGGGGAATGTGGCATCACCCAGGCACCAGTGCAACCAGGGGAGAGAGGAAGCCAGGAAGCTGGGCCTGCGCCGTGCCAGAGCCTTATCTGAGGGCGAGCTCTGCCCCCACTTCCATCTCTCCCTCTGCACTGGCACCGGCTCCCACGCCAGGCACCGCCCGCAGCGGGCCCCTGGCTTCTGGGCCGTCCTGGTTGCTAGGAGCTCCGCGCTCTCCTGTTTCAGCGGCTCCTCCTGGTTCTAAGGGATCTTTAATCCTAGTCGAGGGGCCAGATTATCCACCAGGGAGGGCAGGCAGTCTGGGAGGCAGAGGCCAGGGAAGCAAACTGGTGGGTGGGGTGGCCCCGCCTCCCACTGGGGGAGGTGACCGCTGCCGGCGAGAGCCGAGGGGCTCCCACAGGCCTGGCCCCGCAGGGATGTGTCTGAGGACGGAGGGCCTGACTCACCTTCCTCCAGAGGCACCAGGGTGATGGCTGTGCTGAGCCGCCCGCTGCCCAGGCTCACGAGATGGGGCTTGTCCGTCTGCACCTTCAGCCCTTTGCCCGTCTCAATCAGGTCCAAGGGCCCTTTCTGCAGGCGGGGGCAGGGAGGGAGCTCCTTAGAGACCCCAGGCCAGCCCCTCACCACCAGCCGCACTCCTACCAGCACCTCCAGCCCTCACTCTCTCCGAAGGACTCTGAGGAGGTGAGGGTTTGCACCGTCTTGCACAGAGCGCCATTCCACTGAAGGGTAATTTGGTCTGGATCTAGGCCACTAGCTCGTCCCACCAGACTTATCTCAAGTCTTGGCTTAACTGCCTCTTTTGTCTATTAAGACAGAAAAAAGGAGAAAGTACGGGGAGTGGAGAGGCCCTGGGTGAGAGGAGGGGGTACTGGAGAGGAGGGTCCATCGAGGCTTGTCCGGCATGCCCTAGCTAAGTGGATAGAGCATCGGCCTTAGGACCAAAGGGTCCTGGGTTCGATTCTGATCTAGGGCACAGACCTTGGTTGCAGGCTCCTCCCCAGCCCGGGCCCTGGCCAGGGCTTGTGCAGGAGGCAACCAATCAATGTGCCTCTCTCACATCTATGTTTCTCTCTGTCTCTCCCTCCTTTCCACTCTCTCTAAGAATCAGTGGGAAAATATCCTCGGGTGAGGATTAACAGAAAAAAGGAAAGTCCGCGTGGCCAACGCTTGGCAGGGCTAAGGAGAGGAGCACAGCTCGGAGTCCAGCTGGAAACCCCTCCTGGCTTCAGGGGTGTTTTCCGGGTAAACCAATTAACCGATTCAGATAAGCGCTCGCCGGCTAATAGGCTTGGGGCCTGGAGGCGGGAGGAACTGCTGCTCTCACTCCTGGGCGGTGGACAGAGGAGCCCAACTCATCTTCCCCAACAGCCCTCCGGCCCCGAGGCCCGAGCCAGCTCACCTGCACCGTCGCTGAGCCCTTGCCTCCAGGGCCGCCCTGGTTCCTGGTGAACGTGGCCATGGTCCCGGTCTCTCGAGCTCCTGGGGACACAGCGGAAAGCGGTGAGGCGGAGGCAGGGCAGGAAAGGGGAGGGGCAGGCTCTGTGGCAGGGGTGGCACTGCCATCACCACTCCCAGCTCCTGATCTGCAAGAGACATGGGCAGTGCATCTCCAGCCACAGCGGGGCTCCTGGCCCTGCCCCATAACCACAGAAAGCCCTGGAAGGTCGAGCATGCACTTCTGTGCTTCCCTTCCGTGGCCACCAGCACCAGGCCGTGGCCGCGGAGGACCTCAGACCCTGGAGCGGAAGCAGGGTGGGAAATCAATGCGAGTGGGGCAGGGAGCCCAGCACCCTCCAGGACACTGGCAGCCAGAGGGCACAGGTGGGCAGCAGGGCTGGGCTTTCTCCTCCTTTTGTCTCTCTTCCCAGGTGGCCTCATTAGAATCTTTTCTCCTTTTTCTTTTTTTAACTTTTATTTATTGATTTGAGGGAGAGAAAGGGAGAGAGTGGGAAAGAGAGAGGGTAAGTGGGATGAAGGGAGAGAAAGAGAGAGAGATTTGCTGTTACACTTATGCAATCATTGGCTGATTCTTGTATGTGCTGACCTGGGGTAGAACCCGAGACCCTCTAACCAACCAAGCTACCGGCGAGGGCCAGCATCTTTTCTAAAAGGAAACAAGAAAACTCAGGCAGGACATTAATCAGTATTTGCTGGGGAAAAGGAAAAACTTGCCCGGCCAGTGTGGCTCAGTGATTGAGCCTTAACCTACGAACCAGGAGGTCAACCATACTTTCCGTCTCTGTAAGTCTCAATGCCTGCACCCTCTTCTCCAGAAAGCATCGCCACCAGCACATTCAAAAACACACACAGAGACCTCATGGTGGCTGATATGGACACAGGACTCGGCTGGAGCCTGAGTTGGGGCCGCAGGAAGTGGAGGTCCTTAGGACCAAGCGTGAACAGACCCTGGGCCCGAGCCTCCAGAGCCCACCCCCCCTTCCTCTCCGCTCACATCCCCGCCGACAGGAAGGAGGCCTCTGGCACTAACTGTGCCCACGGGCCGGTCCTTGACCACTTGCTAACAGGCGGGCGGGCGGGCGTGTTTGCTGCCGGCATGTCACTGGGGAAGCTGAGAAATGGCTGCAGGCAGGACCCCTCCGCTCTCTGCCAGCATCTCTGGTGCGAAGAGAGGAGTCAGTCCGGGCAGGAGCCACATTCCAGGGAGTGTCTGCCCCCGCAGTGGGCCGGGGGCCTTACCCACAGCTACAAACTTCACCCTGCCTGCCATCTCAACACCGCCTCTACCCAGCCGGGGGAAGAGCCAGGCCAGAACAGCGCCTGGGGAGAGGGAAGGGAAGGCCACTAGCCCGCACCAAGGCCAACTGGCCTGGCACTCCCAGGGGACCTGGGAGCAGGAAGCATTCTCCAGGGACGGAGGGTGCCATCCTGTTTCTCTCAACTCAGGGAACCCCTCAGCATTCTGGGCGGAGGAGAGGCAGGAGGCCCTGGCTGGAGAAGGGGCAGTTTCTAGAAAAGCCGGGGTAAGGAAACAAAACATAATGGAAAGGGAAAGGCACATCACAACAGCACCTAACCCCACGTATTTTCATTGTTTTCCGAGAGGGAGAAGGAGAGAGCGAGAGAAACATTAATGATGAGAGAAAGTCATTGATCAACTGCCTCCTGCACGCCCCACACTGGGGATCCAGCCTGAAACCCGGGGATGTGCCCTGACGGGGAATGGAACCCTGACCTCCTGGTTCACAGGTCAACCACTGAGCCACACCGGCCGGGCTGACCCTGTTTTTTATCATTTATTAGCTGAGAGATCTTGGACAAGTTAGATCATCCTCTAAGACTGGAATATGATTTTTAAAAAGGCAGGGGTTCAGTGCTTGCCGGGAATGGGGAAGAACTAATAAATAAACGGACACAAGATTTCTTTTTCGTCCAATAGGAGTATTCTAAAATTAAATAGTGACAAAGGTTGCACAACTCTGTAAATATACTAAAAATAGTAGAATGTGTGCTTATGTTATATACATCACACCTCCATGAAACGGTTAGTTTAGAAAAAGACTGTCTGGAGATTCAGATTTTTATTAAGTGAAACGCTGTGAAGTGCAAAGCACTATAAACAACATACAAATATAAAGTTATTACTGTAAATTTCTTGTCCTTGAACAAGTCACTTCACTTTGGTGGGCCTCAGCTTTTCCGTCTGTCAGCGTGTCACCATTACCTTGATGGGCCGCTGTGGGCGCTCACTTATTTACACCAAAAGCCTAGCGCAGGGTTCAGTGACAGCCCAAGCCTGCCCACTGGAGGGTCCGGGGTTCCATCTCCCCAGGGCAGGAGGCAGCCAATCAATGATTCTCTCTCATCATTGCTGCTTCTCTCTCTCCCTCTCCCTTCCTCTCTGAAATCAGTAAAAACATATTTAGCCAAAACTAGTTTGGATCAGTGGATAGAGAGTTGGTCTACAGACTGAAGGGTCGCAGGCTCGATTCCGGTCAAGGGCATGTACCTTGGTTGCGGGCACATCCCGGGTAGGGAGTGTGCAGGAGGCAATTAATCAATGTTTCTCTCTCATTGACGTTTCTAGCTCTCTATCCCTCTCCCTTTCTCTCTGTGGTAAATCAACAAAATATATTTTTTTAAACATATTTAAACTTTTTTCAAGTGAAGATAAAGATTGTCAAGGGGCAATGCTGAGGGGAACCAGAAGGAGGAGAGGAGAGAGAAAGGGGGGGAAGGGAGGGGAGAGGGGGGGGGGAGGGGAAGGGAGAGACAGGGAGGTGGGCTGACTGGGGTGCAGGCTGTGCCAGCGGGGAACCCCATCGGGAGGGGACAGGTACCCCGGAGCTGGGCAGATGGGACTTGGACGAGGGTTGGGGAGCCGCCACCTGGAGGCGCCCAGACCCCACCCCTGGCCAGGGGGGCCGCCTGTACCCCGCTGTCTACCCGCCCGCCCCGCCCGGGCCCCCACCTTTGGAGACCTCGCCTCTCCTCGCGGCCAAAAGCGGCCCAGCGAGCGCCGGCTCCGCGCCTCCAGCCGCGGGCACCTGCCGAGCGCCTCCCGGAGCGACACCCTGGGCGCGGGGCCCGGAGTGACCCCCTGGGCGCGGGGCCCGGAGCGACCCGCGGGGCGCGGGGCCCGGAGCGACCCCCTGGGCGCGGGGCCCGGAGTGACCCCCTGGGCGCGGGGCCCGGAGCGACCCGCGGGGCGCGGGGCCCGGAGCGACCCGCGGGGCGCGGGGCCCGGAGTGACCCCCTGGGCACGGGGCCCGGAGTGACCCCCTGGGCGCGGGGCGCGGAGTGACCCCCTGGGCGCGGGGCGCGGGGCCTGGAGTGACCCCCTGGGCGCGGGGCGCGGAGTGACCCCTGGGCGCGGGGCCCGGAGTGACCCCCTGGGCGCGGGGCCCGGAGTGACCCCCTGGGCGCGGGGCGCGGGGCGGGGGCGCCTGCAGGGCCCGAGCGGCGGCTGGGGGCCTCGGCACCGGACCCCAAACCGGGCGTCAGGGGCGGTCCACGGCGGCCCGGCCCCGCCTCCCGGCTCTCGTCCGCCCCGAGGGCGTGGGAGGGGGAGACCGAGGCCGGGCCGCGGGGGCGGCGGGGTCGGGGCGGCCAGGGCCCCGGGAGCGGCTGGGCGCGCCGGCAGGCGGCCCCTCATGGCGGGGGGGAGGGGCAGGGGACAAGGCCGCAGTGTGTCCGGACAAGCGGCCTTTCTCCGCGGGGCGGGCGGGGGGAGAAGGCGCCGCTTGTCCGCGGCCCGGCGCCCAGGCCCGCCCAGCAGCTGCGGGAGGCGCGGGCGGAGGGGCCCGCGGGGCGGAGGGGCCGCGGGGCGGAGGGGCTCCCGGGGCGGAGGGGCCGCCGGGGCGGAGGGGCCCCCGGGGCGGAGGGGCCCCCGGGGCGGAGGGGCCGCGGGGCGGAGGGGCCGCGGGGCGGAGGGGCCGCGGGGCGGAGGGGCCCCCGGGGCGGAGGGGCCGCCGGGGCGGAGGGGCCGCGGGGCGGAGGGGCCGCGGGGCGGAGGGGCCCCCGGGGCGGAGGGGCCGCGGGGCGGAGGGGCCGCGGGGCGGAGGGGCCGCGGGGCGGAGGGGCCGCGGGGCGGAGGGGCCGCCGGGGCGGAGGGGCCCCCGGGGCGGAGGGGCCGCGGGGCGGAGGGCTCCGGCCCGGCGGCGGCGGGAGCGTGGGCGGCGGTGACGTGGGGCGGCCTGTGTGGCCGGTGAGTCAGCCGCGGCCCCGCCGAGCTAACGGGTCCAGCGGCGGCCGCGCCCGCCCGCCTCCCCCCCACCCCCCGGCTCCCGGGGCTGCCCGGCTGGAGGGCCCGGCGCCCGGGGACCCCGCGGGGACAGGCCCGTCGCGCTCCCCGACGCCAGAGAGCGCGGTGCCTCAGGGAGGGCGGGAGCGCTCCCCCTCCGGGTCCTCCCCGGCCCCAGCCTCCGAGCGTCCCCTGATGCCCCGGGGACCCCCGGCGCAGGGCTCCCGGTCCGCCGTGGGCGAGAGAGGGCGGCCGTCGGGACGGGGTGGTCCAGCGCCCTCCTCCCGGGGCAGCGCGCTAGGGCTCCCCCTGGCGGCGGCGCGAGGGGGGCAGGAGCGCGCGGCCCGGAGGAGCGGAGCCCCCCGCCCAGAGCCCGTCCCCCGCACTGCCCGCCCCCGGCGTCTCCCCCGGCGTCTCCCCCGCTCACCTGAGCCCCGCCAGGCCAGGCCGGGTCCGGGGCGGAGGAGAGGGGCGCCGGCGCGGCCCGGACCGGACGCGGCTGCTTCCCCGGAGCCGCCGGGAGGGGCGGAGCCCCGCCCCGCAGGCCCCGCCCCCGCCCCCCGCCGCGTCCGGTCCGGGCCGCGGAGAAGGCGCCCTGTGGTCCGAGCCCAAGGTCCACCCCTTCCCTCAGCGGCACCCCCGCCGCCAGCACAGCGGCCGCTTTGTTCCGTCCGGCAGCTGGGCTCCCCACCACCCGCCCTCCCGCCCCTCTCCCTCCTCTCCCCCTCTTCTCCCCCTCTCCCACCCTCCCTCCCCTCTGCCCACCCTCCCACCCTCCTTCCTTCCCTCCTTTCCCTCCCCCCCTCTTCTCCCCCTCTTCTCCCCCTTTCCCCCCTCCCTCCCCTCTCCTCCTCCTCCCACCCTCCTTCCTTCCCTTCCCCTCCCTCCCTCCCCCCCTCTTCTCCCCCTCCCTCCACTCTCCCCCCTTCCCACCCTCCCACCCTCCTTCCTTCCCTTCCCCTCCCTCCCTCCCCCCCTCTTCTCCCCCTCCTCTCCCCCTCCCTCCACTCTCCCCCCTTCCCACCCTCCCACCCTCCTTCCTTCCCTTCCCCTCTCCCCCTCTCCCCCCTCCCTCCTCTCTCCCCCCTCCCACCCTCCTTCCTTCCCTCCCCTCCATCCTTCCCTCCCCTTCTCCCCCTCCTCTCCCCCTCTCCCCCCTCGCTCCCCTCTCCCCCCCTCCCACCTTCCTTCCCTTCCCCTCCCTCCCCCCCTCTTCTCCCCTCCCTGACCGCTCTCCACCCCCGGGCTCAGGCCTCCTGAGAGGGAGTTTTGACCTTAGATCCTGGACCTCCATGGGCTCCCAGGGAGCCTCGCGGTCCCGGCCTCCGTTTGCTGCGGGGACCCAGGTCGCCCCGGCGCCCCTTCTCCGCGCTCTCCCGCGCCCCGCCGTGAGGAGTGCGGTGGGGCCAGGCTTCACGGCGTCCCTGGGCGAGGCCCGCAGGCGTGAAGCCCCAGCTTCTCCGCCCCACCTCCGGGGACAACACGGGCTGAGAGTACAGCTGAGCGCGCTGTCCTGGAGCAGTTCGGGTTTGGGAGGAGCAGGGGAGAAAATACGGGAGAAAAGGGGGGCCCAAGCACCTACGAGTAGCCTGGAAACAGCCTGAAGTCATTCTTCAACCCCCACCCCGAAACCCAACACTGACAGCGGATCCTCACCCGGGAGGCCGCTCCGCTCCGCTCCGCTCCGCTCCCGAGGCGGACTGGGAGGCCCGGGAGCCACCTCAGCTGCAGAGGGACCTGAGGCTCCCCGCTGCCCGAGGGAGCAGGAGGCCCAGACTGGCAGCAATGGCAGCTGGGCGGGTACAGAGCATAACGTCTTTGGGGGCCGGTCTTTAGTCTGTGCCCTCTCTGCTAACCCAGGAGCAGGAGAGGTTGGCCTGCAGGAGCCTGGGGTCACCTATTGGCAGGGCCAGCTTTAGTGGGGCCCATGCAGGAGGCCAGAGCACACCCCTAGGAAGGGAGAGGGGTTCTTCCGATTCCTCTTCATGCTGCTGGAGCTTCCTGAGAGTATTGTGACCTGGCCACCTCTCAGGAGGCAGATTACAACAGCAATCTCCACCTTTCTAGTCAGAGAACAAGAAACACCCAAACTGCGTGTCCCTTGCGCCAGGACCCAGCCTTTGCAGGAGGAGCCGATTGGGAACCTCAGAGGCTTTGCATCTAAGTCCCCGTGTCCAGCTCTTCTGGACAGTCTGGGTGAGGAGGAAGCTCGGAATCCGTGTGCCTGCCACAGAGGCAACTGGTGCCAAGGCAGGGAGCCAAAATGCACCAGCTTTTCCCTGTCCTCCCCGCCCAGGGACCGGGGACCAGGGACCCAGGACCCGCGCTGAGGCTGTGTGCCGTGGTCCCAGTTCCTGCCGGCAGGGCCCTGCGTTCCCACAGTTAGAGCACTCAGGGGACCCGGCCCACGCCTCACAGGCCACCACACCCTTCCCCACATCTGGAGTGCATCAAACAGTGCTCTCAGTTATGCAAGAGGTCAAGCAGCTGGGAGCTCGGCAGAGGGGGAGGAAGAGAGAAAAACAGAAAGCAGCTTTCCAAGCATGCTTCAGACTTTCCTACGTGGAGGCGGGGCGGGGCGGGCCAGGCTGAGCGCCCAGGGAGAGGGTGTTTTGGGCCCTGGCGCTCCGCAGTGGATGTCCACACCCTGCCTTTGCCCCGGCACATGGCCCACCCTGTCCCTCCTCTCAAAAGGTTCTTCTAGCCCGAGAAGTGGACTGCTCCTCACAACAAGTAACCCCTGGAGTCACACACCCACCCAGCCGGTCTCTTCTGGCCTCTGCATGGGTATTAGTGTAAGTGTGACGCCCAGTAACTCCTCACCACACCCAAGTTGGGGAAAAGTCAGACATTTTCAGCAGCTGCAAGGAGCTCTCTTTTCAGCTCTTCCTCGGACCTGCACAGCCCACTTCCACCTGGAGCTACATCCCAGCGGCGTGGGATGGACAGAAAACTGGTCTTGCCTACCTCCGTGGCTCCTCTAAGTTTGTTAGGACCTTCCTAATAAGCCTTTATTTGGGCAAAAGAATGGGAATTAGACCTATTTCCATTTCTCTGTCTTGAATTGGTAATGCCTTTTTCAAACAGCCCTCTTCGGTGATCAGCCTATCGCACTGCACCTACAGAAGCTTTCTGGAGCGGACTAAGCCCTCCACAACCACGCAGCCCCTGCAGAGGAAAAGCAAGGCCAAAAACACCCTTTTAGGTGGGGGTAGAGGTACTGGATAAACCCAAGATTCTAAAACTGCCTGGTTGCTTATCTGTGTTTGAGAGAGGGGCAACAGCTTTATTTTTTAAAATATTTTTTTATTGACTTCAGAGAGGAAGGGAAAGAGGGAAAGAGAAACATCAATGATGAGAGGGAATCACGGATTAGGCGCCTCCTACAGTCCCTCCCCCCCTCAAAAGGGACTGAGCCCGCAATTGACCTGAATCAAACCTGGGACCCTTGAGTCCACAGACCAACGATCTATCCACTGGGCCAAACCTGCCAGAGCAACAGATTCATTTAGAAATGGAGTCTTGCCCTGGCCGGGTGGCTTTTAGTTGTAGTTTTGCCCAATGAATGAATAAGTGGAACAACAAACTGTCTCGCTAAAAAAAAAGCCGAAACCGGTTTGGCTCAGTGGATAGAGCGTCAGCCTGCGGACTGAAAGGTCCCGGGTTTGATTCTGGTCAAGGGCATGTACCTTGGCTGCAGGCACATCCCCAGAGGGGGGAGGGTGCAAGAGGCAACTGGTCGATGGCTCTCTCTCCTCTGTAAAAAATCAATAAAATATATTTTTAAAAATCCATTCTTATCTTGCCTCCACGTCACTAACTCCCAGGGCAAATGAAACTGACGTTTGCAGAGATGCGGTCAGCCCTCGGGTGAGAGGACGGGCCAGATTGAAAGCTCTTCAGCTGCAAATGTTTCCCCAGAGAGGAGTGAAGGCTGCAGTGAGCGAGGCGCCCAGCAGAGGGAGTCAGTTCTGAACGCTGGCTTTCCTCTAACAAGCCTGCCCGGGCGCCCTGAGCCCCATTGGAGTACACCAGCTACAGGTGACACTTGTCTACCTTAGAAAGAAAGGCTGTGTAATCCCGGACTTTGCTTCTCGTTGGGATTTATTATATTCCAACTAGGAATGGATGGTTTTGGAATGTTTCCCTTCATTGGATTAAAGTTACAATCTCAGAGCCAAGCCACATGTCAGCAACGTTAGACCAGATACTTTTCAAGGGGGAAGAATTCAAAATCTTGGCTTCCACCATGAAGGTAAAACCTTTTGCATTCCACTTACTGTTCATTAGAGAGAAGAATTTGCCTCCCAATTTCCTGGTGTTCGATAGTTTTTCAAGTTAAATAAAGTGAAGCCTCTTCTGAGGGGATTATCAACAGCGCCAAGGTGTTCCTCACCCTGCTACTGCTTCCCGCCTACGGGGGAGGGGCAGGCTTACATGGAACCTTTATCTTCACAGAGGAGGCCCATTTCCTTAGTCTACAACTGCCGAAGGATTAAGCCCAACGGTCCATTGGTATTAGATCCACTCAAAGCTATTCCGGGGCGGTGTGTGTGTGTGTGTGTGTGTGTGTGTGTAAGGGTAAATGGGGGGAGGGACATCTGTAATACTTCAACAATAAATTAAAAGGCAATTAATGCTCTGAGTATTCCTCTTAAAAAATATATGTATTATTTTTAATCTTAGATCCCATTACATTATCCTGAATCTGAAAGTAGACACCAAAGCATAAGACAAGAATCTAATAAATTCATTTTATAATACTATTTATTTGATTAAAGAATTTTCCTTTTTTGTGTACACTGGAATGTTATATTCCCTATGTATTTTACAGGGTTACAAAACATCTCTCATTTTAAATAATACCCCAAAAGTAATTTCAGAAAAAAGTTTTTGTAAAACTAAACTTGACTTTAAAAAAATCATATGGACAAGCAACTCTCAAACAAAACTGGATTAGTAAGATTTGCCTATTTAACTACATGATAGGTTTCTTGTCCCAGGCTCCTTCCTAAAAAAAAAAAAAAAACCCAGAACACACAAACAAAAACCCCAGGTGGAAACCAAGCTGGAGATCAGGATTCTTCCCTGCATGGTCAGGGAAAAGGGAAAGGCCAGATGTTTCTTTGACAAACAACTCCGTCCGTGACCGTGGGTGAGCTTTGCTTCAAGTGCCGCACACTCTTCGTGCTGAGTGGGCGTGGAACTCTCCACCAGCGGACAGTGCCGTCACCCAGTCCCCTGCCTCCTCCTGCCTGTGGCTGCCACCCCAGCAGCTACACCAACCCTCTGGGCGCAATACTGAGCTAAAGGCCCAGCACGGCTGGCTGGTGTAGTCCTCTCAGTTAAAAAGCAATGGGTGAGATGGGGCTAAAAAAAATTACTACTACCTGATGACACTCACTGGAAAGGACTTGGAAGAGGAAATGGGTGGATTTCAGAGACAGGGCAGACAGGCTGGTGAAAAAGGCTGGGCAGGCCAGAAGTGGGAATAGATGTCAGCAATGTACACACGTCAGAATAATCAGCTGCCTTTGGAAATGCCAAAATCCTGGTGGCAACGCAGTTTCCTGGGTAGTTTAGGGCCAATGGAATTGCCACAAGGACTCTACTGAACACACTCCAAAATCATAACCTTGTCTCAGAGAAGGGGACTGATGACAGACAGCAGCCAGCAGGAGGAAGGTGGTGAACCTGAGGAGTATGAATGGATTCCAAAGACTGTGAGCTGCTATGCTGTAGGGGAAGTACCGATGTGGCAGCCCGGCAGCAGACAGGACCACCTGTGGCTGCGGGAGCCCTCGCTGGACATAGCCCTCCTCCCAGACTTTTTAGTGGGCTATGCCATTTGAAACCGTTTCTCAGCTCGCTCTAATATTCACAGAACTGTTCTCAACTGGACGGACCAGCCTAAAAGGAAACAACTTGCCAAAGGAGTGAAAGAATAAATGGATACAGAAAAAGAACATGAGACAGCCTCATCTTTTAACTTTTAAACTCCAAACACCTTAAACAATTCACCTGTATAGTCTAAAAATCAAGACTGGATTAGGTCAACTTGGTCTAGGAGTACCCAATAAATAGAACACTTATATACAGATGATCCCAGTGCTTGAATGTAGAGAAAGAAAAGAACTGAAGGTAAAGGGGTATGAAAGATTAAAATTTTCTGCAGAGAACTTTTAAAAACAAAGTAAGTATGAAATAGAACTATATATTTAGGGATTAAAATAGAGGAGCAGCGTCAGCCAGGCAGAGATGTTTAACGGGGGCATTCTCTGGAGCTTGCTTTCCTGTGGGCCAGCAAAACCTGCCAAAGAAACCAGCAGCCTTTCCCTTTGTGTCATTTCTTTGCCAGAGTGTGTCTGTGACATGAAACACTGAGAGTGAGCTGAGGGTCCTTGCGCGCCGAGAACCGTGCATACTAGAAAAAAAGGTCTCCAATGGCTTGTAGATTTGGGGAAAAAATTCTTCAGCCACTGTTGGCTTCTTCTTTATTAATTTGAAAGTTTTCCTTTTCGGTTTCCTCTTCTTGGTATTACAGGATTTCATACTTATCCACCAGGAAAGTGGTCTCTGTGGAAAACCTTACTGGGCTGTTCCCATCTACCTGGGTCACTTTGGTTACCTAGGAAAACAAACAAAGAGAAAGGTAAGCAGGAAGAGGAGCCTCCGAGGTGCTGACTAAATTTTTTTTTTTAATATATTTTATTGATTTTTTACAGAGAGGAAGAGAGAGGGATAGAGAGTTAGAAACATCGATGAGAGAGAATCATCCATCAGTTGCCTCTTGCACACCTCATACTGGGGATGTGCCCGCAACCAAGGTACATGCCCTTGACCGGAATCGAACCTGGGACCTTTCAGTCCGCAGGCCAACGCTCTATCCACTGAGCACACCGGTTTCAGCAGTACTGAATTTTCAGTTACAACAGATTGCATTTCCTCCAAGCAGTACTACAAGTGACTCAGAAGTGCCAAAAAACACACTTTAAGCTGCAGCTTACAGCATCACTCTTCCCCATCAACACGCTCAACCTGGCCTGGCCAGCATGGCTCAGGGGCTGAGCGTTGACCTATGAACCAGGAGGTCACAGTTTGATTCCCAGCCAGGGCACATGCCCAAGTTATGGGCTCGATCCCCAAAGGGGGCTGTGCAGAAGGCAGTCGATCAATGATTCTCTCATCATTAATGTTTCTATCTCTCTCTCTCTTTCCCTTCCTCTCTGAAATCAAGAGTGGCCACTGCCCAGATCCTGCCACATAAAATCTATGGAGTTCATAGACATTCTATCAGGATTCTCAACATTTGACTCCAAATGAAATAATGTAACTCTTCAAAATTGTTTGATTTGCTTTCAAAATCTAACTAAGCTGGCTTTCTCATACTTATTTTCTAGATAAAGCTGGATCTTCCAAATGAGATAGTCTTTTCTTTTTAGTAATAAAAAAATGTCTAGTTTACCCTATCCGGTTTGGCTCAGTGAATAAGAGTGATGGCCTGGGGACTCAGGGGTCCCAGGTTCGATTCTGGGGATGTACCTTGGTTGCAGGCATATCCCCAGTAGAAGGTGTGCAGGAGGCAGCTGATCAATGTTTCTCTCTCATCGATGTTTCTACTTCTCTATCCCTCTCCCTTCCTCTCTGTAAAAAAATGAATAAAATATATATTTAAAAATGTCTAGTTTAATGAATTATCTGTAACAACGGTGCCTATAATGGCACTAACATAATACCTGAACTACCCTGTTTCCCCGAAAATAAGACAGTATCTTATATTAATTTTTGCTCCCAAAGATGCTCTTATTTTCAGGGGATGTCTTATTTTTCCATAAAGAAGAACATGGTACACATTTATTGTTAAATGAAAATAAAGGAAATTTATTACCTGTATACGGTACGGTAGTATGGTAGTTGTCAACACAAACCAGATAAACTGTGAATCCTATAGTATGAAGAATTTACTCATTTACTCAATGACAATCATGTCATCATTTTCTGGAACATCATCATAACAATCCAATTCCTGAATTTCCTGGTGAATTTCTTGTGACTCCATTTCTTTCAGAATCAGTGGACCAAATCCCTCATGTTTAGCCTAGGGGGGGGGGCTTATTTTCGGGGGGATGCCTTATATTTCACTTAGAAGGAAACCTGTAAGTAGGTCTTATTTTCGGAGGATGTGTTATTTTCGGGGAAACACAGTATCTATATATATAAAAGCCTAAGCGACTGGAATGACCGAATGCTATGATGCACATTGATCACCAGGGGGCAGATGCTCAATGCAGGAGCTGCCCCCTGGTGGTCAATACGCTCCCACAGCCAACCTCCTGTGCTCCCTCCCCCTGGGTGGCCCCCAGGCTGGGACGGGAAAACAGGGTGGGTGGTGGTGCATGTGGCTTCTTTTCCAGGGGGGCCAAGAGCCAGCTCCCTCCTCCAGGCCAGCAGCCAACCTCCCATGTCCTGTCCCTTCCCTTCGCTGGGAAGCCCCAATCGGCCCACTGCCTGCCCATTGTCTATCCACCATGGTGACAGCACAGCAGTGAGGGAAGAGGGTTGGGGGGAGAAGGAGAAAGGGAACCATGCAGTGGCATGGTGCCAACGATGACAGTGTTGGCATCTGGCTCCATTACCATCACCTCTACATCAGCCCTGATTGGCCTGATCCCAATGGGCCCTGATCGCCAGCAAGGCCTAGGGACCCCACCCATACACGAATTTTGTGCACTGGGCCTCTAGTTAATTTATGTTTTCTAATGAGGTTTTGAGAGACCTATTATTCTGTCCTACTCTTCAAATGATCCCAAGCAGGAAAATGTACCCATTTCTATCTAATGTCTTGGGTTCAACAATGTGCTCCCAATACTGAGATACTTATGCCAATAACCGAGAGGGGAGAGAGAACTGCTCTTTGGAATCATCTAACAGAGGAAATTCTAAAAACTTCCTGAGCTCTTACAGGAGGTACAGAGACCATCTGGGAAGATAAGATAGTTTAAGAATAATAAGCAAATCAATGAGTCAGAGGGTAACACGGTAATATAAACTGGGTCCCTGTGATGCAAATTCAAAAAAGTGGAGGAATGAGTTAAAAACAACCCAAAGGAACAGTTCACAAATTTCTAATGCTTTGCCTACCTAAAGGACAAGATCTGCAACAGAACTGGCTCATGATAATAAAGTGAAGTTGTAAAATAAAAAATCCAAAAATTGTACCCATTTATATTATAGAATCACTTTTAGTAATTTTGTCTCCTTAAACAAAAAACTTTTTTATTCCTTGGGTTCAAACAAATGACAATACAAAGGCATTACAAAATCATGTGTAGGGTGTTTTGAAAAATAGATTTTAAGACCATATGGCATAGCTCAGTGTTTGAGCATTGATCTATGAATCAGGAGATCACAGTTTGATTCCTGATCAGGACACATACCCAGGGTTGTGGGCTCATTCCCCAGTGTGGGGCATGCAGGAGGCAGCCAATCAATGACTTTCTCTCATCACTGATGTTTCTCTCTCTAAAATCAATAAAAATATACTTTTAAAAAAAGTTTTTAAATGTATGATTTAAAATATAGACAACTAAGAGAGATAAATCTTACACAACCCGTAGTTTTAAAATAAATATTTATATCCAATACCTTTACTTTGTTTGATCTAGAGAGGAAAACTGAGGTAAAGGAGGTGAGAAACCTGGCCAAGATCATACAAGGAGTCAGCAATGGAATGGGCCGGGGACACAGCTTTTCTGGTGTTCTGCTCTGCCCATGAAGCCATGCTACCTATATGGCATCTGTCTTACCACTTTTCCCACATAGGCTCTCCAGAAAAATGGGGTACCTGTATGTTACAGTAATTTTTTTTGGAGATGAAGGAGACTTGGACAGGAAAGAAGTCATTGGGCTGCCCAGCAATGCTGAACTCGAGGCTGCCACTCTTATTTTTGGCATCAATCACTGGCAGGCACCACTCCAAGGTATTCCGTCGACTGTCATGCCGATACTCGCCATCGAGCTCACCAATAACCGGTGCGCCAACACCAGATCTGTCATGAGAAACATCCATGTCAGGTTAGTTGTCCAGAAAGAACCCTGCCAAGGAAAACCAGCCCCAAATTTGATGATGCTCCTCAAATTCTACCCACTTTCATACAGTGCAAGAAAACTTAATAACTTCAAGAATCTAAGTCCTGGCACACTGGCAAAGGGTCTCAGTCATTCCCTTTGTAGATCCAGATGTATACAACTTCAGGGAACTGGCAAGTATGCCTGCTGGCTGCTGCAACCCGGGGACTAGATCTGGAGCTAACAACGGATGACACCGACAAATGTGTGAAGTGGAATGTATTTCCAAAAATCTGCACCAATAGTTTGTTGCTGTGTCAAGAGGAATTTTAATAAAGGCAGCCCTCAGTATAGGTGACTCAGTTAAAGAACAGGTTGGCAGTAGTGGGGGGGGGACACTTTACACAGCATTATGTAGTTGTTTAGAATGGAGTGAATCTTTGAGAGAATGTTTTCAAAAGACTTTAGAATGTTTCCAAACTTACTGTAATTGAAGCCAGTGATTTATTTGATTTACAATCCAGTAAATGGACTTTGGTTAAGTGAAAAACAATTTTCCCTGACAAAGTTCAAATGTGATGGGAGAAGAGATACAGTTATCTAATCTGCGAAAGAACTAGTTAGAATGTACTTTGCATCCCCACATATGGTTGACGGGCAGTGTCACCTCCCTACACATTCTAAATTCACTTCCTTTTAACTCACCAGGGACAGTCAGTCCTTGCAGTAGGGGCAGGATAAGTAACAGAGTCAAAGAAAACTTTAAGGGGAATGTATAACACAATGGACTCTTCCCTATCACTTTTATGGCCCCAGTTGTATATATGTTCTTCTCTCTGCTCTGTTCCAATTCTGATTCTGATTTCTAATGAAGTCAACTGTACCCAATAGGGTAAAAGGTTATTTAAGGGTCTCTGTTGGAGACTATTGAAAAATTGAGCTAAGACACAGGAAATCCCCATAACCACAATTATAGGGTAGATGGAGAGGGCTAAAATAGTCTAGTAAAGTAAGTCCTAACAAAACAAATCCCACACCTGTTACCTATGCCCAAGACCTACAAAGGTTCAAGGCAATCATCTATTGTTCTGAAAGAATAACCAAGCTGTGAAGAATAAGATGGCTACCTAATTAAAGGAGAGGTTGGTAGTAAAGCATATTTTAAAAAAGGGAAAGAATGACTAAGGGAACAAAACTAAAGCACCATTTCCTCTGCAACAATAACGAAGCAATACAACAGTGAAGATGCACTAAAAATCCATGTACTGGGCGCTCCCGGGGGCAGGGCTGGAGGGGAGGCCAGGAGCGGGATCCACTGGGAAAGTAGTAAGAGCATACACCCACTGGAAATGCCAGGGAGGAGATGAACTTAAGGTAAAGAGTATTTCCAGACGAACCTAGAAAGTGGGCCATGTAAGCACACAAGAAACACTTCTGGGGATGATGGACATTTTCATTAGCTTAACTGTCATGATAGTTTCACAGGTATATACATGTCAAAACTTAATAAACTATACAATTTAAGTATGTGTAGTGTATCTGCATGTCAATCAGACCTCAATAAAGCTGTTAAAAATTTTAATGAAATCAACATAGACTTGGTTTCACAGCAAGAATCAATAGTTCCCTTGAAAACATTCTCTCATCTTTAACTGGAAGCTTAGAGAGCAAAATGAAAAAGAAAAATTCAGTCTGACAGACCCAATTTCTTTAAGAGTTGCAAAACAAAACAGAAAGTTCACAGTGGCTAATCCTGGAAATTAGTCCCCTCAACCCCACGGGGGCGGCAGGCACACGGCACTGCTGGGTCCACCTCCTGGCAGGTTCGGCTGCTCCACACGCCTGCCTCCAGAGTCCCCAGTCCCTTTACTCCCCTAGCCACCCAGGACCAGCCTGAGGTGCTGGAAAGCCTCAGATGGCAGCTTCCCAGCCACCCAGGGCCAGTTGAGGCTTGCGCTGCCGGCAGTGGCAGCAGCAGAGGTGTGAAGGGGATGTTGCCTCCCTGATTGCCAGGCCACCTCTCGCCCCTGAGGGCTCCCAGACTGTGAGAGGGGGCAGGCCAGGCTGAGGAACCCCCTCCTGTGTGTGAATTTTCATGCACCGGGCCTCTAGTTAAGTTATAAAGCATTCCCATCACCCCCCAAAGTTCCTCGTGCCCCTTTGCAGGCAAATGCCTTCTAAAAAACACATGAACAAACACACACACACCTTCTTCTTCACCTCCTGATTTCTGTCCCTTTTCAGAATGTCATATAAGTGAAGACATATAGCATGTAGCCTTTCTTATCTCTGACTTCTTTCACAACCAGTCTTACAAAGAAGCAAATATCTTAGAATGACCAGCCAGCGAACTGCTGCTTCCAAAACAAGTTCCAAAAGCCCAATATAGGAAAATAATTATGTAAGAGATACCACTTACGGGAGTGGGATGGTAATAACCACATCATTCAATTCTAAATTATCTTCTTGTAGCTCATATTCTATGTTGACATCACAGCCATTTCCACTCTCTGAGGGCCAGCAATTAACTGAGGAGAGAAGCAAAGCAGACATACTAGAACATTAAAAAGAGTAAAGTTCAGATGGCAAATCAAAGCGGACAGCTGTGGACTTAAAACATCTGAATGTAAACTATTTAAATAACAGTTGTGACATTAAAACCACTAAAAACATAAAGCCAATGATTTAAAACACAGTGCAGCAGGTCCTTTTCTCAAAGAGGATCTGTGCCGGCAAGGGAGAGGAGAGTGTAAGCGGGCTATTTCTAGTTCTCAATGCAGATGAATTTAGTGGGAATGGCCAGAGGCACTTACTTGTCAGTGGAATAAAGGACTCCTCTGTGGTTTGTAGTCTCCACTTTAGCACCCCTACGTCACTGTTGACTGGAAATGACTTCTCTGGATTTTTCAAGCCAATTAGAGATTCTGAAGTGAAAAGTTTTTTATCTACATTTGGATGGGTCTGAAATGAAAAGTGAAAGAGTCTGAGGCTTAGACATAAGAGAAAATAAATTTCCTCTGGTCCTCCATGGCTCATAATAGAAACATCTCAAATAGAGTGCCTAAAACATTCCAATTCTTTTTTAATTAGAAAAAAACATATATCTCCCTTTACTGCTTTTTAGAGAGAGAGAAAGGGAGGGGAATAGAGAAATAGAAACATCAGTGAGAGCGAAACATCATCGACCAGCTGCCTCCTGCATCTCCCCCGCAACCCCCCTATCCTGAATGGGGATTGAGCCCACAACCAAGGCATGTGCCCCAACCAGGAAGCAAACCAGCAACCTCTTGGTCAATGGGTGGGCAACGCTCAACCACTGAGCCACACCAGCCAGGACAATTCTTTTTTCTTTTTAAAATATATTTGTATTGATTTTTTTACAAAGAGGAAGCAAGAGGGATAGAAACATCAATGAATTGCCTCCTGCATGCCCCATACTGGGGATCAAATCTGCAACCACCGTACATGCCCTTGACCAGAATTGAACTCAGGACCTTTTAGTCCTCTGGCGGATGCTCTATCCACTGAGCAAAACTGGTCAAGGCTCTTTTTTATTTTAAAGAAAGGTTTCACTTCCTTAAAGATTTTTAAAATTTAAGACATATAAAAAATATTTTTTAAAAAAAAGTGACTTCAATTCTCAGCCATTTTATTTGTAACTAAACAAGTTAATAATTTTTAATTGAGGAAGTTAAAGACCTTTAACCAAGTCCTATCCAAAAAATACTTCAGAGGGAGCATCCTCAGGGTGGGGATAAGCTTGCCAAGTAAAAGACTGGCTGGTGTGGCTCAGTATCCCCTGTGCACTGAAAGGTTCAAGGTTAGATTCCTGGTCAGGGCACATGCCCAAGTTGCAGCTCAACCCCAATAGGGACCATGTAGGAGGCATTGGATCAATGTTTCCCTCACGGTGATATATTTCTCTCTCTCTCCCCAAAATCAATAAAATATATTAAAAAACAAACATACAAACAAAACTAAGGGTCACATGTTGATCAACTGCCTCTGTCACATAGCAGTCCTGGCTTTATACTAAAGAAGCCAGAGAGGAAATACCTCTGTGGAAAGTTTAGTTGAAATCTTGCCCAGAGCACTAAATTCAGGCCAAGATGGGCTAATCTTTTAAAAAGAAGTAATACCCCTGGCTGGTTTGGCTCAGTGGATAGAGCATCAGCCTGCGGACTGAAAGGTCCCAAGTTCGATTCTGGTCAAGGGCATGTACATTGGTTGCGGGCACATCCCCAGTGGGGGATGCGCAGGAGGCAGCTGGTCGATGTTTCTCTCTCATCGACGTTTCTAGCTCTCTATCCCTCTTCCTTCCTCTCTGTGGAAAATCAATAAAATATATTTAAAAATAAGTAATAATAATAAAAATAAATAAAAGGAAGTCATTGTAGGAGAGAAAAGGGAAAATAAACTTTTGGGTAACAACCTACATATATTTTAAGAGCCAGGAAAAATGATGTCAAATAATAGAAACACTACTTCAGAACACAAAGTTGACAAAAACAAATCTTTCCCGAAGAATATATTCTTGTGATAAGAGATATAAAATCAACCAGGTAAAGAAAATGTGTCAAGAACAACTGTAATAATATAAAGGACATCACATACATATTCAATTAGGTGGACATTCCTAAGCATTTTATGCCATTAGATACTGCCCTTCAGATGACAAAACAAGTACCGGTAGTTAAAACAGGGCAGAAAGAGTAAATCTGGTATCTTAATCTGTTTTAATAAAATACTTCCTTATTAAGTTTAAAAACTTTAAAAAAAAACGAAAAAAAAAAACACCACTGTATTTCAAATAATATCCTAAATAATTTTACTCTTTACATAACAGTAACAGATAAGTGTCTCTCTGTTCCTTTGTTAGTATGAAACCATTTATTAGATTTTACTTTTTTATTAGATTTTAAAATGACTTTCTATTCAATTCCAATATTAAAAGGCCATTTTAGAAGCTGCTGTCAAAAAAAAAAAAAAATACACCTGCTGTCAATCACAGACGGCTAAAGAGATTTATTGCCTCAAGCACCCAGTATATGCAATAAATTAACTTCTTACCTATGCATCTAGAATGGCACTAGCTGTACAACTGTAATAATTTTCTGTGTTCTGTGGTTCATATGAGGAACTCCAGTTGGGATGACTGTATTAAGTAGACAAACAAAAGTCTTAAAACTCCCTTATCAAAAGTCTCTACACACCTGTAGCTGCACCCCTTTCTTATCTTCATTTTCCACATGAAGACGAATTCGGCCAAATTTATCATCTGAGATCCTAAGCATGATCATGCCATGCAACTCCATATTCTGTAATCCTCCATCCCGGCCACAGGTTAGTGTGATTTTTTCCTCAATCTTCATGTGCACGCTACAAAGAAAAGTAGTACATTTGTTCAAGAAGGTTGTAGGTGATTAGCCATCCACAACTTATTTTAAGGTGCTGCTGCTATATATACAGGGTGGGGAAAAAGCAGGCCTACAGCTGTGAGCACACAAATCAGTTTGTTCTTGCATTATTTATTTAATTTTAAATATATTTTTATTGATTTCAGAGAAAAAGGGAGAGGAAGAGAGATAGAAACATCATGATGACAGAGAATTGGCTGCCTCCTGTACGCCCCATTCTAGAAATCAAGCCTACAACCTGGACATGTACCCTAACTGGGAATCAAATTGTGACCTTCTGGTTCATAGGTCAACATTCAACCACTGAGCTACACCAGCTGGGCAATTATTTATTAATTACTGTATTATTTTCCATATGAAAAACTGTAAACTTACTTTTGTCCTGCCCTGTATGTATCAAAATTTAAAGCATTATACTCTCAATTCAGTAATTCATCCTACAGATAAATTCTTACCCATGTAAACAATACAGTAAGTTATTCACACACACATACACACACACACACACACACACACACGCACGCACGCACGCACGCACACACACAAAAATTGCTTGTAATAGCAAAAGTTTGGAAACAATTCAAATGCCCATCAATAGAGCAGGGCTTAAATATATACCCACAAAAATGAGTATTAGGCAGTTGTGAAAAAAGTGGATGACCACTTAAAAAGCTTCTATTTTAAAATAATTTCAGAAAAAGAAAATAATTTCAAATATTAAAATCGTACCAGGAATACACGTATAGTCCTTTTATCCACTATTAATATCTTATCCCATTTGTTTTATCATTTGCATACTCTCTCTCTATAAATACTGTATTTGATTTTTTTCCCCATGACCAGGTAATATACATCATGGCCTTTCCCCCTAAATACTTAAGATACATTTTTTAAGAATATGAATATTCTGCCCTAACCAGTTTGGCTCAGTGAATAGAGTGTCAGCCTTCAGACTCAAGGGTCCCAGGTTCGATTCCGGTCAAGGGCATATACCTTGGTTGTGGGCACATCCACAGGAGGGGTGTGCAGGAGGCAGCTGATTGATGTTTCTCTCTCATCAATGTTTCTAACTCTATCTCCCTCTCCCTTCCTCTCTGTAAAAAAATTAGCAAAATCTATTTTTTTAAAATTAAAAAAATATATATATATTCTTTTACATAACCTTCGTACTGTTATTAACTTCACACATTTATACTGGTACAATACTTTTATCTAATGGACCATCTATATGCCAATTTAGTCCTAACTGACCTAATAACGTCCTTTAAGAAGTAGTACAAGATCCAGTCTAAGGTAAGGCAATGCATTTCGATGTCGTTTCTAGAGTTTCAAATTAAGGAAATTCTCATCTCCAAAATAATCAAGTGAAAAAAGCAACTGGAAAATGTCTTTTACCCAATCACTTACATTTAAAAAGGAGAAAACAGACTATGAGTATTTTTATTCATCTATATATAGTCTATTCCCCTCAGAAACATATACACAAAAAAATAGGTAACCCCTAGCTGGTTTTGCTCAGTGGATAGAGCATCAGCCTGCAGACTGAAGGGTCCTGGGTTCAATTCAGGTCTAAAGCACATGCCCAAGCTGTAGGTACCATTCCCCGGTGGAGGCATGCAGCAAGGTATGTGCCTTGATGAGGAATCGAACTTCAATTCATAGGTCAAAGCTCAACATTAGCCACATCGGCCGGGCAAAAGGTAAGTTTTATACTTCACTGAAAATAGATAGCTGAGAGGCCCTAATCATGGTTGAAGTAAAAAATAAAAATTAAATTAAATTAAAAAAAGACCATGTTAAAAACCTAAACTATACTCTAGATAAGTCTTTTATACCTGGAAAAATTAAAAGACAAAAAGAATTTACAGTGCATTGAAATCAAGATTTTTAAACATTATGTGGTTCTTTTTACTACTTACCTTTCCATGTTAATGGGTGGGACATACACCTTGGTGGATTCAGAGGTGCGCTTGCCCATACTGGAGGACATGATGGTTTCACCTTCAGATTTCAATTTGTCCACAAAGTTATCTACTTCCTTTCCTTTGGCTCCAAGTTTCAAAGCCTTGCTGGGGCCTGAAGGCCTAAGTGGAAGAATACAAAATAAGAAGATACACCTTAATTTAAAAAACCCCACACAATTAATTAATAACCCTCTATCTTTGAAGCTTTCTCTGAAGCTGTACTTTAAGAGGAATGTGAAGAACTCAAGGGGAAAACCCAAGTGACCTAGTAGTTAGTAGACTAGACTATTCCCTGCCTGAACTGGCAGCTGAGTTACTATTACTATGTAAGCTTGAAGGCCCTGAAGACCAAAGCTATACTTTTATAAGCATGCATAATCTGATGAAAACTTTGTATCGTCCAACCAGATAAATACACCTGATAAATACTTTTACATATAACTTCATGCAGTCACAAATTCTCCTTGAAATCCATTCATGAACTCCAGATGAAAAATCCACATTCCTGCCCTGGCCGGTGCTCAGCCCTCCACTGAAGGTCTGCGGTTCACTCCCTGGTAAGGGCACAGACCCGGCCCCACTCAGGGATCATGCAGGAGGCAAGCAATCAATGTGTTTCTCTCACATTGTTGTCTGTCTGCCTCTCTCCCTCTCCATTCCTCCCCTCTCTCTCCCTCCGCCCCTCTCTCGCCTCCTCCCTACCTCCCACTCTAACTATCAAAGGAAAATATATCCTCGGGTGAGGATTAGCTAGAATAAATAAAAATAAAATTTTAAAACCAATATTCCATAAACAGTTAAATTTCTCTCCTCTCCCCAAAATAGGACAACTCTCAGTGGAAACTGAGGTCACGGTATAATTTAAAAAATAACTGTTTTGTACAAAAAGAAACCATCACATTCAGATTTTTCCTTTATCCCCATATAACAAATTCAGTATTACGTCTTACTCCATCAAGTCACTCATTATTTACAGCTTGCCTAAAAATCTGCTATCACTCCAAAGAAGACATGCACAGCCTGCACCTGCCGTTCCAGGGCTGCGGTGACCACGGGAGTACCTGGCTGGCGCAGGGGCCACTTTTGGTTTATCAGTCTCAATGATAGTCTCTGTGATCATGGTGGCTGTGCTGCCTCCAGAGACTGTGGAACTTCCAAATCCCCCAAATCCTGGTGCTTTCTTGCCCAGTCTCTCTGCATCTCTTCGGGCCTGTTGCAATTCCTTGGCTTTGCGCCGCATCTCAGCCTTGGCCTCACGCTCCTGAGTCTATGAAAAGAAACATACGTATATGGATGTGGCTTGCAGTAGTCTATACAACAAATAAAAACAGGAAAATCAGATAGTGAAGATAAACGGAAGACATACAAACCAGCAGTCCCAGAGGAGAAACTATTTACCTCTCTGACTGCTCTGAACACCTTCTCCTCATGAGAATCCATTTCTGTGAAGGTTCTGATCTGTGCCAGGTTAACATTCTCCCGGTATCCCAGCGCAACAATTTCGTCAAAAGCAAATATCAAATCAAAACAGTGATCAGATATTTCATTCTCCTCTAAGGCTCGGCAATATTCAGGGATCTAATCACAGATGGGATAGAAAGATTATCAGCAGTTATATTTTTCAGGTCTTACTCTTTAAAGTACACAAATTTCAATAAACCCGAATCCCTTCATTAGCTCCTTCTACTCTATTTTCAGCAAGTCTTTGGCATAAAGTCTTTATGTATATCTAATGAATGTCTTTTTTGTGTGTGCTTCGAAAGTTTTTCCATACTTCAGATTTTATTGGTTGTTTTGAGGATATGTACAGACATTACAATTCGTATACCATTCTTAACATAATCACATAGTTGTGATTCTTTTCTAAACAGCTATTCCAGTAACGTTCCAGCTTAAAAATTGGAAGCTAATTTGCCTTAACAGAGTAGCAAGTACCAGTATCTTCAAATGTTGATATGCTGTTAACGCCAAAGTCCCACAAATTCACAATTTAATATCATATACACTAAGTCAAATTCAAATCTTTCCCAGCACATTAACAGTTACTAGGGAAGATGTTACAGATGCACAAAATTCTGACAAGGAGAGCCAAGAGATCAAGGAGTGGTTTTCTTTAGGAAACAGTCAAACCAAAAACATGGGAAGAGAATTTTAATATTCAAGACATATTAGCCCGGGCGGTGTGACTCAATGTTTGAGCATCAACTCACACATCAGGAGGTTACTGGTTCAATTTTGGGGTTGCGTGCTCCATCCCCAATAGGGTGTGTACAGGAGGCAGCCAACAGATGTTAATGTTTGTTCCAAAAAACAACCAGCAAATTATTTCACCTCTTAAAAAAAGCATTTACACTTAAAAAAATTGGATGAGGTAGAAGTCCCTCCTTCTTAATAAGTGTTTCTAGGGCTATTAAAAAACTTGCATTTACAAAATAAGTGATAAAAAATATTCCTCTGGATTGTGCAAGAAGGGAAGACAGGAGCCCTGATGCGACCGGATATACGATGTCCATCGGCCCTGGCTGCTTCCTCTCCCGCTTCTCCGGGCTGGGCTCTCCTGGTTTCCTGCTGTAGATCTTCTTTAGGGTTCTGGTCAGCCACTTCGGCCAGTTATCCCTTTGCTCCCCTTTTCCCTTTTGTTTGCACTCTTTTGTCTGAAGATTTATCCTTTCCTGCCACCATCTTTGGCTTCATTTCCACGTTTGCAGGAGTAGGTTTAGCTGACAAGCTCGCTGACCTCCCTCTTGGGCATCATGGTGGGGGCCACAGCATGGGGAGAGCCTTTGCAAACCTGGGCTGCCTGGCCACTGCCTAGTAAGTCTTATCTAAAGTGCATTATCCAATAATTCAGCCAAACAAAGGCAGATTAAAGTAACTGCTTAAGAACTAGGAAAGGGCCGAAACCGGTTTGGCTCAGTGGGTAGAGCGTCAGTCCAAGGACTGAAGGGTCCCAAGTTCAATTCCGGTCAAGGGCATATACATTTGTTGCGGGCACATCCCCAGTGGTGGGGGGGTGAGATAGGGAGGAGTGCAGGAGGCAGCTGGTCGATGTTTCTAGCTCTCTATCCCTCTCCCTTCCTCTCTGTAAAAAATCAGTAAAATATATTAAAAAATAAAAATAAAATAAAAACTAGGAAAGGAAAGTCCCACATTCTCTTTGGGAACTTATGGCTTAGAGGACGCTCAGTAGACGTTTGTTGAGTGAACAGAGCCAGCAGCAGTAAGCTGCTGGGGAGGGCTGAGGGAGCATGGAGCGTGCCATCTGTTGCTTTGGGTAAAAATAGTTTCACACAGAAAACTTAAAACTACTATTACCGAAGGACTCTTACCACTCTTGAGAAGAGCCTGAGGGTTTCCAGGTCCTCTAAGATGTTACTGTTTTTGGTAGTGATCAGTACCATGTACAGCTTCTCCATAGGCTGGTAGACATATCTCACACTCTCTGTTTCAACAAATGTATGTTGTTTGCCAGTGTTCATGAGCTTTGGAAAAGCTGCTAACAAGCCCTCAATGCGAGTCCGAGTCATCTCCACAAACTGCCGGGAAACAATGGCCTTTCCCGCTTTGGTGCAGACTGCTGCTGCCAACAGCACCTGCCGGTGACACAGGAACAAAGGAGGGCCGGTTAGCTATCTCTTCACATCTGTTTTCTCAACATTCTTCCATCTTCCACTGAATGGCACACTCAGATCTTACTCACATAACTACTATTAGAATGACTTTCAAACTCTACCTCATAGTTCTTTTCATTACAGTAATTCATAAGACAAAATTAAACTAGAGGAAAATGAAGCTGTTATTTCTATATTTCAGTAATATACCTAAAGCATACGTAGTAAAGAAATAATTTTTTCCAAATCTATAAATACATGAATGGACTTCCTGTGACTCCAGACTGGGTTGCTCTCTGCTTGGGCAGGCTCATAAAGTTAGCCCTGGCCAGGTAGTTCAGTTGGTTACAGCATCATCTAGCCACACGAAGGTTGCAGGTTTGATTCCTGATCAGGGCATATACAAGAATCAACCAATGAATGCATAAGTAAATCAAACAATGATTCTCTCCCCCTTCCTCCCTTTCTCTAAAATCAATACATTAGCCCTAACTGGTTTGGCTCAGTGGATAGATCATCAGCTTGATGACTGAAGGGTCCCAGGTTTGATTCCTGTCAAGGGCATGTACCTTGGTTGAGGGCACATCCCCAGTAGGGGGTGTGCAGGAGGCAGCTGATCAATGTTTCTCTCTCATCAATATTTCTAACTATCCCTCTCCCTTCCTCTCTCTAAAAAAAAAAAAATCGGGGGAGGATCCAAGATGGCTGCTCGGGTAGACATCTAGCCGCGGCAGCACACAACAATTTCAATGGAATACAACTAAAATGTAGAGTGGACATTGCCCAGAGCTACAGGTAGTCGACTGACTGAAATTTCTACAACAAGAAGGAAAGAGAAAACCAGAAAGAAAATCAGAGGAGCTGAAAAAAAGCCTAAGGTACGGAGACATGCTGCGCGCCCGCCCGCACGCGCGCACGGAGAGGTCGCAGCCGGAGAGGAGGAGAGGGCGGGGTGCTGCCGTTCCTTCCCTAGCAGGAAGGAAATAAAACCCCCAGCCTGGGCTGAACCCCCGAACCGGCAGCGCTGAGCCCCCCGAACCGGCAGCGCTGAGCCCGTTATGGGCCAGCCCCTGGGGACCCAGGCTCCGGCGGGAGGAGACGGGGCTGTGAGGCGGAAAAATGGCGAAAAGCAGGGCCCCGGGAGTCGCGCGCAATGCGCGCGCAGAGGACTGAATGTTGACTCTGAGGCTGGGTTGCCCTAGCCGGAAGAAACAAGGCCTCCCGCGGCGGTGAGCCTCAGTCCGGACTGCTCCGAACCCCAGTTCTGGGCTAATCCCTGGGGACCCAGGCTCAGGCAGAGGGAGACGGGACTGTGAGGTGGAGTCCGGGGAGAGCGGCGAAAGGCCGGGCCCCCGGGACTCGCGCAAACTGCGCGCAGAGGACAGTCTGTGGGACTCGCGCAAACTGCGCGCAGAGGACAGTCTGTTGACACTGATGCTGGACTTCTCTAGTGGGAAGGAGAAAAAAAAAAAGCTCTAGGCTGGGGGAACTCGGAGGGGAGCGGAAGCCCCTGCCGGACTCCAGCCAACCGGGCACCAGCAAGGAGGCGGGCCACGGGGCCCCTGGGGGCATGGGTGCCCCTGAGCCTTTGACCACTGAGCTCGGGCAATGGAGCCAAGGCCGTGGGCTGCTTCCTGGGCGGCACCGTCCCGGCAACAGGCTGAAGCAGCGCAGGAGCCCGCGGAGAACAAAGGGGTGCCACAGGCCAACCTGCTGAGCTCCCGGGACAAGGAGGAAGAAACCAAAGAAGTTCTCAATGTGAAGAAATCAAGTGAGAGCAAAAAATAGTAAAATTACTTAAGAAAGAATACAAAAAGATCTTGAAATATCAAAGACTAAGTCAGAACTCAACTCACCAGCCAACATTGCAACATAAATGCGTTTTAAAAAGAAAAAAAAAAGGACAGAATGTTGGAACAGCGGCGGCCAGGCCTAGAGTGGCCAGGCACAAGGCAGTGGCAGCCAGACCCGGAGCAGCAACGGCCAGGCCCCAGAGCAGCAGCAGCCAGAACCAGAGCATCAACAGCCAGCACTGGAGCAGCCAGGCATGAGGCGGAGGCGGCCAAGCCCAGGGTGGCCAGTCCAGGAACACCCAGACCCGGAGTGGCCAGGCCCGGAGAAGCCGGGCCCAGAGCAGCCGGGGTGGGAGCAGCCAGACCCAGAACAGCAGTAGCCAAGCCCAGAGCATCCAGGTCGGGAGTGGCCAGGCTCGGAGCGGCCGGGCCCGGGGCAGCCGGGCCCAGAGCAGCCGGGTCAGGTGCGGCCAGGCCCGGAGCAGTGGCTGCCAGGCTGGGAGCGGCCAGGCCTGGGGGAGCAGGCGGGTCGGGTGCGGCCAGGCCCGGAGCAGCAGCAGCCAAGTCCAGAGCAACTAGGTCGGGAGCGGCAGTGACCAGACCCGGAGCAGCTGGTTGTGGAACGAACCAGAGCAACAGAGGCCAGGCCCTGAGCAGCCAGGCCCGGAACAGCTCGCTCCTCGCCTGCCCCTGCCCCACGGCTGCCTCTCAGACATGGCTGGAAACTTTCGTGGGAACTTGAGGGTCTGCTGAATCAAGTGATGAAGGCTTAGATCTGGATGTGTTGAGTTAGTTTAGGACTGGGGTGTTGATCTGTGAGTGCCTTGGGTGGGGCCTGGATGAGGCTGGTTGACCTATTGGGAAATGTCTTTTGTGAGAAGTGTATCATTGGGCATGTGGAGGTATTATTGATATGAGAAAATGCTAAGTAACTGATTTACTATCTGAAAAGGGATTTACTATTGGGGAAATTGAGGGAAGAAGAGACTGAACATAAACTGCACCTATGGATGATGACAATGGGGGATGGGGAGGGGGCAGAGGGTGGGGTGGGAACCTGGTGGAGAGGGGAAGAAATGAGGAACCTTTGTAATAATATGAACAATAAAGATTGATTTAAAAAAAAAATAAAAATAAATAAAATAAAAAAATAAAAATAAATAAATAATAAAAAAATCAATAATATATATATATATATTTTTTTTTTAAACATATCTTATTGATTTTACACAGAGAGGAATTGAGAGGGATAGAGTGTTAGAAACATCGATGAGAGAGAATCATCGACCAGCTGTCTCTTGCACACCCCTGACTGGGGATGTGCCCGCAACCAAGGTACGTGCCCTTGACCAGAATCGAACCTGGGATCTTTCAGTCCGCAGGCCGATGCTCTATCCACTGAGCCACACCGGTTTAGACGCAAAAAAAAAAAAAAAATCAATATATTTTAAAAATAAAATCAATGCATTAAAATTTTTTTTAATGGCTTAAGCTTTTTTTAAGAAGAACAGAGATTTCCACAGTCAAAACAGAGGTCTGATCACAGACTAAAGGTTTAAGACGATCCTAGCCTTTGTTTTCATTTTTACGTATAACATGGAACCAATCTAGCAAGTTTAAATTTATCTCCTGCTCTTTGGTTAATTTTCCCATCCCACACTATCCTACTACAGATATGTAAACAATCTGTAAAATGAAAATCTAAATGACTCAATGCTCACACAGGTTTTGTCACTGGGCAATGATCAAGACCAACAGCCACTTTTGGAGTCTGGCATTTCATTAAACAAAACAAAGGAAGCACCAAAGGAAGATGAGGAGCACTCTGATGCCATTGATGGGGGAGTAAGAACGTTACGTACAATGTTTACAGTCTTTCTGGTGAGGGAACTCAAAAATTCACAAGTACAAGTAACAAAAAGACTATTTACACATCAGAAAGTTCCTCGAGTAAAGAAACAAGGAGAATTAGGTTTCTGTTATGCTCTGCCACTAATTATATGACCTTGAATAACTCACTTAATCGCTTCTTGAAATAGCCCTAAATTAGAGGTTAGCTTATATGAAATCCAACATGCCTTTGCATCTTTGACATTCCAAAAGTCTGAGTATTTGGAAACTTTACAGCAACAGAAAATGTACGATATCTCCACTTCACACACACTGCTCCAAGAGTAACTACTTTGGAACCTATTTTACAGTAATGTTAAGCTGCTAGATGGCAAATTGCCTAACGGAAACAAATCATGTGTGAATAGTATTTGTGTGGGATAGAGATGGGTGCCTATCATCCCTTCATCCTACCAGTAACAGCAGTCTAAGAATAACAGGTAGTAATTAGTCATAAATATATGCACAATTCTCTAAAGAAAAAATGTCAAGGACATTCTCCAACCCCTAATTGCTTCAGTATTCCTCACTTCCAGAATTAAGTGGCCACTTTCTCCATCATAATTCATGATCATATTAAGGATAGTTACTATAATTGTCATAGAGGACCATTTGGTCTTTATATGAAGTAATCACAGATTTTAAAAAAAAAAAGGGGGGGGGGGGAGATTAAGGCCGAAACCGGTTTGGCTCAATGGATAGAGCGTCGGCTTGGGGACTGAAGAGACCCGGGTTCGATTCCGGTCAAGGGCATGTACCTTGGTTGCGGGCATATCCCCAGTAGGGGGTGTGCAAGAGGCAGCTGATCGATGACTCTCCCTCATCAATATTTCTAGCTCTCTATCTCTCTCCCTTTCTGTACAAAATCAATTAAAAAAAAAAAAAAAAAGGGAAGATTAAAATAAAATCCAGACTATATACAAAACCTACAACTAGAAAATTTACTCAGTGAGAGTTTTAAGCTAATCACAAGTTTTTGTTCTGAAACAAAAGCTTGTAGGGAACAATAATAATAGGACATCATTCTTAGCTTCTACAGTGAATTTCCTATTTGAATAAATAAATGGCAAATCAGCAGAAACTCAAAAAAATCACTTTAATTTTTTTGTTGTCCTCTCAAATAATAAAGATACATCAAGAATACAATAGCCGAAACTGGTTTAGCTCAGTGGATAGAGCATCGGCCTGGGGTCTGAAAGGTCCCAGGTTCGATTGCGGTCAAGGGCAGGTACCTTGGTTGCAGGCACAACCCCAGTGGGGAGTGTGCAGGAGGCAGCTGATCGATGTTTCTAGCTTTCTATCCTTCTCCTTTCCTCTCTGTAAAAAATCAATAAAATATATATATTTTTAAAAACACAATAGCTGTGCAGTTGCTGTGTTATAAATGAAAAAGAGGGGGGAAAGCAATAATCCTCTAATTGGGAACAGTTATTACAGTGTAGGATTTCAGTTCCTCCCCCATCATGTGTAGGTCAATCATACAAACCCAAATCTAGCTTTTTAATAACTTTTGGGAACTGAACTTAATGTGATCACTTTTACTTAACGTGGACACTATAGTAAGTTTTCTCAATGCCTATCCTATATAATAAAAGGATAACATGCAGATTGGCCAAACTGCAGAATGATTGGTCGCTGTAACATGCACTGACCAACAGGGGGAAGATGCTCAATGCAGGAGCTGCCCCCTGGTGGTCAATGCACTCCACAGGGGGAGCGGCGCTCAGCCAGAAGCCCATCTCACCAGCAGGCTCACACTGCATCCCCCCTCTGCACAGGCGGACATCCCCCAAGGGTTCCCGCACTGCGAGAGGGCACAGGCTGGGCTGAGGGACCCCCCCTCCCTAGGGCACGAATGCCGTGCACTGGGCCTCTAGTACTTAAATAAGGAAAAATACAGTAGTATGTAGAAAAGCAAATATTTTACAGATTGGAGTTACAATAAGACTTAATATCAGCCAGGACTGGTTTGGCTCAATGGATAGAGCGTCGGCTTGGGGACTGAAGGGTCCCGGGTTCAATTCCGGTCAAGGGCATGTGCCTTGGTTGCGGGCAGATCCCCAGTAGGGGGTGTGCAAGAGGCAGCTGATCGATGACTCTCCCTTATCGATGTTTCTAGCTCTCTATCTCTCTCCCTTCCTCTCTGTACAAAACTAATAAAATATATTTTTTTAAAAAAGACAATATCAAATTCATTAAGAAAAAATGACTATCATGATACTTTACCAATGTTAAGAAAATAAGAGTATGTTCTGATTAATTTGCAGAAAACTAGAAAAAAAAGATGCCCTTTTTATACTTATATTTCTTTTTTATAACAAGGTCATAATAAGTCGTGTATTTTTGCATTTGTTCATTTATTTCTCTACTAGGACTTCACAGCATAGGATGTTTTGTAATAATTTCAGTAACGAAAGCCAAAGGAAATCTATTTTTTAAAATCTATTTTTATTACTTATTTCAGAGAGAAGGGGGGGGGGCGGAGAGAGAGAAAGGGAGAGAGATATATAGAGAGAGAAACATCAATGATAAAAGAGAAACATGGATCGGCTGCCTCCAGCACATCTCACATTGGGGATCTATGATAGCAACAACTCAGGCATGTGCCTCAACTAGGAATTGAACCGTGACCTCCTGGTTCATAGGTCAATGCTCAACCACTGAGCTACTCAGCTTGGCAAAATGATTTTTTTTTTCATAGATCAACCTGTATCCATAAGACTTAAATGTAAATCGGAAAACCATAAAAATTCTGGAACTATAGACAGCAAAATCCCAGATATCTCGTAGCAATATGTTTATGAATACATCTCCTAGGACCGTGGTCGGCAAACCACAGCTTGTAACCCACATGCAGCTCTTTGGCCTCTAAGTGTGGCTCTTCCACAAAATACCACAGCCTGGGCGAGTCTATTTTGAAAAAGTGGCGTTAGAAATTTAAATTTTAAAAATTTGGCTCTGAAAAGAAATTTCAATCGTTGTACTGTTGATATTTGGTTCTGTTGACTAGTGAGTTTGCCGACCACTGTCCTAGGGCAAAGTAAACTAAGGAGAATATAAACAAATGAGACATCAAAATAAAAGGCTTTTGCCCAGCAAAAGAAATCCATTACCAAAACGAAAAGAGAGCCTGCTGTATGGGAGAATATATTTGGCAATATGTTCTGATAAAGGGTTAATACCCAAAATATATAAGGTCCTAATACAACTTCACAGAAGGATGATAAACAATCCAGTGAAAAAATAGACACTTCTCCAAGTGGACATACAGATGGCCAAGAGACATGAAAAAAATACTCACTGATCATCAATGAGATACAAATCAAAACAACACATGTCAAAATGGCTACCATCAACAAATCAACAAATGACAAAAAAAAAAAAAAAAAAAATGACAAGGGGTGGCGAGGATGTGGAGAAAATGGTGGGAATGGTGCAGTCATTATGAAAAACAGTATGGTGTTTCCTCAAAGTCAGTCAGAGAACGACACGTATCACATGATCTCACTGATATGAAGAATCTAATGAGCAAAATAAACTGATGGACGGAGTGGACCCAGAGCCATGGGGCAGAGTCTCGGAGAGAAGGTGAAAGAGGGTGAGTGGGTGGGAGGTGATCGACCAAAGACCCTGTGTGCATCTCTGCATGGCCCCTGGGCACAGACAAAATAGGGTGATGAAGGCCTGGGGGGAAGGAGAGGGAAAGAGGTTTAATGGGGAAAAAGAGGGGACATATGCAAAACTTTCAACAATAAAGAATTTTTAAAAAATAATGAACTGATGTCTACAACTTACTCTGAATTGCATTTTTTAAAAAGATGTATATAAAAAGAGAAACATAAAATAAAATAAAATGATGTATAAAGGAATGGATAATTAGATGTGTAATATAACAAGTACAATGAAATGTTAATTTCAGAATCTAGCTGGTGGTTATAGGGGTGTTCACTATAAAATTTAACTTTTCTAGATACAATTTTTAAATAAAATGCATGGGAGGAAACCAACTTTCACAAACAAGTTTTAGATCCAAAAAATATTTTAAAATGTCACTTATTTGGACATTTTTACTATCCAGGGATATCTTCATAAAGGAATAGGATCCAGAAACATTACGCAGAAATGTTTCTGGATCCTATAGTATCCAGAATAGTATCTTATGACTCAACAGAGCAGAACGTACTGAGATGCTCTTCTTCAGAATATATAAATCTTAGAGTATCTAGATCATACCAACTCCCAAATAATTCAGAGACATATGCATATTTAAACATGACACAACTGTATAATTTTGCACATGTCCAAATAACATGCAGTTTATTTTACATTTTATCACCAACACCTAGAACTTTACCATCCCTTGATTATCAGTGAACTAAAAATATAGCAAGTCTCCAAATAACACTGTATCATTCTAGATTATGTCATTAAAATGTTGATGAGATGACATGAAAACCTAACTCCTGCCGAAACTGGTTTGGCTCAGTGGATAGAGCGTCGGTCTATGGACTACAGGGTCCCAGGTTTGATTCTGGTCAAGGGCATGTACCTTGGTTGCAGGCAAATCCCTGGTGGGGGATATGCAGGAGGCTGATGGATGTTTCTCTCTCATCGCTGTTTCTAGCTCCCTATCCCTCTCTCTTCCTCTCTGTAAAAAATCAATAAAATATATTTAAGAAAAAACAAAAAACCAACTCCTGTTTATATTAATGAGCCTACAGGAAAACTGGTCTCTTATGTCATTTCACTTCAAGTCCCAGAATCCTATATAATAGAAGGATAATATGCAAATAGACTGAATAGTGGAACAACCAACCAACCAGTCACTATGACACGTGCTGACCACCAGGGGGCACGTATGGAACATAGCAGGCATCGGTAGCAGGTGGCAGAGTGTGGAACATGGCAGGTGTTGGCCATGGTGGAGCAGGTGAGCAAGGGCCTGGGGTGCTGGTTGCTGTCACTGGGGAGCGTCTTTGGGATTACTGAAAATGCTTTGGTCCTGCACGCCACAGTCCCGCCAGGCGCTCATACCTGCTGCTGGGGCCTGTGCTGCCCGGATCACCCTCCAGGGCTTCTCCACCTCTCCCTGCTCCCAAAGGGCGATCGTGACTGGTAGCCAGTGCTCACACACTCCTACCTGCTGCCGGCACCAGAGCCACTTTTTGCTCACACCCACATCCAGAGCCGCCACTTGCACTGCTTGGTGCTATCAGCAGAGTGAGCAGCAGCTGTTGACCCTGATTACCCCTGAGGGCTTCTCCACCTGCCCCTGCTCCTCAGGGGTGATCAGGGCTGCAGCCGCTGCTCCCACTAGCTGCTAGTGCAGGCCCCAATTGCTCACACCCTCCAAGATGTGAGCAGGACGGGCCAAGATGCAGCAGACAGGGGACTGGGCCACAGAGGACAGCAGGGGACTGGGGCCACGGAGGATGGGCAGAGATCCAGCCCTATACACACTGCAGCCTCGCAGCCAACAGTTCCTTTCAAGGTGCACGAATTTGTGCACTGGGCCCTAGTCTATTGGTGACAGTAAGTGAAAAGTTACTGTACTAAGTGCCAAAAACATTCCAACACCTCTTTGTAAAGATCACCTTTACATAAATACATATATAATGCTTAAATTTTGCTATTAAAATTAGAATATGCTCTAAAATGCCCTACAAATACAACCGGGACGTTAAAGAAAAAGAAGTTAAAAATTACTATCCTAGTTAAAATGAAGAGGAGATTTTGGAGGTTTTTATGTACAACATGAAAGTTTTATGAAGCAAACCTGCTTGATGCAATCTATGCATATGCCTAAAGCTGAAAAACGTTTCAGTGTTTAATAGGCCAAGCATGAATTCCCCATCCATGTCCCATGTAAAAGGTTGTCGATAGAACTTAATGTGATTGCACCAGATGATACTGTGCTCTCTTCAGTGTGTAGAAAGACCCTTTAATCAATTAATCTACTAACGAAAATAGAATTAAAAAAAACTTCCTTCAAAAGACCGAGGACATGAAAGTGCACTAAAAAATCAAGTACTAGCTCGTTTGGACCCAAAGCGTTTCTCCTGCTTCATCAACACCCGCTGCGCAGTGGCCAGGACGCGGCGGCGTCAGCGGGCGGCGTCCCGCCCCCGTCAGCTCCATCGGCACCGGCGGCGGCGGCCTGAGGCCGGGCCGGGCCCCCGCCCCCCACACCCCACACCCATCCGCGTCCCTCAGCCCGAGCCCGGAGCCCGTGCTCCTCACAGCCCGGCCTCCCCAGCGCGGCGCCCGGCGCCCGCTCCGTGCCCGCCGCCCCGCCCCGCGGGCCCCGCAGGCTGGGCCGCCGCCGGCGGTTCCGGGGCCGGCGGGGCCGGAGTGGGCTGCGCAGGGCCGGCTGCGCCCTACGCCGCCTCCGCCCTGCCCGGCTTGGACACACAAAAGCCGTCCTGGCCGCGGACACCGAGCGCGAGGCCGCAGGCCTCCGGGCACCGAGGGGGGGCGCCGGGGCCGGAGGCCGGGAAGCGGACAGTCTCCCTCCGAGCCCGGCGCCCCGGCCGGCGGGAGGGGCGCGACGACCGCGCGCGGGGCCGGGGCGCCCCTCGCGGCTCCCGCAGACCCGGCGGCCGCGGCGGGGCCGGTGGGGAGGGGCGGCTCCGGCCCGAGGCGGTGCGGCCGGAGGTCGGCCCAGGCTGCTCGCGGGCGGCGGCGGCCGGCTCAGCCGGAGGGCGGGCGGCCGCGGGCTCGGACCTACCATCCTGAGGACGCGGCTGCGCTCGGGCGGCTCCGCACGGCTGGGCTGGCGGCTCGGGCACGGGGCGCACCGGCGGACGGGACCTGCTGCCCCTGACAGGAGCCGCGGCCGCTTCCCCACTGCCAAGATGGCGGCCCTGAGCCACGTCTCCAACCGGAAGCGGCGCGGGTCAAAGGGCGGGGGGCGGGCGGACCGCGGGGCGGGGCGGGGCGGGGCCGGGAGGCGGGCTCGGTGGCGCCGGGTGTGGGTGCCCCGCTCCCCCCTCAGAAGCCCCCAGACCGTTATCTCACCGAGAACTGGGAGTAACGGTGCCCAAGGGACCAGAATCCGGGACATACAAGAACTCTCACGACTCAACAACAGAGACAATCCGGCTTTTAAAATACCCTCACCCGAGCTGGGCGGAGGACGGGGCGGCTGGCGGGGTCAGTGGGGGGAAAAGGGACACATGTAATACTTTAGACAATAAACTTTTTAAAAGTCCTCACCGGAGGCTATTTTCCCATTGACTTTTTTAGAGAGAGGGGAAGACAGAGATACCGATGTCTAGCTGTTGGTTGCCTCCTGCCTGCTGGCTGGGCCCAGGGGGAAGAAGCCTTCCGTCCAAGGAGGATGAGCGAACCGGCCAGGGCCAAATAATCCACTTCTAACATTTCTCCACAGGATCTGCATAGGGCCAACAAGCACATAAAAGGAGCTCAGCATCCTTAGGGAAATGCAAATCAAAATCACCACGAAACAACACTTCACAGCCACGGGACAGCTCTCAGAGTGCCGGTGGGAATGTGGAGAGAACGGAACCCTCAGGCACTGCTGGCTAGAAAGTTCAATAGTTACCACAGGACCCAGCAATTCCACTCCTTGATATATGTACCCGAGAAATTAAAAAACATGTCCACACAAGAGTGTACACTACTATTTACGGAAGCACTAGAGGCCCAATGCAGGGAATCTATGCAAGCATAGGTCCTCCCGCCACTGGTCATTCTGGAAGGTCATTCTGCCGACTGGTCTAATTAGCATATTAGTTCTTTATTATATAGGGTTAGTCATAATAGCCAAAAAGTAGAAACAATTCAAATGTCCATAATAAGTGAATGGATGGCAAAATGTTATACATGAACTATTAGTCATAAAAAGGACTAAAGTACTGATGCATTATACAACATAGACGAACCTGAAAAATACTGTTACCCTGGCTGGCGGGGCTTCATTGATTGGAATATCACCCAGCACACAATTTATGTTTATTTCTCACATTGATATCCGCCCCCCTTTTCTTCCTCTGTCCTTTCCTTTGTGTAAAATAGAGTTTTTAAATGCTTTAAAAAATAAAAATATACATGTTAAGTGAAAGAAGCAAGTCACAAAAGATCACATGCTATATGATTCAATTTATATGAAACATCCAGAATAGGCAAACTCAGAGAGAGAGCATGTAGGACTGTGAGGAGGAGGGAAAAGGACGGAATGGGAGTGAGTTTGTTTTTTGGAGAGATGAAATGTTTTTGGGGTGATGGAAATGTTCTGGAGTTGGACAACTTTAAAAGGTACATTTTTATGGCTTGTAAATTAGATCCTTTTTTTACGTGTGCAGGAACCAGGGCAGTTACTGTACTTTTTGTAGGTGAAGAAAATGATGACAAGTTTAATACATTTACCCAAGTTCTAGGCCAGAATCCAGGGTCAAATCCATTCTTCTGTGATGTTGGTAGTTCTCCCATGCTTAGAGCATATAGGATTCAGCAGTTATCCCCTATATCAGTTTATCCCATATCACTGACTAACTCTACAGCACTCATCCATTGCTGTAGTATGGATAAACAGCAAATTTATTGAGTGTTTTTTACAATTACTTGTATATGGATAAAGAGGAAGGCAGAGAAAGAGAGAGAAACACATCAATTTGTTCTTCCACTTAATTATGCATTCACCAGTTGATCCTTTTTTATTTTTTATTTTTTATCCTCACCCAAGGAGTGAGTGAGGACATATTTTCCATTGATTTTTAGAGAGAGAGTGGAAGAGAGGGAGGAGGGGAAAAGAGCAAGAGAGAAATGTTGATGTAAGAGAGACACATGGATTGGTTGCCTCCCATTCCCTACCTGAGGTCTGTGCCTTTGACTGGGAATCAAACCCATGACCATTTGGTCCAAAGGCTGAAGCTCTAACCACTGAGAAAACCAGCCAGGGCTCCAGGTGATTCCTGTATGTTCCTTGACTGAGGATGAAACCCACAATATTGGTCTATGGGGACGACACTAACCAACTGAGCTACCTGGCCATGGCATGAGTGCTTATTTTGTGTCTGGTACTTGACACATATCATCTCTTATCCTTCACAACAATTCAGGGAGGACACTGAGGATCAAATAAGTAAAGCACTTGTCCAGACTCAAAGCCAGTAAGAGATAGAAGCAGGATTCAAACCCAGCTTTTCCCATTGTGACACACCTGTCTCTCTTTATCTCCTGTGTATTCCTTAATATTTATTGAGCACTTACAGTATTCCAAGTGTTACCCTAAATCATTCACCCAGATTATCTCATTTAATCCTCACAAGAATTCAGGGAGGTAGGAACTATTAATATTTTTATTTTACAGGTGGGAAAACCAAAGTACAAAGAGGAAAACTAATCTACCACACATCTCAGGGCAAGAAACTATCAAAGCTAGAATTGGAATAAAGGCCGCTCAACTTCAGAACCTGTGCCCTTCACCACTGCACTATTGCATTCTCCTACTCATTTCAAATCTGCTGGCGGTGGCTTTCCAGTAGCAAAGCTTCCATGTTTTGAAACTTTGCATGTCTAAAAGGATATATGTCAAACTGCATTGTTCCCTTTGTTATAAAAAGCACATTTCCCCCCAAAAAAGATGAACAAGTTCTTAATTTTTTTAAAAAGTAAAAATCACTCAGCCAGCGTGGCTCAGCTGGTTGAACATCACCCTGTGCACGAGGACATTGCTGGTTCAATTCCTGGTCAGGGTTCGTGCCTGGGTTGCAGGTTTGGTCCCCAGTCCAGGCAAGTATGGAAGACAATTTTTCTCTCTCACATCAATGTCTCTCTCCCTTCATTTAAAAAAAATTATATCTATATCTATATCTATATCTATATCTATATCTATATCTATATCTATATCTATATCTATATCTATATCTATATCTATATCTAGATAGATAGATTTCAGAGAGGAAGGGAAAGAGGGAGAGAGAGAAACATCAATGACAGGAGAATCATTGATTTGCTGCCTCCTGCACATGTGCCCTTGACCAGTGTGACTCAGCGGAAGAGCCACACTCAAGGGGCCAAAGAGCCGCATGTGGCTTGAGAGCCGCAGTTTGCCAACCACGGCTCTAACAAACTGAGCTATCTATCTAGCAAGTGCTCATTTTCCTTTTTAAAACCACTTTGACACTTTCCTCTGCAGGTATTCAGGGTCAAATTCCCAATCTTCTTTTTGTTATTTCTCTCTCTCTGACTCCCAAAAGTAACTATGGCTGTGGTTTTGAAATATTTGTTCTTCACATCTTCATTCACTCATTCCTTCACCCACCCAATGAGTACCTTTAAAGCACCTAATTTATGCAATGCACTGTTCTATAAAGGTATTAAAATTAATTAGACACAGACTCTGCCCTAAAGAAGCTGTTTTCTCTACGAATAAAAATACAGACACCACATTAAATTAGAATCTCAGATAAAAAATAAGTAATTTGTTAGTATAAGTATGTCCTATGCAATGGGAAACGATGCATGGGAAGGACTGTAATGAAATATAAATGCTAAAGAGAACGTACCAAGAGTCGTGGGACTATTCCTTAAAAACTTGGCTTAAATTCTCATTGGACCAACTTATGAGGAAATGTATAATATTTCCAGATGGAAAAGCCAACTCTAGGAACCTACCCTCACCCGCCTTCCCACCCGTGACCGCAGGGTGTCGCCACGGGCGCCTCTCTTGAAACCATAGACGCAGGTGCCGCGGGCGCCTAGAGCGGCTGTTTCCCAGCAGGTCCCTGTCCTCCGCGGGCCGAGCTGGGACGCGCCCGGCTGGAGAGGTGGTCTCGCGAGAGTGGAAGCAAGTCCCGCGAGTTTTAAGAGTTGCTTGTTTTTGCCTAGCGACCGGCCACCGACCGCAGGCGGGTCTCTCGGAGTGGAGCCCCTGGAGCGGCCTGGTCAGGGTTGGAGAGACCCCAGCCGCAGGCCGGGGTTCCTTCCAGGCAGAGGAGACGGATTCAGCGGGGCTCCAGGTAAGCAGGCCGCCGGAGGCTGCCTGCCTCCCTCCCTCCCTCCCGGGAGGAATTAGGGGGACGCCCCTTCCCTCCTTCCAGTAACCCTCAATTCCGTTCCAACTGCTCCTGACTCCCTTCTCTCAGCTACTCACTATCATCCTGCTTCTCTTACTCCCCAAAACTTAGGGGGGGTTCGAGATGGGGTGGAGATGGGGTGATGCTCTCAGATTAGTGGGTGGGACTGAGAGACTGAGTGCCCCTGTCGTCCGGTAGACGAGGGAACCCCAGAGACATCTCGCCCCAGAGCCGGGGCAGCCCCCCGGGAGCCTCCACAGCCTCGGGAGCGGTGGGAGGCGGGGAGAGAGCCGCCATCCACCGAGGAAAACTTCGGCCCCGCAGTGGCTGTAACCATTTGGGGAGTGGTCAGAGGCTGCTGTTCTCTCCAGACCGCTCCGTGCTCAGCCAGCCTGTCCGCAGCTCCTACGAGGGCTGCAGCAGATTGACAGCTGCCTGACCTCGGGCCAAGGAGCCTGAGGAGGGTGTGAATGGGGCGGAAGTGGGTGTCTTGGGTAAGGAGGAGGATCAGTGCACCTCTCCAGGGAGTGTGGTGTCCGATCATATGAGCTCTGTAACCATGTCTCCTTTTGCTTAGACCAAGATTGTTGAAAACCAGACATATGATGAGCGTCTAGAGATTAACGACTCTGAAGAGGTTGCAAGTATTTATACTCCAACCCCAAGATACAGAGGTGAGAGAGGAATGCAGAGGAAAGGGGTAAAATGGTCCTCAGAACAAAGAGCAGATGGATTGATGATTTGTCTCCAAGAAGTTTCTGTTTTGTAATAGCAAATGTCCCCTCTCAGAGTTAGGTTACTTCACTTGCCTTTCTTTCTTTCTTTCTTTCTTTCTTTCTTTCTTTCTTTCTTTCTTTCTTTCTTTTTTAAATATATTTTATTGATTTTTTACAGAGAGGAAGGGAGAGAGATAGAGAGTTAGAAACATCGATGAGAGAGAGTCATCGATCAGCTGCCTCTTCACACTCTCTACTGGGGATATGCCCTCAACTGGTCAAGGTACATGCCCTTGACCAGAATTGATCCCAGGACCCTTCAGTCCCCAAGCCGATGCTCTATCCATTGAGGCAAACTTCTCTCCTAAGGACCTCCTCGTTCTGCCCGTCTTTGGCTCAACTATGTTTTTATTTATTTTATTTTTTTTATTTTACATAGAGAGCAATTGAGAGGGACAGAGAGTTAGAAACGTCGATGAGAGAGAAACATCGACCAGCTGCCTCCTGCACACCCCCCACTGGGGATGTGCCTGCAACCAAGGTACATGCCCTTGACCGGAATCGAACCTGGGACCCTTCAGTCCGCAGGCTGACACTCTATCCACTGAGCTAAACCAGTCCCGGCTCAACTATGTTTTTAATCATGCTAGCTGTGGGTATGATAATTCATTTTCATTTTGGGTGATTTAGTAAGCTGGAAAATGATGATTAATAGCCATTTATTTGATTTAGAAATCATGCCAGTTAATATTTTACATCTGGTTAATTGTTCAGAATATTCAATGAACAGGGCACTTATTCAGATTTATTTTTTGAAATAGCTTTTTACTAATTTTTAGAAAGAGAGGAAGGGAGAGAGAGAGAGAGAAACATCAATGATAAGAGAGAATCATTCATTGATCAGCTGCCTCCTCCACACCCCCTACTGGGGATCGAGCCCACAACCTGGGCATATGCCCTGACCAGAAATCAAACCGTGACCTCTTGGTTCATAGATCGACACTCAACCACTGACCCACACTGGCCAGAGCTGATTCAGATTTATATTTGTGACTAATGTTTGACAGGAGCTGGGTCTGTTTCTTCCATCTAAGTTCTTTCATTTGGTCCTTACAACAGCTCTGGGTGAGAGGTGTCATGGGCCTCAGTGAGAGGTAGGAGTGCAGAGACCCAGAGGAGTGTCATTTTGTCCAAGCGATAGAATTGTCCTTCAAGCTCAATGTCTTGAATATAAATCCAGTGCTCTTTTCACTTTGTTAATTACTAACTTCATGTTGTCAATGTGTATGTAAATTAACAGCAGATTTTATACTATTGACGTAACAGCAAATAGTCAGTCAGTATAATGTCTGACCCGGTGCCTGAAGCACAGGAACGCTGAGTAAATACATGTTTGAATTGAACTGACAGAGCCATGGCTAGGGTTCAGTCTTCTATCTTGTAGCTAGATGCTCATCTAAATTGTGGCCAGATTAGAAAATATCATAAACAAAAATTATTTGTCTTTAATTCTTTTAACAATAACCTAAAGGGAAACTTCTCTCCTAAGGACCTCCTCGTTCTGCCCGTCTTCCAAACAAGACGATGGCCGACAACAGCAGCGACGAGTACGAAGAGGAAAACAACAAGGTGCGGTATGGCCCGCTTCTGGGGAGCTCTGCTTTGCCTGGCCAGTACTTGCCATTGACACCAGGCCAATAGTGAGCATTCGGTGGTCTGGCACCTTGGAACTCATGGAGAATAATCGGGAAGAAAAAACCATTAAGATTTTTGAGTCTCCTTTAGGATTAAAGACTGACTTTTAAAAAAAGATTTTTAGAAATTGAGTTTTAGACAGAAAGGAAGGGAGAGAGAGAAACATGGATGTGAAAGCGAAAGGTCTGTCGGCTGCCTCCTGCACTCCCCCTACTGGGATCGAGCAGGTAACCCCGGGGGTGTGCCCTGATGGGGAATCAAAGCTGCAACCTTTCCAGGTAGGAACAGCGCCCACCAACTGAGCCACATCAGCCTGGGCTGCCGCTGACTTTCTAGTGAGGAATTTCATATCATATAGGCCAGTGTTTTTGCAAACTTTACTGATCATAAATATCAACTGGAGACACTTAATTTTTAAAGCACATATTCCCAGTCCCCATCTAGAACTCCCAAATCAGAGTCTTGAAGGTAAAAGCATGGGGGTTTATATTTTTAGCTAGCACTCCAAGTAATTTTCTTTCTTTTTCTTTTTTTTTTGGGGGGGGGGGATATGTTTTTATTGATTTCAGAGAAGAAGGGGAGAGGGAGCAAGAGATAGAAATATCAATGATGAGAGAGAATCATTGATCAGCTGCCTCCTGTGTACCACAATCCGGGAATTGGCCTGTGGCCTCCTGGTTCATAGGTCGATGTTCAACCACTGAGCCACACCAGCCGGGGCCAAGTAATTTTCTTTATAAAGCAAGTTTATCGTTAATATTTTGTGAAAGAGACTTTAATTTTGATGTCTTAAGACACAAATGTCACTTTATTGTTCTATGAGCTGTTTCTGAAAGACAGAAAGATGCCTGCAGCTCTAAGCCAGGTGAGCTCAAGCTTAAGGTTGCATGTGTGCTCTTTTGGCACCACTGTGTTCAGCCTCAGGCCGTGGCCCACTGTCCGTGAGGAGCAGGAGCCTTCACTGCTCTGGGAGGAGAACATTGAAGCAGCACAGAAAGCTTTGGTGATATAGACTGATTTTGTAAAAGGCCCGAGAGGTGCCATTTTAAGGTAGCCCCATTTAAAGTGAGTAGTATGCTGTTTTGCTATGTTAATATATAATCCAGAGGCATTTTTCAGGCATTTGTATAATGCTATGTTATAAAAAAATACCCAAGGCTATGTATAATAAATCTGTGTTGTGTTGTGACCAAAAGCAGTGTGTGTGTGTGTGTGTGTGTGTTTAAATAAATGTTTATTGAGCCAAAGCCGGTTTGGCTCAGTGGATAGAGCGTCAGTCTGCGGACTGAAAGGTTGAAAGGTCCCAGGTTTGATTCTGGTCTAGGGCATGTATATTGGTTGCGGGCACATCCCCGATAGGGGGTGTACAGGAGGCAGCTGGTTGATGTTTCTCTCTCATCGATGTTTCTGGCTTTCCATCCCTCTTCTTTCCTTTCTGAAGTAAATCAATAAAATATACTTTAAATAAATGAATAAATGTTTATTGATTTCAGAGAGGAAGGGAGACAGAGAGATAGGGACATCAATGAGAGAATCATTGATCAACTGCCTCCTCCATGCCCCACACTTAGGATCGAGCCATAACCCAGCATGTGCCTCGAGTGGGAATTGAACTGTGACTTCCTGGTTCATTGGTTGATGCTCAATCACTGATACATGCTGGCTGGGCCCCAAAGCAATTTTTGATGTTATTTATTTATTTATTTAAATAAATCTTTATTGTTCAGATTATTACAGTTGTTCCTCTTTTTCCCCCCATAACTCCCCTCTACCCAGTTTCCACCCCACCCCATGCTCTTACCCCCCTCCACTGTCATCCATAGGTGCATGATATTTGTCCAGTCTCTTCCCGCATCCGCTCCCCCACACTCCTTATTCCCCAAGGATTGTCAGTCTACTCCCGTTCTATGCCCCTGATTCTATTATATTCACCAGTTTATTCTGTTCATCAGATTTTTAAAAAATATATTTTATTGGGAGAATCCAAGATGGTGGCATAGGGTAGACGCCCGAATGCAGCCTACCACAACAAATTTGAATTTAGAACTGGAAAACAGGGGAGGCATTGCCCTGAAGCACCAGACGGCTAGCTGAGAGGAGGCTCTGCCATCTGGGAAGGAGAGAGAAGGCACGCTGATCCTCAGAAACTGTGAAGGTACAGAGAGCTGTACGCGCGAAAAGCACTGGCTTAATCCTGGCGCGGAGAGGTAAGGCCGGACAGAGATTGCTGCTGGCGGACTCCCAGTGCACGGAGAGGGCGGGCCAGGCTGAGTTCGCTGCTGGCTTACTTCCGGCGAGCGGAGAGGGCAGACAGCTAATGCACGGCTGGCTTTCTTGTTCAAGAGGAAAATAGAATCAGCCTATTGCTCTGATAGACGGCCCCAGTCAGGGAGAAGCCAGACTGTCAGGCACCGGGCAGAGATCTCTCAGAGGTGTGTGAAGCCAGAGGCCATTACTGCGGGACTTGGGGAGGAGCCAAAGGGAAAACAAAGCTTGTCTGCACCAACCCGAGACTCCACCCCATCCAAGCTGAGCACAGAAGCTCTCCCAGAGGCTGGCTTTCTCTAAGGAGGGACTGGCCAGAAGCCAAAGCTTGTCTGCGCCTTTACCAAAGAGGTGCTCGCGCCTGCAACCAACCTTCGAAACTCACCGCGAACAGGACTTTTCTAAGGGGAGACTGACAGGGAACCAAAGATCGTCTGCGCCACCCCGAGATCCCGCCCCATCCAAGCGGAGTACAGAAGCCCTCCTAGCTGAGACACTGCTGATCCTCACAGCCAATTGGCTTGAAGATCACCACTTCCCAGTTATACCAACAATAAGCAAGGCTTAACAACAAGACTGCACACACAGCCCACAAAGGGCTACACCAAGACTGTCCACTGCAGGTAACTGGGAAGGCTGTGCTACTGGGCTCTATCAGAACACTTAGAACACAAAACTATTCCATCAAATCAGGGAAACAACTAAAATGCAGACGAGGCAGGACACAAAGGAAGGAGATGGAGGAAAAGAAAAGATTGGACATTGAGTTCAAAACTAAAGTTATAAGGTTATTCAAGAAGGTTATAAAAAAGGCCGATAAAATAAATGAGACCTATGAGGATATGAAAAGGAAGCAACTAGAAATAATAAGAGATCAACTAGAAATGAAGAAAACATTGTCTAAAATAAAAAATATTACACAGAATCCTAAAAACAGACTGGAAGATCGCAAGAATCAAGACAAAGATTTAGAACACAAAGAGCCAAGGCCGCCAGCTGGTCCCCATGGCTGCGTCGCCAGAGCCCTCAGAGCCCGGGCAGCAGAAGGTAGAAGATCATGCAATGTTGGAGTAGGAGGATTTATTGTTGTGACTTTAGGATACTGGCTCCATTATAGGTACAATTATGCAAAGCAAAGAATCCAGGAAAGAATCACCAGAGAAGGAATTAAAAATAAGGTTTTATATGAAAGTACCCACCTTGATCCTGAAAGAAAACAAACCAAGAGCAGCAGCAACAGCACCTGAACAGTCTCGAGTATAGAACCCAAACACAACTGATGTCAGTGTGAACTGAGATCAACTATTAATATGTAAAACACTGCATGTACCAGACGGTTTTCAATCAAGTAAATAAAGCATATATAAGCTGAAACAAAAACAAACAAACAAACAAACAAACAAACAAAAAAGAACACAAAGAGCCAGAAGACACTCCTCCACAGAAGCAAGAAGATAAGAGAATCCAGAAAGTTGAAGATGGTGTAAGAAACCTCTGGGACAATTTCAAGCGAACCAACATCAGAATTATGGGGGTCCCAGAAGAAAAGAGAGAGCAAGATACCAAAACAATACTGGAAGAAATAGTGACAGAAAACTTCCCCCACCTGGTGAAAGAAATAGACATACAAGTCCAGGAAGCGTGCAGAACTCCAAACAAAAGGAATCCAAAGAGGACCACACCAAGACACATCATAATTAAAATTCCAAGAGCAAAAGACAAAGAGAGAATATTAAAAGCAGCAAGAGAAAAGCAGGTAGTTATCTATAAAGGAGCATCCATACAATTATCAGCTGATTTCTCAACAGAAACCATGCAGGCCAGACGGGAATGGCAAGAAATATTCAAGGTGACGAATAGCAAGAACCTACAGCCAAAAATACTCTACCCAGCAAAGCTATCACTCAGAATCGAAGGCCAGAAAAAGAGCTTCACAAATAAAAAAAAGCTAGAGGAGTTCATCACTGCCAAACCAGAATTATATGAATTGCTGAAGGGGATTCTTTAGGAAGAGAAAGAAAATAAAGATAAAAATTATGAACAAATACGTAACTATCAACAAGTGAAACTAAAAACCAAGGAAATTAAAAAATCTGATCAACAATATTAACTGGTGAATATAATAAAATCAGAGGTATGGAAGGGGAGTGGACTGATGATTCTTGGGAGGAAAAAGGTAGTGGGGGTGCGGGAAGAGACTGAACAAAAACTGTGCACCTATGGATGAGGACAATGGGGGGTGGGGAAAAGACAGAGGGTGGGGTGGGAACCTGGTGGAGGGGAGCAGTTGAGGGAAGGGGAAGAGGAACACATTTGTAATAATCTGAACAATAAAGATTAAAAAATAAAATAAAAATATATTTTATTAATTTTTTTTACAGAGAGGAAGGGAGAGGGATAGACAATCAGAAACATTGATGAGTGAGAAACATCAATCAGCTGCCTCCTGCACACCCCCCACTAGGGATGTGCTTGCAACCAAGGTACATGCCCTTGACCGGAATTGACCCTTCAGACCACAGGCCGACGCTAAACCAGTTTCGGCTCATCAGATTTTTTATTCACTTGATTTTTAGATTCACTTGTTGATAGACATCTATTTGTTGTTCATAATTTTTATCTTTACCTTTTTCTTCTTCTTTCTCTTCTTGAAGAATATCCTTCAGCATTTCTGTTTTGGCAATGAACTCCTTTACCTTTTTCTTAACTGTGAAGCTCTTTATCTGACCTTCAATTCTTTTTCTTTTAAAATATATTTTATTATTTTTTACAGAGAGGAAGAGAGAGGGATAGAGAGTTAGAAACATCGATGAGAAAGAATCATCGATCAGCTGCCTCTTGCACACCTCGTAGTACCTTGGTGGTTGCAGACACACAGCGTGTGTGCCTGCAACCAAGGTACATGCCCTTACCGGAATTGAACCTAGGTCCTTTCAGTCCGCAGGCCGACGCCCTATCCACTGAGCCAAACCGGTTTCGGCTGACCTTCAATTCTAAATGATAGTTTTGCTGGGTAGAGCAATCTTGGTTGTAGGTTCTTGGTATTTATAACCTTGTATATTTCTTGCCACTCCCTCTGGCTTGCATAGTTTCTGTTGAGAAATCAGTTGACAGTTGTATGGGTGCTCCCTTGTAGGTAACTAACTTTTTTCTTGCTGCTTTTAATATTCTCTCTTTGTCTTTTGCTCTTGGCATTTTAATTATGATGTGTCTTGGTGTGGTCCTCTTTGGATTCCTTTTTTTTTGGTTCTCTGTACCTCCTAGACTTGTAAGTCTATTTTTTTCACCAGGTGGGGGAAGTTTTCTGTCATTATTTCTTCAAATAGGTTTTCAGTGTCTTGCTCTCTCTCTTCTTCTGGCACCCCCATAATTCTGATATTGGTACGCTTGAAGTTGTCCCAGAGGCTCCTTACACTGTCTTCATATTTTTGGATCCTTTTTTCTTTTTGTTTTTCTGATTGGGTGTTTTTTGCTTCTTTGTTTTTCAAATCTTTGACTTGATTCTTACGATCCTCTAGTCTGCTGTTGAATCTCTGTATATTATTTTTTATTTCAGTCAGTGTATGATTAATTTCTAGATGGTCCTTTTTCATATCCTCGAGGGTCTCACTAAATTTATGGGCTGTTTTTAGAAAATTCTTGAAAAACCTTATAACCTTGGTTTTGAACTCTATATCCTGTAGTTTGCTTTCCTCCATTTTTTAAATTTGTGACCTGTTTCTTTGTCTCTGTATTTTGGCTGCTTCCTTATGTTGAGTAGCTTTGTGTGCTAGGTGTCCAATACGGCCTCCCCAGTTACCTGAGGTGGACACTCTTGGTGCACCCCTTTGTGGGCTGTGTGCACAGTCTTGTTGTAGTTAAGCCTTGATTGTTGTTGGTATCACTGGGAGGAATTGACGTCCAGGCCAATTGGCTATGAGGATCAGCTGTATCTATAATGGGAGAACTTCTGTGCTGGAGACACCCTTATGAAGCAAGACTTGCTTCAGTGGGGCTTTGGTGCTCACTGAGTCTGCCCCCTGAGTGTGTCCCTTATGGATCTGAGGAGTTGTAATCTGGATGGTCCTTCTCTGACCCCTGGATACACTGGCTCTTGGATCTCCAATGATGTGCTAATTTAACCTCCGCCTGAGGCTACCCAGCAGGAGCTACAGAGAGATCTGCAGATTCCTCTTCTGTGTTTTGGGTTTGGAGGTGCCCAGATGAGGCCCAGCTGTGAAGCAAAGCAAGCTGCTACGGTGCCTTGGGCCTTTTTTTGGATGTTCTGGGTCTGTGACTCAGCTGAGGTTTGGTAGTTAATTTTCGATTTCAAAGGACCAGGCCATTCATATACAAAAGCCTCTGCACACACGTGGGTGGGGTGGGCTCTCAGAGTGGAGCAAACAGCAATGGCTTCCTGTCAGCCCTGCCCTGAGAGGCCCGGATCTCTGTGTCCCTTTCTCCAAAAGTTCCCAAGTTTTAGGGTTGAATCTACTGGGTAGTTTATGCCGAGGTCTCAGGGTCTCCTAAGTAACAGGTCAGATAGATATTGGATAAAATTGATGCCTGAACCTCACGCAGAGAACTAGAACATAGCTGTGGAAAGTGGGGACCATTGTAGTCAGCAGGAGCAGAGGCCCCTCGGGGCTGCTGCCTTCCCTCTGATGTGGCCTCAGGAGGGAGGGACGGGTTCAAGTCCTGGGAGAAAACAACACAAGTTCACTCAGTTTCCGCTCTGCCCTCTCCCAGGAGAAGAAGAAGACCTTGCAGCTGACGCCTCAGCAAGGCTTTAGTGAAAACGACGACGATGATGACGACTCATCAGAAACGGATTCAGATGAAGATGATGACGATGAAGAGCATGGAGCCCCCCTAGAAGGGTGAGGAAAGCACCTTCTTCAAAGCAGGGACTAGGAGGGTATCAGTTAAAAGTGAAGCCCAGCATCTCTTTTGATCTCCACTTAGGATCTCTATTGTCTCAGAACCAGCAGAATGAGTTTTCAGGCTTTTCTGTGTTTGGGTTTGGAGGTGCCCAGATGAGGCCCAGCTGTGAAGCAATGCAAGCTGCTACGGAGCCTTGGGCCTTCTTTTGGATGTTCTGGGTCTCATGATGTCACGTGCACTGTCTGAAACATTGGTGGACTCGGGTCGTGTGGATTTGCTGAGTAAATCCAAAGGATGGTCCCTGACTTCGGGGAGTACATTCTGGGGTAAAATGAATTTACGTACATACCGAAGCGTTTCTATTTAGCAAGGAAAACACATGCACGGGAGTAGAAAACTAAGCTCAGATCCTTAATGGACAGGTTCTTCAGGGGCCCACACGAGGCAAACGTTCCTGAATGATGCTGAAGTACAAAACCTCTCGCCCTGTTCCAAACCCTGTTAGTCATGACCCATCCCTATAGGTTTTTTCAGAGTGGATTCTAAGACCCATCCATGTAAAATTTAATTACCGGTTAAATAAATGATGGTATAACCAGTCAGTAGAACTTTATCTAGCCATGGTAAACAATGAGCAGCACTCTTGCACTGGTAAAGAACAATCTCCTAGCCCTTGCTGGTTTGGCTCAGTGGCTAGAGCATCAGCCTGTGGACTGAAGAGTCCCAGGTTTGATTCCAGCCAAGATCACATACCTCAGTTGCAAACTCGAACCACAGCCCTGTTTGGGCGGGTACGAGATGCAACCAATTGATGTGTCTCTCTCACGTCCATGCTTCTCTCTCTCTCTCTGTCTTTTCCCCTCCCTTCCATTCTAAAAACAATTGGAAAAATATCCTCGGGTGTAAAACAGACATTACATAGACTATGTGTAGCATACACTAGAAATTAATAATAGTGGTTCCTCTTGGAAGGAGGACTTGGTAGCAAGAGGACAGGTGTGGAAGGGAGACATAACTTTCATTGTGTGCATTTTGTGCCTTTTGTTTTGTACCATATGTATGCACCATTTATTAAAGTAGTTAAATAAAAATAGTTAACTTACCTTTGCATTATCCACTGCAGGTTGACATTAATTAAATGAGGCAAATGTTTTTTTGTTTGTTTGTTTGTTTGTTTGTTTTTCAGGAATATTTTTTTTATTTTTATTTTTTAAATCAATCTTTATTGTTCATATTATTACAAAGGTTCCTCATTTCTTCCCCCCTCCACCAGGTTCCCGCCCCAACCTCCACCCCCTCCCCATCCCCCATTGTCCTCATCCATAGGTGCACAGTTTATGTTCAGTCTCTTCCTCCCTCCCTTTCCCCGATAGTAAATCCCTTTTCAGATAGTAAATTAGTTACTTAGCATTTTGTCATATCAATAATACCTCCACATGCCCAATGATACACTTCACACAAAAGACATTTCCCAATAGGTCAACTAGCCTCATCCAGGCCCCACCCAAGGCACTCACAGATCAACACCCCAGCCCTATACTAACTCAACACATCCAGATCTAAGCCTTCATCACTTGATTCGGCAGACCCTCAAGTTCCCGCGAAGGTTTCCAGCCATGTCTGAGAGGCAGCCGTGGGGCAGGGGCAGGCGAGGAGCGAGCTGTTCCGGGCCTGGCTGCTCAGGGCCTGGCCTCTGTTGCTCTGGTTCGTTCCACAACCAGCTGCTCCGGGTCTGGTCACTGCCGCTCCCGACCTAGTTGCTCTGGACTTGGCTGCTGCTGCTCTGGGCCTGGCTGCTCCCAGCCTGGCAGCTGCTGCTCCGGGCCTGGCCGCACCCGACCCGGCTGCTCCGGGCCTGGCCGCTCCCAGCCTGGCAGCCGCTGCTCCGGGCCTGGCCGCAAATGAGGCAAATGTTTAATACCATACTGACTTTTCATGCTTCCCAACTTCCCTAATTATAATTAGGGAAATGTAAACTTTAAGTCATTAATCTACTTGGTTTTTTATTAAGCAACTCAAGTTTCTTTTTTTTAATTTTTATTTTATTGACTTTTTACAGAGAGGAAGAGAGAGGGATAGAGAGTTAGAAACATCGATGAGAGAGAATCATTGATCGACTGCCTCTTGCACACCCGCTACTGGGGATGAGCCCGCAACCAAGGTACATGCCCTTGACCGGAATCAAACCTGGGACCTTTCAGTCCTCAGACCGACGCTCTATCCACTGAGCCAAACCAGTTTTGGCAGCAACTTTCAACTTTCAAAGTTATTTGTATGCTTTGTCAATGTTCATTGCATTTTACTTCATTATAATTAATATATATTCTATTTTTTATTTGTATACATTTCATGTGTCAATACAAATACTTTATTGTTGTTAATTCTCACCTGAGGATATTTTTCCATCGATTTTTAGAGAGAGAGGAAAAAGAGGGGGTGGGACAGAGGGAAACATGGGTCTGAGAGAGAACATCGATTGGTTGCCTTCTGCATGTGCCCCATTAAGGCTGGGATCCAGTCTGCAACCGAGGTTCGTGCCCTTGATTGGAATTAAACTGGGACCTTTTAGTCTGAGGGCTGACACTCTATCCACTAAGCTAATCCAACTAGAGCCAAGTATTTTTTAGTAACCATGCAATATTCAACTTGAACATACTTAGCCATTACTCAATTGTTGGGTATTTTGTTTCTAATTTTTACTTATATAAATAATACTGTGAAAACCATCTTTGTAAAAATAACTTATTTTTTTGAGGCAAATTATTTTCATGCCAGAAATTAAAATCTCATTCTATCTTTTCTCTTCATCCCTTTCATTCAAAAAAGGGGAGGCCCAGCTGCTGTGGCTCAGTGGTTGAGCATCAAACTATGAACCAGGACGTGACAGTTTGATTCCTGTTCAGGGCACTTGCCCACGTTGTAGGCTTGATTCCCAGTAGGGGGCATTCAGGAGGCAGCTGATCAATGATTCTCTCATTAGTGATGTTTCTGCTATATTTTAAAATGTTTAAAAATTATTTTTTTGATTTTCTGCAGCTCTGTTCTTTATTGTCAGAGATAGCTAATTTTAGTAAATTTTTTTTATTTTTTTTTTTTTGTTTTTTTTTTTTTTAAATCAATCTTTATTGTTCATATTATTACAAAGGTTCCTCATTTCTTCCCCCCTCCACCAGGTTCCCACCCCACCCTCCGTCCCCCCCCCATCCCCCATTGTCCTCATCCATAGGTGCAGTTTATGTTCAGTCTCTTCTTCCCTCAATTTCCCCAATAGTAAATCCCTTTTCAGATAGTAAATCAGTTACTTAGCATTTTCTCATATCAATAATACCTCCACATGCCCAATGATACACTTCACACAAAAGACATTTCCCAGTAGGTCAACCAGCCTCATCCAGGCCCCAACCAAGGCACTCACAGATCAACACCCCAGTCCTAAACTAACTCAACACATCCAGATCTAAGTTAGTAAATTTTTTTTAAAAATATATTTTTATTGATTTCAGAGAGGAAGGAAGTGGGAGAGAGACAGAAACATCAATGATGAGAGAGAATCACTGATTGGCTGCTTCCTACACGCCTCGCACTGAGGATCAAACCCATACTTAGGCATGTGCCCCTGACTGGAATCAAACCCAGTATGCCGGCCAGCTCTCTATTCTCTGAGTCAAAATATCTAGGGCTGATTTTAATAAATTTTAAATTTGCCTTGCAAACGACCCAGGAAGGGCAGATGTGGGCGGAGCCTAACCTGGGTCCCGAGTCCTGTGCCCAGTGAGTGCAGCAACACCGGCTGAACCAGGGCGGGCAGCATCTGCTCCTCTGGTGGAATCCCGTATTTCTTTCCCAGGGCCTACGATCCTGCAGATTATGAGCATTTGCCAGTTTCTGCCGAGGTGAAAGAACTCTTCCAGTATATAAGTAGGTGAGTGTTAGGTCATCTTTCCATAATCCCTGCCCCATGCCCTTTCCTGCCTCTAGTCTGAAACAAGGCCATTCTCTTTAGATTTTTTAAACCTGAATAGTAAAGTCAGTTTCTGATTCCATCTTCCCTGGGCATTACCTTCTAGGTACACACCTCAGCTGATTGACCTGGATCACAAACTGAAACCTTTCATTCCTGATTTTATCCCAGCTGTTGGGGATATTGATGCATTCTTAAAGGTACAGTCAGAACATCCTAAAAATGACTCCAGAGGTGTTTCTTATGACACCTCTATTACTCTACCAGTTCCACTAATTTTCTTGACAAGCATTGGCTACCTTGATATGTACCCTTCGTTTCATTAGAGTTCTTAATCTTGCTTTCTACTCTGTGTTATATTGATTGCTATTAGGTAATACTTGATTATCTCATTATTTGTTATAAATTGTCATTTATTTGCCGCCTAATTATCCATGACTTCAGCTTTCTATGTAAGGTCCTGTAGATCATGTGTGTTTTCCATAGGATTTCAGTGCTGTGTGGCAGACAGGCATGCTTTCTGATACTAGTAACGGGATGGAGCAGAAGAGTTCTTCTTCGTGAGCTTATTGGAACAGGATGCTCGGCCTTTTATGTCCCTCTCATTTTCCCCGTTTTCTCACTTTTCTCTTAACCAGGTCCCACGTCCTGATGGGAAGCCTGACAACCTTGGCCTGTTGGTATTAGATGAGCCTTCTACAAAGCAGTCAGACCCTACAGTGCTCTCCCTCTGGTTAACGGAGAATTCCAAACAGCACAACATCACAGTAAGATGCCAGTAGAGTTCAGGCCAGTGGGAGAGGGCAAGAGTGGAGGCTTTTTGGTGTGTATGAGGTTGATTTACTGCCTATTAAAAGTGATGGCTGTGGTTTCAGGACTGTCCTATTTTTTTTTTTTTAAATATATATTTTATTGATTTTTTACAGAGAGGAAGGGAGAGAGATAGAGAGCTAGAAACATCGATGAGAGAGAAACATCTACCAGCTGCCTCCTGCACACCCCCTACTGGGGATGTGCCCACAACCAACGTACATGCCCCTGACCGGAATTGAACCTGGGACCTTTCAGTCCGCAGACCAACGCTCTACCACTGAGCCAAACCGGTTTTGGCTGTCCTATTTTTTATATAACATTTTTATTGAGATATAATTTACGTACCATAAAATTCACCCTTTAAAATTGTACAGTTCAGTGATTTTTAGTATATTCACAGAACTGTAGAAGCATCATCATCTAAGAACATTTTCATCATTCCAGAAAGAAACTGAGTACCCATTAGTAGTCACTCCTCATTTCCCCCTGCTCCTAGACCCTGGTAACGACTTCATTTTTTAAAAAAAATATATTTTATTGATTTTTTTTATAGAGAGGAAGGGAGAGAGGTAGTTAGAAACATCGATGAGAGAGAGTCATCGATCAGCTGCCTCTTGCACACCCCCTACTGGGGATATGCCCGCAACCAAGGTACATGCCCTTGACCGGAATCGAACCCGGGACCCTTCAGTCCCCAAGCCGACGCTCTATCCATTGAGCCAAACAGGTCTCGGCGACTTCATTTTTTTTTAATGCTGGAACACAGTTCCATTGTGTGGAAACACCACATTTTGTTTATCCACTCACCAATTGTTTCCACTTTTCTTAATTATGCTGCCATGAAGATGGTCAGGTGTCTGCATGGACACATGTTGTTTCTCTTGGATATACATGTAGGAGCGGGATCACTAGGCCATATGCTATCTGTTTAATATTTTGAGCCACTGCCAAACTGTTTTCCAAAGTGGCCGAATCATTTCCAATGCTACCAGTGATGAATGAAAGTTACCATTGTCCATGTTGTCATCAGCACTTGCTGCTCTCTTTTTACTGTAGCCATCCCAGTAGGTGTGAACTGATATGTCAGTATGGTCAGCCCTATCTTACTGACCTCCTCCTGTCCCAGGGCACTAGAAAATTTTATCAGGGTTCTTATAATCTCCCTTTGGCTGCCGGAGGCCTCCCTTTTCATCAGCTACTCTGTGTGTGAAAGAGCAGCAGCATGTGATAGTCACTCTGTGAAAATGAGAGCGACTTCAGTGCCATGAGTCAGGCTTTCTCCTTGATTTTCTAGCAACACATGAAAGTAAAGAGCCTGGAAGATGCAGAAAAGAATCCCAAAGCCATTGACACATGGATTGAGAGCATCTCTGAGTTACACCGCTCCAAGCCCCCTGCCGCTGTACACTATACCAGGTAAGGACGTTGCCTTCTTGCCCCGTAGCCCAGGGCAGCCTTCGCCCTGTGGAAACCCATGGCTTTTGAGAAGAGGCCCAAAGGCCGGGACACATTGGGCCAGCCTGGGGTCCTGTGGCTCATGGCAGCTGCTGGCTGAATTACAGACATAAAAATGGTGGTTTTGTGGTATTACTTAGCCAGCTTCTTCAAACCCCAGGTCCAGGGTAGGTTTGATTTTCCCAGTCTGTGTTCTCCTGGAATCCTAAGGTGCCAGACCGAGGACCTCCCTTCGTCCTAAATACACTGACCCAGAGGCCACTGACATCACCTGTCCATGTTTCTTGTTCATATTTTCTCTCCACTCTAGACCCATGCCTGATATTGACACGCTGATGCAGGAATGGTCCCCAGAGTTTGAGGAGCTTTTGGGCAAGGTGAGTGGAAGGTAGCAGGAGCTAAGAAAGTATGGCAACCTAGAATTCCCTCATGCTCAGATGTCCCAATATAATCACTATCCTGATTTTTTTTTTCTCTCTTTCATCTTTTTTTTTTCTCTCTCCCCCCCACCCTCTAATTTCTAATACCATAGATTAGGTTTGTCTATTTTGTATTTTATCTAAATGTAATTTTTGTGTCCTATTTCTTTTGCTCATCTGTATTGTTCATCCATGTGGAAATTCATCAATATTGTTTCCTACATTGTTGTCTTTTTTTTCACATTACTGCGTGATATTACACTGTTTGAATATGTGACAATTTACTTATTCCTTCTATGGTAGCCATTTGGATAGTTTCCAGTTTTGGGTTATTACAAATGAAATATTACTATAATATTATGGTACTATTTCTAAGAACATTGTAACATATACCTATTGGTAAGCATGTGTATATATTTCCTGTATTATTACTTTAGACTCTACTTTTCCACAGACATATTTATGCTATTTTTAAGTACTCCAAATTTCAAAAATACAAGAATAGAACAATCAGACTGCAGGCAGAGACAGATTTCTGGAGGCTTTGCGTCTTTGTCTGATCTCCTTCTGGGCCCAAGGCTTGGAAAAGCAGAGCCTGGTGCACATCTTGGTCCTTTCTAAAGGCACCCAGCCCCAGCAGAGGGAGCCATAAGCTGTGGATTGCTGATGGCTCCAAACAGGGGACTCAGGGCTGCTCAGAAACAGTGTCTGACATTGTTCTGAACTAGAGGTTGGGCATTGTAGCAGACTTAATTAATACATAGACACAGATCCAGACAACCAAAATGGGGAGACAAAAAAACACACCCTCAAATGAAAGAACAAGAGAATTCTCCAGAAGAAGCGCTAAACGAAATGAAGGTAAGAAACTTATCAGATAGAGAGTTCAGAATAATAATGGTAAAAATACTCAACAGCATGAGAAAAGGTATAGCAACTGTGAAAACAAAAACAAAAACAGAGGTCCTTAACCTGGCACACAGGATTTCAGGAGAACACAGACTGGGCAAACCAAACTTACACAGGGCCTTGGTCATAAAGAATGAGCTAGACTAATAGCACATTGGAGCCCAGCCAGCATGGCTCAGTGGTTGAGTGTCGACCTAAGAACTAGGAGATCACATTTTGATTCCTGGTCAGGGTACATGCTCAGGTTGCAGGCTCGATTCCCAGTAGGGGGTGTTCAGGTGGCTGCTGATCAATGATGTTTCTATCTTCCGCCCTCTCTGAAATCAATAAAAATAATTTTTTTTTAAGAGAACACATTGGAAGGAATATACAACAGATTAGAAGCTGAGGATTGGATCAGTGAATTAGAAGACAGGTTAGAAAAAAATGATTCAGTCAGAGAACCAAAAAGAGAAAACCATTAAAAAATAGGAGGGCAGCTTAAGAGAGCTGTGGGACAGCATGAAACATAAAAATCTTTAGTAATAAAAGTGTAATATGCCAATTAGATCTGACAGCCAAACGACTTTCTGGACGTCCTTCTAAATGAAGCTCCCTTGACGGGCTGAGGCAGAGGTAGTTAGGGGCAATCAGGCAGGAAGACAAGCAGGGGCAATCAGGGGCAATGAGGCAGGCAGGCAAGTGGTTAAGGGCGATGAGATAGGCAGATGAGCAATTAGGGGCGATGAGGCAGGAAGGCAGGCAATCAGTTAGGAACTAGCAGTCACAGATTGTGAGGGGGATTCTGACTACTGGTTTAGGCCCGCGGGATTGGGCCTAAACTGGAAGTCAGACATCCCCTAAGGGGTCCCAGATTGCGAGAGAGTGTAGACCGGGCTGAGGAACCCTCCCTCCCCCATGCACGAATTTCGTGCACCAGGCCTCTAGTATTCATATAATAGGTATGCCAGGAGGCGAGGAAAGTGAGCAAAAGTTAAAGAATGTGTTTGAAAAAATAATGGCAGAAAACTTCCCTAACATGGTGAAGGAAAAAGTCACACAAGTTTAGGAGGCGCAGAGAATCCCAAGCAAGAAGAATCCAAACAGACCCATGCCCAAACACATCATAATTAAAATTCCAAAAATTAAAGACAGAGTATCTTAAAGGCAGCAAGAGAAAAGTAATGTGTTATCTACAAAGGAGCTCCCATAAGACTGTCAGCTGATTTGTCATCAGACACTCTAAGCCAGAAGGGACTGGAACAAAGTACTCAAGGTAATGAAAAGCAAGGATCTGAAACCAAGATTACTATATCCAGCAAGGCTATCATTCAAAAACAGATGGTGACATAAGAGTTTCCCAGACAAAAAAATGCTAAAGGAGTTTTTTACCACTAAACTAGCACTGCAAGAAATGCTAAAGGGACTGCTGTAATGAGAAGAAGAAATAGAGCCAGTTTGGCTCAGTGGCTAGAGCATCAGCCTATGGACCTTAGGGTCCCATGTTCATTTCTAGTCAAGGGCACATACCTCAGTTGCAAGCTCCTCTTGGCCCTGGTTGGAGCATGTGCAGGAGGCAACCAATGAATGTGTTTTTCCAACATTGATTATTTTTCTCATTCTCTCTCTCTTCCACTAAAAGTCAATGGAAAAATATCCTCAGGTAAGGATTAGCAAAATAAATAAAACAGAACCTTAAAAAAAAAGAGAGAGATAGAGGAAGATATAAACAAGTGGAAGAATATACTGTGTTCATAGATTGAAAGAATTAGCATAATTAAAATGTCTATACTACCCAAAGCAATCTACAGATTCAACACAATCCCTATTAAAATACCAATGGCATACTTCACAGACCTAGGACAAATATTCCAAAAATTTATATGGAACCATAAAAGACCCTATATAGATGCAGCAATCTTAAAGAATGAAGTAGGAGGGATCACAATACCAGATACCAAACTATATTACAAAGCCATTATAACCAAAACAGCCTGGTACTGGCACAAGAATGGTCATATAGACAAATAGATCAGAACAGAGACCACAGATATTGACCCACACCATTATGGTCAACTAATATTTGACAAAGGAGGCAAGAACAAACAATGGAGTAAAGACAGTCTCTTCAAAAAATTGTTCTGAGAAAACTGGGCAGACACATGCAAAAAATGAAACTAGACCACCATCTTGCACCATACACAAGAATAAACTCAAGTGTATAAAAGACTTAAATGTATGGCATGAAACCATAAAAATCTTAGAAGAAAATGTAGGCAGACATCTTACATAGCAGTATTGTTATAGATACATCTCCTAGGGCAGCAGTTGCCAACCAGTGTTCCGTGAAATCTGAAAGGTTGGTGACCGCTGTCCCAGGGCAAAGGAAACTAAGAAAAAAATAAACAAATGGGACTACATCAAAATAAAAAGTTGCTGCACAGCAAAAAAATCCACAAACCATTAAATTGAAAGGGGAACCCACTGAATGGGAGAACATATTTGTCAGTGATATATCTGATAAAGAGTTAATATTCAAAATATATGAAGTATTCATACAACTCAACAAAAAGAAGACAATCAATTAAGCAATGGGCAGGAGACCTGAATAGAGAGATTTCTCCAAAGAGAACATACAAATGGCCAAGAGACACATGGAAAAATGCTCAAAGTCTCTAATCATAAGAGAAATGGAAATGAAAACTGCAATGAGATGCCACCTCACACCGGTCAGAATGGCTACCATAAAAAAATTAATAAGTGCTGGCAAGGATGTGGAGAAAAGTAATGTGTTATCTAGTGTTCACCAGTTCATAGCTGGTGGGAATACAGATGGGTACAGCCACTATGGAAAACAGGACAGAGTTTCCAAAAAATTTAAAAATGGAACCCCATTTTTAATTTGATCCAGTGATTCCAATTCTGGGAATATTTCCTAAAAACCACAAAACACCAATCAGAAAGAACATATGCATCCCTGTGTTCATAGCAGCACAATTTACAATAGCTAAGATCTGGAATCAGTCCAAGTGCCCATGAGCAGAGACTGGATAAGGAGGGTATGGGACACTCTATGGAATGTGCGCAGCTGTAAAGAGGAATCCTTGCCCTTGGGGACAGCATGGATGGACCTGCAAATATGCTAAGTGGAATAAGCCAATCTGAGAAAGACATATCACATCTCACTTATTTGTGGAATCGAATGAACAAAATAAGACCCGAAGCAAGGAGGCGTGGAGCAGGCTGACACCTCGATGTGGGGTGGGGGAGGAGAAGGGAGAAAGAACTTGTATACCTATATGCATAGTCCATGGACATGGGCAATAGGGTGGTGAAGACCTAGGGGTGGGTACGGGCTGGAAGGAGGAGGGGAAGGGGGGAAATATGGGAGACATTAGTAATACTGTTAACAATTAAAAATATATTTTAAAAAACCTGCAGCCCAGGTACATGCATTTGACCAGGAATTGAACCTGAGACCCTTTCATGCGAGGGCCAGTGCTCCAGCTACTGAGCCTGCTGGCCTGGGCTAAGTCCTTCATCTTATAATACATTTCCAGCCTCCAAACCGAGGAAATAAATTTATCTTTTTTAAGCCACTCAGTTTGTGATATTTTGTAATGGCAACCCTAACACACTAATACAGCACCAAATATTTAAATGACCAAGTATTTTTAACCCACAGATAAATGCCCACCAATAAGAATAGAAGCCCTTCCCTGACCGGTGTGGCTCAGGGGATAGAGTCAGCCTGATTGAAAGGTCCCAGGTTCGATTCCAGTTAAGGGCATGTACCTTGGTTGTGGGCACATCCCCGGTGGAGGGTGTGCAGGAGGCAGCTGGTCGATGTTTCTAACTATCTCTCTAACTCTTCCTTCCTCTGTAAAAAATCAATAAAATGTATTTAAAAAGAAGAAAAAGACTGTATCTCCAATACAGTCATGTTCTAAGGTGCTGGGGGGTTAATACTTCACATATGGATTTGAGGGGGTCACCTTTAGCCCATAACACATGTGACTTCGGTAGCAGCTCTTTTCTCTTTTGACCTGGGCCCTCCCTAACCCTCCCAGGTGAGCCTGCCCACGGCAGAGATCGACTGCAGCCTGGCAGCGTACATCGACATGATCTGCGGTAAGCTCTCCCAGCCCTCCCGACCCCGTCCCCGTCCCCGTCCCGGAAAAACGCACTGAAGGGTGGTGTCTGGGCTTGTGCCACTGCCTGCTGATGTTTAATCCCAAGGCCATGGAGCACATCCCGTCTGGGAGGGGACTGGCTCCTAACAGGTCCCCATAAGCCCTAGGTTTTGTTTGGTTCTGCTCATGGGAGGTCTTGCTGTCAGCCATCCTAGACATTCCTATCTACAAGAGTCGGATCCAGTCTCTCCACCTGCTCTTTTCCCTCTACTCGGAATTCAAGAACTCGCAGGTAGGTCCAGCGCAGGCAGGCCTTGTAGAGGGGGTTGCCGCGATTTCCCTGCCTGAGTCCCCTCAGAATGCAGCCCGGGACCAGGAGCCTGTCTGCCCAGGCTCCTCCACAGGCGGAGGCGGAGGGAGGGAGGGAGGGGCGGCCTTCGCTGGGGGGCAGAGGATTCGCATTCTCACAGGGCCGCCCAGTGGCCTGTGGAGCAGAAGCAGGAAGGAAAGGAAAAGGGTTTCACAGGAAGCAGGACCAACTCTAGCTGTTCTTCAAAGACAACATCAAGGAATTGTTTTGAAAGTACAGTTGGGAGAAAATTGGAGCTTAAAGGGTTATAAAGAGGTTAGTTCTTGCTGAAATGTAGCAACTAGCATATTCCAAACTCTCCATGTTCCCTCTCTCCTCACAGCATTTTAAAGCTCTAGCTGAAGGCAAGAAAGCGTTCACCCCTCCATCCAAGTCCACCTCCCAAGCCGGAGACGCAGAGACAATAACCTTCAGCTGAGGCACCTCCCCACTTGGTCTCAAGGCTGAGCCGCTCCTCCAGCCCAGCGGAGGGCGCTGTTGTCAGCCCCCTGTCTCCTGGCCTGTGCCACCTGGACTCCGGCGTGTGCCCTGCCACCCTCCCTGGCAGAAAGCCCTGCACACACTCGCTTCCTTCCTGTGGGACGCTTGTACCTCTACCACCAGGGGGTTTGATTAGACAGACGGCCATTTCTGGGACCCTGAGATGCTCAGGTTAGAAGAAAAGTTTAAAAGATGTTCTTACAGCAATCAAATCATTTTTTCATTCTTAAGTGAGTTGGCAAAGATTTTGCAAATAAAATGCTCTTATCTTTCAGCTTATCCTGCTGTTCTATCTATAAAATGAGAAAGAAAAGGCAGACTGAGCATAAAGCAGAGGGATAAAGAATTTGGCCTCCTGACAGGCTTCCAGTGAATAATAGTTTAAGCAAAACAACTTTGTGGAATAAAAGCAGACACCAGTCTTCCAAGCGTGACAGTGAGGGGAGGGCCCCATTTTCCTCCCAGAACTCATTTTTCTGTGGGTCTCTCTCCAGGGACTGTGCTGGCCAGGCCCGCCTGCCTGTCGGGCTCCGGGCCTGCGTGGCTGTGGCCTTGGAGCCTCGCTGTGCAGGAGCCCAGGGAGAGCGCTTGCCTGGAGTTAGGGTGGAGCTGGGGCAGTAGTGCCTGGGTAAATTTGGGAAATATTTGGGGGTTATATCCCCCAAGCTTCAGTCTGGAAGTCAGAAAACATGCTAGTTACTTCCAACAAAGGGTGTTAAATATGGGAAATTGGTTACAAAAGTATTGGAAAGGCTGAAGGAACAAAAGGGAGGGTAGAGGGTGCTGAAGGGATTCAGGTTAAAGGGATTCAGTGCCCAGTGTCTGGAGTGGCAGTGGAGGAGCCACACGGGAGCATGGCTGATGCGCAGACCTCGTCCCGCTGCTGCAGAGAGCAATGGCTGCCCGACTTCCTCCATCTTCTCACACCTTGCCAGGGCTCCCACTGCCAGAAATTAAGAGCTGGCAGGAACCTCCAGCACATAGAGCAGAGTACAAAGGGGAGAGGGGAGGGGCTGAGGCAACAAATAACCAGGAGAGGTGGAACCAACAAATGTGGTGATAGGCTGGATGAGGGGGGTGAAAGGAAAGAATCAAGGGCGACTCCCAGGTGTTTGGGCTTGAGGAACTGGATAGTGAAGGGGAAGATGGGGCAAGAATTGATTGCAGCCAAAACCGGTGTGGCTCAGTGGATAGAGCGTCAGCCTGCAGACTGAGGGGTCCCGGGTTCGATTCCGGTCAAGGGCATGTACCTTGGTTGCAGGCACATCCCCAGTAGGGGGTGTGCAGGAGGCAGCTGGTCGATGTTTCTCTCTCATCGATGGTCCTGGCTTTCTATCCCTCTCCCTTCCTCTCTGTAGAAAATCAATTAAAAAAAATATATTAAAAAAAAAAAAAGAATTGATTGCGGGAAAATTACATTAAAATGCTACACTGTCAGCCTAACATACATGATAAACACGTAGGAAGGAGGGGAGTCATTTCCTAGACTTAACCTGTGACGCCTGAATGTGAGGAGCGGAGCGTCAGAGCTCAGGCCTCCCGACACCGGACCTGGCCCGGGCTGTGCTCTGAGTGGAGCTCAGGCATGCTCACCTGGAACTCGGGGAAAGGGCAGCAGAATGTGATGGGAACTCAGATTCTCCACCAGGCTCTCAAGGAACCATCAGGTTGGCTTCTTTGATAAGAGCTGAGGGAGACTCAGCACTGATAGATACAGTTGCTTTCTGTTGTTCATGGGAGTTCTGTAAGTTACCATGAACACTGAGTTAACAAATACTGAACCATCGCTCCTGGGGAGTGCGGGGTGAGGTTCCTTTGTGCCTCTGGTCACAGCATTTCACCTGTTGGCCATTGTTCATTGAGCTCAGCCATCAGCACTGTCCAGTGACACTTGTCTCACACTCTCCACTGGCACATCACATCCTTCTGACTCCTAGGAACGCTGGACAGCTGCCAGGAACCATGCCTGGGGCCATTTCAAACAGTCAAATCACCACGCAAAGGTGTGCAGTGGACAGACCTGGAAAAGGGCCCTGCTTACAGTGTGAGCTTGAGCCAGGGCTGGGGCATGGGCAGCTTTTACCTTTCACTGCTGTGAGCATGTTTGCAGACAGTCACGAAAACACTGCACACGTGGGGTTTGGGGTTGGAAATAAAGTGCAGCCAGTGTGTGAATCCACAAATACGGGATCTTCACAGAACGAGGACATGTTCCTAGGCCTAGCTTTTCTCCTGGCTTCAGTACACCCACCACAGCTCTCCGTGATCACCTTCAGACAATGTTTGCATCATGCTCTTTCCTCTAACTGTCTGTAGTTACTCCCTTTTGGCTTGTTCTGTGGCCTGGGGAAAATGAGTTTAACTTCTGTGCTTCAGTTAATCTAGTTATGAACCAGTTACAACAAACACAATTCTTAGGCTTGTCCTGTGAATAAAAAACATGAAAACATTACGTGCCACAAAATGTGAGATATAATAATCCTATTACTAAGTATACAGTTTCAACTTGGCCTTTTAGATTTGCCACTGGCAGTCTCTATGCCCCAAAGTCGTCACGTCCCATAAAACCCCAGGTACTGGCCATGCCTTATTAGTTCCCATCTCTAACCTCTATGACAGTGGGCCATGACCACAGGTTGAGAACTGTTAGCAGGGTCACATGAGACCATCGGAAAACACAGATATTTACATTACGATTCATAACAGTAGTAAAGTTAACAGTTATGAAGTAGCAATGAAAATGATTTTATGGTTGGGGTCACCGCAACATGAATTAAAGGGTCGTGGCATTAGAAAGGTTGAGAACCACTGCTCTATGCAGGCTCTGTTCCTGACTTAAAGTGTCCCTCACCTCTGCACATCCTAATTCCCAGCACTTCCAAGTAAACAAACATAAAACACAAATATTTACATCTTCCTCCTTTCACCTTATTTATTAAAAAGACAATACAGGAATAAAAAATCCCAAACAAGGACAAATAGTTAAAGAAAATGGCAGCAGACAAAACAATTTTTAAAGCTTTTTGCAAATGTTTCAATTGCAGTTAGCATACATTATTATATTAGTTTCAGGTGTATTAGCCATTACATAACCAGTAAGTGATCATCCCAAAAAATCTCCACACATAATAATGAGAATATTATTGACTATATCTCCTATGCTGTATTTTACTTCCCCATGACTATTCTGACAACTAATTTGTACTCCTTAATCCCGTCGCCTTTTTTTACCCAGCCTTCCAATCCCCCATCTCATCTGGCAACCCTCAAAATATTCTCTGTATCCATGAGTCTCTTTCTTTTCTTTTCTTTTTTTTTTAAGTTTTTATTGTTCATATTATTACAAATGTTCCTCCCCCGCCCCCACCATTGCTCTCCTCCATCAGGTTCCCACCCCACCCTCTGCCCTTTCCCCACTCCCCATTGTCCTCATCCATAGGTGCACAGTTTATGTTCGGTCTCTTCCCACATCCCCCTCTCCCCTTTTCCCCAAGAATCATCAGTTCACTCCCCTTCCATACCTCTGATTCTATTATATTCAACAGTTAATATTGTTCATCAGGTTTTTTTTAATTTCCTTGGTTTTTATTTTTATTTTTATATATATTTTAAAATATATATTTTATTGATTTTGTACAGAGAGGAAGGGAGAGAGATAGAGAGTTAGAAGCATCGATGAGAGAGAGTCATCAATTAGCTGCCTCTTGCACACCCCCTACTGGGGATATGCCCGCAACCAAGGTACATGCCCTTGACCGGAATCGAACCCGGGACCCTTCAGTCCCCAAGCCGACACTCTATCCATTGAGCCAAACCGGTCTTGGCTAATTTCCTTGGTTTTTAGATTCACTTGTTGATAGTTACGTATTTGTTGTTCATAATTTTTATCTTTATTTACTTTCTCTTCTGAAAGAACCCCCTTCAGCAATTCATATAATTCTGGTTTGGTGGTGATGAACTCCTTTAGCTTTTTTTTATTTGTGAAGCTCTTTATCTGACCTTCGATTCTGAGTGATAGCTTTGCTGGATAGATTATCTTTGGCTGTAGGTTCTTGCTATTCATCAGATTGAATATTTCTTGCCATTCCCGTCTGGCCTGCATGGTTTCTGTTGAGAAGTCAGCTGACAATCGTATGAAGCACTTTTAGAGGTAACTACCTGTTTCTCTTTTGCTGCTTTTAATATTCTCTCTTTGTCTTTTGCTCTTGGAATTTTAATTATGATGTGTCTTGGTGTGGTCCTTTTTGGATTCCTTTTGTTTGGAGTTCTGTGCGCTTCCTGGACTTGTATGTCTAATTCTTTCCCCAGGTGGGGGAAGTTTTCTGTCACTATTTCTTTCAGTATGTTTTCGGTATCTTGCTCTCTCTCATCTTCTGGGACCCCCATAATTCTGATGTTGGTTCGCTTGAAGTTGTCCCAGAGGTTTCTTACATTATCTTCAATTTTCTAGATTCTCTTCCCTTCTAGCTTCTGTGGAGGAGTATCTTTTGGCTCTTTATGTTTCAAATCTTTGACTTGATTCTTGCGATCTTCCATTCTGTTTTTAGGACTCTGCATAATATTTTTTATTTCAGACAATGTATTCTTTATTTCTTGTTGATCCCTTATCATTTCTTGTTGATTCCTTATTAATTCTAGTTGATCCCTTTTCATATCCTCATAGGTCTTATCCATTTTTTCTAAGAAATTCTTGAAAAACCTTATAAGCATAAATTTGAACTCTATATCCAGCTGCTTTTTGTCCTCCATTTCTTTCGTTTGTGATCTATTTCGTTGTCACATTTCACAGCTACAGATGGGACGGGATTTCAGGGTGGAGCCTGCAGCCTTGGCTTCCGTCAGCCCCGCCCTATGCGAGTCCTTCAGTACTCGCTGCAAAGCGCCTCTGAGAGAAAGGTGCCCTCGATTTTAGCTTGCTGCCAAACAGTCTATGCTCTCCCCCAATGAGCCCAGTATTGGGGTTCAGTTCAGTTGGAAGTGGAGTTGGAGTTGGAGGTGCCGTTCAGAGCAGACTGGCGCCCCTGTCTCCTTCTGGCCAGGCAATCCCGCGGCACAGCCGGCCGTCCCTTCTCTGCTCGCACTGTGCGCCGCCGGGCCTGCCTTTCGCCGCTTCCCCGGGGTTCCGCCTCACAGCCCAGCTCCCTCTGGATGAGTCTGGGTCCCCGGGGTCTGGCCTAGGCCTGGGGTTCAGAGCAGTCAGAACTGGGGCCCAACACAGTCGGAGTTTTATCTCCTTCCCACTAGGGAATGCCCGCCAGGCACTCGGCCGCCCTCCTCTCCGGCTCCATCCTCTCAGCGCACCGCGTGTCTCCGTACCTTGGGCTTTTCCAGCTCCTCCGAGCTTCCTTCTGGTTTTCTCCTTGCTTCTCGTAGAATTTCCAGTCAGTCGACTTTCCTGTAGTTCTGGGTAATGTCCATTTTATATTTTAGTTGTATTTTATTGAAATTGTTGTGTTGTGTGCGGCTGCGGCTAGGTGTTTACCTGGGCGCAGCCATCTTGGATCCTCCCATGAGTCTGTTTCTGTTCTGTTTGTTTTTTAGATTCAATCTAGATACCGGGATTTTGGTATTTTTTTTTTCCATTTTTATTGTTCATATTTTTTATCTTTTTCTTCTTAAAGAAGACACTTTAGCATTTTAAAAAATATATATATTTTATTGATTTTGTACAGAGAGGAAGGGAGAGAGATAGTTAGAAACATTGATGAGAGTCATCAATCAGCTGCCTCTTGCACACCCGCTACTGGGGATATGCCCGCAACCAAGGTGCATGCCTTTGACCGGAATCGAACCTGGGACCCTTCAGTCCCCAAGCGGACGCTCTATCCATTGAGCCAAACCGGTCTCGGCAGCATTTTTAGTAATACTTGTTTGGTGGTGGTGAACTCCTTTAGATTTTCTCCCTTCTCTGGGAAGCTCTTTATCTGATCTTTGATTCTAAATGAGAACTTTTCTGGGTAGAGAAATGTTGGTTGTAGGTCCTTGCTTCTCATCACTTTGAACATTTCTTGCCAGTCCCTTTGGCCTGGAAAGTTTATTGAGAAATCAGCTGACAGTCTTATGGGAGCTCCCTTATAGGTAACGGACTGCTTTTCTCTTGCTGCCTTTAAGATTTTTTTGTCTTTAATCTTTGACATTTTAATTATGATGTGTCTTGGTGTGGGCCTCTTTGGTTCATCTTGTTTGGGACTTTCTATGCTCCCTGGTCTTGTATGTCTATTTCCTTCACCAAGTTAGGGGAAATTTTCTGTCATTATTTCTTCAAATTGGTTTTCAATTTCTTGCTCTCTCTCCTCATTCTGGTACCCCATGATGTGAATGAGATTTTGAAATTTTCCCAGAGGCTCCTATACCACCTCATTTTTTGTTTGGATTCTTTTTCTTTTTGCTGTTCTGATTTTTACTTGCTTATAATCCAAATTGCTGATTTGATTCTTAGCTTCATCTACTCTGTTGATTCCCTGTAAATTAGTCTTTATTTCAGTTCATGTATCCTTCACTTCTGACTGGTCCTTTCTCATGCCATTTTAGGTTCTATGTTCATTGCACATCTTTATAACCCACTGGAGGCCTGATGCATGCAATTCATACAGCCCTGGCTACCTTGGCCCTTGTGGCCCGGCTGCTGTCACACTCTGCGTGACGATAGATCACAGAACCTCACTCCCCCATCAATCACTCGGCAAAGGATGGTGGCAGCCCTGTGGCCACGCCCCCTGCCCACTGATCATTCCGGAAGATCGGTCTGCCATCTGGTCTAATTAGCATATTAGCTCTTTATTATATACCTGGCAGGATGTTATGAACTCTGCATCTGGTAGATTATTTGTCTCCACTTTATTCTTTTTCTGGAGTTCTGTTCTTTCATTTGGGACATGTTTGACTCCTCATTTTAGCAGCCATCCTGTGTTCATTTCTATGGAATTATGTCTCCTGGGCTTGGTAGAGTGGCCTGTACAATAGTGGGTGTTCTGTAGGGTCCAGTGGCACAGCCTTCCCTATCACCCCAGCTGGACACTTGAGTGTGCCCCCCGTGTGGTCTGTGTACCCCTTCTCTTATAGTTGAGCTTTGATTGTTGTTGGCATGTCAGTGGGAAGAATTTATCGTAAGGCCACTTAGTGAGAAGGATGGGGCATACCCAGGCCAGATGCTGCTTATTTGAAAGTTTTAGAAAAATCTGAAGCATGAGCCAAGACAGGCCAGTAGAATGGAAAAGCCACTGGAAACAGCTTGGATGGGCCTGAAAGTTGGGTGTTTGGGATCTCAGGAAATCACTAGGACAGGGCTGACTGTGAGCTGATATGACATCCACCTGCCAGCTATCTGGGGGAGGGCTCAGCAAAGGAACAATGGCCTCTGCCAGCAACTCTGTCTGGGAGAAAGCTGACCCCCAGTTCTCACCCTGATGCCAAACAGTTCAGTTCCTCTTTGTATGTCTCTGGCGCCTTTCAAGCTGCTGCCCTGTGCTGCAGCTAGAGGGTCTGAGTAAAGATATGTGTAGCCCTTTAAGAGGAATGTCTAGGACTTGAGCAGCCTCCGTCTCCCTCAGCATCAGTCCCCCTTTTTTTAATATATATATTTTTTATTAAGTTTTTACAGAGAGGAAGAGAGAGGGATAGAGAGCTAGAAACATCGATGAGAGAGAAGCATCGATCAGCCGCCTCTTGCACGCCCCCCCCATGGGGATGTGCCCGCAACCAAGGTTACATGCCCTTGACCTGAATCGAACCTGGGACCCTTCAGTCCGCAGGCTGATGCTCTATCCACTGAGCCAAACTGGTTTCGGCAGTCCCGTTTTTTTACAGCCAGAAATTATGGGGAGCCTGGTGTGGGGCTGGTATTCCTTTCTCCTTAGGGGGAACTCCCCAGCCGAGATATCCCTCCCAATTTTTATCTGTCACACAGGCCCTTGTCTCCACCCCTCCTACCAGTCTCAATGTGGCTTCTTCAGCTTTAACTCCTCAGTTGTAGGACTCCATTTGGCTAGATTTCATGGGTTCTGAACCATGGTTGTTCTGTACATTAGTTGTAATTCTGAGATGGTTGTGGGAGGAGGTGAATAACACACTTATCTATGCTGCCATCTTGACCTTCAAAAGTCTAGCAACACAATTTGGAAGATGGACAAGTGAGAGCTGATTCTGTAGCAGGAGGGAGCAAAGCCGGCAACGTGACTGCCTGTGAGGAGAGGGACAGAGAAACTAAGAAGTAAGCCATTTGACACTGCAGAACCCTGTAAAGGATCAGGAATTAAAAGTGGGGAGAGCCCTAACTAGTTTGGCTCAGTGGATAGAGCGTCGGTCTGCGGACTGAAAGGTCCCAGATTCGATTCCGGTCAAGGGCATGTATCTTGGCTGCGAGCACATCCCCAGTAGGAGGTGTGCAGGAGGCAGCTGATGTTTGTCTCTCATCGATGTTTCCAACTTTCTATCCCTCTCCCTTCCTCTCTGTAAAAAATCAATAAAATGTATTAAAAAAAAAAAAAAAAAAGTGGGGAGAGTCTGCCCAGTGATAGTGACTTGGTCACTCGGTGGAGCTCTGATCACAACCTGGCACTCCCGAAACTGAACTCCATCTTTGCCGCTGGAAACAGTGCAGTTAGAGAAATATTACCTTATTTATCTTAGGAATGGGGAGAGGAAGAGAGAAACATCAATTTGCTGTTCCACTTATCTAGTAATATGCATTCATCTGTTGATTCTTGTATGTGCCCTGATTGGAGATTGACCCACAATCTTGGCATATCGGGATGATACCCTAACCAACTTAGCTACCCAGCCAGGACAATATTATTTATTTAAAAAATAAAAGATTGGGCCCTAGCTGGTGTGGCTAGTGGAGAGAGCATTAGTCTGTGGACTAAAGGATCCTGGGTTCAATTCCAGTCAAGGGCACATGCCTGTGTTGTGGGCTCAATCCCGAGTAGGGCGCGTGCAGGAGGCAGCCGATCAATGATTCTCTCCCATTACTGATGTTTCTATCTCTCTATCCTTCTCTCTTCCTCTCTGAAATCAAGAAAAAGTATATTTAAAATAAATAAATAAAAATAAGTAAAAGATTGGTTAAGATTCAACAGTATGGTGGGTACGTAGGTTTGCTGAATTTTCTCATTGTGATTTAAAGATCTCATTAAGAACCTACTTGAAAGAATGAAACACATGTAACATCCACTCAGTCAAGTTTATTGAAGTATCGTGTGCTCAGCACTCAATTACAACAGATAAGGGAGATACTCTGCACTCTTGATTTGCAGGCATTTCCATGTTGCTTTGGGGTATGTGGTCTCCTCTTTCTCCATGTCCCCAAAAGCTTCCAGAACTGTTGAAGTATGTGCCACTATGGACGCCCCCTGAAGAACGGGGTGGGACAGAAAGGTGGCCTCTTGCTGATGGGTCAGAGCTGAGGTCCCCTAAAGGGGAGACATGTTGAGGGAAACTACTGACCCTGGCGAGAGTAGAGGTGTGGGTTCAGGGTCCTCAGTGAATCAAGGCCAATGTGGGGGAGCCACAGAGGCCGTGGGACCCTCACTCCCCTCCCAGCAGGAGTGCTGGAAGTGCTAGCACTGTAAGAAAAAGATGCACAGCTACACGCTGTCCTGGGCGCCGCCAGGCTCCTCCCCTCCTGATGTGCTAACACCAGGCACTAGCATCACCAGAGGCCAATGGGGGAGTCTAGAGCCCAGTGAAACAGGGGTAAAAGTCCAATGTATAACCTATGATGCTCAAGAGGAGGAGGGACAGTGGGACAGAGCTACCAGCAGGAGGACTGGTCTGCGCTTGGCCGGGGGCGTTTTATTTCTATGCAGTGAGCAGGGCTCTAAGCGTTCAGAGTGAGCAAAGCTACACAGCACAGGAAGGAAGCCCAAGACATGCAGGCCTTCCTGGCCCCACACCAGCATGTCCTGTGCTGCTGTGCTAGGCACTGAGGAACACTGGTGGAGGCACAGAGCAGGCCTAAGTCACCAGGGCCATGCCACACTTAGATGCCAGATGGCATCAGACACACAGGCAACAGCTCTATCCGCTTGGCATAGGCATCCCATGCAGGCCCCCAACCTGAATAAGAACAAGGGCAACCTGTGCCCTCAGGCTCAGAACCCTCCTGTAGATGACGGAAGCACCCGCCAGGGATGCAAGCACAAGTGGAAGTGGCATCTCACTGGCAACATGGCCAGGCAGAGGATGCCGTGGAGGGGAGGGTGCCCAGGGGCATGGGCACCTTCCGTCTCACCCTCAGCTCAGAGCCAGATCTCCTCACTGCTCACACTGGACACCCGGTATATGTAGCCCAGCATTGGGAGACGGATGAAGCCTGCCGGTCAGAGATGCCCAGAGTCTTGGTGACACGCATTCTTGGAAGTCAGGAGGCCCCTCCCTGCCCCGAGGGACTCAGAGGCATAAGTACAAGGCTGAGGAGCAGGGGGGGTGGTACCTCGGCTGGTGAGGAGGCCGCCAGGTTCTGGCTCCAGAAACTCTGGCTCTGGCCGGCTGCTGTTCCAAGCTGTCGGTCGGTCGGCTGGTTTCTCTGTAGGGGACAAGAGGGGTGGGGCCAGGATAAGGAGTGCGCCTGATGGGGCCTTGCCCCTCCTAAGTACCAAGGTCTCTTTTTCTCTTAGAAGCATCTCTGAAGCTCACTTGGTTAGAGCATCATCCTGATACACCAAGGTTGCTGGTTCTATCCCCGGTCAGGGCACATATAAGAATCAGCCAATGAATGCATAAATAAGCAACAAATAAGCAAACTGATGTTTTTCTCTCTCTCCCCACCCTCCTCTGAAGATAAAAGGGGTCACGGAGGGCCCGGAGGTACCTCTGGAGTCGGGAGTGAGGTCGTTGAGCTGCAGGTTGGAGGGGAGGGACATGTTCTCGCGGGGCAGGCGCACGTTGTTGAGCTTCAGGTTGTTGGAGTCACTGCAGGTGGACGAGCCTGGGATGTGCCCTGGCCCAGCAGCCTGCGTCCTGCTTTGGGTCCAGTTCTAGGACTGCCCCGTTCCATTCAGCCCCGTTCCCAGCCCGGGGGCAGTTACCTGGAGAGCAGAGACGGGCGCCGGGAGGGGCCTGAGGAGAGAAACCATGCCATCACTTCAGTGTGCCCACCCTCCTGGCCTTTGCCCCCTGCCGCTCCAGACCCAGGCCTCTCAAGCAAGGGGGTCTCTCAGACGCAGCCCTGGCTCTGGGACCAAAAATGTTGCTAGTGCCTGGCCCTGCCACCTAGATGCCTGTGGTTGCCATGGCCACACCCCAGGACACCGGTCCTGCCACTTGTCAGATGGCTGGTTCTGCCCGCCTGCTTCTGCTCTGCGCTCGCCCTGCCCCATCTCCACTCCGCAGCCACCCTCCCCACCACCCTGGCCCTACCTTTGGTCGACTTCTCTTTCCTGCAGACCAGGCAGGCCACTAAGGTGCTGAATGCCACCAGGGTGCCCAGCGATAGCCCTCCGGCCACAATGATGCCCAGCAGTGGCACTTCCACCCGCGTGGCCAGGAGTCCTGCAGGTGGTCCTTGGGTTAGGTTCCAAGAAGGCAGGGCCCCCAACTCTGAGATGCCAAAGGTCCGACTGTCCTTCCCCAAGGTGCTGGGACCGCTCACTCCCAGCCTCATCCAAAGGGCAGCAGGTCCTCCCGTTCTGTACGGGCGGTCCACGCTCACCTGGGGCTGGGAGCGAGGCACTGGCGACCCCCACGTCGTTGGCGGCGACCACAGAGAGGTTGTGCGCCAGGTGGCGGAGCTGCAGCTGCACTGTGTGGTTGGTGAGCCAGGGGTAGCTCCTGGCGTCCAGCACCAGGAAGTTTGAGGTGTTGACAGTCACCGGCCCGTCCTGGTCAATCCAGGTCACATTGGCAGGTGGGTTGGCACGGACCAGGGCAAAAAGAACCACCAGGAGGCCCTGGCCCCGAGCTTCCTGGTAGTTGGCCCCGACCTGGGCAATCTCCGGTTTAACTGGGGCAAAGCAGAGGCACGTGTTCTCCCCACAGCTCCTGTACTCCTGCCCTTTCCGCCCACCCCAGAGGGCCTTCTCCTCCAGGGACACTAGGAAATGGAAGGCTGTGTCCACCGCAGAGGCAGCATTTTGTAGTGATCAAGAGTATAAACACAAGACCGGCCGGTGTGGTTCAGAGACTGAGCATCAACTTATGAACCAGGAGGTCACAGGTTCAATATCAGGTCAAGGCACATGCCAGCGCTAGAGGGACTCGGTTTCCCCAGTAGGGGGTGTGCAGGAGACAGCTGATCAATGACTCATCACTGATGTTTCTATCTCTCCCTCTCCCTCTCTCTCTAAAAAGTCAATAAAAACATATATATTTTTAAAAAGAGTATAAACACTAGAGCCAAAATGTATGGATGTGAACACTGGCTGTGCTTACCAGCTCGATGTGTGATCTCTGCCAGATTACTTAACTTCGCTGTGCTGTTTTCTTTTTTGTAAAGTGGAGATAACAATAGGAATTCGCTCATGGGATTATTTGTGAGGACTAAAGTTAGTTGGTATTTGCAAAGCGCTTAAATGTGTGAAATGTCCCATCAGACCATCTGCTATGTGGCTGCTGGGGTCCCTGAGCCCAGGGACACTCACATTGCACATTGAGGATGACAGAGGCGTTGGCTGCCGGGCCGCTGCCTGGGTCCTGCAGGGAGCAGTTGAGCTCATGCTGAGACCGCTGGGCAGTGACGGTGAGGGTGCTGGTGCCTCCAGAGAAGGCCTCCCCGCCCACACGCAGCAGCCGAGAGGTGCTGGCCTCCTGCAGCTGCCCGTCCAGGTACCAGGCCAATCGGGGGGTGCCAGACACCCCTGCCACTCGGCAGGTGAAGGGGTGGCGTTCATTCTCCCGAAGTGCCAGCTCAGCCCAGGCCTGGCCATCGATTTGCGGTGCCAACTCCCCCCAACCTGGAACACGACAGAATGTTCTGGGTCGGGATGGTACTGCTCTGGGACCAAGATGAGGTCCAGTTGGAGGGGCGGCAGGCGCAGAGCCTCCACAGGGAGTGGCTGCATCGTGGGTAGGTGGGTTGGGGAAACCCAGCGCTGCAGCCCAGGGCCTGAAGGTCGAGGCAGGGAAGGAGGGAGAGGAGACGGCCCAGAAGTGTCCGAGGCGGGTGTACCTGAGCTCAGGAGGGCTGGCAGCAGCAGCAGAGTGTGCGGGAGGGTGGCTGGGCCTGCGGGCAACGCCATGGTGGCCGCGGCCCGGCTGCCAGAGGGGACGGGCCTCGACATTAGCCAGGTGGTAGCGGGCGAATGTACTCCTCCAGGAATCAGCTCTCCAGAAACAAAATGAACCGGCCCACAGGGCGGAAGGCGAGGAGGCGAGCAGCCCAGCACGGCTCGCCGCGCCGGGGAACTGGCTCAGCTCCGCAGAGGCGAACGCGGGGCCGCGCGGCCCGCCCCGGCGCAGGGCCCCCTGCCGCCCTCGCGCCCCTCCCGCAAGGGGCTGTCCGCTCGGACCCCGTCTCACCCGCCCCGCCCCCTTCCTTCCGGCTGCGGAGGCGCGGGTGGGCTGAGGAGAAGGTGGTCCCGCAGGCGGGGGTCGCGAAGAGCACCCACCGCGCCTCCCGGCCCTCACCTCGCCAGCGGCCCAGCGCCGTCCCAGCGGTGACGGGAGCCGGCCGGCGGCGCGGCGCGGCGCTAGGCTGGACCAATCAGCGCCGGGGCCGCAGCCTCCTGCCCCGCCTCCGGCCCCTGCGGCGCAGGCGCGCCCCGCCCCGGGCGCCTTAGCCCCGCCCCTGTCTCTGAGGCACGCTCCGCCCGGCCCTCCCGCGCAGGCGCGCCCCTCCCCGGGCGCCTTAGCCCCGCCCCTGTCTCTGAGGCACGCTCCGCCCGCCCTCCCGCGCAGGCGCCTCCCGCGGCGGCGCAGAAACGAGAGCAGAGTGCGCGCTGGCGGCTTTATTGTGGGGGCGCCCTCCCCCGCGGGGCTCAGCGCGAGGCGCGCTCCCCGCGCAGCTGCCCCATCACGTCGGCCAGCATGCGGTTGCACAGCGCGGCGTACGGGTTCAACAGCACCAGCTGGCGCCGCGCGAAGGGGCTGCCCAGTCGCGCCGCCCGCTCGAAGTCCCGGCGGGCGTCGTCGTCCCGGCCCTGCAGCCGCGCCAGCAGCCCGCGCTGCACGAAGCTCTGGCGGGCAGCGCGGCCCCGGCCGCCGCTCAGCTTCACGGCGCGCTCCAGGTCCTCCAGGGCCCCTGCGGACAGCGAGCACAGCCCGGCTCAGGCCTGGCGCGGGGCCGCCGTTACCTCACACAGATGGACCCGAGCGCCCAGGCTCGCCCTGGCTCCTGGCTGCGGCCAGCGGCTGGCAGAGCCCTTACCCGTCCTCCCCCTCCCCCCGCACACACACACACACACACGCAAGTGCTGGAAGCTTTCTGAACAGTCACCGTGCTCAGGAGTCTGGCCCGTGCTGGCCTGAGCAGGCAGCTGATTCCCCACGGACCTGGTCCCCACCTGTCACTTGCCAGGTGACTGAGTCCCAGAGCCCCAGATAATGACAGTTTCTTACAAATACAGGCAAGCTCAGGTCTCTTACTTTTTCCTTTTGAAGGCTTTTGTGTCCTTTTCCCCACTGTGTGACTTTTTAACAATGAGGAAGGGTCCTTCCTTAGTGCCTTTTTTTTTTTTTAATTGGTTTTTAGAGACAGGATGGGAGAGAAAGAGGGAAATGTCGGCTGCCTCCTGGGATGGCACCTGCAGGCAGCCCCTACCCGGGCATTGAGCCTGGCAGTCTTTCCGTGCTGAGCTACACGGGCGGGGCTCCATTGTGTGATTTTTTAACTTTTTCCACTGACTGTCTTTCCTCATTCTTTATTTCCATATTCTAAACTATTTTGTATCTAATTTTCTTTGAAGGGGGTCTTGGAGCCAGAGCCGGCCTGCCTCATTTTACTTTCATTGTCTGTCCTCACAAAATACTGGGGCGAGGCATGAGCTGCATTTCTTCTGGGTTCTCTCACTTCACTCTTGCCCTCCATGGTCTAGACGAGAGACCCTGCCCGCTGGTTGGGAGCTCCATCCTAGGAGGCTGAGCTGCCCTCCGGCTGTTTCGGTCCCGGAACCCAGCGAGGGCTCTGGCCCTGGGCCTTTGAGCAGCTGATGGCAGCACTCCTCGGTCTGGAGGAATGGAAAGCAGCCACTGGTCCTCTCGGGTTTTGGTCTGCAGGCTGTGCCCAGCTGCAGGGACCAGCCAGGGCCAGCCAGCCTGAAGGAGGGTCTCCGCTGTCCCATAGTGGAGTCCAGACCCCAGCCTAGCAGTGCTGGTCGCAGGAGCACGCCCACCACCAGGAGCCTTAACCGTCTGCGCTCTGGTTGCTACCCCTGCCCCGTCCCACCGCCCCCACTCCGGCTGGGATGACCTGAATGCGGCAAGTCTGATCCAGTGACTCCCAGTTAAAACGCTTCAGTGATTCCTGCTTACTTCCAGGCCCTGCCCATCCTTCCCCCCTCCCTGCCCGGATGTTCCCTGCACCTGTCTTTTGTGCCTTCTGGACCTCTACAGGCTGCGCCTCCGCTTCCTCCCCTCCATCCAACAAGCTGCTCATCCTTCCACACCCACTCACCAGGAGCAGATCTATCTCAGCCTGTTATGGTGGTATAATTATGTCTGCCCTGGCCCCTAGCCTGGAAGCTTCTTGAGAAGCAGTATCACTCTGGAGCACTAACACCTGGCTCCAATCTCAGGGCTGCTACTTCTCATGTGTGAGCGCAGCATGCACCAAACCTCCCGTCTCAGTGTGGTCATCTGTAAGACAGGATAAGGCCACACTTCCAGGCTGTGAGGATTAAAGCAGCTGCTGCAGCTTACACGGCAAGTGCTCAGTGGCTGGCACGTCGTAGTTGCTGTGTCTTTCATCTGTGTCCTCGGCACCTGGCCCATTGCAGTAGTAGATTCTCATGAAATGTTAAATAAACAAATGGAATGCAATCTAGTCTGACTTTCATAATAGCCCCAAGAGGTTAGCAGGGACCATCTCTGTCTTATAGGTAAGAATGCAGGTTCCAGGGCGGTCGAATGACTCCCCACCCCCAAACCCCAACCCCACAACCACTTCACCTCAGGTCTGTGCGCCCCAGGGCCCCTCCCCTCACCTGCCACATCTCCCTGGAGCCGCCGGGCCTGGGCTCGGTTGTTGTAGGCTGACGCCCTCTCGGGCAGCAGGTTGATGGCTTGGCCAAACCTCTCCAGCGCTGTGCTGAGGTCGCCGGCCTCTGCTGCTGTCACCCCCTGCAGTTCCAGGGCCTTGGACTGCTCCAGCTGTGCTTGCGGGAAGACTCCACCTGTGCCAGGGAGGGAGCGGGAGGGGTAGGTGTGCGGTGGGGAGCAAGGACTGGCTTCGGACACGTGAGCCAGAACTGACTGGGCTGAGGGGAGGGTCACAGCTGGAGAAGGTGCGGTATTTGGCATGGGGAGTGGGAGGGAGCCGAGGTCCCCCAAGGCTGAGAGAGAGCTAGCACTGCCTAAGCCCCAGAGGAACCTGGGAAGGAAGAGAATGAAGCTCATGCTCCTGAGCCTGCAGCTAAAAAGACTTGCTCAAAGGCCTGAGTTGCACAGCTTGCATTTGAACCTGGGTTCTTTCCTGAGCTCGCCCCCTGTGCTCGACTGCACTGCCTCCAACACAGGCCTGTGACACCCCCAGGTCACAAAATCCTCAGCTTTTCAGCCTTCAGTCTCAGTAAGGCTTAGGTGTCACCCCTTTAGAAACAAGGACATAAAAACCTCAATGGGCCATAGATGGTTTGGCTCAGTGGACAGAGTGTCAGCCTGCGGATTCAAGGGTCCCAAGTTTGATTCTGGTCAAGGGCATGTACCTTGGTTGCGGGCACATCCCCTGCCCTCTCCGGTCTTTGTGGTGATATTGTTATGACGGTTATGAGTTTAATAGCACCCTCCTCCCCACAGCCAGTGAAGCCTGGGTCATGGGGAGGATTGAGTGGTGAGGTCCATTCAGAGGAGTGAGGGCTAAGGACTGAGACAGGCCCGGCCCTTTCCCCTTGGCAGTGACTGGTCAAACGCCCATCAGTGTGGAAGGGATCCGCAGATCTTTTTTTAAAAATATATTTTATTGATTTTTTACAGAGAGGAAGGGAGAGCTAGAGAGCTAGAAACGTCGATGAGAGAGAAACATCGATCAGCTGACTTTTGCATTCCCGATACCGGGGATGTGCCCGCAACCAATGTACATGCCCTTGACCGGAATCGAACCTGGGACCTTTCAGTCCGCAGACCGACGCTCTACCACTGAGCCAAATCTTAAGGCCAGTCTCAGCCATTGCCCCAGGGTCTGGAACAAACACGGGTTTTACAAGACCACCTACTGTGGCCTCCCCAGGAAGGCCTGCAGACCAGCCAATGTAGAGAGCTATCCTCCAAGGTCAAATACTCACCTTCATCTTCTTCCTCAGCTTCCTCTCCCAGGTCCAACCCAACGACGTCTCCAAATGGGGTGTCGGGGTTGAAGATGGCCTGCAAAACCGCCTGATCGTTTAGAGTCCCCATGGCGCTCAACTCCAAACTCCAAAAAGGAGACTCAGGATGAGCGGAGGGAGGGAGAAGCGGAGGTGGGGTCTGAGCTTTGCAGCCATTGGCTCTGAGGGAGGTGGAGGACCAGCTCCATGAGGAGGGCCTCCCACTCCTTTGGTTACAGTGTAAACTGGATGCCCTTTGGCCCCGGGCTGTGACCCTGGCTTGGCAGAACATTTACAGCTATTTCTCAACTACCTCCCATGGGCACCCCTGTCCCAGGAGAAACAGTAAATAAATACAGGTCAGGCTTGAGGTGGAGTGGAGCAAAGAGCCGTGCTCACATCCAGGTGCTCCTTTGCATGCTTTTATTATATTCAGATCAGGAAGAACCAGCAGAAGCCAGGGCTGGCCTACCCATGGGGGGTAAGGGAGGGAGTATGCAGGCAGTAAAGGAACTATTTCTTTGCCTTCTTGAACCTTTCTTTAAATGCAGGATTAGGTGCTGAGCACACATCACTGATTAGAAAGGAAACTGTGGAGAGAGCGTGTGTAAGGCAAGGGACCACGGAAGGCATCCTGCGCCCCTCCCCCAGCCCTCCGCCCAGCCAAAGCCAAAAGAAAGCTCCACCACGTGCAGCAATAAACTTGACATGTTTATTAATTAAACTATCACTTAAATAAAAAAAAGTGCATAGAAAATAAACATGTTTAAAAACTCCTTTTTTTTTTTTACAACTATGTACACTTTTTACTTTTACATTCAGTCTTTCGTAGAGAGCTTTCAGCATTATTATTTTTTGAACTATTAAAGTTATTTTCCTTCATCCCTGTCACAGGGAGTTAACACTGATGGACTTTAGACACATTTTTTCCCTTTTTTTTTTCCCTCTTTTTTTTCTAACCAGAAGCTTGGAAGAACACAAGGAAAGAAAAAACACAAACAAACCAACTGAAAGATCTGTTATACATGATAAAGGTATAAAGAAGTGTCATTTTTAGAAAAGAAGCTTGTCATCTGTTGAGCTTCTGAAACAATTATTCAACTACCTGTATTTACTAAAGAGACTGTTAAAAGTTCAGTGAAAGAAACACCACGAGTCTATTTTCTTGGTTTGAAGACAGAACGAGAGTACCTGGAGCAAGATACCAGGAAAGCACAGAACACAATATCCCCTAAATGCGGTGGTGACCCCAACATTCATAACCGAAGATAGAGCAACGAGGAGTCCAGACACTGCCCGCACACCCCCTGGCGGGACAGTAACCGGGAGGCAGCCGCGTCTCTTCCCGCCGGGACCGTGCGCCTCCCGTCCGGCTCTCCGCTCCCAAGCCAGAGGCCGGCGGCCTTCCCCCGCCACTAGGACTGCAGCGCGCCCTACCTATAGTGTTAAGAAGGAAAGCCAAGGACTGCACGAGGCTTTGTACACGGTGCATTACTATATGAGTTCCTATATATATCATATTTATACTTGTTTGAAAACCAAAACACAAAAGTTGCAAGTTTTCAGAGTGTGAGTCTTGATTGGTGTTTGTGATTCGGCATAAAACCACCTGCTCAATCACCTTGTATTGCTTTAAATGAAGGAGACGAAACAAAACCACACCCAGCCCTTTGCAACAACCCGCTTTTCCTTAAAAAAAAAAAAAAAAAAAAAAAGGAAAAAATTTAACTTAAAGTATCCCAAATCAAACATAAAAGTTATCTGACAAGGTTTGGACCTTTAGTAGTTTCGGATATTTGATTGAACGTCAGTCCTTTAGAAAGATACATTCATGAGAGATTTGTGTTGTGTGAAATCCAGGGAGCCGCGTGGCCCCCCGCGTGGCCAGGTCTGCAGGGCCGGCAGGTGGGGCCTGGGTGGCGCAGAGCCTGGGCGGGCACACAGGCCAGGGCTTCCCCGAACTCGCCCTGGGTCGGAGACCAGGAGGGCTGTGCTGAAGGCGGAGACAGGAAAGGAGGGACCGGGTTCTGGCCAAAGGCAGCGCTGTCCCGGTGACAGAGGCGGCAGCCACAGCAGCAGAGCCGGGCGGTGCCAGTGCTCACAGAACCAACCAGGCCGCAGCCTGCACTCCCCGGGGACTTGGGGTGCCCCTAGGAGACTCTTGGGAGCGGCCACCGCGGCACCTGCCTGCCCTTCTGTGAGCAGGTTCCTCCGCTCACTTTCAAAACAAATGTGGGCGCTTTGGAGGCAGCTGTCCCCCCTTCCGCCTGCAGCTCCCCCCCAGTCCCCGGCAGGGTGGCGGAAGTTTGGCAATGAACTCAAGGCTGAGCTGTGGGAGGGACCTGTTTCCGTGGTTATAACCAGGGAGGGCAAGGCCGGACAGACCGCCCGCAGCCACAGGAGCCGGGTTGGGGGCAGAGAACAGGGGCTCACAGTACGCGGCCTAGCAGACCAGACTGGGTCTGCTCAGCTGAGTGACCCACCCAGACTGGCCTTTGGTGAAGTCATTACCCATCAGTGCATTAATCATTCCAGTAACAAATGCAGCTTAAGGTTTTTTCCTAAATAAAAAACAACATTAAAGGATTTACAAAACCTCACACAGTGCAATAACAAAGGAAACCAGACAGCAGCGAGCCCTGGGCCACCATGTCTTGTTCCCGGGCAAGAGGAAGGGCGGGAGGTCTGGGTGGAGTGCCTTCTCTGCGCCCGGAGCGGTCTGCACCCTGGCCAGAGCTGGGACAGCATGTTCCCGCAGAGCCACCACACGGAGCGCCTAAGGTCACGGGAGCCCAGGTGCCCGGGCGAAGGCACGGCGAGCCGGAGCCGGGCGCCGGGGAGGGACCGCGGTGGAGGCAGAGCAGACCTGCGTGGGGAGTGGTCTCTGCAGGAGTGAGGGCTCGTGGCATGGGAGGAGCAAGGTGACCTACGAGGCAGGTGGTGACGGCGATGGCAGTGCCATCCACTCGGCCAGTCGCCAACAGTGAAGCGGGCACGGCTCGGAGCCGGGGCCAGGCAGGGGCCAGCGGGGAAAGAAGCGGGCGGGTGACCTTCCTTTCTTTTTATTGTCGAAGAGCAAACCAGGAAACGTTTATGTCAACGGCACAAACAAACTAACACGGACAACACAACTTCCAGGGAGCGGAGCGGGGGCAGGAAAAGCCAGACTTTGCATGTACAGCTGAATAGTTCTTTAACTTCATTCTATGAAAATAAAAACTTATTTAAAACCGATCTTTTAAATTAGGATAATACCGCGGTTTAAAAAATAGCCTTGTCATAAGTGCTTCTCCCTATGAAGTGCTTCTCATAGAAAAATATACAAAATATATTTACATTTATAAAACCTTAAATAGTAAACTGTAAACAGAACAGAGTAAAATCTGATGACTTAATTTAATAGGTCGGGACACTGTCGGGGAGGGAGGAAGCAGTGGGCCGGCGCCACGTCCTAGGCGCGGGGCAGTAGTGTCATGAACTCACTTGGCCGTGGAGTTTGCATAGGTGGCCTTCCCTCCATGCAAGGTGCTCAGTCCCCAAGGCTTGGGCCTGGAAATCTGATTAGTGTTGTGCCTTCCACTGGACATGGACCTTTAAAGATCGTCTTCCTATGTTAAAGGAAAACGGTCACCACGGCCAAGGGATGGGCCCAGAGGCCCCTGGCCCGACGCTCTGGTTGCTGCACGACTCAACTATTGGAACTGCCTTCCCCTCGTCTCAAAACCGGGCATTTCTCCAAACTCTCAGCGGAGCTTTGAGAAAATGCTTCATTCTGTCTGGTCTGGCCAAAGCCTCCTGTCCACCTCCCACTGGGAGTGCCTCCAGGCTCGGGACGTTCGGAGATGCACAGTATGCCCACAGGAGTGTCCTTGAGCAGAGTCAGTCTCCTCACCCAGAGAGAATGGAAAGCAGCGGAGGCCGAGCAAGGGAAACGCGGGCAGTGAGTGGAGAGGATGAGGAGGAAGCTGCTCCGACTGCCAGGGAAGGTCCTGGCTGAGATAAGGCTCACGGGGACGCACTCCTCCTACAGCCGCAGGCTCGGCGCCTGGCAATTAATTGGCACAACCCAACACAGCCTTCGATACCGAAGGTGCCGAGCATCCTCCTCCCACCCAGACCGAGTCTCTGTGGGAAGGCCAGGAAACACCGCCTCCTGCTCGCTCCCGACGGCTCCAGGTGGGCCCGGCGGCGAGTGGTCAGGGACCAAACCCCCACCCTGGGCCTGGCCGCCTGGCTGCAGCGAGGGAAACGGCAGAGGGGGCGGCCGCCTCTGAGAAGAGGCTCAGCCCAACCTCCCTACGCAGCCGCCCCGGAGCTCCTGCCAGCACGTCCACTGGCCCGTCCACAGCCATAACCAGGCCCGCGGAGGGCTGCGGCCACAGGACAACGCGGCCACGGAGCGCAGGCCCAGCCCGCGGGGAGCAGCTTCAGTTGAGGAACTTGCGGCATTTCTTGGCGCCACAGTTGCAGGGCAGCTTGTTGCTGGCGTCCTCGATGGGGAACTTGTAGTCGTAGGTGAGCTCCTCCCCGCGGTAGATCTTGCGCATCGCGAAGATGACGATGTGCTTCTGCCCGTCGATGTTGATGACGCGCGAGTAGCAGTTGGGCTCGCACGAGTGGTTGATGAAGCGCGCCGCGTTGCCGTGCATGGTGGCGTCCACCACCTCCGAGTCGTCGATGCGGAACATGTAGCAGCCGATGCCCTGCGCGGGGGAGGCGGAGCCTGCGCTTAGCACGGCTCAGAGCTGAGCTTTCCCAGCCTTTTCCTTCCTTTTTTTAACTGAGAAATACGTGTTTAAAATTTTTTAACCTTCACTGAGGATGTTTTCCCATTGCTTTTTAGGGAGAATGGGCGGGAAGGGAGGACCAAAGAGAGCAACACTGATGTGAGAGAAATACATCAACTGGCTGCAACCAACAGGACCTGATCTGAGACCTTCCACCTGGGGGCCACACCGAAGGCCCAGCTTCTCCTTATGTGACTTATAGCTGCTGCTGAACAGCATCTCTCCCGGAGTAATCTCCAGCCCGCAATCTTTCCGGGCAGGGGATGATGCCGCCCACCGAGCGCAGGGCCTGGGAACGCCACTTACTTTTTGGTCTAGAGATGTTTATAGTGGGAGGTCACTTTCTCTAACAAAACCAGAGAAGAGGAGAGAGGAAGTGTGAGACGCACCTTGCTGTCATAGTACTTCTCTCTCTTGTCAGTCTGGATGGAGCGGATGACATTGCCAGCGTACTCGATCACCATCTCACCCGCATCAATGTTTCTCTTACAAAAGAGACCCCGGCCGTGGATGGGAGACCTGCGACAGGACAAGGGACAAGCGGTCGCCACACAGCCCGCGACAAGGCTAGCTGTAACACGTCTACACAAACTAATGACAGATCCTTAGTCCCCAAGGGGGACAGACCCTGGGGGAAGGGAACATGGCCCCCGGTCTGAGGACGGACCTTTCTGACACGGCCAAGGGCGGGAGTGCTCCCACTGCGCACACAGCCACTGACGCAGCAGCAGGGGAGGCTGTGCTGGTTGATGCGCTGTTCAGTGTAAGAGCCGCAGGCCCCAGGCCCCAGGCTCAGTGATGTCACCTAAACCCAGCTTTCTGCGGGGCACGCACTCGAGCAGCGGGTCCACTCGGCTTTGGGACCATGGCCCGCTTCCTGGCACTCTCTCGAGAAGGGCAGCCATACCTGTAGACGCCAACAGCCTCCTTAGACGTCCTCTTCAAGTGCCGGAAGCGCATGGGCATGGGCAGGTCCATGCTGGTCGCCCTCCTGCGGAGACAAGGGCAGTCTCAGACCAAAGATCCCGGAGGAGAAGACTCAGAGTTCTCCCTCTCAGTGCCAAGCAAACAAATGCCTTATAAAATCAGGACTCTTTTAAATACTTTCTTTTGTTAAATCCTCCCTGAGGATATTTTCCCATTGATTTTAGAGAGAGTGGAATACAGAGAGAAAAAAAGAGAGAAATATCGTTGTGTGAGAAACACATCGTTGGTTGCCTCCTGCACGCCCCCCCCCCCTCCAGCCAGTGCCCAAGCTGGGAGGAGCCTGCACCCGAGGTACGTGCCCTTGACTGGAATTGAACCTGGGACCCTTTAGTCTCCAGGCAGGTACTCCAGCCACTGAGCCCAACGGGCTAGGGCTAAAGCCTATAGAGTCTTCTCACCAGGTGACTCCAGATGCAGCCAGAGTGCATGACAGCCGAAGAAGAGAGAACGGACACCTTCGAGTTACCCGGTTTCTGCTCTCACACGCTCTGCGCCGGCTCCTGCGCCTCCCGCATGGCTGCTCAGCTGCCGGGGAGTCGGGAGGCGGAGCCAGCGGCGGAGGCGGAGGGCAGCGCGCCCTCGGACTCACCGGGCCGACTTGAGCTGCACCTCCTCCTCCTCCTCGTCGTGGGGGTTGTACTCAGGCGGCTGCCGGTGCTTGGAAGCCAGGAAGTTAAACATGTCAAACGCCGACTTCCTGAAGCCAAGGGAGGAGACACTTAGAGAAACGACTCAACCAGAGCAATGCCTCTGTTATCATAGCGCGAACACGGAACATCTGGTTACGTGGAAATAGTTACATCGTCAGGTAATAGATTCGGACCCAAACTGCTTCCGGAAAAGAAGGGACTTGCCTCAGGTGCACCTCGGCCCGGGCTGAGCCGTGCGGGTTCAGGGGCGGTTCGTTGGCCTCCTCCGGCTTGTGGAAGCGGAACTTGTAATTCCTGCAGTGCTTGGCGCCCGACAGCTGCTCGGTCAGGAACACGACCGCGTCGTGGAGGATGCCCAGCATCCGCAAGCCGCTCACACCTGCGGGCGAGGTGGGTGAGGAGCGGAGCCGGTGCGGCCACAGCCCGGCCAGGGAGCAGCGTGAGGCTGCTCACGGGCGAACTGGAGACCAGCCAGGAATTCCCACCGGACAGCCATTCGAAGGACGCGGGCACACCCTGGCCAGGGTGGCTCAGTTGGCTGAGATCGTCCCATGCACCGAGATGTCATGGCTCGATTCCCAGTCAGGGTGCCTGCCCAGCTTGTGGGCTCGATCCCAAGTAGGGGGTGTGCAGGAGGCAGCTGATCGATAAGTTTCTCTCTCTCCCTCTCCTGCCCCCTCCCTAAAATTAATTAAAACATATTTTTAAATAAAGTTATGCGAATAGAGATCTATCAACGTGGACAACATAAGTGAAAAGAGCAAATGAAAACTACGGACTATTACGTCCACTCTGCGTGCACTGACATCTATAGCCCAGCTTCCCTTTCTGGTCCCAGTGGCCACAGGGCGGCGTCCCTGGCTTCAGCTCCAGGGAAGTAAGCCAAGGCCCGAGAACGCCCATACCGCCCCAGGCCACGCAGATGGTGTTACTCCGCTGACTCCCTTCCTTCCTTTTTTAAAATATGTTTTTATTGATCTCAGAGAGGAAGGGAGCGTTAGAGAGAAACATCAATGGCAAATCAGCTTCCTATTTAAATCAGTCAAGAGTTGGGGCTTCTGTCACCTGAGGCCAAAGCATTCTCAGGGATAACGGATGACACAGGTGTAGAGAAGAGGGTCACAGAAGGTGAAGTTCGGAAGGGCTATGCTGGGTCTTGACGGAAGGCCATTCGCGGCCGAGGGCGCGCTAATGCAGAAGATTCTGTAAGCCGCGAGAATGCCGTGGGTACATGCTGACAATTCAGCTTTCGCGTCCCTAATCCCAGAGGTTGTGGTTCATGAGCTGGGGGTGGGAGCGGCCGGGGAGAGGTGAATGGGGGAAAAGGAGACTCGTGTAATACTTTAAACAATAAAGAATTTCAATTAAAAAAATACTGCAATCAGCCGAGACCGGTTTGGCTCAATGGATAGAGCGTCGGCTTGGGGACTGAAGGGTCCCGGGTTCGATTCCGGTCAAGGGCATGTACCTTGGTTGTGGGCATATCCCCAGTAGGGGGTGTGCAAGAGGCAGCTGATCGATGACTCTCTCTCATCGATGTTTCTAACTCTCTATCTCTCTCCCTTCCTCTCTGTGGAAAATCAATAAAATATATTAAAAAAAAAATACTGCAATCAAAAGACATAGAGTTGCCCTAGCCAGTTTGGCTCAGTGAATAGAGTGTCGGCCTGTGGACTGAAGGGTCCCAGGTTCAATTCCAGGCAAGAGCACATGCCTGGGTTGTGGGTTCGATCCCCAGTGGGGGGGGGTGCAGGAGACAGTGATCAATGATTCCCTCTCATCATTGGTATTTATATCTTATCTCCCTTCTTCTCTGAAATCAATAAAAATATGTATTAAAAAAAAGATTTGGGTAGCTGAATGGATAAAAAATCATGACCCAATTATATGCTGTCTACAAGAGATCCACCTCAGAACAAAAGACTCACACAGGATGAGAGTGAAAGGATGGAAAAAACGTTCCATGCAAACAGGAAAAAAAAAAAAAAAAAAAAAAGCTGGATACCAATACTCATACCTGATGAAACAGACTTCAAAATGAAGGCCATCATGAGAGACAATAAAGGTCATTACATAATACTAAAGAGATCAATCCAACAAGAAGTTATAACTCTGGGAAACATATATGCATGCAATGTAGGAGCGCCTAATTATATACAGATGGATTTAAGTGACCTTTATAGAACATTTCACCCCAAAGCTGCAGTGCACAGGGTCATTCACAAAGACAGACCACATGTTAGGACACAAACAAGTCTCTACAAGTTCAAAAAGAACGAAATCATATCAAGCATCTTCTCAGATCACAGTGGAATGAAATTAGAAATCAACTACAGTAAAAACACCCCAAAACATTCAAACACAGGAGGCTAAATAGCATGTTATTAAACAACCAGAGGCCTGGTGAACGAAATCCATGCATGGAGGAGAGAGGTGTCCCTCAACCCAGCCTGCACCCTCTCCAATCTGGGACCCCTCTCACAATCCAGGACTGCTGGCTCCTAACTGCTCGCCTGCCTGCCTTCCTGATTGCCCCGAATGGCTTCTGCCTGCCAGCCTGCTCATCCCCTAACCACTTCCCTGCCAGACTGATTGATGCTTAACTGCTCCCCTGCCAACCTGATTGCCTCAACTGCCCTCCCCTGCAGGCCTGGTCCCTCCCAACTGCCCTCCCCTGCTGGCTGTCTTGTGGCGGCCATTTTGTGTCCACATGGGGACACCTATATCGTGTGTTGGAGTGATGGCCAATTTGCATATTACTCTTCTATTAGACAGAATAAAGGCCTGTTGCATGAATGGGGTCAGCAGGTTTGCAGGCCAGCCACGCCCCCTGGTAACACAGGCGGAGGCCCCTGGTAACTGGGATTTATTTATCTTCTATAATTGAAACTTTGTAGCTTTGAGAGGAGGCCAGAGTAGGCCAGGGTGGGCAGAAAGCTTGGCTTCCTCCATCACCGGGGCAACCCAAGCCTCCTGCTCTCTCCAGCTCCCTGGCCGCTGCCATCTTGGTTGGGTTAATTTGCATACTTGTTCCTGATTGACTGGTGGGCGTAGTGGAGGCACTGTCAATTTGCATATTACTTTTATTAGATAGGAGGATGAATGGGTTTCCAATGAGATCAAGAGGGAAATAAAAAAACTTCATTGAAAGAAATGAAAATGAACACACAACAACCCAAAATCTCTGAGACAGCAAAAGCAGTCCTGAAAGCAAAGTTCATAGCACTAGAGGCCCTCTTCCAAAAATAAGAAAAATTAATAACAAGCTATTTAATTCTACAATTTAAAGAACTAGAAAGAGAACAGAAAATCCTAAAGTAAGTAGGAGTAAGGAAATAATAAAAATCAGAGCAGAAATAAATTATCAAGATTAAAAAAAATACAAATAAATCAAAACCAAGAGCTGGTTCTTTGAAAGGATAAACAAGATTGAGGAGCCATTAGCTAGACTCATCAAAGAACAAAGAGAGAGGACCCAAATTAATAAAATCAGAAACAAAAGCAGAGAAGTAACAAATGACAACACAGGGCCAAACCGGTTTGGCTCAGTGGATAGAGCGTCCGTCTGCGAACTGAAGGGTCCCAGGTTTGATTCCGGTCAAGGGCATGTACCTTGGTTGCGGGCACGTCCCCAGTAGGGGGTGTGCAAGATCAATGATTCTCTCTCATCGATGTTTCTAACTGTCTATCCCTCTCTTTTCCTCTTTGTAAAAAAATCAATAAAATATATTAAAAAAAATTATGGGGGGTCCCAGAAGAAAAGAGAGAGCAAGATACCGAAAATATATTGGAAGAAATAGTAACAGAAAACTTCCCCCACCTGGGGAAAGAAATAAGACTTACAAGTCCAGGAAGCGCACAGAAGCCCAAACAAGAAGAATCCAAAAAGGACCACACCAAGACATATCATAATTAAAATTCCAAGAGCAAAAGACAAAGAGAGAATATTAAAAGCAGCAAGAGCAAAGATGGTAGTTACCTATAAAGGAGCACCTGTACGATTGTCAGCTGATTTCTCAACAGAAACCATGCAGGCCAGACGGGAATGGCAAGAAATATTCAAGGTGATGAATAGCAAGAACCTATAGCCAAAATTACTCTACCCAGCAAAGCTATCATTCAGAATCGAAGGCTGGTTAAAGAGCTTCACAATAAAAAAAAGCTAAAGGAGTTTATCACTGCCAAATCAGAATTATATGAACTGCTTAAAGGAGGTTCTTTAGGAAGAGGCAGAAAATAGATAAAAATTATGAACAACAAATATGTAACTATCAACAAGTGAATCTAAAAGCCAAGGGAATTAAAAAATCTGAACAATATTAACTGGTGAATATAATAGAATCAGAGGTATGGAAGGGGAGTGGGCTGAAAAGGGGAGTGGGGGTGCGGGAAGAGACTGAACATAAACTGTGCCCCTATGGATGAGGACAATGGGGGGTGGGGAAAGGGCAGAGGGTGGGGTGGGAACCTGGCGGAGGGGAGAAATGGAAGGAAAAAATGAGAAACATTTGTAATAATATGAACAATAAAGATTTATTAAAAAAAAACACACAACTCAGCAAAGTGGGAATATAGTGATAATATCTCAACACAATAAAGGCCATATATGAAAACATGCAGCCAACATCATACTCGATGGGAAAAAATGAAAACAATTTCCACTAAAACTTGAAACAAGACAGGGATGTCCACTTTCACCACTCTTTTTTTTTTTTTAAATACATATTTTATTGATTTTTTACAGAGATGAAGGGAGAGAGACACAGAGTAGAGAGTTAGAAACATCGATGAGAGAGTCATCAATCAGATGCCTCTTGCACGCCCCCTACTGGGGATGTGTCTGCAACCAAGGTACATGCCCTTGACCGGAATCGAACCTGGGACCTTTCAGTCCACAGGCCAAGGCTCTATCCACTGAGCCAAACCGGTTTCGGCTACTTTCACCACTCTTATTCAACATAGTACTGGAAGTCCTAGCCACAGCGATCAGACAAGAAGAAATAAAGGCATCCAAATTGGAAAGGAGAAAGTAAAACTCTCACTATTTGCATATGTACATAGAAAAGACTCCACTAAAAAACTATTAGATTTAATAAGTGAGCTTGGCAATGTAGCAGGATATAAAATCAACATCCAGCAATCTATATATTTTTTTGTACATTAATATTAATTTTCAGAAAGAGAAACTAAACAAACAATCCCATTTACCACTGCAACAAAAAAATTTAAGATACTTAGGAATAAATTAACCAAGGCAGTGAAATACTTGTACCCTAAAAACTATAATTAATACTCGATAAAGGAGGCAAGAATATACAATGGAGTCAAGGGAGTTTCTTCAATGAATGGTGTGGGGAAAATTGGACAGATACATGCAAAAAATTGGAAATAGAGACCACCAACTTACACAATACACAAGAATAAACTCAAAATAGATAAAAAAAAGACTTAAATGTAAGTCATGAAACCATAAATATCCTAGAAAAAAACAAAGGCAGCAAAATCTCAAACATCTCTCGTAGCAATATATTTACCGATACATCTCTTAGGACAATGGAAATTGAGAAAATAAACAAATGGGACTATATAAAAATAATCCGCACAGCAAAAGGAACAATCGCCAAAACAAAAAGGGAGCCCGCTGTATGGGAGAACATATTTGGCGATGATACATCTGATAAAGGGCTAATACCCAAAACATATAAGTAACTCATAAACTTAAAGTCAAATTTTGAAAATGGGGCAAAGGACCTAAACAGACACTTCTCCAAAGTGGACATACAGATGCCATGAAACATATGAAAAAATGTTCAAAGTCACTGATCATCAGAAAGATGCAAATTAAAACAACAATGAGATATTACCTCACACCTGTCAGAATTGCTATCATCAGCAAATCAACAAATGACAAGTGCCGATGAGGATGAGGAGAAAAGGGAACCCTTGTGCATTGCTGGTGGGAATGCAAACTGGTGCAGCCACTGTGGAAAAACAGTATGGAATTTCCTCAAAAATTAAATATGGAACTGCCATGTGACCCAGTGATCGCAATTCTAGGAATATATCCTGGAAACCTAAAACACCAATCAGAAAGAAAGTATGCACCCCTATGTGTATAGCAGTGCAATTTACGATATCTAAATGCCCATAGTAGACGAGTGGGTAAAAAGCTGTGGTACATTTGCACCACGGAATACTGTGCAGCTATAAAAAAGAAGAATCTCTTACCCTTTAAGACAGCATGGAGGAACCTGCAGAGTATCATGCTAAGTGAAATAAGCCAGTCAGAGAAAGACAAGTATCATTGATCTCACTCATATGTGGAATCTAATGAACAAAATATATCCAGAGACAGTGAACGGAATGTGGAATCTCGGAGGGAAGCTGGGGAAGAGTGGGTGGGTAATCAACCAAAGAAGTTGCGTGCATGCCTGTATAACCCATGGACACGGACAATATGGTGGTGAAGGCCTGGGGCAGAGATGGGCTAGAAGGGTTCAACGGGGAAAAGGGAGACATATGTAATACTTTCAATAATAAAGATTAAAAAAAGAGAAGATGCTACAAGAAGTTCTATAATAGTATTCAATATTCCCCTAAATTCTGTTTTAAATCCCTTCAGTCAGGATAATGCTCTTAATTGGGCACATTAGGTATATTAGGGTACATAAATACATAGCTACATGTAAATGAATAACTGCCAATAATGTCAAGTTCATTATTTTAATTAATCCTCACAACAAAGAAAAAAAGTTGCATTAATGTTATCACGTTATAGATATGGAGATCCAGGCTCAGGGAAGTTAGCTGCAAGCAATGGAATATCAATAGCAACAGGGCAGAAAGAGGTCGAACTCTGTTCTAACTGCCTCCAGAGCACCGGGTTCTCACCATGCATACTGAGCACAGACACGGATGAAACAGACATCTGTGCCCCTGGGGAAAGAGAGGGCCGGCCATTCCGTCTGAGGAGGAGCACAGAGCCAGCCCTCCTGGAGAACTTTGCCCGTTACCAGAAACTAGTTCAGAACAACTAAGCACACATTTAGTTAGTTATTCCAGTGACAACCAGTTGGTCAGACCGGACCCATGAACCCTGTTTTCTTGCCCCCAAAATATCTCCCTCACCAATTTGCAAAAAACCGAGAGGACACTATCCATAGAGTAAAAAGTCAGCCCAAAGAATGAGAGCAACTGTTTGCAAACATGTATCTAATAAGGAATTAATATTAATTAAATAACCCAAGTGTCCATAGACAATCAATGGATCAATGGATAAGCAAAATGTAAAATACAGATACAGTAAAATATTATTCAGCCTTAAAAAGAAAGTAAATCCTGATATATACTACAACATGGATAAACTTTGAGGACATTATGGTCAATGAAATAAGCAAGTCACAAACTGTATCCTCTATAATAAAAGGGTAATATGCAAATAGACCAAATGGCAGATCAACCAATCAAACTGTAATATGCTAATGATATGCTAAGGCTGCTCAACCACTCGCTATGATGTGCAAGATATCTAAATGCCCATCAGTAGACGAGTGAGTAAAAAGCTTTGGTACATTTGCACCACGGAACACTGTGCAGGGGGCAGGTGCTCCAAACGATAGGTTAGCTTGCTACTGGGGTCCGGCCAGTTGAGACTGAGCTAGACGGGCTGGACACACCCTGGAGCCCTTCCGTGGTCTGTCCCCTGCCTGATCTGGCTTTGGTGGGGTCCCTCAGCCTGGCTGAACCCTCTCAAAACCTGGGATCCTTTTGGGGATGTCGGAGAGCTGGTTTCAGCCTGACCTCACAGGTCACTCCCCTTGGGAGGGCACCAGATACAGGACTCCCAATTGGGACTGATTGGGCCGGAGCCCGGGCTGGCACAGTGGGGTTGGGATGAGTGGCAGGTAGGAACTGTAGGTGGCATTGGACTGCGGGTTGGCCCGATCCCTGCAGGCCACCCAGAGGGACCCACCCAGGCACAAATTCATGCACCTCTAGTGATTGTATAAGGAGCTTAAAGTAATCTAGCTCACAAAGACAAACACTATAATGGTTGCCAGGGGCAGGGAGAGGAGAATGAAGAGTTATGGTGGTGACAGCTGTACAACAATGTGAATGTATTTAACTCCACTGAATTTCTACCCTTCAAAATGGTTAAGATGGTAAATTTTATGTGTATTTTGCCAAACTTCATTTGTTAAAAAAAAAGGGGCCGGGAGTACTGCGGCCATGTTACAGCAGAGCATGGTATTAAATAAGAAGCCAGCCCCGGAGGACCACATGTACGATTCCTTTTTTTGCACTGGATGAGCTACAATTAAACCTGTCCATAGTCGTTCTGGGCTGGTTACTGGTAATGTGCAAAACCCCCTCCAGCTGAACGGCCAAGCCCGGTCCCACGTAGGAAATACACAGCTAACCATCGGCATAGAAAGCGGACTCATGGTGGCCAGGGCGAGAGCTTGACTGCTGATGAGCACGAGCTTGCTCTCAGCGATAATGAAAGTGTCCTGGCATGATACAGACATAACGGTTGCTCTTTGTGAACATACTGAAAGCCTCTGAATTGTATGCTTCACACGGGTGAATGGTATAGTCAAAGAATTATATCGCAATAAAGTTGTGAAATTTTATTTTTTTAAAAAGAATGTTGCTGTGTTTTGTTTTTGTTTTTAGAATCAACTTTATAATGCAGACCAACAAGCCACCAGCACATTCTGAGACCGGAGCACAATGAGCACGTAAGCCGTTACCTGCAAACGAGAGCTGCTTTAGCCGGGCATTGGATCGTGCTTCCTGGACTTTATCCGTCAGCGACTTCCAGGCATCTGTGAGGAAATGAAACGTTCCAACAGGCGTCTCGTGGGGAAAGCGCCCTCCCGCCGCAGCAGGCTTTGTCTCGTTAGTCTAAGTCAGTGCGCGCCTGGGAAGCTGAGAGGGACTGTCTTTCTAGAGAAGGACAGAGGCAGGAAGGGCATCCCGACCGCCTGAAAGTGACCCGAGTCCTCAGGCACGGCCATCCCTTGATGGCACCTGGACCCCAAACCTAAGTGTTTGGTGTTAATTCTATTCCCTACACTTTACCCAGGGCAATGACAATGAACATCTAACCAAGGCTGTGGGGACACCGGGCCTTCTCAGTTCCTTACAAGTACGGGTTGTACCTGGAAACCTGCACAGTCCCTCCCAGCTCTCCCCTACGATCCTACCAGCTCTCACTGTCACAGGATAAGGGTAGAGTGGTGGGAAGAAATCCTCCATCTAGTTCTTTTTTTGTTTTTAATCCTCACTCAAGGATATTTTTCCATTGATTTTTAGGGAGAGTGGGAAAGACAGAGAGAAACACTGATGCCAGAGAAACATCAATTATCGATTGATTGCCTCCTGTGAGCGCCATGAACAGGGCCAGGGCCAAGGAGGAACCTGCAACCAAGGTACATGCCCGCAACCAGAATCAAACCCTTTGGTCCACAGGCCAGCAGCGAGGGCTTCCATGGTTTTTTTATAACTCTCGCCAAACCACAGTGACCTTTCTTCCCTTCAAACTCCTCTAGTACCTATCGCCTACAGAACATTCACCAATCCTTCAACAGCTAATGAACAGCTACATGTTAGGGGCACAAAAATCTATAATAATAAATGAGTAACATGCTAATTAGACAGGACAGCCGAACAACCTTTTGGACAAAGCCGCAGCAGTGGTGTCCGAGGCAGGGAGGTTAGGGGAGAGCAGGCAGGTAAGCGAGCGACTAGGGGTGATCAGGTAGGCAGGCGAGTGGTTAGGTGCAATCAGGCAGGCAGGTAGGAGAGCAGTTAGGAGCCAGTGGTCCCAGATTATGAGAGAGATATCTGACTGCTGGTTTAGGCCCGATCCCTGGCATCCCTAAACTGGCAGTCGGACATCCCCCAAGGGGTCCCGGATTTGAGAGGGTGTAGGCCAGGCTGAGGGACCCCTTCCCCTTCACAAATTTCGTGCACAGGGCCTCTAGTGTTAAATAAGAACATAAGCTGCAAGCCCTTATGGGAAGTTCCCTGTTGAGTAAGACATAAAAGTAAACAAACATTTATAGAACAAATTTTAAGCTCAGTGGGAGAAATGTGTAAGAATCTGAAAGGCGTGGAAAAGAGGGGGTAGGCTGTGTACCTGCCTCAGAAGATCAGGGAAGACTTTCTAAGCTGAAGGTCAGCAGGTGAATGGGGTGGGTGGAGGAGGAGGGGGAGGGGAAGCATTCCAGGTGGAGGGAAGACATGCAGGAGGCACAGAGGTGAGGGAGAACAGCATTCAAGATGTACAGGAAGGCCCTGGTCGTTTGGCTCAGTGGATAGAGCGTTGGCTGTGAACTAAAGGGTTCCAGGTTTGACTGTGGTCAGGGCACATGCCTGGGTTGTGGGCTCAGTCCCCAGTAGGGGGCGTGCAGGAGGCAGCCAATCACGATTCTCTTCTCTCATCATTGATGTTTCTCCCTCTCTTCTTCCTCTCTGAAATAAAAGAAAAAAAGAAACAACAAAACAGGAAGTGGTAGGAGAAAAGTGAGAGAGACAAGCAGAGGTCTCATGTGTTATGTAAGGTGTGTATAACCTTAAAAACATAATCTGTACCCCTAACTTCTCTCATAAACTACGGACTATTTCTCAAGAACACTAACTTCTTAAGGACAAATCAAATGTGCAAATCCTGCAAACACCTCCGTCACAGCAGCACAGGCCTGCCACCAAGCAGTACAGACAGGGCTGGTGCCGCTCTGGCTGCCAGGCTGTGCTGTGGGCAGCCCGAGCAATCCACTCGCCTTCAATGCTCTCGGCGCAGATCTGGAAGCCGTCGTCACTGGAGATTTCAAACACCAGGCCTTTCTTGGGCTTTTTCTCAGTGATGCTTTCTTTGCGCTTCTGTTCCTGCTGCAGCCAGAGCATGAGCGGCGAGCTGAAGCCTCCATCTTCCTCCTCCGCCGCCTTCGGGTCTGCCAGGGAGAGCGCAGAGCGTCAGCGGCCACAGCAGGAGGCCGGGGAGCCAATGGCATCCAGAACTGGGATTATCTCCACTGACAGGCAGTGAGACGGAGTCTCAGGGAGATGGGGCAGCTTACTACCCAGGTCTCAGCTACACACGACTACCATGAAACCAGGATGTTTTTAACATAAAGTCACGCTGTCTTTGTGGCAGAGTTCCTAGCACGACAATCTGATAGTTTTTCAATGACTGCCCCCTGTAGGGTTAAAGTAACATGGAACACTACCGGGCACCCCCCTACTCTCTCAGGACGTTCCCTTGATAGTAACTCACACAGACCTCACACCAGTCCGATGAGCAGCCGAGGACACTGAGGTAGAGAGGTCAGGGAAGTGGTCCCGCAGCCCAGGTTCAGGCAGCCAATAGGTGGTCGTGCCAGGCTTGACCTGGCCGGCCCTGCTGTCCTCCCTCCCAGAGACCTTCTCGAGGACCAGAAGGCCTCGCCCCAAAGCTGGCGTCCAAGCAGTGTCCCCCCGGCTCTCCTCTGGGAAGACAGGCCGTTAATGGAAACGGGCAAAGCCTGACCCTGAGCTCCCCAATCGAAACCACATGACCTGCTGTTACTGACCACGTGCACCGGGAGACCGGGGCTCGGGAGACGGATCTGTGTCCCAGCCAAACGTGACTAGCTTACAGGATAAGAGCGCTTCTGGGTTTTCTTCAGGGACAACCAGGGGTGAATGAAGTCTGCTTATCACTAGCATTTATTTATTTTTATTATTTTTTAATCCTCACCCAAGGTTATTTTCGCATTAATTTCAAAGAGAGGGAAAGACTATTGAAAGAAACACACTGATTGGCTACCTCCTGCATGAGCTGCAACCAAGGCCTGGGCTGGGGAGGAGCCTGCAACGGAGGTATGTGCCCTTGACCAGGATCAAACCTGAGACTCTTTGGTCTGCAGGCTGATGCTCTATCCACCTAGCAACACCGGCCAGGGCCATACTGCTGTTAAAGCAAGCCAAGCAGCAGCAGAGTGAGAGGTTTCAGTCTGGTGTCCTTGCCTGCAGCCGGCCGCAGGAGGTGCAGTGGGGAGGGAGCACAGCACTGAAGGAGATGCTGTGAGGCTCCGGCTACAGTTCGCTCCATCACTTAACTTCTGTGCGACTTTTGGGGGGGAATTGTTTTCTTAACCCAGAAGGTAATGTAGGTGATTTTTATAGCAGGTTTGGCTTTGAAACACTGATTCAGACCTGTTGCCCACCCACATACCTGTACTTTCTTGTTCATTTGCTGGATTTTGTGTTGTCTGAACCTCAGGAAGAACAGCCATTTGCCTAAAACACACACAAACACACACAAAAAAAACAAACACCCAAAACACAAACGTGAGATGCATCAGATAGTACTCCAGTTCAAAGCTAAAAGCTGTCAGTTACACAAAGCCACGGCCGGACCAGCCACGGAATGAGCACCACCCACAACCATGCGGCACCAACAGAAAGCCATCGTCTATGAGATTCCCCCCAAATACTGACATTAAGTTTTTATGTTTTGTTAATACTCAACTGAGGATATTTTCCCATTGGTTTTTAGAGTAGAAGAGGGAGAGACAGAGAAAAATATCGATGTGAGAGAGACACATCGAGTGGCTGCCTCCTGTATACACCCCGACTAGGGCCGGGGAACCTGCAACCGAGGTACATGCCCTTGACCAGAATCAAACCTGCAGGCCAATGCTCTATCCCCTGAGCCTAACTGGCTAGGGAGACATTAAGTTTTTACTTTTGGAGTTGTAGTTTGTATCCTTAAATTTTTTCTCACCCTTAGTATTGAGAAAAAGATTAAAGAACACTTGTTAGAAGTAGTTCTGAAATAACAAGAGCTGCTTAAGTTGGCTGCTTTTTAAAAAATCCTCACCCGAGGACAAGGTTATTGATTTTAGAGAGCTATAGGGAGGCAGGAAGGGAGAGAGAAACATCAATTGGTTGCCTCCCCTGTGGGCTCCGATCGGGGATTGAACCCGCAACAGTGAAATATATACTAAAGGGAATAGTTAGGTAAATTATTGTAGATCACACAGGGGAGCTAGAGGCCACCATTAAAATATAAAGTGCATCTATAAATAGGTACTGTACAGAAATGTGTACACAATTAGTAAGTGATAAAACCAGGTAAAGAACAGTACGTATGTATAGCATTATTCGTTCTATGTAAAAAAAAGAAGTATATATATGTCCTTATGTGTACCACATATATCTGACTATGCATATAAAGATCTCCACGCATGGCTCAGTGGCAACCTATGAACCAGGAGGTCAGGGTCTGGTCCCTGTCAGGGCACATGCTCAGGTTGTGGTCTCCATCACCAGTAGGGGGCATGGAGGAGGCAGTCGATCCATGTTTCTCTCATTGATGCTTCAATCTCTATATCACTCTTCCTTTCAAATCAATAAAAATGTATCTTAAAAAATGTCCCCATGGATGAAAACAAATTATTTGCAATGTTAGCTCTAAGGAATAGACTGGGATGGGGTCAGGCAGGATTACAGGGCACCATTATCTGTTATTTAAGTAATGCTCCACTACCTTACTTCCACTGAAATAACTGTGGCACCCTGACCGAATGGCCCAGTTGGTTGGAGCATTGTCCTGTGTACAAAAGGGTTGCTGGTTCGATTCCCAGTCAGGGCACGTGCCTAGGTTGCGGATTCAATGTGTGTGAGAGGCACCTAATCAATGTTTCCCACATGGATGTTCTCTCTCTCTCATATCAATAAACATGTTCTCAGGTGAGGATTAGAACACCGGCCACACAGACAGGAAGAAGGATATTTTACGAGGACTTGGTCTGGGAAACCTTCCTCTGCTCACCCCGGGGGTTGCCCACACTCCGGGGCCGCCGGCTCCCCATCTGCTGTGTCCTGCTGCTCGGCCTCTGCGGCGGGGGCCCTGAAACAGAACCATCGGCACTTAGGCACCAGGTGTGCAGTCTGCAGAGACGAAGCAGGCTCTGGCAAACCTCGTGAGCAGAGCGGCAGCCTGTGGCGATGCAGGGGTTGCTGCCCTGCGGGGAGCTGACCACGGCACCAGGCGCCTCTGGAGCACCAGCGAGGCTTCCTAGCTCCATCTGAAGGGCGGCTCCCGGGCACATATGTACGTAAAACTCACTGTGCACATCAGGTGTGCTACACTGAACAGCAATAACCGCCCTTCGCAGCCCTCAGCTTAGCAGCGAGCAGCGGCACCGAGTTACACCAGCTCCAGGAGAGACCTGGTTCTCTGCGGAGACCACTGCTCACGGAGGGCGTTGAGGTTTGCTCTGTAAGCCACCACGGTGAAAACACAATCAACTGAAACCCGCAGAATACCCGACCACTGCAAAAGTGGACAGATGACCCCTGACCCAGCCTCTGCTCGGGGCCCGGATCCCACGGACTCAGCACGGCCGACACTGGCTCTCACCCTGTGGACGAGGTCAGGGAGGACGTGTGGGCCTCCTGGTCCGGAATGTGTGCTTCTGAGGAGCTGGTCCGCAGGTGGGAGGCCTTGTGCTTCTTGCCATTGCCTTTGTCCGAAGGCAGCTGGAGACGCTTGCTTTTTGGTTTGGGCTGAGCGGGACCGGACACGGAGGGGCTTGAGGACTGGGCTCTGGAGGAGGGGGAGCCCGCAGGGGAGGCGGTGCGGGCCTGTCCGGTGGAGACAGCCGACTTCTTCGGCTCCAGCCCCCGGCTGCCGGGAGCATCCGCTGCCTGCGCGAAGCTGGGCCCCTGGGCGTCTGGAGCAGCGTCGGCGTCCCGCTGGGAAGGGAGGACTCCCGCTTTGCTGGCTAGGAGCTGGCTCACATGCTGACGCTGATAGTGATCTTCTGTGTCCTTGGAGGGGGAGGCGGCCGCTAGGCCCCCCGTCTGCGTTGCGGGGAGGACGCAGACGCCGGATGCAGCCGTCATTGCCGAGGTAGAGGGGGTCTGCAGCGATCCCAGCTGGGGAAACATTCCCGAACTGGGCGGCAGAGCCCCGGGCGTGTCCTGGACCCCCAGGCCCTGCTGGCTGGCTTTAATTAACAGGCTGCTTATGGGGCCCGTGTCCGAGGCACCCAGCAGCCGCGGGCTGGTCAATGTGACGTGTCCTGGAACCGACGCACTACTCGTAGGTGCTGTTGTCGTTTGCATGGATACGACATTCAAGACCGAGGAACCGGATGCCAAGCCGGCCATGGGCCCCGAAGCGAGATGGCCAGTGTCCTGGCTCCCAGTGGATGTGCCCGTCGCCGTGGCAGGTCCGCCCACCGTCTGCGGTAACAGGGGTGCCTGTTCAAAATACATGACGCCGGACTTAGACCTTTTTATGATGTTGGGGACAGTCCGGTGAGATGACGTGTTAAGTGACCCCAAATCTAACAGGTTGGGGTGATTTGGAAGCTGGGAGGGTGTGAAGTTAATCAGTGTCATGTTAGAAACCACATCGGAGGGGGCAATGCTGGAAGGGGTGCTAGAGGGAGCAAGCTTCTTATTCTTTCGGGTCTGCAGGCGAGATATGGGTCTTTTCTTGAGTCCAGAGGACGGAGTGACTACCGTGGTGCTGAGGTCTGTCCTCTGGCTGGCTTCGGACACCAGAAGTTGGGGATCTGGAGAAGGCTGCACCCCAATGAGCAGGCCGGGAGGAGAGCTGCTGATGGTGGGCGGGAAACTGCCCTGAGCAGCTGTGGGGAAGGGGTGTAAGTGCTGGTGGTGAGGCACGGGCAGCAAGCCTTTGCCAGCAGGAGGGAACAGAGGCTGAGGCGTCTGCAGGCCTGGGTTTAGCCCCGCGGTCAGCGCGAGGCCACTGCCCATGGGCCCCAGCACGGAAGTGTTTGCCTCCATCACACCGGGTGCAGAGCTAACGGAAGAGGTCAATTGGATTTTCTGGGTCACGCCGTTCGGCAGCGTCTGGAGCACGTAAAGTGGCTGCATGTTCTGGTTAACAACAATGAGCTTCTCGGTGGGTGGCTTCAGGTGGGGAGGCGTGGTCTGCACGGCCGCATTAGAGATCTGAGACGGGCCGGGGCTCTCGGCAGAGCTGGGCCCGTATTTCTGGTTCTGGACGGGCACGGTAGGGGAAGCCGGTACCTGGAGGCTGGGGGTGCTGCTGCTCCTGGTTAAATCCTGGCTGCTGCCACGGCTCTGCTCCACTGCGCACGGGGGGCTGGCGAGGTCGGCGTCCATGTGTCCCTGGATAAAGCGGTCTGGGGTCATGTGGCCTTCGGGTGCGGGGTCGACTCCCGGGCTCAGCAGCGCTGGGTCATCCTCGGAGGCGGCCACGGGCTTCTCCGGGATGGCGACCCTCTTCTCTGATGCGTCTGCGATGACGGCCAGCCGGCCGGGGTTCGGGCCGGGGACCGTGGGGCTCCGCGTGGTCAGCACTGAGAGGTCAGACGGCAGCTCCAGCGGCAGCTCGAACTGCTCCTCGGCGGAGATGGACGAAGAGACACTGCTGTCCACAGGCTCTGCGGTCGGCAGCTGCTGGGAAAACACTTCAAACAGACCCATGTCCTTCTCGCGGTTGCTGTCGAGGCCCAGGCCCTCACCCAGGTTCAGAAGCTCCGAGGATGAGGACTCGGGGCTCTCCCCCAAGGCCTGCATGGAGGGCGTGTTCTTCAGGACGAAGTCCATGATGTCTGAGGGCAGGATGTTCCCGCAGTCATCACTGTTGTTGTTGTCGGAATCCGACTTTAGCAGCTCAGGGTTGTAGGTGTCCAGCAAGGCCTTGTCCGAGGGAGCGCTTGTGTGGACCCTGCGGCTGGACTCCAAGGAGCTGAGTTGAGCCTCCAGAGAGTCCTGCCCCTGGCCCTTCCCTCGGCTCACAGGGTGGCAGTTCTCCGCCTTGGACTCGCTCTTGTGGCCCCCAGAACTCTTGATGACATGCTCCTTCTCCCCGTCTTCAGGCCGGTCCAGCTTGAGGCTCTCCGTCCCGTTCTCTTTCCCATTTCTTTTTGGAATCTGGCTGGTCTTCCTCGTGGTGGCCGTGACACTGGTGTCGCTCTCTGTCCCGTCGTCAACGCCGTCCAGCTGTGAGATTCTCGGGAGGTCACACTGCTCCTCCTCCCGGAACAGGCCGTGGGCCGCCAGCCGCTCCTCGGCGCCCGCCGCGATCACCGTGCGGGTGAAGTTGTAGTAGTACAGGTCGTCCTCATCGGAGGTGCTCAGGTCGTCAGCCCCATCCACCTGCCCCTCCGCTGACCTCTTGCCCCGTTTCTTCCCCGTGGAGCTGCTGTAGAACGGAAGGTCCTCTTCCCCGTAGGACCGGACCCCGTAGAGGGGGGTGAGCCCGAAGAACATGTTGGAGCGGGCCCGTGCGCTGCGCCGGGGGTACCTCCTCTTGAAGGACCCGTCCTCCTGGGGCTTGGGCCCGTCGGGCAGCAGGAGGTTCCGGTCCTGCACGGGGAGAGGCTGGTAGCTGTTGCCTGGAGGCTCCTGGGAGGCGGTGCTGCCAGGGCCCGGCTGGGCCACGGGCCCGGCTCCCGGGCTTTCGGAGGTGGAGACAGGCTCCGAGGGGGAGGCGGACTCTGTCTGCAACGAGGAAGCAGGACTGTGTTCCTTCAGGGCGTTTCTGGACTGACTCTCACCTTCCATCTTCAGGGGTGTCAGTGTCACTTTGACCGTGCGTTTTCGGGGTGTCTGTAATTCCGTGGCAGGGCCTTCTCCTTGCACGGACGGAGCTTTGGGGACACCAGGAGAAGCAAGGACCCTGTCCCCAATCTTATCAGAAGACACACTGTTACACGGCCGTGGCCCCGGAAACTCCGGAGGCAAAACCTCATCCACAAACTCCGCCGTCAGGCTTCCTTCCTCCGCAGCGGCAACCTGGCCAGGCTCCAAGAAGGACTTACTGGAGCGCTTTTCTCTGGAAGTTTCCTTACTAGACTTCTTCCCCTTCGGCCTCCTGTCTCTGGAGCCCACGTGCTCGCCGAGGAGAGACGACCTGCTTCCCACTCCCGACAGCTTCAAGGCTCTGACTTCCGCAGCACCCTCTGCGGGGGCGCTCCCCGCCGGGGAGGGGTCTGGCTGTGGGTCCCAGTCGTTCCTCTGCCCCCTCAGGTGCAGCGGCGGGAGCGGGAGGGCCTCTCTGGAGGAGAAGGGCACCGCGGAGAATTCCGCAAACGTGCCCATCTTACTGACGCTCGGTTCGCCCGACGGCAGACTGTGACCGTGACGCTGCGGGGCCGGCCTGGGGAGCCCGGGGTGGGCCGTGCTGTGAGCAGCACCCTCGGAGCCCTTGGAGCTCAGCAGCTTGGCCTTTTCTCCTTTCAGAGAGGAGCTGGCAGCCAGGTCTGACGCGCTGGGGTGCTTCGTTTCTGAAGTGGCAGAGCCATCCCCGTGGCTGGCTTTGGTGGCGATCGTCACCACTGTCCTCTGCGAGCCGGGAGCGGTGGGAGCGTTTTGCCGTAAGTTAGTATTTGCCGTCAGCGGCCCCAGGACACGATCGGCTGCTTTGGCACTGGCCTCCAGGTCCGCAGCGGTCCCCGGGGCGGAGGCGGAGGGGCCGCTGTTCTTGGAGTGAGTGCTCCCCGCTCTCACTGGGGACGTCATGCGGAGCCTCGACGCCTGGGGTGCCGAGGACGGCGCGCTGTGCCGCCTGGAGCCGATGCTTCGGAGCCCCGAGGACAGCAGAGGGTCACCCACCGTGACGATTTCGTGAGTGGTGGGCGTAGGACTTCCTAAAGGAGAGAGAGTGACAGACTATCACAGACGGCAGATGTGGGAGTCATCATAGGTAACGAAAATCAACATTTCCAGTCATCTTAAGTCACTAAAATAAAGTGGCCTGAAGAAAATCACAAATTCATGTCTGGGCTGACCTTGGAGTCAACGAAACCCTTTACCTGCAGAAGGCAGTGGCCGACAGCCAGGGGACCTCTGTGTTGGAGAATAACTGGGTGTTCGAATCCTAGGAACCTTTGAGATGACATGATAAAAACAGGACCCAGAGGTCTGCGTATGAGGATGTCGGTCTGGTGATGAAGGACTTACAAGTTCGGCTGCGTCTTGACTTTCTTTAGATGACATTTCTGCGGTAGGATATAAAAACCCTTACTAAAAGCAGTCCAATTAAGGTATCAAACAAATGGCCCAATAAAAAGCCAGCTGTTGGGGAAATTCTCGAACGAGACCTCCTGACGAAGTGACATTCTCCCCATGCTTCCATCTCAGTGTTCCCAAAAGCACAATTCCGGTGACACCTGATTGAAGACCAACCTGCAAAAGACGTGGGGCTGTGGGCGATGGTCCTGTTCTCATCGTGCTCCACGGTGCTGTTGACGTCCGGCTCCGCGGCGGGCGGGCGGCACGCCACGATCTTGCAGGTGTACACGCAGCGCTTGCGGGCGTCCGTGGTGCTCCAGTACACCCGGGAGCACCTGGAAGTTCGCAGACCAGCAGAGGTGAGGGTCCAGAAGCAAAGACCGACATTTGTCAAGCCTCTTCTCATCCTAGATCCCCCATCTCCATTTACAGAATTTCGCTTTATTTCCTGGACACTTACACATTTCCCAAATTAGGATGTTCCATGCTTTTTATTTTATTAAAAATATTTTTATTGATTTCAGAAGAGAGGGAGAGCGAGACAGAAATATCAATGATGAGAGAAAACCATCGATCAGCTGCTTCCTGCACGCCCCCTACTAGGGATCAGGCAACCTGACACATGCCCTTGATCGGAATGGTACCTGGGTCCCTTCAGTCTGCCAGCCAACTAAGCTCTATCCACTGAGCCAAACCAGCTAGGGCAGAATGTCCCAAACATTTTGAAAGACCTTGGTTTTTTTCTAGCTTCTCAGAAACTAATATCAAATCTTTTTTTAAAAAAAAGTGTATTGTAAGCAGGCGGCAAAAATTGTACAATATTTTAAAATGCAGATAAAAAATACTAACTCCTGCAGGAAACAGGTATTAGCCCTCAGGAAGGGACCACTGCCCCACAATATGTACAAAGTGAGGAAAGAGCGAACACGAGATGTTTCCTTTGGGACAAGCGCCCCATGTGGCAGGGAAGTGTGACTGCTTCAGATTTGCTGGGTGCTGAGGGAGCTGTTCACCCAGAGCTGCCAGCTAAGCAAGCAGTGCAAACTGGGAGGTGGACTAAGTTAAAGGCTATGCAGCAAAATGAAACTAAAGGGGAGAGCTAGAAAGGGGATTTTGAATTTATATTGTCACTTGTTAGAAGTTTAAACAACTTGCTGCATATGGGAAAGATTATAAATTCCTACTAGAGAACCACCAGTGCACGAATCCCCCGAGATTCATCAGACTGTTCCATGTTTCCATGCCTATGTGCTGAGTGTCTGCCCTCTGGTGGTCAATGGACATCATATTGCTTAGGCTTTTATGTTAATCAGCTTAACAATAACCCACAACCTTCGGACCAACTGCTTAGGCTTTTATGTATAGACTAGAGGCCCAATGCACAAAAATTGTGCATGGGGGTCCCTCAGCCCAGCCTGTATCCTCTCCAATCTGGGACATCCCTCTCACAATCCAGGACTACTGGCTCCAAACCGCTTGCCTGCCTGCCTACCCGATTGCCCCTAACTGCTTTTGCCTGCTAGCCTGATCACCCCCAAATCACTCCCCTGCCAGCCTGATGGATGTCTAATTGCCCTTTGCTGGCCTGATTGCCCCTAACTGCCCTCCCTTGCCAGCTGGTCACCCCCCACTGTCATCCCCTGCAGGCCTGGTTCCCCCCAAATACTCTCCCCTCCTGGACTGTTCACCCCCAACTGTCCTCCCCTGCCAGCCCAGTCGCCCCTAACTGCTCTCCCCTGGTCCCCCACAACTGCCCTCCTTTGCTGACCTGGTGACCCCAACTGCCCTCCCCTGCTGGTCTGATTGCCACAACTGCCCTTCCCTGCAGGCACCTTATGTCCACATGGGGGCAGCCATCTCTGAACACATGGGGGCAACTATTGTGTTGGAGTGACAGTCAATTTACATATTACTCTTATTAGATAGGATTATTCTGTGTTTTTTTTTAAATATAGTTAGTTGGTGTACAATAGCATCTTATATAGCGATTTAATTTTTTTAATTAAACATTTTTAAACTTTATTTTATTGATTTTAGAGATACAAAGGGAACGATAGAAAAACATTGCTTGGCTGTCCCACTTATTCATGCACTCACTAGCTGCTCCTGTGTGTGCCCTGACTGGGGCCTGAACCTGCACCCTTGGCGTATGGGGACAAAGCTCTAAGCAACTGAGCAACCGGACCAGGGCTGTGATTCAACATTTTATTCCTTACAATGCGAGCACCCCATTAGTTCTAGCGATCACCTGTCACCGTGCAAACTTATCACAATATTATTCAATATTTTTCTTCCATAACTGAATTCAGCTGACATAAAATGACACTTTAGTCCTCATCCACAAGAAGTAGCAAAAAAGAAGTTAATTTTTAGTAGCAGTTAGAAGTAACTCACAAGAGTGGCTCTACACTTAACAATGTGACACTGACTGTGTCAGGGTGCTCAGGCTGTGGGCAGCCGTCTCCCCTGTGCGGCAGTACTTACTGGTATCCAACTGGAAACAGCTTGTCCTCACAGTCAGACAGATCGTTGAGAATTCCCAAGCAATCGATTGTCATGGAGCCTGGCCAAGGAGAGAACAGTGATTGGAAGAGATAACGGTACATCAATGCGTATAACAGCCTAAGTGACTGTCCGACCATCTGACCGGTAAGTATGATGCACACTGACTACCAGGGGGCTGACGCTCAATGCAGGAGCTGCTGAGCTTGGTGACTTGGCAGCTGCGGTGATGCACCCGGAAGCAGAGAGGAGGGAGCCCGGTCCCAGGGTGCATCACCCGAGAGCCGCCTGGCTGCAATCTGGGATCCTTCGGGGGGATGTTGGTGAGCCAGTTTTAGTCAGATCCCTGCAGGCCAGGCCGAGGGACCCCATCGATGCACAAATCCATGCACCGGGCCTCTAGTATAAAATAATTTCATAACCAAAGACTAACAAGTCCCCCCATGCTACATCCAGCCTCCCCTACAACCGAGGCCAATGTCCTACCAATCATCATGTGAATATTTTCTGGTTCCAAGCCATTAAGGAACTTCCTCCTCAAGCTGATTCCTTCAAAGTCCACAAACACTCTTCTGAAGACTTCAAATCCATTCTCAGGAACCACCTAAAATGAGACCCAGATGAGCTGTACGTGGCTGTCCCGTGACAGACTGCTCATGATGCCGCCTCTCAGAGGGACAGGGCACAGCTCTGATCACCGGTCCCACTAGGACTCCTGCATCTCGCTAAGTAAGGGGAGCAGGTGCTAGGAACACCGAGGACAAGGTAAAGCCAAGTTGCATCCTGGCTTGCTATCATCCACCTCTTTTCCCTGAATTCCCAGAGGATTAAAAGCCAGTGACAGTTCTCACCTCGCCCTTGATCAGGTCCCGGTGCCGCTGGCAGTACACCTTCTTGTCGTCCAGGAACACGCAGTGCGTGGCCCGCGAGCACATGAAGTGGTAGTTGCTGGTGCAGGAGGTGAGACAGCAGCCTACGGTGGCACCCGGCTTCTGACAGAACTCGCATCGCTAGCAAACCAGAACGAACCAGCCCGAGTCAGAGGTTCAAATATCTCACGCCATTTCCCACCTCCTCATTCTAGCGTTTCCTAGATATAATTTTGTTTATTGATAATCTGCTGGATCACAGAGAAGGGATATGAGCCATACAGTCCTCTCCACAAACTTTTCTCTCCCACGGTCCAGGGAGTCCTATAACCAATCAAGTTTAATATTACAATTTGATTTAGAATTTGGACCAAAATAGTTTTTCTTCTAGGATGCAAGGTTGGTTTAGAGAAGAGGAAACTTTGAAGATCAAGGCTAAAAACATCATCTTTCTAGAAAGCTATTCTATCCCAAAGAACTCCATTCTAGGAAGAGTATCCGAAACGTAATGGTGTCCTAGTTACCAGGCTTAACAGACACACCTATCCGTGGCTGACATTCCCTGTCACTAGGCTGTGGCACCACCTTATGCCATCAGTCACCGTCAGGGCCCTTCTCCAGCGAGGGCACTGGTCCTTCTTCGCCCTCACTCCCAGGGTCAGGAGAGCCAGCTGCTCGCCGTGGACACCAATACTGGGTCCTTGCTGGCCACCCCGAAGGCATATGGGAAACAGCAGGAGGCAGCACCCAGCCACAGACAGCACATCTGGAAACAGAGGGAGCCTCTTGGATGGCATTCCCTGCTCCTTACCAGCTGCTTGCCCCGGATCACAGCCATGTGCACATTCTTCAGGGACCCGTCATCGTCCTCAAACACTTCTGCCGACCACAGAGCACAGTTCACATGCGTCCACTCATTCTGGCCAATGTATAGCAAGCGGCCGGCATCCTGAAAACAAAGAGATTCCTTTTCTCTTTAAAGAATATTATGTCAAAGAAAGTTTTCCTTGGTATTTGTTTTACCTCAGTCAAGACAACTTCAATAACCTAATTAAAATTCTTTAAGTGCACACACACATAAAAAAAAAAAATCAGACATCAGACTTCTTTTTCAGCGTTCCCGTTTCACTCCCGTCCTTTCTGATCACCTCTTCCACAGAAGGGAGAATCAGAGAATAAGCAGACTGTGTGCCAGACCTTACACATCCCCTCCTCGGTCCTCAGAACCATTCTGAGGTAAGATTCTTCTTCTTCTGCTCATTTCAAAGATGAAGCGGAGGGTCAGAGAGGTTAAGTCCTTGCGAAGATCAGCAGCACAGAAACGGACCGTAGCCGTTTGCTCTACTGCATCCACCCGCTAGCTATCGCCAGCCTGTTTTGTCTTTTGGACAGAAAGTATAGTGTCTGTCACCGGTGACGGACTGGGCGCTTAGCATGTTAAATACAAATTATTTAATGTGCAACTTGGATTTAATTGACTTTCAAAAAATCTTTTTGAGAAGGTAGAAGTTACTAGACATGAGCAGGTTAAGTTAAGGCAAATCATCTTTTAAATCAGTTATAGAAATAACCCTGAGTTCCACACTCAGGCATCAAGCTTAGACACAAAGGTCACACAGCTCACTCTGAGCACCCAGCAGGTGGGACCCAGGCCGAGTACTTACATTGGCACCGTCATCGCCGTAAGTCAGACATAACGCGCACTGTCTGTTGTCTTCTATGCCCGGGGGTGGGTTCAGTTCTGGACTATCTTCTCGACTCCTATCAGTACCTTGGAGCCCAAAGACACCCAATTAAAACTGGCGACTCTAATTTCGATTTCCAGGAAAAAGAAACCAGTTTGGCTCAAACAGCTCATAACCTATAAAATGAACACTTTCAAAAAGTGTGCCAAGTTATGCTATCCCACCACTTACTAGAGTATGTCTATAAATTCCTTGTTAACATTCCAAGTGAAGCACAAAGAATGGTTTTATTACATTTAAGGATCACCTGAAAGTTTCTAACGCGCAAGGATATGAAATGTAGATCCCAGCCAGCCCGGGGCATCCTTACTCAGAGCGGGCGGCGTGGGGGGGTGCGAGGGCGTGGGCGAGTCTGGCTCTCCGGGCCCTTTGGGTCTGGGAGCCGGAATGATCTTCTTCATTAGCGGAGGCTGCTCAGTGCGGCCGCTGTCCTCTCGCTCCTGCCACTGAGCATAGTTATGGTCAAGTGAAGGCGGAAGCACTGCATTGGGTAGCATCCCGCTGCTGGAAACAATCGATCGACAGACTTACTGATCCCATAGCGACCGAACTACACACAGTGACATCTTCGGCTCACGGGGCTTGGCCTGGGCACGGCCAGTCCCAGACGTGAGCACAGCCACAACCTGTAAACCGCCTCAGCACACGGGACTTGGTGTTACTTTAAAAGCGTAATCTCAATGTAGGACTCTTGATGAAACTTCCAGAAGCAAGTGATCACTTTCTCAGACTCAAAAGGATTCACCTGAATAAAAACTTAATAAATATAGGGACTCGAGGTAGAGAGCACCATTTGAAATGAATAAAATAGGGCCCAATTCTAACAACAAACTATAAATGCACTGCTGTCTCTAAGCCAGCACTCAAAGAGCATTTCAACTGATTAAGTTTTTAATATTAAAGCCTACTCTTGAGAAACCTCAATCTAGAAATATAGCATAGGAGAAAAAAAAATTTACTTACTTGCTTGATACTTTATTTGGTTCCCAAAATCTGGACTTTTTGACACTGAACCATGGAAAAACACGTTCCATTTGCTAACAGAAAAACAAACAAACAAACAAACAGCATGTAAACCGGTGAACATTCATGTGGAAACCACATAAAATCCACATCACACAAGCGCCTGCAGATGCGAGGGAAAGACCATCCACTCCAAGGTCCCCCCCAACGCCCCCAGGAGTCAGAGGAGTGAATACAACCAGATGCTGAGCAGAGCACAAGGCAGAAGAGACAAGATCTGGCCGAAGCCGGTTTGGCTCAGCGGAAGAGCGTCGGTCTGCGGACTGAAAGGTCCCAGGTTCGATTCCGGTCAAGGGCATGTACATTGGTTGCGGGCACATCCCCGGTAGGGGGTGTGGAAGAGGCAGCTGGCCGATGTTTCTCTCTCATCGACGTTTCTAGCTCTCTACCTCTCTCTCTTCCTCTCTGTTAAAAATCAATAAAATATATTAAAAAAAAAAAAAAAAAAGAGAAAGACAAGAACTGTTCTGTTTGGGGCGGGGGAAGGAGGGGGTCCCCGCAGACAGGCATTAAGAAGGTGGCTATTAACGTGTATTAATGTGGTTCACCCGAATGAAGAAGGACTTGACCATGCTGTTGGCTTTCTTAAGCTCCGGCTGCCCTCCATCTGCATTAATGGCCGCCTGGATGATCTTCACGATGTCATCACTGAACTCCAACTGCGGACAAAAGCGAAGCAGTCACTACTCATGACACGGTACTTTCCGAACCACCTCCTTTCCCTCCTGACCACCCAGCAGAGGGCCCACGGGAAGCTAATGCCTTAGTTTCATAAGCACAAAGAATGGTTTTATTACATTTAAGGATCACCTGAAAGTTTCTAACGCGCAAGTGGTTTCTAATAATGTTTCATTAAAATTTATTTCTATTCACTGAAGCTGGTTTGGCTCAGTGGTAGAGCGTCGGTCTGCGGACTGAAAGGTCCCAGGTTCGATTCCGGTCAAGGGCATGTACATTGGTTGCGGGCACATCCCCAGTAGGGGGTGTGCAAGAGGCAGCTGGTTGATGTTTCTCTCTCATCGACGTTTCTAGCTCTCTATCCCTCGCTCCTCCTCTCTGTAAAAAAATCAATAAAATATATTTTTTAAAAATTTATTTCTATTGATTCCAGAGAGGAAGGGAGAGAAACAGAGACAGAGACAGAGAGAGAGAGAAAACGAACATCAATGGTGGTGAGAGAGAGAATCACGGATCAGCTGCCTCCTGCACGTCCCTTACTGGGGGATTGCCGGCAACCTGTGCATGTGCTCTGATTGGGATCAAATGTGGGACCCTTCAGTCCATAGGCTGATGCTCTATCCCCTGAGCCACACCAGATAGGGCCAGTGTGATTTCTCTTTAGAGGAGGCAATTGAGATTCAGTTCACAATTAACTTGTGGAAGTCAAGAGATGCAAGGCTAGTAAAGCAAGAATGCAAACAAATTAGTTGAATCACGGTAAGTTACTCAAGCAGGGCTATGATATTTTATTAAGATTAAAATTAATAACTGAAGAGCAAATATGGACCATGAGTTAACAATCGTTTCCCACATAGTTTGAAAACCATAAAATTAAAATGCATTTACCTACAAATGAATACCTTATACAGAAAGATAATGCTCAGATGTTATCTCAAAAAGGTCAAGCCATCTCTCTCTCTCTCCCAATTTTTTTTTTGGGGGGAGGCAACCAAAATTTTGGGTGGCCTTAAAAAAAATAAATAAATAAAAAAATAAAAAGGTCAAGCCAATTAACTTCACACTGTTATTTTTTTCCATAAAGTTTTAAAAAATATATATTTGTACTGATTTTAGAGGGAAAGAGAAAGGGAGAGAGAGAAGCGGGGGAAGAGGGGTGATGATGAGGGGGTGGAGAGAAACATTGATGACAGAGAACCACTGATTAGCTGCCCCCTGCACCCCTTCCACTAGGGATCAAGTCTGTGCTCTGGGCGGCACTGCCCTGACTGGGAATAGACCCAGCGACCTTTCAGTGCATGGGACGATGCTCAAGCAACTGAGCCACACCAGGGCCATAAACAGTATTAATATAAAAAGACTTCAATATGAAAGTAATTTTCAGAGAACTCAGATGAAAGCCAAATAAAAAGAATAAAAAGAACCCCTTAAGACACTAACCTTCTGAAACAAAGAGCTAAAGCCACCCACCTATTTTTAGGTATTTAAGGCCACACGACATTTCTAAACAGAATACAAATCATCCTTTAATGCTTATCCCCAGCTCCATCTTCCACAAAGAGCCGGGAAACTCCACCGGCCTGGGAATGCTGGTCGTTCGCCGCAGAGACATACCACAGACGTGTAGTTCCCTTGGTCCATCTTCTTCTTGACCCCTTCCAGATCCACAGGCTGCGGCTCCTCCTGCTTGCTGACCTCGGTGAGCACCGGCGGGTCCGGGCCCTCCGGGGAGCTGCGGGAAGGTATGCTCTCCTCCGTCTCGGGGTTTAAGTCTGGGGGCTTGGCAGCCTGTGTCCAGGAAAGGCAGGCTTCACTTATCTGACACTGAATAGGCATCTAGGCAAATGCTACTAAAGTTCATACAGATGGGACTGAGTGATTCATATTATAAAACTGAAAAAACATGGAAATAAGAGATTCCTCCAATTATAGAAAAGGAAAAGTTAAAATGAGCCAGCTATCTTGGCTAATTTAAGATTTTGCTTGGTAAATTCCAAGCCCAGCATGAAGAAATAGAAACTGCCCGGCCAGCATGGCTCAGTGGTTGAGTGTTGACTTATGAACCAGGAGGTCAGAGGTTCAGTTCCTGGTCAGAGTACATGTTCAGGCTGTGGGCTTGATCCTCAGTAGAGGCCGTACAAGAAAAAGCCGATTAATGATTCTTTCTCATCACTGATGTTTCTCTCTCTTCCCCTCTCTTCCTCCTAAAATCAATAAAAGTATATTAAAAACAAACAAACCCTCCACAAACTGTCCAGCTGCTTTTAAGTAAGACATAAATGGCAGCTAATTTTCTTTTATTTATTTATTCATTAAATTATTTTATTGAGTTTTTTACAGACAGGAAGAGAGAGGGATAGAGAGTTAGAAACATCGATGAAAGAGAATCATTTGCCCCTTGCACACTCCCCACTGGGTACATGCCCTTGACCAAAATTGAACCTGGAACCTTTCAGTCCACAGACCGAAACTCTATCCACTGCGCCAAACCGGTTTCGGCTAATTTTCTTTTTAAATATACATTTTTTGTTAATCCTCACCTGGAGATATTTTTCCATTGATTTTTAGAGTAGAAGAGACAGAGAGACACATTGATGTGAGACAGATACATTGACTGCTGCCTCCCACGCAAGCCCCAACCAGGGCCAAGCCTGCAACCGAGGTACACACCCTTATCCACAATCAAACCAGGACCATTCAGTCTGAGGGCCAACACTACCCACTGCGCCAAACCAGCTAGGGCACAGCTAATCTCCTATTTAAAAAAACTAAGCTCTCTTAAAGAGAAAGCAGCAGCCTAACTCTGTGTTGACATTACCCACGTGGTTCTGTCAACCAATCACTCCCGATGACGAGTAGAGACGCACAGTCCACAGCTTGTGCGGCTCCGTAGCAGCAGTTTTCAAACTGTACACTGAGGAGCCCCAGGGGTTCCCCAGAGCTACGCCCTTCCCACCTGAAGGAGGCACCGTGCTCTCGCTCACCTCGGTGACAGGCTGTCTCTGAACCCTGTCCTGCTGAGGCTCAGGCGTCTCCAACCCTTCCCCGCTCTCCAATCAGAAACATGCTTTTTCTAAAAAGCAACTCTGATCAGGTTACTCTTTTTATTTTTAATCGGAGCATAGGATATGTATTTTTATTGATTTCAGAGGGAGAAAACCAGAGAGGAAGAGGGAGAGAGGGGCAGAGGGAGGGACGGGGAGGGAAAGAGAAACCATGAGAGAGAAAGAGAGAGAAACACCAATCGGCTGCCTCCTGAACTTGCCTCAACTGGGGATCAAATCTGCAACCTGGGCATGTACCCTGTCTGGGTATCGAACCTACCACCTTTTGGTGTGTGGGATGCTGCTCCATGGCCACCGGCCAGGCTAGGATCCTCTTTTGGGTGAAGGCCTTCACTGACTCCTCATAGCCTTTAGAGTATACTAGTAAAGTCCAAATTTCTTATAAGGCCTTTTAAATATGCCTCCTTCCTATTTCTTACCCCAAAGAAGGACCTATTCTTCTTCTTTTTAAAAAGTTTTTATTTATTTCAGAGAGAGGAAGGGAGAGGGAGAGAATGATAGAAACATCAGTGATGAAAATCATCAATTGGCTGCCTCCTGCATGCTCCTCACTGAGAATGGAGCTGGAAACCCTAGCATGTGCCCTGACCGGGAATCGAACGGTAACCTCCTGGTTCATGGGTTGGGGCTCAACTACCGAGCAACGCTGGCTAGGCTAGAAGGTTTTATTCTTGGCTTGAAAAATGTTTTTAAAGATTTTAAGGTTAAAACAAGTCACCTACATGACTAAGTGAAGCAAAACTAAATGAAGCAAAATTAAAAAAAAAAAAAAAAAAAGAAAAGAAAAAAAGAAAACACACCCACCCAACCAAAAACCATTCTGGAAGTAAAAACCACTGAAGGACAAACTCTGAGAACCCAAAGGAGACGGGGCCTACCTGTCGGTAGCGTAGCAAGTGGCTGGTGGTCCGAGAGTTCAGCAAGGCCGTCAGCACCTGCTTGAGGGAGGCCTGCAGCGCCGTGGCCAGGGCCAGCCGCCACTCTGCAGGGTGCCGCACGGTGCAGTTCACACACGTGTAGGCCACACTTTCCGGCAGATTCGACAGGATCTCATACATCTCATCTAGGAAAGCAAAAACCTATAATCATAAGGTGCTTTGAAGAGCAGGAGAGGGAAGAGGGGAGACTACACCACTGAGCTTCAGAGAAAGCCGTCTGTTGGAAACAGCACTGAGACTAACATCCCCTGGGAGCTCGCACCTATGGATCTTCCAGGAGACGTTAATACTAGTCCGGACTTTGGTTACTGGGGGATCAATAGGTCATGGTACCCGCAAAGGACAGCAAGTAGGTATTTCAGAGGAACATGTTCAAGATAAATGGGCACAAACTTCACACTATGTTGTTGACTCTAAAGACAAGAAGTTAATTATAAAAAATTCACGTAACACTGCCACAGTTTTTACATTGGGAGGACTGAGGGGGCTGTCAGGGTAGCTATCAGAAAAGGAAACGGTAATAAAAAGATTCCAACCTTCTGTACCTGAAAGATTCTCACATTTGGAATGGACCCAGCGATCACATTTCCCACACTGCATCATCTTACTCTCATAGTCGTCATCGTCATAACACTTATCACAGAGAGGGCAGAAGTTTCCTGAAAGCAAAGCAACGTGCTCAGCTAAGTGCTTTGGTTCCCACACCACTGAAGCCCCGGCCTGGACTTCTGTATGTGAACCGCTGGCCGGCACACTTCAGTGATGGAGTGTCAACCTATGAACCGGGAGGTTGCAGTTTGATACGGGTCAGGGCACATGCCCAGGTTGCCGGCTCCATCCCCAGTAGGGGGCGTGCAGCAGGCAGACAATCAATGATTCTCTCATCATTGATGTTTCTATCTCTCTTCTGCTCCTTTCCTCTCTGAAGTCAATAAAAATGTATTTTTAAAATAAAACAAACAAATAAAATGCAGAAGCTACTTAACACACGTCAGCAAGGCCCTGCCAGGGAATGCGCACACACCTAGAAAGCAGCGTGATCACTCTGAGCTCTAGGACAGGCCGCTCGCTCGCTCTCCAGGCTCATGATTAAAGGCCCCGAGACAGATTTAAGATAACATAACAGAAAAAGCATGGAAGAGAGAACTTTCTCTTAATCGTTCCAAAGAAATGTTTAAATCTTACAAAGAGATGAGGGTATGGGAATAAAGAACAGTTAACTTATACTTTTCTTTATTCTCACTGCTTTTATAGAATGCTTCTAAATTCCAGCACTATAAAGTACTTTCACTAATTTGCTTTATCCCGATATCCCCTATTTTTTACTGAATAGACTTAGCACTGATTTGCCTATTTAAAAAAATATATATATTTTATTGATTTTTTACAGAGAGGAAGGGAGAGAGATAGAGAGCCAGAAACGCCGATGAGAGAGAAACATCGACCAGCCGCCTCCTGCATATCCCCCACCGGGGATGTGCCCGCAGCCAATGTACATGCCCTTGACTGGAATCGAACCCGGGACCTTTCAGTCCACAGGCCGACGCTCTACCACTGAGCCAAACCGGTTTTGGCTGATTTGCCTATTTTAAATAGCTTTAAAGAGTGAGTGACCTTTTACTTCATATTTATTCTAAGTGAATAAAATGATGAGTTCAATGAATTACTTAGATATGTTTTTTCTAGCATTAACTATTTCTTAAAATATGTATTCATTGATTTTAGAGAGGAAGGGGGAGGGAGAGAGAAATGGAAACATCAATATGAGAGAATCACTGATAGGCCGCCTCCTATACGCCCCTCACTGGGGATTGAGGACACAACCGGGGCATGTGCCTTGATCGGAAATCGAACCATAACTTCCTGGTTCAACCACTGAGCCATGCTGGCTGGTCTCTGGTGTAACTATTGAGGGAAAATGTTTGAATATGTGAAATGACATCAGAGGAGTGGCAGCCTGACAGCTCACCCGGTCCTCTCCCCTGAACCTTCACAAGCTAACCAAGTCTAACTCAACAAAGAAAGCCCTGCTCAGTGCAGAGGCACACCGAGTCCTGCACGGAAGCCCACAGGTGGGCCACGGGGAACAAACACGAGACGAGCAGGGAGGGAAGCACAGACGGCCCAGCGATGCGGCCCTGCAGCTGGGAGCTTCCTTCCGAGTGGCATGGGAGCAAACAGGTCTGAGCCAGCAAATGCCTGACAGATGCGGGGTTCTCCCGTGCAGCTCTCTGCTGCTGCTGGTGTTTCAGACAAAAAGCCACCTCGGGATCACAGAGCTTGCTGTGGCTTGGACTCCCCAAACGAGACCCTTGGGCCCTTGGGCCAGGAGATTGTCTGTATCCTAGAGCTATCGCAGTAGAACTGACGTCTCCCTCTGTGACTATCCCAGGAGGGCGCTCGGGGCGGGACCCAGAGGTGAAGGCCAAGGGTTGCAGTTACGGTGAGGGCAAACATACCCACTCCCAAGCAGCGGGCTGTACTGTGTTAAGGAAGCGATAGAGATTCAAGACTGGGAGATCACAGAGCTAAAACATCTGGCAATTCAGAGACATGTAAACAAATGGAACTAGATTAATTTGTCTCCATGTACAAAAATTAATTCAAAATGGCCGAAACCGGTTTGGCTCAGTGTTAGAGCTTCGGTCTGCAGACTGAGAGGTCCCAGGTTTGATTCCGATCAGGGGCATGTACATTGGTTGCGGGCACATCCCCGGTGGGGAGTGTGTAAGAGGCAGCTGGTCAGTGTTTCTCTCTCATCGATATTTCTAGCTCTCTATCTCTCTCTTCCTCTCTGTAAAAAAATCAATAAAAAAAGAAAAGAAAAGAAAAATTAATTCAAAATGGATCAAAGACCTAAATATAAGACCCTAAACAATAAGCTACGTAGAAGAAAATATAGGCACTAAACTTAAGGATCTTGGTCACAGAAAATATTTTATGAACTTGACCTTAAAGGGAAGTAAAGGCAAAAATAAATGAATGGGATTACATCAAACTAAAAAGCTTCTCCACAGCAAAAGAAACTGACAACAAAACACAGAGGCAGCCAACCTGATGGGAGATATTTGCAAACAGTACAAAGGTTTTATCTCCAAAATATATACAGAACTCATGAAAGTCAACAGCAAACAGATAATCCAAACAGTGGGCAGAGGACCTGAAAACACACCCTTCCCAAGAAGACAAACAGCCAATAGACAATGAAAAGGTGTTCCACCTCACTGGCAGTTAGGAAAATGCAAATCAAAACTACAGTGAGATGCCACCTCACACCTGTAGAGTGGCCATAATCAACCAGACAAGCAACGAGTGTTGGAGAGGCTGTGGGAAAAAGGGAGACCTCATTCTCTGCTGGTGGGGATGCAGACCGGTGCAGCCACAATGGAAAGCAGTCTGGTGATTTCCTAAAAAAATTAAGAACTGAGGGACCCAGCAATCCCTCTCCTGGGTATGTACCCGAAAACTCAAATCATGTATTCACAACGAACATGCCCCTGTGTTCACTGCAGCACTATTCACAGTGGCCAGGGCATGGAAGCAGCCAAAGTGCCTTCAGAAGAGGACTGGCTAAGGAAGACGTGGTCCACACACACGTGGAGTACCGCTCAGCCACATGAAAGGAAGAAAGAGCGCCATTCGCACCAGCACGGATGGACCCTGAGAGCATGATGCTAAGTGAAATGTCAGAAAAAGCTAAGAACCATATGATTTTTCACTCTGTGTGGGATATAAAACTTAAACCCGTGAACACAAACTGCAGTGTGGTAATTGCGAGGAGAAGGGGGTGGAGGAGAAGGGGGACCTAATATGTGGTGACAGAGGATGTGACTCTGGGTGGCGGGCACACAGTGCATAGACAGAATCTGCCACATAGAAGCCCACACCTGACACCTGTGTGTTCATGTGGACCAATGGCCCCCCAATCATCTTAACAAGTTAACTAAACATAAAAGAAAATCAGGTAAAATGGTTGCCTCAGTACCACATAAAATCATTTCTGAAACAATCAAATATCTATGTACCTCACTTTGGGAAATACTGGCTCAGAGAACTTCTTTGTGGTTAGTTAACTCTTATAAAAAAAAAAAAAAACTACTTAATTTTTCTCATAACCTAATAAAACATGCCTAGTGGCTATAATTCTGTATAAAAGAAAGCAAGACTAGAAACTTAATAAATGTGTCTAAATGGAAACCTTGCAAAGACGTGTAAGACATTTATCTTATTCCACTTGAGTGTTCAGTTCACCTCCAAACACCAAGAACAACATCTAAAATGCGACAAAACGCTCTGGGCAGCACCTTTAGCAAAGAGTTTGGCACAGTCGTGGCACAGTGAGAAGTCGTGGGACCACTGCGCGTCCCAGCCTTTGCCTGGGGTGGTGGATCCGCAGCTCTTGCAGCGCACACACTTGGTGCAGATCTGGAAGGAAGGAAACAAATGCAGTCGAGTTTCTTCTCTGTAGTGTCTCCTCTGATTTAAAAAGGTCACAAATATCTAGAGTTGACTTGTCTCCTGGGATGGCTTTTTCTAATAACAAAGCCAAAGTAACTGTCACCCTGACATCTTCAAGCAAGGACACTGCTAAGGTAAGCCCCCCAGCCCAGCTGCATGACAGTCCTCCTGGAACACATGGTGGCGCACTCACCCACACTTTCTTTTTCTTGGTAGGTTTGGTGGGGTAGTTAGGTCCTAGGCACTCAGGGTGATAGCTGTTTCGGCACTTATTACATTCCAGCAGCTGCTGTAAGACAGACACGAAGGCAAAGCATGGGCCTCACCTCCCCACGGCGAACAGCGTCGCTGCACACCTCACTTCCTGCTTCTCTTCAGTAAGCACAGCACAGCCGCCCAGCGGCACATTTCCTCACAAATTACGTACTCCCCATTAAAACCCACGAAATTACTTCATGCCAAAGGCACCCAGGGGTGAGTATGCTTATCAGGTAGACTTGACTTATTTGGGGGATTTTATCCAATGCCACGTCTTGTGCAATATCCCCAAAATTAAAACACAAAAATAGGCAACTGATTATATACAATCAAATAGTCAAACAGCCTAAGTCAAGAGAAAAAACAGATGCAAACTCCTAAAGGCAAAGGCAGGAATGAAGATAGTCATCCTTCAAGCAGTTCTATTGCTTAGCCGTGTACCTTTGTGGCTTGGTGCTGCCTTCCACAAACGTGACAGAACTTGCAGCGACGGCAACACCAGTTTTCCAGCTGGTCCTCCAGGGGGCGCTCGTTCTCCTCTAAACAGAACCTGTGGAAGGGCTCACAGCAGACTTGGCAATACACAAACTGGGGAAAGATGAAGAAAAAGTCACGGAATAGTATACAGATATACCAACCAAATCCTACACACATCCTTTGGGAGTTAGGAATATAGTGCTCTCTCTATTTTATTCAGTATATAGTCAGTATGCAATGAGTATATTTTTTCTTTTTTCAACAGCACAATACAGGGCATTGCAGAAGATTCAGGGAACTAATGTGGGAGTAATAAAATTATAAAGTAACAAAATAAATACAACCCAAGCTTTCACATGATGTGCTAAGTGACATAAGATAGCTATAAACAAAGAGCTATGGGGATGTAAATAAGTGGGGTAGGGGAAAACAGGGAGGGTTTTAAAGATTTTCTACAATATTCTAAACAGTTGTAAGCTCTGGTTTATCCTTTCCATGTCTAATTTTAGAAATAAATTATTTTCATAACAGTATTTTTAAAAATTCCAATGAGGGTGACCCAGAATGTTCTTTCTTTTTTTAAAAAATATATTTGTATTGATTTTATTGATTTGAGAGGAAAGTAGGAGAGAGAGATAGAAATATCAGTGATGAGAGAGAATCACTGATCGGCTGCCTCCTGCATGCCCCACACTGGGGATTGAGCCCACAACCTAGACATGTGCCCTGACCAGGAATCGAACTATGACATCCTGATTCATAAGTTGATGCTCAACCATTGAGTCTTGCCGGCTGGACCAGAATTTTCTTTTGCCTAAAATAATTACTGGGACAACTGGTCAAACCTAAATAAGGTCCATAGATTAGCTAATAATGTACTAATGTTATTTCCTGTTTTTTTTTTTTAATAAATATTTTTATTGATTTCAAAGAGGGAGAGGGAGAGAGATATAGAAACATCAATGATGAGAGAGAATCACTGATTGGTTGGGGATTGAGCCCGCAACCCGGGCACGTGTTCTGGCCAGGAACTGAACCATGAGCTCTTGGTTCATAAGACACCAGCAAGGCCTTATTTTTGATTTTGATAATTAGAGGTAAAACTGCACATGTCTGGAACGTGCTCTCAATTTTTTAGGAAAAATATGTCTACGTATATAAAAATGTGTGTATATTTTATTTCTTATTTTGTAAAATATAAATACAAAGAAAAAAAAGTAAATGAAAACTATTATTGTTTGGGGACTCCAGGTGAAGGGGAGATGAGGGCTCTTTGTGCTACCCCTGTAACATTTCTGAAAATCTGAAATCATGTCAACATAAACCCCTTTTACAACGTGCTGGTGGGAGACCCGCAGGCCCTGGTTGTCCTGTCGGAGGCAGAGGGCGCGCGCATCCGTCCTCCAGTCGGGCTTTAGGATTCTGTGGGGTCGCTGTGCACAGCCGTGCCATTTAAATGAGAGCAACCACACTTTGGAAAACTGTTTTATCCCAGAAGCTGAAGTCCTGGTGCATAAGTGCTTCCTCTGTGGGTAGCATATGTGTGAATATAAAGCACTCAATTAAGTAGGAAAAGAAGGACAGTGCCCCCTGGCACTTGCAGGCTGGATGTTCTCAGTTTCAATGTCATCTAAAGCAGCCCTAGCATAAACAATACTGACGGAAACCCTTCGGTTCATGATGTGTATACAGATACACTGAGTGGCCAGATTATTATGATCTCTGAACGCATAATGACCTGGCCACTCAGTGTATATCCTATATAATAAAAGGCTAATATGCAAATTGTTCCCTTGACCAGGAGTTCAAACAGCAGGCAGGCCGGCTAACCGCCCATGTCCCCTCCCTGTGGCCAGGCTGGCCGGACCCCACCCATGCACATATTCATGCACCGGGTCTCTAATACACACACACACACACACACACACACACACACACGCACACACAGAGTGGCCAGATTATTATGTGTTCAGAGATTATAATAATCTGGCCACTCAGAGTATATGGAAAGGTTTGTTTTTATATGTATTGTACATACACATATACATGTACATACATTTACACATTTCCCCATTTAACCAGTTACATTCATGAGATAAATGCCTGTAGCACAACAGCTGGCTTAGAGGGTATACCCATCTAAAATGGAGTACATACTTCCAAAGAGCCTTCAGAAAGAAAGACTGTAACTGATTTAGCTCCACCGGAGAGAGTACCCATTCTCACAATCCTTTTTATATCATGCGGTTCCCCCTTTATATCATGCTTTCACTCCCATCAGAAAGCTCACCACCTCCGCCCACACTGTTTTATTTCCCATTTCATGCGTTTTATATTCCTGTCCTTAAACCTCTTTCTTACTGGGTGGTACTCCTTTTCCTTACTAATTGTTAAAGAGCTCTTCAGAGACAAGGGGTTTGGATATTCAATATGAAACCATCAAAAGCGTCTCTTTTCCTAGAGGAACTCATATTGTTTTCCTCCTTGTTTAAGCATCTAGCAGAAAACCAGGCCTCAGTAAAGAGTACACTTTTCTCACTCAATACATCTTTGTGACCCTACTGTGAAGCAGATGGCTTCCTAAAATCTCTAAAACATTTCAAAAGTATTTCATAAACTCATTTAGTTATTTTTTAATCTCCACCCGAGAATTTTCCCATTGATTTTTAGAGAGAGTGGAAGAGAGCGGGAAAGAGAGAAACATCAATGTGATAGAAACACACTGATTGGTTGCCTCCTGCACGTGCCCCAACCAGGGCCCTGGGCCAGGGAGGAGCCTGCAACTGTATCAAACATGCCCTGGACCAGAATCAAACCCAGGATATGATCTGCAGGCCAGGGCTCTATCACTGAGTCAAACCAGGCAGGGTGCATAGTACCTGCTGCCTACTAACAAAACAGAATACTAAATACTAAAAGCCAGCAACCGTAACAGCATAACGACTAGAATGACCGATCAACCAGTCACTACGAGGGGCATTGACACCATCAGTCCCTCCCCACAGCACGCATGCTCTGATGGCTGGATGGCCAACGGGGAACCAGGGTGGGTGACAGCAGGGCAGGACTGGAGACTGGCAAGCAGGCGGAAGGCAGACCTCTCGGTCCCTCCCCCCCGGCCCACAGGCTCCAATCGCTGGATGGCGAATGGGGAACCGCAGGGAACTGGGGTGGGCAGCGGCAGGGCGGGACTGGGGACTGGTGAGCGGGTGCAAGATGGCTGATCGTAGGTTAGGCCTAGGAACCCCACTCTGCACGATTTCGTGCACTGGGCCTCTAGTTCAATGATATTTTCATCAATGAAAACTAATCTACATTACCCTTGCTAGGGCACCAAAAGGCAGTCTCTCACCTCCACGTGCCCACTGCTGGCACAGAGGAAGCACACCACCCTGGGCGTGATGGGGAGGGAGGTCAGGATGCCCAAGCCGCCCATCTCCCACACGTTCTCGGCTTCACAATCCTCCTGCAGAGAGAAAAACCATGTATGAAAGTTTTACATGACATAGCAATACCAAGCATACCTCCTTTAATGAGTTCAAAAACAACTGCTGCTTTAAAAACATTTACTATCGGATACTAATACAACTGTTAAAACGGTCACCTCTTTATGGGTTTAATTCACGCTAACTACAATGCAAAGTAACACTGGGACTGAATTCCCGTTAGTTTTACTGATCCAAGTTATTGTCATCCTTTGATAATTCCCTTGGGAAAGGATGATTTCCTCAGACACTATATTCATGTAAATGTACTTTATTACTCACACACACGAACCCTCTGCTGATGGTAGTTCATGTTCATTTCCCCGCTCTGTGCTGAATTTCCTTCCTTCAGCACCTCTGCTAACATTATTATCTTAATTGAGGACTCTGGCTTCTGATGAAGGTCCCACAGCCATGTGTGGTGGTTACAAATCGGGAGGGGATCTTGGCTGCGAGGGGAGTCCCAGCCCCACAGGAGGCGCCCAGCCCAGTGTTTGGGGCTGCAAAGAGGTCCCCGTGACTTCTGCTCCAGCTCATTTCCCTCTGAGTATCATATCTGAGTCTCAATCAACTTGGCTAGCAAGTTTGTCTGCCCCAGTGACTCCGAGACCCTTACCTGTCCAACTTGCAGGCCCATCCAAGATGATCCCAGTGGCTTTTCCACACAAATGGCCTGCCCTTGCTCATGCTGCAGACTTTCCTAAAATCTCTCAAAGGGTCCACAAACCCCAAACAAGCAGCATCTACCTCAGCAGGCCCCATACTTGCTGCTAAGCAGCCCCAACCCCAGCAACAGCAGCAACTGAACTCAGTTTTCAGTTTAGCCTTCTCCCAGGCACCTCCATGCCAGGCACAGGTAGCAGCCACTGCAGATCATCTTGTAGCTCATGCCGGATGACTTCAAGGCAGCAGCTGAGCTTGGCTAGCTCCTCCCAGGAGACCCAACACCAGCACATCCAGGGACCACCTCAGATCACATAACCTCAGACCACCCAACCATCACTACACTCAGGGATAGGCTGGGCAGGCACCAGAGCCCTGCTGAAGGGAGTCCTGTTCCGTGAGGTGGGCGACTGCACAGCAGCTCCTCCGCTGTGGTCTCTGCAGTCCTACCAGTCAATCAGCCTGGGGTACCTCCCTCCCTCTGAGGTACCGACAGCAACCCAGGCTCAACTACAGCAGGCGGCGCACACAGCCCACAATGGGGGCACAGCCGGATGCCTGGCTCTGGTGACCAGGGAGGCAGCCCCACCAGGACACCTACCACATCAGGCTGTACTACCAAGACCAGGAGACACAGCAGCTCTACCTAATCCATAGCAACAAGGCGGGAGGCTGCCAAAGTGAGAAAACAAAGAAGCATGTCCCAAGTGAAAGAACAGAAAACTCCAGGTAAAGAACTAAACAAATGGAGACAAGGAATCTACCAGATGGAGAGTTCAGAACACTGGTTATAGGGGTGCTCCATGAACTTAGGGGAGGAGTAGAGGAACTCAGTGAGAAACAAAGAGACAGTAAATGTGAATGAGATAGAAAACATAAAAAAAATACCACACAGCCAGAAATGTAGGATACACTGACTGAAATGAAGAATACATTACAGGAAACCAATGGTACTAGTGGAGTAGATGAGGCAAAGAATCAAATCAGGTTTGGAAGATAAGGAAGCAGAAAACACCCAATCAGAACAGCAACAAGGACAAGAAAAATGCCCCCAAATGCGGACAGTGTAAGGAACCTCTGGGACAACTTCAGGTGCAGCAATGTTTGCACCACGGAGGCACCAGAAGAAGAGAGAGAACAAGGAATTGGAAAGCTATTGGGAAAATGACAGCAATTGGGCAACATCTGTAACACTGTAACAATAAAAAAGAAAAAATTGACAGAAAACTTTCCTAACCTGGGGAAGGAAACAGACATAAAGTCCCTGAGGCACAGAGTCTCAAATTAGTTTAATGCAATGAGGCCCACACCAAGACACATCGTAATTAAAATGACAAAGGTTAAACACAAAGACAGAATCTTAAAAGCAGCCAGAGAAAAACAGTTACCTACAAGGAGCGCCCATATGACTGTCAGCTGATTTCTCAACAGAAACTTCATAGGCCAGAAGGGAATGATAAGAAACATTCAAAGTGATGAAAAGCAAGAACCCCTCAACCAAGATTGCTCTCTACAGCAAAGCAGAATTGAAGGATAGACAAAGAACTTTCCAGAAAAGAAAAAGCTAAAGGAGTTTACCACCATGAATTAGTATTACAGGAAATGTTAAAAGGTCTTCTTTAAGAAGAAGAAGAAAAAGATCAGAGTTTGAATAATAAAATGGCAATAACTATGTATCTATCAACAATAACTTTAAATACCAAGGGCTTAAATGCTCCAATCAAAAGACACAGGGAAGCTGAATGGATAAGATGCTGAAATATGCTGTCAAAACAAGACTCCTGTCAGATGGAAAGACACAGAGAAAATAAAGCAATGAAAAAAGAAATTTCATAAAAATGGAGCAAACAAAAAAAGCTATGATAGCGATACTTATACCAGGCAAAACAGACTTTAAAACAAAGATTATAACAAGACACAAAGGATTCAACAATTCCTATTCTGGGTATTTTTCGAAAACCCCCAAAAACTAAATAAAAAAGACATTCATCCATGTTCACCGTGGCATTGTTTACAACAGCCAAAGTGTGGAAGCAACTTAAGTGCCATCAACAGACAAATGGATAAAGAAGTGGGGCATTACCCAGTGAAACACGACTCAGCCACAAAAAGAAATGAAATCTTGCTAATTACAACAACATGGATGGACCCAGAGGATATTGTGCTGAGTGAGATAAATCACAGCCAAATGCCAGATTCTCTCACTTGTATGTGGAGTCTAAAGAACAAAGTACACAAACAAAACGAAACAGACTCCTAGATACAGAGAATATTTTGATGGTTTCCAGAGAAGAAGGGGGTTAAGGGAATAAGTAAAAAAAAAAAAAAAGTGAAGGGATTAAGAAGCACAAACTGGTAGTTACAAAATTGGCATAGGAATAATATTGGAATAACTATATGGTGCCAGATGGGTACTAGATAAATGTCTAATCACATGGTTGTACACCTGAAGCTAACATAATATTGAAAGTCAACTGTAAATGAAACATAAAAAAATTATTTTAAAAATATGAAGTCCACAACTCAATATACTACGTGGTCACCGAACACTTTTACCTTAAAGTCCACTCTGATCCTGTGGACGCCATCTGCGGGGACCTTCTGCTTGGAGCTGCTGCCGTTGGAGAGAGTGCTGAGGATGTTCAGAGTGCCTGCGTTCTCCTGCTTACTGACGGGAGGTGGTTTTTCCTACAGGGACAGAAAACAAGGAACAAAACCACACTTTACTTGCCTTCACTTTTTAAAAAATACTTTTTTAATTTGATTTTTAGAGAGAGAGGAAGGGAGAGAGAGAGAAACATTGATATGAGAGTGAAACATCGACTGGCTGCCTCCTGCATGCCGCACACAGGGGATAGAGCCTACAACCTTTTGTGCACTGGCGGAACCTCAATGAAGTAAGCCCCGGCGGCCAGGCTTCCTTGGCTTTGCAATAGAAAATAATGCAAATGACAAATCTAATTAACAGAAGGGAAAACATGTTTCCAACACAACTATCCTATAGAAATAGTGAAATACTTTTTTTTTTTTTCATTAAGGCCTTTTATTTGCATGTATGTAATTACAGTCCCAGAAAAGAACCCAATGTTTTTCCTCCTTTGTGTTTTCCTCTTGCTTCTCTGTGGTCCATGACGCCAGCATAATGAAACCAAACTCGCGGGCAGGCGCAGGTTACTCTGCAATGTTTCTGGATCTTCCAGTTCAAACTTGGGCTGATCACTCCACATTTGTTTAACCTGCCCACGAGGTCCACAGCAATTTCCCCAGCTCTGTGATCACCGATGATTTCAAATTTGCCAATGGAATCACGCTTCATCATCACAGCCAGAAACCGGGCGATGACTCTGGAGCATGGCCTAATAAAAACCTAGCGTCTGCTGCCCTTCTTTGCATCATGGATGCTCTTTAGAGCATCAGCCAGAACATACATGTGTACCATTATGATGGCATGGAAAGAGGGCGAAAAGAGCCAGAAGAGTCTTAAAGATCTCTGTCTTTCCACATCCTAAAAACAGTGCACACAGGGAAGGATGGCGATTACAGACAGATATTGCTAAAGGATGCTAAGCAGCCTACAGCATACGCTTGTAGGGCCACAAGGAACAGAAAACAAGGGGAAAGAGACAAAAAAGGGTATGAGCTAACACCTAAATTCCACCTACAAAGAAGAAAAACGCAATTTCATCCACTCGACTACATCACGAACAAGGCTCTTTTCCTATAGAACAGAGCACACCCCTGAGAGATGGCAAAGAAACACAGCTCTCACCTTTTCTTTTGGTTTTTGTTTTACAGGAATACTTGGGCGAGGAGCCACCTTTTTCTGCTTGCTTTGCTCTGGACCTGAAGGATTCAAAATAAATCGCAGTCAGAGGCTACCACACTCACAGCTAATGGTAAAGAGCAATGACTCCGCCAGGACTGATAGGCCTGGGAAGAAGAGGCTGCTAGAAAATGAAAACGACCTAAACTCTAGGCATGGAACAGGAAATTAAGACAGTATCTCCAACTTAACTGTGTTTTGACTTCTATTTCTTTATTACTGTGGACAGTTAAAAGCTAATTTTCTTACACGGAAGACTGAAACATCTATTGCAGGTTTTCAAATGCTGTGTAAGACATCGGTGCTTTTTGCAAGTCCTCCTGGCTCGGCAGCTCCCTCACTCACCTGGGTCCGGCGGCGGGGGCTGCTTCTTCTTGGGCTCGCTGGGAGCTGCCTTGGGGGCGTCTTTCCTGGGGGGTGCCGTGCTGGGTGGCTGAGGGGGGGGCGCGGGCGCTGGCTGGGAGGCCTGCTTGCTGGACTTCCTGGAGGCTGGCGTGGGAGCCTGTTTGGGTTCGGGCGCCGGAGCAGAGGCGGGCCCCTCTTCGCTCTTCTCTTCTGTGTGCTTCCGAGGGGGAGGCTCACTGCTGCTTTTCTTGGGGACGGGGTCCTCACGTGCCGACGGGAGGGGCTTCTGATTGGCGTCCACTACGCTCTTCACAACACTGTTCTCTTTACTCTCTTTCTTTTCACTGCTCTTGGACTTCTTCTCTTTCTTTTTCACAGCTAGGGGGAAAACATGATTATCTATAAGCAAGAAAAATTTTATTTAAAATAGGACTATAGGAATGTAACCATCTTATGCTCAGTTTCCTGCAGCTAATGTTGACAAGAAAGTTAAGCTGGTCAGATAGAATAGCTATACTCTCATTGTTCTAGGAAATGGAAGAAACTGTAATCTTTATATGAATTTTTAAAATGTGTGTTTTTTTTAAATGGAAATTTCAAACATACTCTACTTAAAAAGAAACCTAACCAGTATTCTCGTTCCACTAGATGTGCACAGCTATATGGCATTAACACGAGAAGCATGTTGGGGAAGAGCTCTGGACAACATCACCTTTTGCTTGCTTCTGAAGATAGGCTTTCGAAGGCATCCACTGTAGATTCTGACATTTTCTCATCCTAGGAGAACAAGGGGTATCACAAAGTGAGTGGCGCTTAGAAGAGAAGCAATTTGGACAAGTGTTAATCTGCCTGCAGTAACCAGGGAATCTTTATCCGGGCCATTCTGAGAACTGGAAAAAGGACGGCTCATTACACAGGTGAAACCAGAGCCTTCAATCAGTGACTGTCCCTATCTTTAAGTCCTAAAAGGAGCAAATACCACATAATCTTTTAAACGAGACTCAAATTTCTTATAATCTAGTACAAAACCATCGGTTGATATTTTTTATTCTCAAATCAGTTCTGTTCTGAGATTAATATTCATTTAGAGTAACCTGATTATAAAATAGACTAAAGTTATCCAGCAAGTTCTCTCTCTGCCACCACAGTGCTACAGATCTATGTCAGGACTTTGATACACACACACACACACACACACACACACACACACACACACTAATATATTAGAAGCCCAATGGATGAAATTCATGCAAAAGTAGGCCTTCCTTCCCCTGGCTGTTGGCACTGGCTTCCCTCTGTCACCTGGGTCCTTGGCTTCCCTCGAAGCATTGGCTTCGTCTGGAACAGTGGTCGGCAAACTCATTAGTCGACAGAGCCAAATATCAACAGTACAACAATTGAAATTTCTTTTGAGAGCCAAATTTTTTAAGCTTAAACTCCTTCTAACGCCAGTTCTTCAAAATATAGACTCACCCAGGCCAAGCCACACTCAAGGGGCCAAAGAGCCGCAGTTTGTCGACCACGGTAACATATTAACATATGTATAATAAATACTACCCCTCAATTTAACGAAATTCAAACGTAGTGTTAAGTGTAAAATGTAACCGAGTCCATTTCTATCCCAAAATTCAGTATGACTTTATCTTTTTGCTGAGCTGTGAGTTCTCTCTCCTTTACATGAGACAGAGAAAAGATTCTTGTTTAACTGCCGGAATGACTAAACCAAAGCACAGGACTACCTGCTGTTTCCTGGGAACTGCCTCCCTGAAGTGAGTAACGCAGAATTGCTCCCATTAGTTTTACATAAGTCACTTCCACGTCATTCATTCATTCATTCATTCAGAACATATCTACTGATAAAATCTACTCCTGATTCCAGGCACTTTCTGATATGCTCAATTCCCAAAAAGTCTGTCTGTGCAATTCTTCTGATCCACTTTAGACAAATTACCCATAGGGTCAAAGTGCATCCACAAACTGACTAAGAAAGGGAGAAGAGATCAGCACAACGTCCGTATCACAAATCCCAAGGCGTGAAACTACCCCGAGAGACAGCAGAGACATAAGTAGATGTCACCAATGCTTCTCGAAAGTCATAAAGATAAAGGGAATTTCAGTTGACCTGATAAATATGCCTGAATCTGTCAGTTTTCAAGCAGAAAGCCCCTCCAGCTTCGTTGATATGATAACCCCAAAGCACACGTGCTACGTACATTTAAATTAACTAAAATGTAGTTTCTCGCCATTCACCACATTGCAATCGCTCCACAGCTGCATTGGGCTCATGGCACCAGGTGCACTGAGCAGCTCAAAGCATTCTCAGCGCTGCCAAATGTTCTCCTAGACAGCCCTGCCCCAAGGAACGTCTGTTTAAAGCACAGCTCACCCTGGCTGGTGTGGCTCAGTGGATAGAGCATCGGCCTAAGGGACTGAACAGTCCCAGGTTCGATTCCCGTCAAGGGCACATGCCCAGCTTACGGGCTTGATTCCCAGGGTGGGGCATGCAGTAGGCAGCTGATCAATGATTCTCTCTCATCGTTGATGTTTCTAACTCTCTCCCTTTTCCTTCCTCTCTAAAACCAATAAAAATATATTTTAAAACATAAAATAAAAACGAAGCACAACTCACACCTAGTCATGCTGTGCAGCTAACCTTGAAACCCAAGAACTGAGTACAACCATGTTCAGTTTTCGGATTCATCTTTGCAACGAACGGAGCAGTCACCCTCCTTCATGGAGGGAGGCCGCCTCCGAGGAGCCCACTCACTTGCAGCACTGCTTCTTTATGTTGCGGCCTCCGAACTTGGGCTTATCCAGGCAGTTAGTGCAGACACCACAGTCCTCGGGCACCTGGCAGCCAGGGCACTGCCCACACCGCCTGGAGCGCCGGCCCTTCTTCACGGGGGGCTCCTGGGGTGCCTTGTTCCTGGTGACGGGTTTGATCGGCTTGATGGGCGGAGCAAGAGGCTCAGCATCTTCTGAGCCGGCAATGGAGGACTTGTCTGTTGGAGAAACGCATTGTTAGCTCTGAAGGAGGATCTGGTTCCTTCCTGGGAGCAGAGGTGGAGAGCTTCAAAATCCACTATACCACTAGCTACATTCAAACTTTGTTTTCACTGGGACTCCAAAAGTGAAATGGAATACATTAAAAACCATCATATGCGGAACTGAAAGCCTGTTTAAATAGTTATTTAAGTGTTATTAAATGCCTATAAACGTGTGGCTTAAAGAAAGCAGAAACCTAAACACTGAAAACAAAAGATAGTCTAACCCGAAGTTCAAGAAAACGAACTGACTGCTCCTGAGGACTGCCTACACTCTACATTCTAATGAGTATTTACCCATCACCTGAGAGCTATCGGGTGACCATGAGCCTCACTAACCCCCAAATACATGACTGGCCCCAGGCCCGCTGCTGAGCTCTGAAACCCATGGCGCCGAGCCTGCCGGCACGGGAAGGCTCCCAGGCAGTGAGCATGTGCGAATGCTCAGACAGACCTGCTCCTGAGGGACACAGATCCCTCCGGCGGTCACCTTTTCCTCAAGGACGGTCTTGCCAAACCTTTTAGCCTGCAAGGCGGTCTAGGAGGGCTGGCCCGAAGATTCCCTCCCTCCTTCATTGACTGACAGCTCTCCCAGCCTTCCCTGGCTCCCTCCCCGTTGGGCCTCACAGACAGTCCTCTAATGAGAATCCTTGTTCACCGAGCGCCCCCTTGCCACCTGTTTGTAGAGGATCCAGACGAATACATGATGCTGTCGAGAGCCTTCGAGGCATCCCAGAAGGATCAGCAGCAGATCACCCGGTGCTAAGACTTGAAGGCTGACACCCTGACCTACCATCATTCCCCATGGAAGACAAAATCTTCTCTCGTTCTTCCCACGGTAAGGCACTCAGGGTGGGCATGTCGTCAGGAAACACAGCGCGTTTTCGGCCAAGGGCCACGGCAGCTCTTCTGCAGACGTGTTTAATCCGGGGTCCTCGCACAGAGGTCTCTGATGAGTCACTTTCTTGACCCTAAGTAGGAGGGAACCCAAAACAAACAACAACCACACATGTTGACAATATATGTTAAATGAAACCAGCACATTTTTGGCTAACTTATTATAATCTAGACTCACTCTAGTTATTTCCAGCTGATAGGCCATATCAATTTGCAGGAATCAACTACTTCTGCATCCTAACATTGGCAGGAAAAAGACAGAAATCAACTAAGTTCCTATTCCTAACTACACTACTTCTTGAAAATTCCCCTCAAAATTCAAGCCGCCAGTATATTATCAAGAAGTTCAGGCTAGCCGGGACCGGTTTGGCTCAGTGGATAGAGCGTCGGTCTGCGGACTGAAAGGTCCCGGGTTCGATTCCGGGCAAGGGCATGTACCTTGGTTGCGGGCACATCCCCAGTGGGGGGTGTGCAAGAGGCGGCTGATCGATGATTCTCTCTCATCGATGTTTCTAATTCTCTATCTCTCTCTTCCTCTCTGTGAAAAATCAATAAAATATATATTTAAAAAAAAAAAAAAGAAGAAGTTCAGGCTAATCACCATTTCCTGTATTTCCCTGGTCAACAGGGAAGTAGGAGGACATAACCTATGAATGAAGTATAAAAGACTCCAAAGCAAAAAGTCTCCCATCTTAAAGAGCTACTGCTCATCACTGGGAGGCTAACCAAAAAACACCCAAAATCGTGTCAGAGGAAGTCCCTGCTGAACTCCCAAGTTGCAGAATTAGTAGAAAATGGCCCAGGCTGAGGAACATTAAAAACCTAGGTGTGTGTTCGCTGCGCCCTGACTGAGATGTTGGCATAAATGTGCATTTACTGTATGACAAATTTTAAAATTTGTCATACAGTAAATGCATACAGAAAAGACCATACAGAAAATGCACATACAGAAAAGACCAGTGCCTAGTTTACCATGTAAAAAGAAAAACAAAACCACAATACTGTTCTTGGTAAAAATATGTTTGTCTTCATCTTACTAACTCTTCAACAGCTTCTCTGTCCCAACCTGAGGCCAACGGCTTCTCCGGTGTATCTGCTGCACACACCCTCTATCTAGCTATCTATCTATCTATCTATCATCTATTTATTTCTCTCATCAGCACCCCTTAGAGGATGAGAATCCGCCCCCATCCCGTTTTCAATAGTAAACAACTTGACTACAGAATTGTACCTTCAAAACTGTTACAGGTTCTAACTAAAAAAACCCATTAAGTACAAACTTCTGTCACGTGGCCCCAACCTACCTGTGGGCCTTGGCTCACCCCTTTCCAGGCTACGGTCTACCTACTCACCGCCCTCACACGTGTCTCTACCTCCCGTTCCTCTCCTTGCCATGCCCTCCCCTATCACTGTCCACCTCTCACAGGTCACTGCAGATGTCCCCCCTTCCTCCGCCTTTCCCGACTCCCGGACCGGACAGAACGGAGCCCTCAGCTAACGCTGCCCTGGAAGGAGCTGCGGGACGGAGGTCACCAGTACCTGTGCTTTGGGCTGGTCGGTTTGCTTAAGACTCTTACTCTTCTCGATCTTGCAGAGCTGGGCCTTGGCCTTCTTGAGGAGGCTGGCGACCCTCTTGTCGGTCATGGGGAGCTTGTCCGCCTGCGCCAGCATGGAGCCGATGGAGGGCGCGGCGTGCTTGAGGCCGGGCGCGGGCAGGCACAGGGCCTTCTCCTTCTCGGGCGGCGGGGCGGCGGCGGCGCCGAGGTCCAGGCCGGCCTTGTCCAGGCTCCCTCGCCCTTTCTTGATCAGGATTTTGGTTTTGACAGCGGCCGAGTCCCCCAGGGTCACGGCAGCAACCTCGGGCCCAGGATCGAGGGACGAAGACTTCTTGCGCCCCGTGACCTTCTTGGCGGACGACGACGACGCGGCCGCCTCTTCCCCGCCAGCCTTGTCCTTGACCGCCCTGCCCGCGGGGAACAGGGCAGCGGCTTGGATCTCGGACCCCTTTCTGCGCTTCTCTTTGCGGGACTCCCTCTTGTTCTCCTTCTCCCGCTCGCGGTCGCGCTCTCGGCCCTTGTCCTTCTCCGCGGGCTTGTCGGCGCCGTCGCGGTCGCGGTCGCGGGCCGGCTCCTCGGGGGCGCGGTCGCGGGCGCGGCCCCGGTCGGCCTGGGCGCCGGGCGTGAACCAGGGGAAGAGCGGCGCGGGGCCGCCCGCCGCGAAGGGCTCGGCGGGGGCGCCGGGCCTCCGGGGCCGCGGGGCCTTCTCGGCGGCCTCCCCCGGCGCCAGCGGGTGCGCGGGGAAGGTGAAGGCGGGGCTTAAGGCACTGGCGGCGTGGGGGCTGGCGGCGAGGCTCAGCGAGGCGGCCCCGGGCGGTGGCGTGAGCGGCGACAGCTCGGCGGCGCTGAGGCGGCCGCTGCGCGTGCGCATGGAATGCGACGGCGAGCGCGGCTCAGCGCGCAGCGGGCTGAACACGCGGCGCTTGCGCTTGCGGCTGGGCGCGGCGGGGGCGCGGCCGCCGGGCAGCGTGACGGACTCGAAGATGCGGGAGTGCGCCTCGCTGGGCGTGAAGCGCGGCGCGCGCAGCAGCGGGCTCCGCTTGTGCACGTCGAACCGCGGCCCCGCGTGCAGCGGCGCGAAGAGCCGCGCGGCGCCGGGCGCCGAGAAGCCCGCGGCGAAGCCCACGTCCTCGGGCGTGAGCGGCGGCGGCCGGAAGTTGTCGAAGACGGGCTTGCGGATGAGGCCCTCCTTGGCGTACTTGGCGGAGGAGAAGAAGGGCGGCTCGGCGCGCGAGTGCTTCAGCGACGTCCAGCGGAAGGTGGGCTCGCGCAGGATGGACTTGCGCTTGCCCTGCAGCGGCGCGGCGGGCGCGGGCAGGAAGGGCGACGCCAGCGGGATGGTGGGCGGCAGCAGCCAGGGCGTGGCGTCCGCCAGGCCGGCGGCCGGCTGCAGGGGCGGCGGCGGCGACAGCAGCGGCGGCGGCGGCGAGGCGGGGGCCGCGGGCGGCGGCGGCGGCGGCGCGCTCGGCAGCGCCGACAGCTTCTTGGCCGCCCTGGCCCCGAAGCTCCGCTCCGACGCCGAGTAGCGCCGGCCCCGCCGGTCGTTCCGGTCGCTCTCCGGGGCCTGGGCGGCGGGCAGCGGCGCGTGCGCCTCGGGGGTGTGGCCCTGCTCCTCGGGGAGCCCCGGCATCTCCTCCGAGGCCTGCGAGTCGCTGGAGGTGTCCACGCTGGGGCTGCTGGAGCGCGACGAGTCGGAGGACAGCTGCGAGGAGTGCTGCGAGGCGGCGCTCGACTTGTCGGAGGAGCCGCAGGACGCGGCGCCGAAGCGGCCGCCGGGCGCGGGCTCCAGGCGCGCGATCTTGATGGGCGGGTCGTAGTCCTCGTCCTCGATGAAGCGGCGGGGCGTCTTGATGATGCGCGAGGAGATGGCGCTGACCACGGGCATGATGAACTGCCGGATGTTCTTGACCTGCGTCTTCGCCTTGCGGCCCTGCAGCTGGGCCGCCTCCTTCTCGATCTTCTTCTGCGCCCCCTTCTTGGCGCGCTGCAGCAGCTGCTTGGCGATGGCGGCGTCCGTCCTTTTGGAGGACGGGATGATCCGCACGGGCTTCACCCGCCGAGGGCTCTGCCTCACCGTCTTGTCGTCCTTGGCGGCGGCCGGCGCCCCGTCCGCGTCCCTGCGGGCCTTCGGGGGCTTGTCCGGGGGCGAGCCGAGCAGGAGGCCCGCCGGCGCCTTGACTCTCTCGGTGGAGGGCGGCCGGCCGCGCCGCCGGACAATCTGCACCCCCTTCCTTCCGATCTGCAGCTTCCCCGCCTTGAACTTGGACTTGAGGGGGGAGAGCTTGCCTGCTCGCAGCTTTTTAATCTTGGTGGCTTGCTGGAACGTGGCGGACGGGGTCCGTTTGATCTTTTTCAGGCTGTCTTCTTTGCTTCCCTTTGGTAACTCGGAAACGTCCTTGCCGTGCGTTATTTTGATTTTCACTCCAGGGAAGGTGGGAGGTCTTCCTCTCTTCTTTTCTAAACTTTTAGAGTCTTTCTTCCTGATCTTATCTGCGGGCTTGGTCTCTGGCTTGCCGAGAGGGGGGAAGGCGGGCGGGTCGGCGAGGAGGGCGGGGCTCCGGTCAAAGCCGCTGCGAGGCCTCCCGCGGGGCTTGCGAGGACTGCTCTTGGCTGTGCGACAGACAGACAGACGGACAGACAGCGGGTTAGCTTTGGGTCAGGCTGGAACAAGCCGAACATCACAGCACAAGCCCGTAGCACTGCACTCTACTGCGCCTAATGAGTCAGTATCACATTTTAATTGTGCTTAGTCTCTTTTCCCCAAAAACTTGCCTCAGAAATGGCTTAGAAATCAGCTAAATAACATTCCACCTAAAAGAACACTTACGTGCTTTTCTGATTAAAAAACAAACCGTAACATAGTAAAAGGCTCTCAAATGAGCAATTTATAACATACAAAACTGATGTTACTACAACTTTAGGCGAGTAAGGTTTTCTTCTGAATACAAAAACATGGTAAAAAGAAACCTGTCTGCCTGTTCCTCATCTTCGCCACCAAGATTAACACCTGAGAGCATGTTCACCGCAACCCGTTCCGTCCTTTCAGTTCCGATCTTCGGCTGCAGTGAGTGTGAGCAGAGTGCTCTTCTCTCACCTCCACGGGAAAGGCCCGGAAGGCTCAGCCCTGAGCTGCCGGTCGGTTTTGCCGCAGTAAAACATCCACTGAGGACGTCAGACTGTGCTCTGCATCGGCAGCATCGGCAGCATGTGGACTAGCCACAGCGGTGACATGACGGTGTGCCCATTAATGACCCCCACATACCGCTTCTTTAACTAATTAGTCTCAAATTACACACACACACACACACACACACACACACACACACACACACACAATTAACCTTAACTGATTTAAGAGCAAATTAACAATTTATTAAATCAGATTTCTAAATAAAAGGAATTTGCCAGTTTATAAATCAGCTCAATCTGCTATTTATCAAGAGACTCAAGAAAACAACATTCTTTTCCTAAAATGCTTTGTATAAACCTGTATTTCCTAAATGTCTTGAGTTCCCTAGTCTATCAGATCTTCTCTTCCCACATGAAACTACACCTCTGCTCACAGGCATTAAGGAGATACATGCCATGGGGAGGAACGTTTGGACCATGGAACCAACTTTCTAACAACAGAAACCAACAAAGAGTTTATTGTTGAGCTTTTGAAATATAGAAGCTTCCCTTAATGGAGCCAGGATTCACAAACCCATTCTCACTGTGTACCCCAGTGACAACAGAGGGAAGAATATCCACGTGGCTTTCAACAACAAGACGACACCAGGAGCCTGTCCAAGGAGCCACGGACAGGTGAGCTCCCCCGAGAGGGCCCACACGATGCCTGACCCACCGGGTGACTCAGGCCGGCCACCCAGCCGGGGTAATTCTGAAGGTGCTTCCACCCAGCTTTTCACAGAAGCGGAAAAGGCAGGCAGAGCAGAGCCTCGCTCTGCCGCCAGCTCCCACACCAGTCACAGAACTCCGACCACTCACAGTAACTGCACATGTATCTTCTGGGCTTTGTTTTGGCTTTTACTAGACCACATGATCTGTAAAATCACATTATGATCCCTAATCGGTTGGCTCAGTGGATAGGGATTCGACCTGCGGACTAAATTCAATTCAAGGGCACATGCCTGGGTTGCAGGCTTGAAACCCAGCGGGAGAGGGGGACAGTGCGTGCAGGAGGCAGCCAACCAATGATTCTTTCTCACCATTGATGTTTCTATCTCTCTGCCTCTCCCTTCCTCTAAAACCAATAAAAATATTTTTAAAAATCACTTTATGATATGAAGGTTTAAGATTTCACCACATATTAATGAAAATATTCTACTATCTGAATGGCACAGACACTGGGATCTTACTGGCTAATCCCCCCAACTATAATGGCAATACCACCCTCATTTGGGAAAGGAAAAATTGTCTACTTATGTGTCTGAATCAGATTACTATATAGCACATGACTCTTAAACAACCCAACTGCTAGCAAACCTTACAAACTGTGTCAACGCCAAAGAGCAAAAACACAGCCTATGACATCACATTTACCCAGATTGTCTATCCACATAGAATCAGAGAATCTGCAAGAGTTCAGAATGGCAGCAGAGACAGGGAACGTTTTCTCCAGCAAAAGATCCACAGCCACTCTGCCTGGTATTACTCTGCACGCTGGGGGTCGAGGGTTCACTTTCTGGTCAAGGCACACACCTCTGTGGGTTTGCTCCCCACATCTGGAAGGCAACCAGCCAATGATGTGTCTCACACTGATGCTTCTCTCTCTCCTTCCTTCTCCTTCTTTTCCCTCCCTCCCTCTAAAAAGCAATGGAAAAAATATCCTCAGGTGAAGATTAAAAAAAAAAAAAAAAGATCTATAGCTATCTCCTATTAGAATGGCATTCTGCAAGGCATTGAATGTTATTTCCACTAATATCTGTCTACCAGAAAACTGTCAGTCTAGAACCTCAAGACAGTCTAGGTATTTTCTTGGTGAAAACAATGACAAAAACATTGCTTACAAGTGAAGATACACCATATCGTTTTTGTTTTATTTTAATACTGCCTTTCAAGAATCAGGTAAAACATTCACATTCACACAGTGCTAATATTTTGTTTTTAGTTCTTTGACAATAATAGACCAAACTTCATCTGTAAAAAATAATGACCAAATTATTCCCAAAGTCATAGATAGGGTGGGACAAAAGTAGGTTTACAGTGTTCATATGAAAAATGATGTGAATTATTACTAAAGAATAATATGAAATAAACTGTTTCATGGACTCATAACTGTAAACCTACCCTGTATACTACCATATCATTCAAACACACAAATCTGGGGTGCTGTACCAGGCCCGCCACGCACGGGCATCTACCTCCCAGGCCTCGGGTTCCCCCAGAGAAAGAGGTGGTCACACAGCCTGTTACTGAGGGGGAGGGAAGAGGAAGGTTTACCTCCGAACCCTCGTATTAAGGCCATCCTTTCCATGCACAGAAGGCTAGGGAAGCCACAGTCTCTTCACAAACAAAACGCACAGGCGCCATGCGCATGCTCCGCCGTACCTGAAGGAGACCTGGTGGGACTTCGTACTCTGACTTCTTCATCTGAGCCAAAACCTAAGAACTGCTCATCCTACAACAAAGGAAAATTATTTTAAAGTCAGAAACCAAAACATGAATGTGAACAAACCTTACAAGAAATGCCCAGAGGAGACAAAAACAATTTTGAAAGTTAGCCTTTATATATTAATCGTCATCATTCACATGGATATTTAAAATAGCTGTTGTTGTAATAAATGGACCCAGGCACTACAGCTTCATTACAGACGAATGGGAGCTGCGTATAACTGAGCAATGCATGGACATACCAGCTCTGGTGCACAGGACCCAAGAGACAGTCCTACATTTCAAACTATAGATGCAGCCCAAAACAATTAAAGATCTATTTTAATTTGAGTAATCAAGTCAATACAATGGCAGAAATAGCCCCAATAAGACAAATATCTTCAACAAGTAGTTAAATCTACAAATATATAAGGAGTAACATAATGTCATACTCTCTGGTTTACTCAATATTAATAGAGACTGAAGTTGCCACAATCGTCAGTTCCTTAACTCAGGAACGGACTCCAGCTGTGTGTTCTGTTCACGTGAGATCCAGTGATTCTCAGCGTGCACTTGTGCACCGTTTTAAATGTCCTGTGATGAGAGACGTAATGGTGGGCAGCAGCATCTAGGAGAGCGATCTGAAGTGACCACATGGTGGTGAGATTCATTCAGAAAGAATGCAGGAAAGCATCTTACTCTCAGTTCTACCTAGAAATGGCAAAAGCTTCTCACTTCCAATTTTTAACTTGCCTTTAAGAAAATAAATACCAAGGATTGAATCTATTTTAAACTAGTTCTCACAAAAGATGATCACAAACTAATGAATAGAAATTCACTGATTCCGAGAATAAGAGTTCCTTCTAGAGAGAAATGAGAGAAAGAATTTCTAATTCCAGAAACAAAATCCGCACAAAACAAGAGCAAAATCAGGACCGAAAGGCAGATATTCTTGATCCTCCAATGTATACTGATAAGCCCCAAAGGAAGTCCCAACCATGAGCGCCCAAACTGTCCTCTCGGGAGCGGAGACCGCGCACGTGGCCCACACTTGGCGGTTCTCTGAAGCTGGTTCCCCGGAGGGAAAAGCCTGTGTCCAATGCGAGTCTGTTTACCACTTACTAACCAGGAGCAGAGGAAAAGAAACACCAACCTTTAGGCAAATTAGCAGGTTTGGTTCTTAAATTTAAATGCTTTTAAAGAGCAAAAGTTTGCCAAAACCAGTTTAGCTCAGTGGATAGAGCGTTGGCCTGTGGACTGAAAGGTCCCCGGTTCAATTCCAGTCAAGGGCATGTACGTTGGTTGCGGGCGCATCCCCAGTGGGGGGTGTGCAGGAGGCAGCTGATTGATGATTCTCATCGATATTTCTAACTCTCGCCTTTTTTTTTTTTCTTAGATCCTCACCTGAGGATACGTTGCTGTGGTTTTTTTTATTGATTTTTAGAGAGGGATGAGAGGGGGAAAGGAGGGACTAAGAGAAGGAGAGGCAGAAGGAGGGAAAGAAAGAGGGGGAGGCAGGCCAGGGCTTTACCCTTTTTAAATAAATGCAGTTATAATATTTAAAAAATAATAAAACATTAAAAAAAGAAAAGAAAAAGAGAGAGGGAGGCAGGGAGAGAGGGAGGGAAGGAGAGAAGGAGGGAGGGAAGGAGAGTGATATTTCTAACTCTCTATCCCTCTCCCTTCCTCTCTGTAAAAAATCAATAAAATATGTATTTAAAAAATTAATAAAAATAAAAAAATAAAGAGCAAACCTTTGAGGTTAAGACTTGAGATATAATGCAACAGAGAGACCATTCTCATTAGAATCATAAAAGGCTCTTGCTCTTAGACTGTTAAAATTATTGAAGTATTTATTCAAGAAAAAACGGTAATTATCCTCTTCAAAGAGATTTCTTTGTACAGTATTATAATTCTAAGAAACCTCAATTGAAGGCATACTAAAGTACTTTTTACACAATCTCTTCTTTAATCATTAAAATTTAAAGTAAAGTCTTATTTAAACATCATTTGTGAATAAGAAAAACCCTTCTGTTTTCATCTTAAAACAAGTTAGGGCAATCTAGGACATATGGGGCTTCATCCCAAAAGCATTTCTTGAATGATTTTAAGATTACCCTTGTAAGATACAACATTATATAAAAAAAAAAAAGTCCAAACTCACAAAACAATCAAATAATCCAAAAATCTCTTCACAATTATGGAAGTTCCATATTGTTAATTTTTAAAATGTATTTTTGGGCCCCGTGCAGTGTGGCATCATCTCTTGTCCTGAAAGGTTGCCGGTTCGGTTCCCTGTCAGGGACATGCCAGGGTTACAGGCGTTATTCCGGGTATCGGGCATGCAGGAGGCAGCCAGTCAATGTTTCAATCGCTCACATCAAAGTTTCTCTCTCCCTCTCCCTCTTAAAAAAAAAAAATTAACAAAAAAATATTTTTAAAAGTACTATTTAAAATAGTAATCCTAACATGCACTTTGAGGGGAAAAAAAGACAAATAAAATAGGCCATGGTAAATTGCCTCAGATGCAGTAAAAAATAAAACAAACCAAAATAGCAGTGTGTGAGAATTTGCCAGGGGCAGCCCCATCTGCCGGCTATTGCACGTGACACCTGAGAGTGAAGACCTGCCTGCGGTCTCAGCTCCGCACGCGCAGGTTCAGTGACATCAGTCACGTCACTCACTACTTCCATATCTTAATTTCATCATTGGAGTGCAGTCCTGAGTAAATATAACGAATTAGGGAAATTACATAATTGATGTAAACTCATGTAGGAAACTAAAACTATCCACACTGCAGTCCTATGAACTCAAGTCCTGAGGGCCAAAGGGCTTCCCTGAGATCAGGTCCGAATGGACTTCCTTCCACAATAGTTACAGCTTAAACTACAGCCATTTAAAATAATCAAATAAACCGCCTGCAGTTCAAACTCTGATATTCTTTCAGCTACCGTTAAAGAAAGATGATGTCTGTTTTCAGACCCTTAAAATATCTGCTTTGATTCATTTTTTCCCTGCACCATCCTATCCTCATGGAACACCTGCTAAGGCATGTATTTCTTAAGGAGACATCTGAGGACCTCCCACCTCTTTCCAGGGGGCTGCACTGCTGTGCGCACGAACTTCCTGTTCCAAGTGCTGCAGCGAGAGACAGTCCCATCAGCCATGCTCACGGTAACCAACAGGAGGCAGTGAAAGACTAGTCTGGCTCAGTGGGTGGAGTGGGATCACCGACACCAAAAAGCTGCAGTTTTGGTCCCCAGTTGGGCACATGTGGTGTATGTTTTCTCTTAATGTTTCTCTCTCTCCCTCTCTCTAAAATCAATGAAAACCTATCCTCGGGTGAGAATTTAAAGGAAAAAAATCATAATCTGTAAAGGAAACAGAAGAGGTCCATATGGCTGTGTTTATTATCAGCGACCACAGTGAGTACCTTTCTCTCGTTCACTGTCACTGGCTGTCACTCACTCAATGTCCTGATTGCGTGCGCTCCAGAGCAGCCATCGCTGAGCTGCCCGCATAACCTAGTCCACGCCACCAGCGGGTCAAGTTCGTTAGTTCTCTGCTTTCCAAACGGCACGCCAGTGGCACGTTCCCTATGGTCTTGCACTTAAATAAGAGTAAGCAATCCATCCAAGAACTTTCTTTTCACTCTAAACATTATCAGGTGACTTACTGAAACATGCTTAAGATAATAAGTGCCCACTGCTCACATAACCAGATGGGTTAGCCAGACTCAGAGCCTCACGGAGCTGCAGAGCCCTTCCCTCTCCGAGCGCAGAACTCCCAGCGCCAGAGGTAAGAGCCCTACCACTGTCACGGAGAGCCAGGGAGCCGGCGCTGGGAACGCAGTGCTGGGAGAGGTGCTGACGCTGAAGCCTTCCCCCATCTCCTCGTGACCCCATCACCCCCTTTATTTTTTAATATATTTTTATTGATTTTTTACAGAGAGGAAGGGAGAAGGATAGAATTAGAAACATCGATGAGAGAGAAACATCGATCAGCTGCCTCCTGCACCCCCCTCCTCCCACTGGTGATGCACCTGCAACCAAGGTACATGCCCCTCACCAAAATCAAACCTGGGACCTTTCAGTCCACAGGCAGACGCTCTATCCACTGAGCCAAACTGGTTAGGGCCCATCACCCACTTGAAACACTGGAAAGACTTAGTAACAAGGCACCAGTTCTGGATTGCAGAGGACTTAGACTTTCCTAGAAATCAAAGACGACTGCAAAATGTCTACAAAAAACAACAGGAAGAACCCCAACTAAATCACATCACAGCCCAGGCGCCCTGAGGCAGCAGGTGCTGCACATCTAACTCCTCCTAAGAACTGGCCCACACGGCCACTGACCGCACACCTTCCCTCACAGCACTGCCTGACGAGCACAGCATTCCACGACAGAGCGTAAGCAAGGATATTCTACGGGCTTCAAAGAACTAGATAATGTGACTGTCACTGTGAAGAATGCATAGAGCCTGCTCCGTACAGTCTGTGACTCCGCCTCAGGGTGAAGGGACAAACAGATAAAAGACTGTTTCTGCCTTATGGACCTGGTGGTCTACCAGCAACAGGTGAATAAATCACATATGACAGATGTCATATGATAGCTGCTATGCCAGAGGAATGGATGCAGAAGCACAGCAGAGCTAATTGACGCAGCTAAGGAAAAGGGTGAGGAGAGCCACTGCAGAAAAAAAAGCCCCCATGGAAGTGTGAAGGGTGGCAGGTCGGTGCTTCCCTCCTGGAGTAACAGTTGCTGTGAGAAGAGCCGTTAGAAGTAAGAACACAGCAGACACCCAGGAGCCAAGAGATGCTCCCGCTAAGCCTGGGGTGGTGGACAGGGGCGGTGGGCCCGAGAGGAGCTGCTTCTGGAGGGCGCGTAGAAACACTGCTGACGGGCTATTCGGAATGTGAATAAGAGAAATCAAGGATGACGCTTCAATTTCCTCCTGAGCAACTGGGTAAGCAGCAAAGTGGTTCCAAAATAAGGAGCGAGCGGAAGACGAGGCTGTGAAGGCGCGCAGCCTGACGCCTACTGCTGTCCAGGCCCGGGAAGAGCAGCGGCTGCCGCGGAGGGCGGTCAGATCAGGTGAATAAGCCACGGGAAGGACTCGGAATACTGCCTGGCCCACAATAATCTCGTACACGCTGACCCGTCACCATCGGCCAAATGGAAATGTCAGGCAGCCACTGGGTTCCCGAGCCCAGGCCTACAAGCAGCCGCCAGGGCCAGAGTGACAGTCCTCGGCCGGCCACAGCGAGGACCCCGAGGCCGCCCTGCGCAGCAGCAAGCAGGGGAGCCACACGGACGCTGGGAATGAGGAAGTGGAGAAAGAAAAAGGCAGGTGAAGTGCGGGTTACAGAACCCAAGGGAAGCGGTTCAAGAAGTGTGGTCCCTGGAAGGAGGACCGGGGACAGGTGTTCAGGCGGCCAGAGGCCTTGCGGATGCAGAGAAGGGATTGCTCCGTGGTCAGGGGAGTACAAGCCCAGCTGGAGGGCTGAGGACAGGAGCCGCAGGGAGAGTGGACAGCATTTCCAAAAGCTGCAGGAAATTGGGTAGTAGCTAGAGAACATAGGGTCAAAGATGTTTAAAAAGAAGGATTGGAGCCCGGCCAGCATGGCTAAGTGGCTGTCAACCTATGAACCAGGAAGTTAGGGTTCGATTCCCAGTCAGGGCACACGCCTGCATTGTGGGCTCCATCCCCAGTGTGGGGTGTGTAGGAGGCAGCCGATCCACGATTCTCTGTCATCACTGATGTTTCTCTCTCTCTCCCTCTCCCTTCCTCTCTGAGATCAATAAAAGTACTTATTTTAAGGAAGTTTTATATGTTGATGAGACCAACCAGCTGGAGGAAGGCGATGGGGAGAGGTAACTGCAGACAAGCCTGAGTAGCTGAGGGGTGGATCCAGATACAGAGGAGGTTGTAGAAGCAGCAGAGGATGATGGCACCCAGTTCCCTTGTAAAGGAAGGGACAGTTGACACCTTAAGACCATAAAACTATCTTGATTCATGTTACACTTGGTATAACTGACCAAGACTCAGTAATGCAGCAAGGAGTCCTACATAAATGCTCCCGAGGCCGACTGTTAACGTTCACTTCCCAAGTACCTTGGAAAGCACTGTAGCTTCAGGACTCACAGTGGCGTTTGTTTTAGGATGAGCTTGGTGGATAGGAATCACACAGTAACTTCCCGTCGGGAAGGGACGTGGGCAATGCCAACGCCCCGCACGCGGGCATCCACCTGGCACACAAGATGCGCACTGGGAAATGAGTTACAGCTGTCCATCTCCCACTTCGTGCTTCGTGGAGTGCTCTCTCTATGAAGCCACATCGGGGAAGACCAGCTTCTTTGTAAGCACTCTCACATCATTTGTTCTTAAATATATATTTATTGATTTCCGAAAGGAAGAGGGAGAGATAGAAGCATCAATGACGAGAGAGTATCATTGATGGGCTGCCTCCTGCACACCCCACACTGGGGATCAAGCCAGCAATCCGGCATGTGCCCTGACCAAGAATTGAACAGTGACCTTCTGGTTCATAGGTCGATGCTCAACCATTGAGCCACACCAGCTGGACCATCATTTGTTTTAAAAGAAAATATAGTAGCATCTGTATCACTTCCAAAAAGTGGAATATAACAATAATGCGGTTGAATATGTAAGAAGGGAAAAGTATAATTCAGTCAAGCATCGCCAAATATACAGACACCAAGAGACAAACTTCTTAAGCCAAGAGAGTTTTGAAACCCAAATGCTCAAGAAAGTTCTGTAGTTATTGAACTAACATCAAAAAGGACAATGAATGGCTGTTTGCATAACAGGTAGGAAGAGATTTAAACTGCTTTATTAGTTTTTAAAATATATTTTTATTGATTTCAGAGAGGAAGGAAGAGGGAGAGAGAGAAACATCAATGATGAGAGAGAATCTTTGATCAACTGTCTTCTGCACGATCCTCCTGGGGATCGAGTCTGCAACCCAGGCATGTGCCCTTGACTGGAATCGAACCCAGGACACGCCAGTCTGCAAGCCAACATTTTATCCACTGAGCCACACCAGGGAGGGCTAACCTGTTTTCAATATAATTCCTGCCTGCTATTGAGAAATGACAACCCAAGTCACCCAGGATTAAACAAAGTCAATATACCGTTCTTCAGTAACGGTCGGTAAAATTTTCACCTACATAAGAATGCTGTGTTTTCAAATGTTTAACTGAATTCTACCTAGAACTCTCACACGCCCTCACCCTCACTCCAGGTCAGCGAGAACAAGCAGCGATGCTCACGCAGCTAAGCAACTGGCAGGTGTGCTGTGCCCAGCCTGCTTCAGAGGAGGTAGCTGTCCGCTGCTCATTTGTCTTGGGAAAAAGAAGCAAAATAAACTCCCTCCATCAGACAGAAAGCCATACAGACCCTGAAAAACCAAAAGACGGCAAGCACGGTGCAGACCCCCAGGTCCGAGCCTAAGCCGGTCAATCGCCTTCACAGCGTTCTTCCCGGTGTGAGAGGAAAGCAGCACAAGAGGAAAGCAGCACAAACGCCCAGATCCACCTGACAGGCTGGGAAGCTAAACAAACACGACACTGTTTCCAGGGAAGTTCTTTTACTGTCAGAGGCTCCGATCCCCCACGTGCCAACGTTAGGTAGCTGACTTCATCTTGCCCTATGCGTTCATTCAACTCTGAGGTTCGACTATAGACTTCTTTCTCCTCCCAGCCTGTTGTTCTTATCTTGGAACAAAACTTAGATTGCATCTTTCCTTCGGGGAGAGGAGCTGTCGAATGACATAGCAACAAGAGCAATCCCGAGGAATCCACTTTCCCCTGAGGTGAGCAGGTATCGGCCAGCACTCCGTTTTCTGCAGGAGCCACGGGAAGTTCGATGACAGAAGTAACACTCCCGTTGCCAACAAAACAAAGCTGCACGTCACCCAACACAATTTCGACTTAATATGTTTCAGGAATTAATGTTCAATGTATGAGCTGGGAAATTTCATGTTCCTTTTTAAATTTATTGTTACTATTTTTTATATTAGAGAAGGAAGAGGGAGAGAGAGATAGAAACATCAATGATGAGAGAGAATCACTGATTGGCTGCCTCCTGCATGACAGGAGGGATGGAGCCCACAACCCGGGCATGTCCCCTGACCGGGATTGAACCCAGGACCCTTCAGTCTGCAGGCAGACAGTCAATCCACTTAGCCAAACCAGCTAGGGCTATGTTCTTAATATCTCGAAAAACCAACGGACTTTCTTCTGACTTCCAAGTCAGAGCTGGAAGTTGCCACCCCATTCTGAGGAGCCTGCATGAGAGTCCTTGATAGTTTTTCTTTTACTCCATCACTAGTCTGTCAGTAAATTAAAGAACTGTAAGAGTTATTTTCTGCTTTTTGAATTATACCTGTGTGACTAGCAATTATGTTCTAGAAAAGTCTGAATCTTTTATATTCCAATCCCAGAGTTTCCCAAATGACAGCCAGTTTTACAATCAGGGAGCCAGCTGCCCTCACTCTGCATCACTTGCAGAATTCCTGTAACAATCCTTCAAACTCCATTGGATGAGATTGTCTGGTTAAGAGTGAACAGCATTTCCTCCAATAAAACTTAGAAAATATTCATTATCTATACATATAAAGCCCTAATATGCAAATAGATGAACAGCCTAACAACAGAACAACTGGTTTCTATGACGTGTGCTGACCACCAGGGGGTGTGCATGGAACATGGAGGGCATTGGCAGCAGGTGGCAGAGCACGCACATGGCAGGTGTTAGCCATGGCAAGATGGTGAAGCAGGTGAGTGGGGGCACCAGAGCAACGCGGGCTCCGGGTGCTGTCATCAGGCCAGCCTCTGTGCTTTCTGAAAATTCTTTGCTCCCATGCACCATCATCCCGCCCATGCTCGCACCTGCTGCTGACACTGGCCCTGCTTGCACCCACTGCTGGTGCCATCCCTGACTGTTTGGCTCCTCCACCTTCCCCTGCTCCTGAGGGGCAATCGGGGCTGGTAGCTGTCTCTTGCATGCACTGCTGGCAAAGGCCCCAATAGCTCCCCGCAGTAAGCGGTGTGAGCAGGACCGGTGCCATCAGTGCATGGGAGCGGTGGCAGCGGGAGCGGGCTGCCGGCAGACAGGGGACCAGGGCTGCAGCAGGAGGGGCCGGGCGGGGGCGTGGAGGATGGGCCGAGACCTACCCTGTGTCCGCTGCAGCCTTGCGGCCCACAGTTCCTTTCAAGGTGCACGAGTCTGTGCTCTGGGCCCCTAGTATGTAAATAAGCTTAAATAAACGCAGTACCAAATCACCAATAGAAGGAATGTCTTCACAATTCCAGTACTAAGTTAAAAGGTCCTAAAACTGCAATAACCCAATCAAGGTTTTAGAAGGAAGAGTTGGTAAGAAACAAGTTGTGTGTACAGCAGTCTGCCCAGCCTTTGGTAACCGATATGAATGACCCCTCCCCGTTTCAGTCTGACTGCACAGGAAATGCGCTCTGCAAGCAGCCTCTCGGCAGGCACGCGGGAGCGAGACTCCTCCATGGTGCGGAGCCGGGGCCAGAAGGCGCGGGGCCGGGGCCAGAGGCCGCGCAGCCTCGGGAAGCACTGGCTGCAGGTGGGAAGGTCACCGGTGCCGGTGAACAGTGATCCCCAAGCAGCGAGAACCTAACGGCAATATTCCGAAGCACCTCTCGCTGAACTACAACCGAGGAAGGACATAAAAGCTCCACGTGCCCACTTGTTTCCTATATTGAACCCACACTGATTTTCCCCGGTTTCTCTTAATGTTTGGGATTTCTCTCTTAGCCCATTTACTGAAACCTATAAAACCACTATAACATCATTTCATAGCATTTCTCTGGCATTTACTACGGAAAGTTCATTATTGCCATAAGCTGACAATTCGAATAAATAGTTCTTAGGGAGCCAAGGACCCCTCAGGTGACATCGTGCCCTCTAAGATCTGAATGAAACATGCTTACTGACTCACAGGTGGGAAGTGAGCGGGAAAGGGCATTCATATCGGACACACACAGGCAGGACTATGCTTGAAAAGTTCCCCTCCAGAGAAAATGGTAAAATTTGACAACGACAGCAGTCAGTACACAGCTACCCTCCGCTTTAGTTCACACCCATTTCTCGCTGATTCCATTGTCAGTGGAGCTGACAACGGGTCCATTCATGCTTTTTGAAGTTATGAAGCTGCCTCTCACCCTTCCGTTCTCCAACCTTCCCTCCTAGGACCGACTCCCAATTAGAGAGCATCTCCTCAGTCCCCCTCCTGTGTCCTCGTCCCGTTTAAGCCAAGGAACCTAGAGATGGAGGCTGCCCCCCAGGACGGTGCCAGGTTACTGGTGAGAACGTGCCATCCCACCCTGCACCGCGGCGTCACTTTACACCCCCACCAGCCTTTTTACAGACACCCTGACATGGCGCTAAGACTTCTCTCTGATACTTGTCAGTTCACTACTTTTTAAAAATGTCTCACCGGGGCCTGGTAGTCAGGTGGTTAGAGCAAAGTCACAGGTTTGGTCAGGGCACAAGCAGCAGCAACCACTGAGTGCCTAAGTAAGTGTAACAACGAACTGATTCTCTTTCTCTCTCTCTGAAATAAAAAAACAAACACATTTTTCCTCAACATCACCCTGCTGCCCGGCCAATGTGGCTCAGCTACTGTGTTTCCCCAAAATAAGACATCCTCCGAAAATAAGACCTAGTGCATGGAAAGATAAGACATCTCCTGAAAATAAGACCTAGCACAACTTTGGGAGAAAAAATTAATATAAGACACTGTCTTATTATATTTTCGGGGAAACAGGGTATTAAGTGTTGACCCAGGAACATGCCCGGGTTGCACATAAAATAAGATTTAAATGATCAGCCCTGGTTGCAGGCTTGATTCCCAGTGCAAGGAGGCAGCCAGTGGAAGATGTTCCTCTCTCATTAATGTTTCTGTCTCTCTGTCCCTCCTTCTTCTCTCTAAAAACACACTAATAAAAATTATCCTGCTAATAGACTTGTACAACATTAATAAGTTATATTAGTATGTCCTTGCAATGTATTCTTTTAAAAATATATATATATATTTTGCCGAGACCGGTTTGGCTCAATGGATAGAGCATTGGCTTGGGGACTGAAGGGACCCGGGTTCGATTCCAATCAAGGGCATGTACCTTGGTTGCGGGCATATCCCCAATAGGGGGTGTGCAAGAGGCAGCTGATAGATGACTCTCTCATCGATGTTTCTAGCTTTCTATCTCTCTCCATTCCTCTCTGTACAAAATCAATAAAATATATTTTTAAAAAATAAAAAATAATAAAATAAAATAAAATAAAATAATATATATTTTATTGATTTTTTACAGAGAGGGATAGAGAGTTAGAAACATCGATCAGCTACCTTTGCACACCTCCTACTGGGTATGTGCCCGAAACCAAGGTACATGCCCTTGACCGGAATCGAACCTGGGACCTTTCAGTCCGCCGGCCAACGCTCTATCCATTGAGCCAAACCGATTTCAGCTGCAATGTATTCTTAAAGTTGTTAACTATATCATTTTCCAATTCAACATTCTCTGATAACTATATGAAACGTCACCACTGTAAACAACATAAAACATAAATGACTTAAAAATGGTCTTAAAAGAAATCACAACCTAATGGAGGAACAACAGATAAAATAAGAAGTATTTACAACATAAAATATCCTGGAGCCCTGGCCCGTGTGGCTTGGTGGGTTGGAGCGATCTGCTGAGCACGAGAAGGTTGTGGGTTCGAGTGGGATCCCTCCCCTTGGGCAACTGATCGATGTCTCTCATATCAATCAATGTCTCTCACATCGATGTCTCTTTTCCTCCCTCCCTCTCTAAAAACCAACTTTTTAAAAAAGAAAGAAAAGTATCCTGGAGAAAATACTTTAAGAATACCCATAAAGTACCAAAAACAAGCAAACAAACAAACCGGAAATGGGAAGTTGCGTTCCACCAGAAGTGGTGTCTGTAAAACCTTCACAGGAGGGTTGGGATCTGTGGATCCGAGCTGAGTCATGAAAACTAAAGCAGCAGAGCAGGGCGTGATGGGAAAGGCCGTAAGGCAGAGGCTCGGCCGGTGTGAGGCAGGAGCCACAGGGGTGGAGGACACATCCACTGGCAGTCCCATAGGATGGGAGCACATAAATGTGAACGTGTGTTCAAAAGATAATGTTCAAATGTACGAGTGTAGACCACGAGACTCTGAGGGGCTCATCATTTTAAATCCTACTTTATATTCAGTGAGAAGTCAAAGGATTTTAAGAGGGAAGTGACTTAATCAGATGTGAATTTAAGAAAACCATGAGTAACTGCACACAGGGAAAAGGAGGCAGCAGATGACGGGAACAATCCATGCAGAAGGCAGGACAGTTAAAGCAGACCAGCAAAACAGAAAGGCATGGCGGTTACATAAACACTCACTAACCCGGGAAAGCTCAGACTGCGGGGCGGCGCGGTGCCGTGCGGTGTGGGGGGTGCGGGGCGGGGAGGTGCAGGGCAGTGTGGGGCGGGGAGGTGCGGGCTGTGCAGTGCGGTGAGGGCGGGGCGGGGAGAGGGGGTGAAGACAGCACAGACAGAGGAGATGAATGAGCGTTCACATAAGCGCTCGTCTGGGTTCGAAGCCCAGCTCGGCCACTCGCTGGCCACACGACGTAAGGAAAATGTTGAACTGTCTGCCCGGTTCCTTCCTCTGTGAAGGACAGCGTATGAAGTATTTTAGCAAACCTTTCCTTGGAGAGATAAAGCAGAACTGTGTTTTTCCTTCTTACGCATACTGCCCTCTGCTCATTACTCTTAAACCGTAACCTGTGGGGATGTAAAGCACAGCACAGGGAATATGGGGAATATGGCCAATAATAGCTGTTTATGGTGTCAGAGAGGGAATTAGATTCATTGTGGGGATCACTTCTTAAGTTATACAAATGTCTAACCACTACGCTACATACCTGGAATTAATGTAATAGTGAATATTACCCTAGTTGGTTTGGCTCAGTGGATAGTGTCAGCCTGCGGACTGAAGGGTCCCAGGTTCGATTCAAGTCAAGGGCACGTGCCCAGGTTGAGGGCTCGATCCCAGGAGGCAGCCGGTCAATGGTACTCTTTCATCATTGATGTTTCTCTCTCTCTCCCTCATTCCCTTCCTCTCTGAAATCAATAAAAATATATTTTAAAAAACAATCATAGTGAATATTAACTGTAATTGGAAAATAAAAAACTTTAATGTCTTTGTCTTTTCTATTTGTGGTTATTTTTCTCAAATTAAGTTCCAACCCCCAGAAATTATAACCCACAACTTAGCATTTCCTCTGCAATTACACTGCTAATTGCATCGGTCTCTGTAGACTTACTCTCCCCAAGCAGAAACCTGAGAACAAATGTCAAATAGTTCCCAGGTCCAGGCGAACGGGTCTAAACCTGGGGACCCAAACCCTGAGAGCCTGAGTGCCGGTGGAGCCCGGTGCCCACCATCGTAAACCAGGAGCATCCTTGGGATTCTGCCTTCCTACCCACGGTCTCGTTCTTTCCCCTCCCCTTTGGCCTGATCTCTAATTATGCTTTAGTTCAGTGGGCGGCAAACTCATTAGTCACCAGAGCCAAATATCAACCGTACAACGATTGAAATTTCTTTTGAGAGCCAAATTTTTTTAACTTGAACTTCTTCTAATGTCACTTCTTCGAAACAGACTTGCGCAGGCCGTGGTATTTTGTGGAAGAGCCACACTCTAGGGGCCAGAGAGCCGCATGTGGCTCGCGAGCCGCAGTCTGCTGACCACGGCTCTAGTTGAACATCAATGTACAGTTACCAAGGTGAATGGCTGGCCTTCACTGTGCTTCTAGCTTACTGATGACTTAATCCTCAGACTAAAATCAAGAACATTCTAAGCCCGACCAGAGTGGCTCAGCGGTTGAGCGTCTGCCTATGAATCAGGAGGTCACGGTTCGATTCCCGGTCAGGACACATGCCGGGGTGGTCCCCAGTGGGGGCAAGTAGGAGGCAGCTGATCAGTGATTCTTTCTTATCATTGATGTTTCTTTTCCTCTCTTCCTCTCTGAAGTCAATAAAAATATATTAAAAAGAAAAAAAAGAACATTTTAGCCCTATCTGGTTTGGCTAAATAGTTAGAGCATCAGCCTACGGGACAGAAGGGTCCTGGCTCGATTCCTAATCAAGGGCATGTATCTCGGTTGCAGGTTCCCCAGCCCCAGTAGGGGCATGTGTGGGAGGCAACCAATTCATCCCTTGAATGTCTCTCTCTCCCCCGCTGCTCCCTGCTTTCCACTCTCTAGAAATCAATGGGGGAAATCCTCCAGATCCTCAGGTGAGGATAAAAAAAAAAGAGAGAGAGACGATTCTAAAGTCATGATCATAGCACTCAAGTAGGTCTATATGTATACCTCAAAGTCATGAAAACCAGTTATCTTGGTAAAAAAAGATTGTAGCATTCATGTTACTTCAATCTCTGAATCCTAATAATAATGAGGGTTTCTACCACCAGGCAAAATGCTAAGTACTTTGCATGCATAATCCCAATTGAGTTTCACAATAATCTCATTAAGCATGATTGCTGGTAATTTACAAATGAAGAAACCGAAGCACGAGAAGCTAAGAAATTTTTCAAAGATCATTCAACTAATAAATGGCGGAGCCAGGATCCGAATCCAGGCAGTCTAACACAGAGCCCGGATTTTACCAGATCTGTTAGCCCACCGTGCTGTACTATCTCACACTATTGCAGATTAGATAACGAGCCTCCCCCCCTTTGCAAAAGTGTTTATATATGCATAAATAAGAAATCCTGGCTGGAGAGATTACAAAAGGATTTCCTCATTAACTGAGCTTAAAGAGACACTATCCACAAGGTTTCACTGTTTATAATTAAAGGCAATAATCTAAGGACAATGGTGCACGATTGTGTTTGATCTAAAAACTCGTTAATACCCAGGGAGAAACAGAATTTGAATACAGGTACATGGAAATACTCATTCCGCTCAGTACAAATGTTACAGATATTTGTGATTAATTTCTCCAATGAGATAGTACAAAGGAGAGCTTAATGAAAAAAAGTTCTCCCAAAACATTCCTCATAAGTAGCATTACTCTCCTAGTTTAAGACAGAAAGCCACAGTTCCTGTAATGCCATAAGTAAGAAACGATGCTAAGCATGGCTGCAAAGCATGGGTGCGAGGGTGACTCTAAGACAGCCCGCGTGCTGGAGGGTCACATTTCTCACTGTGAAAGCCAGCAGCAAGTCCACACCCCAACTTCCCACCAAATACAAAGACAGAAATGCCAGAAAACAGTGATGTGCAGGGAACCGCAGCTCCAGGGGGAACCAGGGGGAAATGCCTCGGGGAGATGCTACCAGCACCGCACAGGCGCTGCTGCCGGGTGACCAGGTGAGCTCCGGGGAAACCCCTTCCTTTTATTTGTCAAATAGAGAAGCAACCACTCATTTCAAACAAGGGGAATTTTCACACTATCAACCAACTCTTACATTTCTATCTTTAACTGTTAAAACTCATTACGGTAGTACATTCCACATCTGAAAAGTTGAACCAAGCCCGGCCTCTGACAAGTTCTGTACTAATCCTGCGAGAGAATGTATGTCACCCAAAACGACGGCAAGTCACACACCGACATCCTCCTTTCAGGGTCTGAAAAGCCAGTGCCTGGCAGAGCTCCCCGCTGTAACCTGACAGCACGAGGCGGCCTGAAATATTTAGCAGGGCAGTATGGATGTCTCTGGCCGGGTCAGAAGAGCAGCTCATCCTCTCTGAAACATAAAGAACCACTTTATGGGATGTGTCTGCATGTCCTCGGGGCTTCCTAAGAGGCGGGAAATGAAGAGACTAACAAAAGACCCCTTCCCCGCTCCGTTCCTAGCATAACCCCCCTCGGCCAGGGGCACCCACCCTCCACCCTCATAAAGCCAGCAATTAGAGGCCATAAACCCGCTCTGGAAGGCACCCTTCCTCACAGCCAGGGAAATGACCAGAACAGAAAAGTAGCCTTTGTCTCCTGCCCCATCTCCATGCGATCAAGGACCCACTGGGCTAGGTAAAGGCACCAGGACCCCTCTTTCTGAGAAGGTGCACCCCCCGCCGCCCAGCGACCACCGAAGGCAGGCTGTGCTCTGAGCGCCGACACAATAACATAAAGTGAAGCTCCCTTTTCCAGAACACCTTTTCACCCGCTCTGAACCTACTCTAGAAGCCTCTCCAATTCCTGAACTTCCCAAGAAATACTGGAGCCTACAAGAGTTCAGAAATTTCTAGAGCTGCCCGAAGAATTTTCTAATCAAAAAGTTCATTCAAATCTCAGTTAACTTTCATCCAGTCTATGTTTTAAAACCTGACACTATTTATTTTTAGGAGCAAGCAATATTTCTTTTTTAAAATATATTTTATTGATTTTTTTACAGAGAGGAAGGGAGAGGGACAGAGCTAGAAACGTCAATGAGAGAGAAACATCGACCAGCTGCCTCTTGCACACCCCCTACCGGGGATGTGCCCGCAACCAATGTACATGCCCTTGACCGGAATCAAACCTGAGACCTTTCAGTCCACAGACCGACGCTCTACCACTGAGCCAAACCGGCTTCGGCATGCTAGGAGCCGGTTTGCTAGGAGCAAACAATATTTCATTGATGGATTGTCCTCACCGCCTATGGTCCACAAAAATCACAAGTCTGCGATTTACTCCAGATGAGGTTTTACTCACCAAACTTTAAAAACCACCTAGGTGAGACCCAAATACTTTTTAACAGTGAACTCTTTAGCTTCCTCTTTCCTACCAGTGCCTAGAGGGTTCGGAATCCTATTAGAATGTAGATGCCACCCAGTCAGAGTAACTGAACTTTCTTACTACCGGAAATGACGCATGCATACGAAAGAAGGTACCCTCCCAGCAAGCCGAGAAGACTCCTCCCCAAAGTGACAGCCTTCCCACAGGCTGAGCCCTGGGCTCTGCACTGGCAGAAGGATGGACAGTGACCAGCAGGCCCCCAGTTAGATGTAGACAGAAGTCAGTGTGAAGCTCCGTGCCAACACCAGCTGAATGTGGGCAGGCACTGAGTCTTTAATTAGGAGACCTACAATTAGACAAGGTCTCCGGAGAGGCCGGTGAGTGTGTGAGGCCCGGGAACAAGCAGAGCCCCGAGGCAGCCCTCCCGCGGCAGGCCGGAGGCGGCGGCTGGGTCTGCACAGCTCGGCGGCCAGAGCTCCGGGCAGCGCAGAGGAGAGCTGAGTCAGGACGGGCTGTTTTCTCTTCCCAACTCCCAGGCAGAAGATGAATCACGGTTTTGTGGATAATGGCTTCCTGGGGAGCTGTGCCTTGAGGTCATCCGACGGCAGGTGAAGCCCTCGGTTCTCAGTGAGGGAGATGCTCTCAGACCACCCAGAGCGCCCAGAGCCGGTGCTGTCACGGGCTCAGACATCCATCCCTCCGGATTCTTCCTTCCATCGGAAAGGGAGGCGCACACCCAGAGGGACACGCCACCACCCTGAAAACAACTGCCCCCTCGAACCAGGAACCACAACGCTGAGACAGGAGAAATGTAGCTAAGCAAGAGGGCTCTACCACCAGATGAATTGTTTTTAAAATCTGATCTTCATTTATCTGATGATTAAAATCAGTCAACTTCGGCCACAAACTTCTTCCGCACAGGTAAGTCCTTACATTTTGTTCATACAATGAAAACTTCCCTACCAAGTTGACATTCCCCCTCCCAATGATGCCAGCTAAGTAAGCAAGTGTACGATCTGACATTAGAAATGACCACAGCCCTAACAGTGTGGCTCAGTGGAGAGAACGTTGGCCTGCAGACTAAAGGGTCTCCGGTTTGATTCCGGTCAAGGTCATTTGCCCGAGTTGCTGGCTCAATGTCCAGAAGGGGGCGTGCAGGAAGCAGCTGATGATGATTCTCTCATCATTGATGTTTCTCTCTCTCTCCCCCTTCCTCTCTGAAATCAATAAAAATGTATTTAAAAACAAGAGGGAAAAAAGAGACTCCCTGACTCTGACTCTAAATAAACTCAGAATAAGAAATTCTGACCTGACCAAAAAATTAACATAATGGAAGAATCAGAACACTGGCGTAGAGGAGGATTGATGAGCTGATAGATGCAGCTCACCTTTCATTTCACAGGACAGAGTCTGAGGGGAAAACCCGAGCCTGCCTGCGTCCTGACTGCACAGGAGCCGAGTGCAAGAGCCCTGCCCCTGCCCGCCGCCCGCTGCCCGCTGCCCGCCGGGCCCCGCGTGGGTCTGCTGCCGGCGATGGAGGAGCAACTCCCGCTCCTGAGCCTGACAAACAGGGAGGAGGCCACAGATTCTCCCACTGCAGAGCCCCCTCTCTGCAGAGCCCCGCCCGAGTGCCCTCGGCCTCTCAAAAGCGAGCACGCACCCCAGCGGCCGCACCCATCCCGCCTTTGGGTGCGGGTGCCAGCACCCAAAGGTGCTGACTTCTAACCAGACTGCCGGGCTTATGAGCAGGTGGAAAGTTTGCTTTTAACGCTCTGTGAGGAGGTAGGGAAAGTGATTGAATTATGACGTCACTACACAGAGATTGGTAGCTGATGAGCCATTTTCTGGGGTTTATGTCAAAGCAGCCCCACTTCCAGCTGGCGGAGACGTGCCCTATGCACTTAGATGGCGGAGCCGAGGGACATCACCGCCTGCGACGCCCGCAGGGCCATGGGCCTGCCTCTGGGAGGCGGCAAAGAAGGCCCAACAGCATGACCGGATTCCTGCATGACAGCGCTCAACAAAACCAAACTTTATGCCTGGCCCGTACGGAGCATCGACCTATGAACCAGGAGGTCACAGTTCAATTCCTGTCAGGGCACATGCCCAGGCTGTGGGCTCTATGGGGCGGGTATGCAGGAGGCAACCAATCAATGGTTCCTTTTAAAGTGTGTGTGTGTGTGTGTGTGTGTGTGTGTATATATATATATATATATACACACACACACACACACACACACACATATATATATATATATATATATATATATATATATATATATATATATATTTTATTTTTTTTTTCCTCCAGAGAGGAAGGGAGAGGGATAGAGAGTTAGAAATATTGACCAGCTGCCTGCTGCACACCCTCCACTGGGGATGTGCCCGCAACCAAGGTACATGCCCTTGACCAGAATCGAACCTTCAGTCTGCAGACCGACGCTCTATCCACTGAGCCACACGGCTTCGGCCCATCAATGATTCTTATTGCTGTTTCTATCTCTCTCCTTCTCCCTTCTCTGAAATCAACAAAAAAATATTTTTAAGAAAATCAAACTTTAATGCTACTTCCTAGTTGTCATACAGAAAGCCAGAACAGGAGCCAGCAACACCTATGTTTTTTAGACAATCCGGCTCTGACAGCCCGTGGTCCTCAGAACTCAGTGTGGCCGCTGAGAGCTCCTGGAGGCGGGCGCTGGGCACGCGGCGGACGACGGCTCCCGGCTAAAGGGGTTCAAACGGGAGCGACCTGGAAGCAGTTCCCTGTCACCCACTCCAGCTCTCCAGTTCTCTGAGCATGAAGCTCGCTTCCGTGGTGACCAAGTTACAATCCTGATTCACGGGCCACAAGCCACGTGTTCCTGCCTGCAGGACAGGACAGAGCTGTGAGGATTCCAATCGGGGTCTCTACAAGGGCGCGCAGGGGGCTCCTAACCGCCGTGGGAGCCTCACCACTGATCCGTAAGACCCTGTAACCAAACGCCTGTTTCTACACACAAAGACCAGGTCAAAGGACAGCATCGTGACGGGTTAGTGACAAACCAGACCAGGGGTTAGCGCTAATCCAAACCACAGACCCCTCCGAGACTGCCTCAACTCACACACAAAGCTCCCCACAGAACAGCTCATTTCAGCCCTGCAGAGAAAGAGGGTCTGAGTAAGCAGTGACTCTCTCGGAACGAAGCAGCAACTGCTGTTCAGGCAAAAGCCTGCCCAACACGAAAGCGCTTTGTGAAATGACCGCAGTCCCGAGCAGCGCCCTCCCCGGGCGCCGCGGCCGCGCTGCCAGCAGGTGCGGGCCGGGCGCCGGGAAAGGTGTCCGAAGACCGAGGATGGAATAGCCTGGTGCCCAGACATTAGGTCCCTGAATCCAGGTGGCTCTTTCTCGCCAGTCTCTTAAAATGCCATCATTGGGAACGGTCCGTGTAAAACTGCTTTTGAGTATGTGGCGACATTTGGAATGTGAACGTGGTCCTTCTGTGCAAAACACATGAGCGTGCTGAACAAGAGGGGAAGGCTGCCCAGGGCCCTTACAACAGACCGACTTCTCCTGTTAGGGACTTCTTATCATGCGCACATATGGGTTAAAACTCCACATATAACCCGGCAATCCCCATTTTGAAAATAAGCAGGTAAATGAATTTTTTTTTTTTTTTTTTGCTGCTGTATCTTTTAGAAAAGCAAAATCAACTCACATTTAAGCACCAACTCCATGCAAGTAACCTGAACGGTTCAGTCTTTTTGTCATGTATGAGGCCTTTGGTTCTCCAACTACATGGGATCTGTGTTGTTAGCTTAAAAAATACAGAATTGGCCTTTCAAAAAAAAATAGTCATCTACAGCAACCAACAAATAAGTCTCAAGCAACCCTGCTGCCTACAGCTGCCTTCTGCAGGCTGGGGACGGAGGTGGAGAGCAGAGGCAGGGGAGGGAGCCAGCCAGCCACACAGCAAGGAACACGCCCCCATCATGTCCTCCGCTCCATCACAGGCGCAGTGCTCAGCCTCCCGTCAGCCGCCTTAGAAACGACTTTTAAACGGAGGCAGGAAGACTGCCGGCTGGAAAAGGCCAGCTCCTGGGAGGGAGGGGCCGGGTATCTGGGATCTCCTCCCGGGCTCTGTGGAAAGCTGGAGGGGTGCAGGCACAGCCCAGGATCCTCTGTGCGCCCCAACGGCAGGCCGGCAGGAAATGCCTGGTTATCTTTCCCTTTCTGTTTCAATCAGAAGCACTCAGAGCAGCACACCCCATGCCTCCTTCGTGGAGCCCCTAGCAACTGCTCTTCCTCCTAGCATCCCTCACCCCCCACCTCAGCCCCCCTGCAGCCAATGGAAAACAAATGCCTAAGGCCCTGGCTGACCCTGAACTCAACTTCCCCTCCCAGGCCACTGTCCGTTTTGCTGGGAGGCTGAGAAACCTCACCAAGCACCCATCCTCACCTCGTCCCAATGGGAAGGGCAAGGGCGTGACTGGGAGAGCCCTGTCTTCCTGAGGAATAACCGTGCTCCACAGCCCCCTTCCCGACGGAACCCCCGCACACTAAGGGAAAGCTGTCCCTCTCTCCTCTGCGCCCAGCCCGCGCCCCCCGCCGCCCGGCCGGCAGGACAAGGTGGTCAGTGAGAAACGTGGGAGGAGCGGCCAGGGGAGCCAGCGAGGCTGCTGCCCAGCGCCCGGGGGGGAAGGGGGGGCAGCTGCGTCCCCGGGGAAGGTGCTGCCGAGCCCCAGACGCCTCCGCACAGGCCACCTCCCCGGGGCAGGGGGCAGCTCTGGGCCTGGGACAGGGGCTGTTTCCCGCCGAGAGGCCAGGCCTCCCCAGGGAGGACGGGGCGGAGTGGGCAGAGCAGCCCTGCGGCCGCCGGCGGGAACCCAGCGCGGCGAGGGGAAAGCGGGGTGCTGGCTGTGCTAGGCGGCCCGTGCGGGGGGGGGGGGGCAGGGGAGGGGCGGGGGTAGCAGCTACCTGCAAGCGGGGGCGGGGGGGGGTCGGGTGGAGGCGAGGGAAGGGGGAGTGGCTGGAGCGGGGACCGGCGGGATGGAGGGGCTCAGCAGGGAGGGCCGGCAGCTTTGGGGGGCAGGGTGTGCGGAGGGCATCGGCCCCCGGAGGATGCTGCGAGAAGAGCGGCCCCGGGCGGAACATCTGCCGGAGGGAGGCGGGCGGCGGGCGGGGACCGGTCCCCGGGAGGAGGGAGGAGGATCTGGCTCGGATGAGGTAATCTGGGGAAGGGAGGGGGGCTCAGGCCCAGGATGGGGAGCCCGGGCGAGGGGTCCGAGCCAGGCATCTGGGCAAGGGTCCGGGGAGGGCGGGCGGGCTGAGCGCCCTCGGCCAGATGGCTCGGACCCGGGGTGGGCGCCGGAGCCCGCGTTGGGGCCGCCGCCACGGGAGGCCGTGGCCGGGCCCAGGCTGGTCCCCCAGTCGGGATGCTCCCGGCCCGTGGGGGAAGGCCCGCAGAGGGTGGGCCCGGGCCGGGGCTCCGCGCCCCTTACCTCTCCGCTGCCGCCTCCCCCGCCGCTCTCCCCAAACACCGCCCGGAACCGGCGCAGGTTGGTGCCGATGGCGGCCGAGACCTGCAGCGCCGCGTCGAAGCCGGGGCCCACCCGGAGCAGCGCCGGCCCGGCGGGGGCCGCGGGCGCGGACGGCGCCGAGGACGCGGCGGGCGCCGCGGGGGCTGCCGAGGCGGCGGCCGCTCCCACCGCAGCCGCGGCCCCGCCGCTTCCCGCCGCCGCGGCCGCGGGGGAGGGGGGCGCCCCGGCCGCGCCGCCGCCCGCGGGCCCGGGCGGGAGCAGCAGGGCCGGCACGCGCTGGCGCGGGGCGCCCCCCAGGCCCCGGCGCCCCCCGCCGCCGCCGCCCCCGGTGGTCCCGGGCCGGGCGGGGAAGCGCCACCGACAGCTGTGCGCCATGTTCGCCCCGTGAAGTGCAGCGCGAGAGGGAGAGGCGACAACACAGGGGGCGGGGAGCGGGCCGGGCCCCGGAACCTGCCTACGCCGCCCGGCGCCGCCCCGCCGCCTGCGCGCCGCCGCCCGCCATGCCGAGCGCGGGGCGCGCGCGCCGCCCGGGAACCTGGATGCGCGGCGCCGGCCTCCGCGCCCGCCGCGCCGCCGCCCGCCCGCCCGAGCCCCGGGCGCCGCCCCGCAACCTGGATGGGCGCGCCCCGCCCTCCGCAGCGCCGGCCGGCGGGGGGGGAGCCCGGCGGGAGCGCGGGTTCCGGGGGGGAGGGGGCCCGCAGCCCGCGAGCCCGGCCGTCACTCTGGTCCCGGGAGGCGCCCGGAGCCGCCCGCCCAGGCCGCTGCCCGGAGCGGCCGCCGGGCCGGACCGCGAGCCGCCGCCCCGGGCGCGGGCTCAGGCCGCCTCTCGGGCGCCGCGGGTGTGCCGCCTGCGAACCGGAGCCCAGCTCAGCGCCCGCGGGACCGGGAGGCCTCCGAGCACGCGCTGCCCAGCACCGAGCCCCTCCCCTCCCGCGCTCCCTCCGAAATGTGCGCGGCGGCGGCCGCCTCCCCGCCGGGTCCGGGCTGGGACCCCGCGCCCCCGCCGTGAGCGGGCCGCTTCCCGAGCCCCCGGCTGCCGGCCGCCGAGCGGGTGACGGCGCCGGGAAGTTGGGGAACTAACGGGGCCGGGCGAGCGGAGGGCGAGGCCCCGCCTCCCCGCCGCCGCCGCCGCGTGCCTAGCGGGCCCGCCGTCCGCGCCCGGCCGCGAGCACGTTTCTCTCCGTAGGGGCGGGGGGCGTCCGCGGGGCTTGGGGGAGGGGGCAGGAAGGGGGGTGCATCTCCACCGGGGTGCTCATTGCGGGAGAAGGAAGGCGCCTCCCGCTGGGCGCTAAAAGCCTGAGGCTGGAGAGCAGAGCGGGAGGGAGGGGTTTGCGCCGGAGAACCTGAGTCGGTTGACTGGGAATCGATCCCCCGCCTGCAGGCCCGGGCCGCTCCACCCCCGGCTGAGGGGGAGTTCGCGGGAAGGTCACGCCGCCGCCCGGACTCCGCACGGGCCCAGCGCAGCGGGAACATCACGGCCGGCGGCGGGTGCGGGGGGACGGGGACGGGGGAGCAGGTTGCAGTCCGCTCCTCTGGACCGTGCACCGCGCGTCCCCAGAGAAGGTCCACGGCCTCCTGGTGCTGAAACGGCGTCCCCCGCCGGGGAGATGGTCTGGAGCGGCCAGTGAGAGGCAGAGAGAGGGCAGGCGCCGCGGCCGGCTCTGCCCCCAACTCTGCCGCATCGACTTCCAGCCGCGCAGATGGAGCCCAGAGGGTTTGCAAAGCGCGCACAGAACCAGATTCCCTTGTTACCTCACTGGTTTACTAGGTGCAAAAATGGTGGGGGTCGTGGAGGCAGCCCCAGGACGCAGCTAAGGGGGACATGGCGCCCATGGTGGAGGGTTCTCCATTGCAATCGTTTGGCGCGAGGGTTGGGGTCTTGCCTCAGGGTAGTGCTCTGGTCAGTTACCCACCGAGGCCCACGTGGATTCCCGTAGGCGTCCGGATTTGTTCGCGCTCTCGCTGATTTTTCTTTTGTATTGTCCCCCCTCCCCCCTTAATATGCACAGCGGTCTGCAGAGGTGCCGGCCGGGACCGAGGGGCAGGGTTTATGTAACTGTCCACAGGGTTCCTCTGGGTCCCGCACGGGGGAGAAACCAGGCCGGCGAGGCTGAGCAGCCGGCCTTCCTCACACTCAGGGATAAAACTTGAAAAGTCACCTAGTTTGTCTCTTGGCCTCCACGCTAGTCCGAAAGGAGCCAGCGTAAATCAGGATTGGGTTTATGGTTGCTGCTTTTAAGGCAGAAATAATCACATTTGTTGAGTGTTTCTGCCAGCCTGAGTGGTTTATAGGCATTCAGTTCTCACCAACCTTCTGAGGTAATGCTGAGTTCATGAAGAGGGAACCAGGCCTGGAGTAACACCCAGGGTCACGCAATAAGCAGCAGGACCAAAACGCATTGGGTCTAGCACCAATAGCCATTCACCATACTGTGACCCCAGAGGCACACCGTGCGGCCTCACCGATTAGCATTACCACCATCAGAAAAGCAAAACAAGCCGCTGGGTGCTCAGGGGTTAAGCGTTGACCTCTGAACCAGGAGGTCACAGTTCGATTCTGGTCAGGGTACATGCCTGGATCTCAGGCTCCATTCCCAGGGTGGGGCCAATAGGTGGCAGCCGATCAATGATTCTCTCATCATTGATGTTTCTCTCTTTCCCTCTCCCTTCCTCTCAGAAATCAATCAATATATAAGTAAAACCAAACAGTTGCTGGTGACGATGCGGAGAGGTGGGGACGCAGGGAGTGCTGGTGGAGATGGAGGTGGTGCACTGCCATGGAAATCACACAGCAATGCAGTGCGTCGGAATTTACATGAAGTTGCCTTGTGACCTAGGCATCCCCTTTCTGAGGCTATACCCAGAGCACTGGAAGCAGGCTCTCAACGAGATGTTTGTACAACCGTTTCACGGCAGCAGGGTTCGCAATGCTTAAAACACAGGAGCAGCCCAGGTGCCCATGGACCACTACAGTGAAGAATGCAGCCTTAGGAAGGAAAGAAATTCTGCAATAAATTACCACAGGATGAACCTTGAGAACGTGTTAAGTGAAAGAAACAGTCACAAAAAAGACAAATGCTGGGTGATTCCACTCATGTGAGGTGCTTGGAATAGTCAAAACCATGGAGGCAGAAATCTACGGTGGTGGCCAGGGGCAGGGCACGTTTGGAGAGTTATGGTTTAATGAGTAGAGAATACAAAATGAAGAGAGCTCTAGAGATAGCCCTAGTCCGTTTGGCTCAGTGGATAGCATGTTGGCTGCAGTCTGAAGGGTCCAGGGTTTGATTCCAGTTAAGGGCACATGCCCAGGTTGTGGGCTTGCTCTCATCACTGATGTTTCTATCTCCCTCTCCCTTCCTCTCTGAAATAAATAAAAAAATCTATTTTTAGCCCTAACCAATTTGGCTCAGTGGACAGAGCATCGGCCTGTAGACTGAAGGGTCCCAGGTTCGATTCCGGTCAAGGGCATGTACCTTGGTTGCGGGCGCATCCCCATTGGTGGTGTGTAAGAGGCAGCTGGTCAATGACTCTCTCTCATCGATGTTTCTAACTCTCTATCCCTCTCTCTTCCTCTCTGTACAAAATCAATAAAATATATTTTTTTTAAATGTAAAGGAATTAAAGTTTGACTCCAATCTTGTTCTGAATGACCCTCCCCTTTCCCCGTGATATTTACCCTTTCTTAGGGGCAATCATGTTATCAGCCTCCTGGGTATTCTAGAGGTAGCTGGTGCCTATTCAAGAAAACACAGAAGTTTCTCCATAAGTGAAATAAGATTGACCCTACTTCCTGGATCTTGCTTGGAAATCAGTATCTTGGAAATCACTCTTACCAGTACTCAGCATTTCCTGCATGGAACAGACAGCAGCAGAGTCTATGTACCTAGTTCTTGATTGGTAGGCACTTAAGTAGTTTCCAAGCCTTTGCTGTTTTAAACAATGCTGGCCCTAGCTGGTTTGGCCCAGTGGCTAGAGCTTCGGCCTTTCGGCTGAAGAGTCCCAGGTTTGATTTTGGTCAAGGGCACATGCCTAGATTTCGGTATGCAGGAAGCAGCCAATCCATGATTCTCTCTCATCATTCCATATATTGGTTTCAATATTGTTTTTTTAGGGAGAGTTGGAGAGAGAGAGGGAAGGACAGAGAGAAACATCGATGTGAGAGAAACACATTGATTGGTTGCCTTCTGCATGAGTCCTGATCAGGCTTCAGGTCTGAGGAGGAGCCTGTAACCAAGGTTTGTGCCCTTGACCGCAATTGAACCCAGGACCTTTTGGTCTGCAGGCCGACGCTCTATCCACTGAGCTGAACCAGCTGGGGCTCATCATTGATGTTTTCATTTCTCTTTCAATAAAAATCAATAAAATATTTTTCAAATAAAAGAAATATTAAACAATATTAAATAATATTAAAATATTAAATGGTGCATAACCTTGAATATATATAATTTAGCAAATACATCTGTAGTATACATTTCTGGAAGTGGAATTGTGAGGGATGCACATGTGTGTTTTGACAGATGTTGACAACTTGCTCCCTGCAAAGCTTGTACGACTTCAGACCCCAGCAATGTTTCAGTGTCTTTCCCCAAACTTCCCCCACAAAGATTTTTTAGCTTCTTGAGCTTTGCCAGCCTAGTAGACACATGTTTTAATTTTTTTCAAAATGACAAAAGGAGACGTTTAAGAAGGGAATTTAGCCTCTTTCTGCAAACTTGTGAATTACTTTTGGGTTGAAGGGACCTCTGTGTGTCCATTCCCTCTTCTCCTCCCTGGAAAGACAACTCATTGCAAACCAGTGTCATGGTGGCATTAGCGTGGGCTCACTCACAAATCTGGACGTGAGTTGCAGGCCCGATAGTGTGGCTATGTAGTCTTCAAGCTCATCCTGCTCCTCCTTTGCAAAAATAAGGATATTAATAGCAACTTCATAGGATTATTAGGAAGATTGAATGACGAAGTCTAAGCAAAATGTCTTCTCACTCGGATAGAAACACTTACTACCCAGGGATTTCCTTAGTCACTGGCCAAGACACCCACTCTCAAGCCACCCACTTCCTTTTGCTACGGAGGCTCCCAAGGAGACACAGGAATCCCAAACGCCCTTCTGCTGAGGAGACCCGGTGGCTGTCATCAGACTCACCCATGGCAGGCGCGGTCACCCTGAAGAGAGGCTGTTCCAGTTCCCCCATGCTGCTTTTCTCCGGGAAAGGGCCCTCCGCTGTTCTTCCCCAGACCACCCTTCCGTCAGGTGCGCAGTGGCTCTTTGCTGCTGCACTGAACACAGGAGGGTGCTCTGACCTCCCGGAGCGTCAGCCGAGCTCTCCTGCCAACGCCATGGCAGCAGGGCCAGCGGGGCCATCCTGGCCCACGGCAAAGCCTCAGTGCGTGGAGGCCGCGAGCTCCGGAGAACAGGACCGTGTGTGACTGGCCCGGGCCAGAGCCGAGCAGCATCTGTTCCGGCACCGGGAGTGTCTGCAGGGCAAACCTTCCCGGCTGCCTCCCGGACCTTGAGATCCATACCCAAGGGGTCTTGTACTGGCAGAGGATTTGGCAATCTCATAGGCTGGGCTGGCTTATTTTTGTTTGTTTTATTTTCACACTTTATTTAAAATCAGTTAAATTGTCTCCACCTGAAATTATACCAATGAGCCAAATTCATCTCTCTCAAAGAGAAAAATGACAGGAATAATTATTATTTGATTATTACTGTTTCACCTGGTACAAGCTTGAAGGAAATGTTGCACTAAAGCATTTTCTGTCCCTCTCTTTCTAGTTACCTGTAAATTGTACTCTTAGCTCAGCTGGTATGGCTCAGTGGTTGAGTTTTGAACCATGAACCATAAACCAGGAGGTCATATTTTGATCCTGGTCAGGGCACATGCCCAGGTTTCCCACTTAATCCCCAGGAGGCAGCCAGTTGAGCTGTTGATGTTTCCGTTTCTCTCTCCATTTCCCTTCCTCTCTCTAAAATCAATAGAAACGTATTAAGTTGTACTCTTAGAGGAGTCTTCTGATTGGTGCCCTTATCACCAACCTCTGTGCCTGTGGTTTTCTGTTCTTTTATTTTTTAGCAGTAGCTTTGTACCAGTTATTGTGTTAGATCTGAGGTGCCACCGTGCTGTCACAAGCCTTCACAGAAACAAGAGAAAGGAAATGGCGTTGAGAAGCAGAGTGCTTTGTTGTGGCTTGAACAAGGTACCTGTGGGAAAGCGCCAACAGATGTGGCCAGGTCATAGTAAGGAGTCTGAATTTTATCCTAGAAAGGTAGGGAAAATGGAAAGATTTCAGACGGATGAGTGATGGAATTTGTCCACATCACTGTGGCAGCTAAGCATAAGAATGCTGGCCTATGGTAAGACTAGAGGCAAAGCCGAAACTGGTTTGGCTCAGTGGATAGAGCGTCGGTCTGCGGACTGAAAGGTCTCAGGTTCGATTCCGGTCAAGGGCATGTACATTGGTTGAGGGCACATCCCCGGTAGGAGATGTGCAAGAGGTAGCTGATCGATCTTTCTCTCTCATCAACGTTTCTAGCTCTCTATCCCTCTCCCTTCCTCTCTGTAAAAAAAAATCAATAAAGAAAACGCATGTAGGATGTGTCTGACCTCTCAGAGGCAGTGGTCCAAATACTAGGTGCAGGGGCGGTGAAGGTGTAGGGATAAAGACAGCTTTTCGGCGATAGCTAGCAACTGGAATGGCTTTTTAAAAATATTTATTTTATTGATTTTTTTTACAGAGAGGAAGGAAGAGTGATAGTTAGAAACATCGATGACAGAGAAACATCGGTCAGCTGCCTCCTGCACACCCCCTGCTGGGGATGTGCCTGCAATCAAGGTACATGCCCTTGACCGGAATCGAACCTGGGACCTCTCAGTCCTCAGGAATGAACCAGTTTCAGCTGGAATGACTTTTGGCATCCATTCAGATATGGAATTTTTCTCAGGCTGCCAGCTGGGGTCGATCAAGCAGTTGGTGATACCACCAACGAAGGAAAGGTCAACAGGAAGAAGATATTTTTGTTGGGAAATGATGAGTTTTGAAACAGTTGAGTGTGAGGCGCCTGTGAGATCTGCATGGAACTGGGTAATGGGCAGCTGACAGGTTGGACTGGAGCCCAGGGGGAAATGCTCACAATATAGATCTGGGGCTTAGAAACAGAGATATGGTAGTTGAAACACCAGTGTTGGGGTTCATGGGTTCCCCAATAGAGAAATCAAGAGGAACCCCCAGAGAACTTTCCAGATAGATTTTATTGAGCTTATGCTCGAGCACCAGAGAGGCAGCACGGAGGATGAAAGGTCCTCTGAATTGGCTCCTGGGCTGGCTCTGCTTGGCTGCTTTTATAAGCCGGGACGAAGCAGGCTCTCACCAAACAAGCAGGCTGGTGAAAGGTTCAGGGAGTGGAATTTTCTATGTCAGGGTGGGGTTACTTCCTCCTTCTGTCAAGTTGCTTGGCAACTAAATTCATACTGGTGCTGTGGGAGCAAGATGGCAGTGTTGCTTATTATCGAAAACCCAGGAAAGTCCTATCAATGCCAAATCTTGACCAACTGTGCATGCAGAACAGTGGTTTCTACATCTGGCCACCTGGCCTTACCGTGGCTTCCTGGCCACCAGTATTTTTCCATTCCCTGATCCCATGTCCCTATAATGTCTCAAAACCATGGGCACCAATAAGGCCACAGGAGTGTGTGAGGTACACAGAGGCCAGGAGTCAAGAACAGAACCAGGAGAACCAGGCCTATCGGTGGGCTAACAAAAAGGAGCCAGTGAAGGGGCAAGAAATGGAGCAAGAGGGAGACCAAAGGGGAGAGAGTTCGGACCGAGGAGCTGTCAGCAATGTCAAGCGTAACAGGGAGGTCGCAAAGCAGAAGGACTGAAGAGTGCTCCTCGGAGTCCCGGGAGTCCGGCTGCAGGAGAGGTGGTCTGAGGTCACAATGGACGTGGCTGCGGGGGCATGAAGAGGGCAGGGCAGACAGTGGAGTGAACTCTTTAGAATCTCAGCTGTAAAGGGAAGAGGAGGACTTTAGCTGGAGCCCCAACATATGGTTAAGACTTTTCATTTTTAAGCTATGTTTTGATTATTATAAAAATGATAGCCTGACTGGCATGGCTCAATGGTTGAGCATTGACCTATGAACCCCGGCCTCATGGTTCGATTCCTGGTCAGGGCACATGCCTGGGTTGTGGGTTCCATCCCCAGTAGAGATTGTGCAGGAGGCAGCTGATGAATGATTCTCTCTCATCATTGATATTTCTATCTCTCTCTCCCATCCTCTCTGAACTCTATAAAAACACATTTAAAAAATAATATATGCAAGGTAAAAATTTTCAAGAATGAAAGAATATAAAATAAAGAGGTAATCACCAGAAATTTTGTTATCTAATATTTCAGAAGATAAACAAGCACATATAGATATATATATATAACATATATGTCCATATATAGGCATACATAACATAGACTTATATGTTATGTATGCCTATATATGGATGTAGGCACACATATTTTCCTTTCTTAAATATATATTTTATTGACTTTTTACAGAGAGGAAGGGAGAGGGATAGAAAATCAGAAACATTGATGAGAAGGATAGAGAATCAGAAACATCGATCCTGCCTCCTGCACGCTCCCTACAGGGGATGTGCCCGCAACCAAGGTGCATGCCCTTGACCAGAATGGAACCTGGGACCTTTCAGTCCGCAGGCCGACGCTCTATCCACTGAGCCACACCGGTTAGGGCGGCACACAAATTTTCTTTACCGTACTTGACCATTTCATCCCTTTTCACTTCAATTATGTCCTGGAAATCCTTCCATGTCTTCCTGGTCTGGTCCGCCTCTCTCTCCCCTTCATCGCGTTCTCCTGCTTTGCGCTCCTTTCAGTTCCTGGCACGCACCAGCACTCACCAGCACGCACCCCTTATGGCTTCTGCACTTGCTGTTTGCTCTGAATGGGAAGTTCTGGCCCCCGCCCCTCCATGGCCTTCAATTTCCTCTTTCCCTTCAGATCTCTATGTAAATGGTTGCCTCCTCCAAGGGGCTGCCCCTGAGGTTCCTGAGCCTCACCTGCTCCGTTCTCTCCCACAGCCTGTCGCCACCCCCTGTGGCCTCCTCCACGAAGGGAGGGACTCTGCTTCTCTGTGCCACACCCAGAGCCCAGGCCAGCGCGCTCCCCAGACCCTCACCATGCTTAGTGAGGCAGAACCAGGCCTGTGGAGCTGGCACACTTGGTGTGGCATCATGGACAGCAACATGGCGACTGAGAGTGCAAGCTTAGCCCGGCCGGGTAGCTCAGCGGACAGAGCGCTGGCCTGCAGACAGAAGGGTCCCAGGTTCGATTCCAGTTGGGGCACATGCCAGGCTATGGGCTCCATCACCAGGGTGGGGCATGCAGGACGCAGCCGATTAATGATTCTCATCATTGATGATTCTATCTCTCCTTCTCCCTTCCTCTCTGAAGTTAATAAAAAAGTACTAATATATATAAACAAAAGTGCAAGCTCACACTGCTTGGGTTCGTGTCTTTATTTCTCTGTGGGCATGCTCACTGGGGTGCGTGAGCCATGTTCTCAGTAAGACAGGGTCCCACCAGTGCCTGACTCCCTGAGCTGCTGCCTGGTTTAGCGTGTGATGTGTGAACATACAGAACATGCTTAGAACCCTAACTGACACGGAAAACTGTAACGAGTGCTCATTGCCATCGTATTAGGATCTTCTAGAAAAAAGCCACAGTCCTCCAACAGGAGTGAACCCGCTCAGCTCCTCTCACTCCTGTGGTTACTTCTCGGCTTCCTCTCTCTGCCCTCACCCTGAGCCCTGGTCACCTTCTCCCGGAGGGAACGCTGGTGTCCACTGCCCGGGCTGAGGAGGCGCCCTCTGCCCTCTGCCCGCCCCTGGGCCTGGGCTCTCGCATCTTGTCAGGGCACCTGGCTCCCTGAGGCGGCTGGGCCTCCTCGGGGCAGGGAGTTTCTGTTCACCTTTACTCTGCCTCTCAGGCTCCCCTCCGGGTGGGTACACTTTGCCGTGCTCACAGTCTGGCGCAGGGAAGCAGGCAACACACACATTGCCGGGACCAGGCAGCTGGGGCAAGTGCTACGCCAGTTGGGTAAAGAGAAAGAGCGCTGGGGAAGGCTGAGGTGCCATGGTTTCCCTGAAAAGGGAGGGGGGCACGGGGCGGGATGTCCGGCCTGGGGATGTGTAAGGCCCGAGAAATCATTGGGGTGACTTAGTTACTAGTAAATGCTTGACCAAATATAGCAGGTGGATTTTTAAAATATATATTTTAAGGGAGAGGGAGTGAGGGATAGAAACATTAATGATGACAGAGAATCATTGATCAGCTGCCTTCTGCACAACCCCTACTGGGGATCAAACCCACAACCTGGGCATGAGCTCGGACAGGGAATTAAACAATAACCTTCTGGTTCATGGTTGACGCTCAATCACTGAGTCACACAGGCTGGGCCTCCTTCTTTTTAAGCAATCTCACCTGATGCTAAGGCCTCATCACCCTCTATGTGCTTGTGACTTCCATATTTACATCTCTGCACTAACCACTCTTTTTTGAAAAATTATTTTTTATTTTTTAAAATAAATCTTTATTGCTCACATTATTACAATTGTTTCTCCTTTTGCTCACCACAGCTCCCTTCCACCCGGTTCCCACCCTCCCCTCTGCCCTTACCTCCCCCTCCCCACTGTCCTCATCCACAGGTGTATGATTTTAGCCCAGGCTCTTCCTGCACCTCCCATACCCTTCCCCCTGATATTATCAACCCACTCCCTTTCTTTGCCCCTGATTCTATTATATTCACCAGTTTATTCTGTTCCTCAGACTTTTAATTCACTTGATTTTTAGATTCACTTGTTGATATATATGTATTTGTTGATCATAATTTTTATCTGTACCTTTTTCTTCTTCTTCCTCTTCTTAAAGAATATCTTTCAGCATTTCATATAATACTGGTTTGGCGATGATGAACTCCTTTAGCTTTTTCTTATCTGTGAAGCTCTTTATCTGACCTTCAATTCTGAATGATAGCTTTGCTGGGTAGAGTAATCTTGGTTGTAGGTTCTTGCTATTCATCACTTTGAATATTTCTTGCCACTCCCGTCTGGCCTGCATAGTTTCTGTTGAAAAATCAGCTGATAGCCGAAACCGGTTTGGCTCAGTGGATAAAGCGTTGGCTTGGGGACTGAAGGGTTCCAGGTTCGATTCCGGTCAAGGGCATGTACCTTGATTGCAGGCATATCCCCAGTAAAGGGTGTGCAAGAGGCAGCTGATCGATGACTCTCTCTCATTGATGTTTCTAGCTCTCTCTCTCTCTGTTCCTCTCTGTACAAAATCAATAATAATAAAAAAAAAAATAGAAAAATTAGCTGATAGTCGTATGGGTGCTCCCTTGTAGGTAACTAACTGTTTTTCTCTTGCTGCTTGTAAGATTCTCTCTCTGTCTTTTCCCTTGGCATTTTAATTACGATGTGTCTTGGTGTGGTCCTTTTTTGATTCCTTTTGTTTGGGGATCTATGCGTTTCCTCTACTTGTAAGTCTGTTTCTTTCACTAAGTGGGGGAAGTTTTCTGACATTATTTCTTCAAATAGGTTTTCGGTATCTTGCTCTCTCTCTTCTTCTGGCACCCCCATAATTCTGATGTTGGTTCGCTTGAAGTTATCCCAGAGGCTTCTTACACTATCTTTAATTTTCCGGATTCTCTTCTCTTCTTGCTTCTCTAGAGAAGTGTCTTTTGCCTCTTTGTATTCCAAATCTTTTGACTTGATTCTTGCATTCTTCTAGTCTGCTGTTGGGTCTCTGTATAATATTTTTTATTTCCCTTAGTGTATGTTTAATTTCTAGTTGGTCCTTTTTCATATCCTCGAGAGTCTCATTAAATTTATCAGCCTTTTCTAGGAAATTCTTGAATAATCTTATAACCATGGTTTTGAATTCTATTCTTTTGTTTGAGATATCTTTCCTTGTCTCGGCATTTTCCCTGCTTCCCTGAGTTGGTAGGGTGGCTTTGTGTGCTTGGTGTCCTATATGGTCTGGTGGGTCAGCCTCCCCAGTTACCTGAGGTGGACACTCTTGGTGCACCCCTTTTGTGTATTGCATGTACAGCCTTGTTGTAGTTAAGTCTTGATTGTTGTTGGTATCACTGGAAGGAATTGACCTCCAAGCCTATTGGATGTGAGTATCAGCTGTGTCTACACCAGGATACCTTCTGTATTGGAGACAGTTTTATAGGATCAGACTTAAAAAATTGTAAAAGCCTCTAAGCTCAGCTTAGATGGGGTGAGTCTCAGGGATAAGCCGCCAGCCTTGGCTTCCCATCAGTCCTGCCTCAGACCTCTGCCTTCCATGGATCTCCTGAGTTTCTGCCTGACAGTCCAGATTCCCTTGTAAGAGGGTGGGTGCCCCAGAGGCTCATTTTGAACTGGGTTTCAGCGCTCAGTGCAGTCAGAACTGGGGATTCAGTACAGTTAGGAGCTTCAGACTCCTTCCTCTATGGAGCGGCCGCAGCGGTCAGACCTCTCTGCACACACTCACTCTCGCGCTGCGGCTCCTGGCTTCCCCATATCTGCCACTCTTTGAATCTCTGGGTGCCTTTCTCTACAGTCCAGACTCCACCCGTATGAGCCTGGGTCCACAGGGTTTCAGCCGGGGCTGGGGTTCAGTGCAGTTGGAACTGGGGTTCAATGCAGTCGGGGGCTTCCTTTCCCCTCCCGCCAGCTTGGCACTCGGCTGCCCTTCCTGTCTGCGCGAGCGTCTCCCTACCTCAGCGCTTTGTGGCTCCTGATCCGATCTGTGAGCCTCTCTCCTTCTTTCTGGTTGTGGATTTCCTGCTCAGCCAGCTTTCCTGTGGTTTTGGATGATGTCCGTTCTGATTTTAGTTGTTATTTTGAAATTGTTGTGTGAGGCGCTTACCTAGGCTGCCATCTTGGTCCTCTCTCCTAAGCACTCTTTTTAATTTAATTTAATATAATCAACTAGAGGCCCAATGCGCAAAGATTCATGCAAGAGATGCCTTCCTTCCCTTGGCTGCCAGCACCAGCTTGGCTCTGGCACCAGGGACCCAGCTTCTGCCTTTGCTCTGGCCCTGCTGCCCTCCTGTAGCTCCCCCCACCCCCCACCCCCATCCCCACCATAATAGGCGCCCCACCCCATCCTGGCTTCTCTGCACCTGTTCACATGATGGCCAGAAGCCTGGAGCAGCCGGGGTGGGGTGGAACACCTGCATCGTTGCCATCTTTGTCACGTCAATTTGCATATTCCCTCCTTATTGGCTGTGGGCGTCACCATCTTTGTTGCAGAGTGATGGTCAATTTGCATTTACCATCTTCATTAGATAGGATTCTCTGTTGGCATCCTCACTTGTATGTCTTTAACTGAATTTCTCTCCCTCTCTTGGAATAGGGAGCGAGAGAGAAATGTCAATGATGAGAGAGAATGATTGATCAGCTGCCTCCTGCACGCCCCACACTGGGGATAGAGCCCACAACCTGGGCATGTGGGCTTGACTGGAATCAAACCTGGGACCCTTCAGTATACAGTCCAACCCCCTATCCACTGAGCCAAACTGATTAGAATGCCCAATGATATTTTTTCATTGATTTTTAGAGATAGTGGAGGGGAGAAGGAGAGACACAGAGAGAGAAACATCTATGTGAGATACACATCAATTGGTTGCCTTCCGCCTGCACTCTGACCAGGGCTGGGATAGAGCCTGCAATCTTGAGTTATGTGCCCGTGACCTGAATTGAATCTTCACTATCCACTGAGCCAAACCAGCCAGGGATAAAGGCTACATTTATTAATGTCCCTCATTTTTTTTTAAAATATATATATTTTATTAATATTTTACAGAGAGGAAGGGAGAGAGATAGAGAGCTAGAAACATCGATGAGAGAGAAACATTGACCAGCTGCCTCTTGCACACGCCCTACCAGGGATGTGCCCGCAACCAAGGTACATGCCCTTGACCGGAATCGAACCCGGGACCTTTCAGTCCCCAAGCCGACGCTCTATCCATTGAGCCAAACCGGTTTCGGCAATGTCCCTCATTTTTGAAGTTACATGAGCTTCTGATATCAAGTTTAAAAACTGAGAACGTGAGTGGTGGAGTACTAGAGGGTAAAGGATGCTCAAATATGTAGCGATTTCTTTTGAGAAGCCTGGACGTGGGTAGAAAGGTTATTGTATTCTAAAGTTGTACACTTGAAATTTATAGAATGTTATTAACCAATGTCACTCCCAATAAATTTGTTGTTGTTAATCCCCACCCAAGGATATTTTTTTTCTATTGATTTTTAGACAGAGTGGAAGGGAGGGAAAGAGACAGAGAGAGAAACATCAATGTGAGAGACACATCGATTGGTTGCTTCCCACATGCATGCCAAGGTACATGAACCTTGACAGGAATTGAAACAGACCCTTCAGTCTGCAGGCTGATGCTTCAACCACTGAGCCAAACTGCCTAGGGCATCACCAGTAAATTTAAAGTTTTTTTGTAAAAATATGTTTTATTGATTTTTTTTACAGAGAGGAAGGGAGAGGGATAGAGAGTTAGAAACATCGATAAGAGAGAAATGTCTATCAGCTGCCTCCTGCACATCCAACACTGGGGATATTCCCGCAACCAAGGTACATGCCCTTGACCAGAATTGAACCTGGGACCCTCCAGTCTGCAGGCTGACACACTGTCTTTGGATCAATAATAACCTATGTTTACATTTAAGGTTATCATTGACTAGAGGCCTGTGCATGGATTTGTGCATGGGTGGGGTTCCTCAGCCTGGCCTGAGCCCTCTCCAATCCGGGGATCAGGCCTAAACTGGCAGTCGAATATACCTCTCAGAATCCTGGACCACTGGTTCTTAATTGCTCACCTGCTTGCCTGCCTGGTCGCCCCTAACTGCACCCCCCCCCATGCGGGTCTGGTCGCCCCATATTTGTTCAGTGGTTTTGTCGTCCCTCACTAAGCCCTCACCGGCCTGGTCGTAGGCAGCCATCTTGTGAGGGCATGAAGGTTAATTTGGATATTACCTCTTTATTATATGGGATAGGTACTTATTTATTGCCATTAAAAATATTTTTTTAATTGATTTCTTTTGTTGTTGTTTTTCCCTTCAGTAAGAGTTTATTTTCATTTGGGGAAGCAAAGCCACCACCTGGAACTCGGTGCCTCTATGTCATGCGATTGAAAGGCTGCTCTGACCGGAGGAGGGAGTCCCCTCGGGCGGGGATGTGTGAGGAGGGAGCGCCCCCTGCGGCCGCTGCCCGCCGAGCCGGCATCTCTCCCTCAGTCTCCACAAACGATAAAGCTTCCGTCCAACAAGCACGGACATGGCTATGGAAGAAACAGCGCAAGAGCTCAGCCTTCCTCTAAGTGGCTCTGGACCCCGCCGTCACTGCTTTCTTCACGGCGACGCTAGGACACGGCCTGTGCGCGCTACCCCGCTCCGCCCTCACAGCTCCTCTCACTTTATATGTGTGTATGTCATATTGCAGATCCGTAAACAACGGTTTGGTGCAGATATGCCTTCAAAGTTAGGTGAAATCGTCGTGAACAAACTAAAGGAAGCCTTCAGCCAGAGAGAACAGGGTGGGATTGTTCCTTCTCTTCTGCCTCCAGGAGGGGCTCTCTCTCTCTCTCTCTATCTCTCTCTCTCTCTCTCCCTCTCTCTCTCTCTTGTTGTTCTGTAAGCTTTCTTCTCTCTCTCTCTCTCTCTCTCTCTCTCTCTCTCTCTCTCTCTCTCTCTCTCTCTCTCTCTCTCTCTCTCTCTCTCTCTCTCTCTCTCTCTCTGTCTCTTGTTGTTCTGTAAGCTTTCTGAGCCTGTGCATCCGACCAGACAGACGTGTGACTGTTGGTACACGGGGAGGGGGAGGGGATGGCGACGGGGTCCACCGCCTCTTCTCTCCTGCGCAGGGCGGAGTGACCTTCCAGGTGCTGTGGATGGGCCCCGCCGCAGGGCACGGTGCTCTGCTGGTGCCGGAGGGCGGAGGGCGGGACAGGGTGGCCCAGGACCTCGCTGCGGGTGGGGGGCCCCTCCTTGGCCGCCGCCCGGAGCACGCGGCGCTGAGGCCCGGGTGGCTGCTGGGGGACAGGGCCGCCGGCGGCGCGTCCATCCGGCCGCTGTCGAAGATGGTCCTGTTTGGGGGGCGCACCGACGGGCTGCTGAGCTCCCGCTGCTGCTCCGGTCCAGCTGGAGGTGCAGGGCCCTGCAGGGGCGCTCCTCCCCGTGGACAGCGAGGTGGTGGGCGGCAGGCGGGGCTCCTGCTGCAGGCAGGGTGGGCTGGAAGCCCCCGTTGGGCGAAGGGGGCCCTGCCAGGCGGTCCGTGGGCCTCGGGGGCATAGACCTGAGGCCCTGGGATTCCACTGCCGGCGGCGCTCTCCGAGGGCCAGAGGCTTTCCCCCTCCTGCCCTGCCTGTGCCGGCCATGAAGGAGCCCAGGACAGCTTGCAGTGATCACCACCATGATGATGGTGATCTCCATGAACTCCAGCTTCGCTGGTTTCACAGGAAACTCCCCACCTCCAGGTTTGCAGCCCAAGAGCCCCCAGCGCACTTTAACCCAATCCCAAGGAGGTAGGCTGGGAAACCTGGAGATCTAAATTGATTTCTGGGAAAAAGGGAAAAGGGGGGGGGGGAGAGAGAGAGAGAGAGAGAGAGAGAGAGAGAGAGAGAGAGAGAAACATCAATGATGAGAGAGAATCATTGATCAACTATCTCCTACACAGTGACCTGGGCATGTGCCCTGACTGGGAATTGAACCATGACCTTCTGGTTCCTAAGTCAACACTCAACAACTGAGCCATTCCTGCAGAGCTTTATTGCCATTTTTAATTCTGTATGCCTACGTTTTTCTATTTCTTCCTCTCATTACAGCAATCCCTTTAGCATTTCTTTTTTTTTTTTTTAATATATTTTATTGATATTTTACAGAGAGGAGGAAGGGAGAGAGATAGAGCTAGAAACGTCGATGAGAGAGAAACATTGACCAGCTGCCTCTTGCACACCCCCTACAGGGGATGTGCCCACAACCAACATACATGCCCTTGACCGGAATCGAACCTGGGACCTTTCAGTCCACAGACTGACGCTCTACCACTGAGCCAAGCATTTCTTATAATGCTGGTTTGGTGGTGATAAACTCCGTTAACCTTTTATTATTTGGGAAGCTCTTTATTTCACCATCTATTTTGAATGATAGCCTTGCTGGATATAATAATTTTGGTTTCAGACCCTTGCTTTTCATTACCTTGAATACTCCATGCCATTCCCCTCTGGTCTGTAGAGTTTCTGATGAGAAATCAGCTGACAGTCTTATGGGAGCTCCTTTGTAGGTAATAGTTACTTTTCTCTCGCTGCCTTTAAGATTCTCTCTTTGTCTTGAATTTTTGGCAATTTAATTAGGATGTGTCTAGGCATGGACCTGCTTGAGACTCTCTGTGCTAACTTTTTCCTTCACCAGGTTCGGGAGATTTTCTGCCATCATTTTTTCAAACACATTCTCTGTCCCTTGTCGCTTTCTTCTCCTTTTGGCACTCCATTTACACAAATATTGTTACATTTCATGTTGTCCCACAGCTCCCTCAAGCTGTCCTCCTGTGTTTTGTTTGTTTGTTTATTTGTTTATATTTAGGAAACTTTATTTGAAAGTGTTTTCCAATCAGGAAACAATTTTTTTTTTTTAAGAGTGAATCTTTGAAGCAAATCAGCTGCTGTTTCTCTCTTCCATCATGGAAGTGAGAGAGAATTATTTAGAAATTGTCCAGGGTGCTCTTTAGTGCAGACAAAGCTGTGATGATTAGGAAAGTGAAATGCAAGTGAGAAAGACAATGGAGAAGAATATTTTTTTTATGGTGGGAGAGAGAATGGGTGTTGCACAAAGGACTTAATAATTACAACCCACGCTCAGAAAGCACTTGAGGATGTGAATAATCCAGCAGCTACTAGAGAAAGGGAGGACTTTGGAGACCATCAATCTGTGGACACAGAATTGTACAGTATGCCCTCCTAGAACGGGCTTTGCTGAAAATTGCCCTCCTGTTTTTTAATTGTTTTTCTTTTTTTTTTTTAGTTCTCTGATTGCATCATTTTATTAACCTTGTCTTCTATTTCACTTATCTGATCCTCAGCTTCCTCTAATGTGCTGTATATTCCTTCCAATGTGTTCTCTATTAGTTCTATGTCATTATTCATAATTACTATATTTTGTCTCATGCTGTTGAGCATATTCACCATCATTATTCTGAAATCTATGTTTGATTAATTTCTTCTCTCCGTTTCATTTAGCTCTTCTGGAGAATTCTCTTGTTCTTTCATTTGGGGGTTGCTCATTTGTCTCCCCATTTTGGCTGCCTATTTGGGTTTGCGACTATGTATTAGATAAATCTGCTACACCTCTCAATCTCTTGTGCAGGTCAGGTTCAAAAGCTGTTTCTAACTAATTAGAACAGGCAAAGACTCAAAGCCTCCAGAGAACCACCTCTGTCTACAGACTCACTGATTTCAGTCTTTTTAAAAATACACTTTATTTATTTATTTTTTTTCTTTTTTTTTCTTCTTAATTTTTATTGTTCATATTATTACAAATGTCCCTTCCCACCCCAAAAAATACACTTTATTGTTGAAAGTATTACATACGTCCCTCTATTTCCCCTATTGACCCCCTCCAGCCCACCTCTCCCCTCACCCCAGGTCCTAACTGCCTCATTGTCTGTGTCCATGGTTCATGCACATGTGTATACAAGATCTTTTGTTGATTAGCTCCCACCCACCCAACCTCCCCTGCCTTCCCTCTGAGATTCCACACTCTTCTATGCTTCCATGTCTTTGGATCCACTTCATTCACTGGTTTATTTTGTTAGATTGCACATATGAATAACATCATGTGATACTTGTTTTTCTCTGACTGACTTATTTCACTTAGCATGATACTCTCCAGGTCCCTCCATGCTGTCTCAAAGGGTAAGAGATCCTTCTTTCTTACTAAATCTAACATTTAGTGTAATGTTTAATCTTGCTATTTGCTATTTGATTTATGTTTATCGGGTTTGTTTCTCTATTCTTCCTGCCTTCTTTTATGTTAAATTTTTTAAAAGTCCTCCCCCAAGGATATAAATGTACCACAGCTTGTTTTTATTCACTCATCTGCTGATGGGCACTTGAGCTGTTTTCAGATCTTAGCTATTGTAAATTGTGCTGCTACACAATTTATAGGGGTGCATACATTCTTTCTGATTGGTGTTTTGGGTTTCTTAGAATATATTCCTAGAACCACTGGATCAAATGACAGTTCCATATTTAATTTTTTAGGAAACTCCATACTGTTTTCCACAGTGGCTATACCAGACTGCATTCCCACCAGCAGTGTACTAGGGTTCCCTTTTCTCAACATCCTCACCAGCACTTGTCATTGGTCGAATTGTTGATGGTAGCCATTCTGACAGGTGTGAGGTAATACCTCATTGTTATTTTAAATTTCTTAAATTGATTTTTTACAGAGAGGAAGAGAGAGGGATAGAGAGTTAGAAACATCGATCAGAGAGAAACATCAATCAGCTGCCTCTTGCATACCCCCTACTAGGGATGTGCCCGCAACCAAGGTACATATTCTTGACCAGAATCGAACCTGGGACCTTTCAGTCTGCAGGCTGACACTCTATCCACTGAGCCAAACCGGTTTTGGCTGTTATTTTAATTTGCATCTCTCTGATTATCAGGGACCTGGAGCATTTTTCATGTCTCTTGGCTATCTGTATGTCCTCTTTGGAAAAGTGTCTATTTAGGACCTTTGCCCATTTTTTTTTATTGGATTGTTTGTTTTCCTTCTGTTAAGTTGTATGAGTTCCTTATATATTTTGGATATTAACCCTTTATCAGATTTATCATTGCCAAATATGTTCTTTCATATTGCTCCTTTTTGTTTTAGGTTTCTTTTATTGTGCAGAAGCTTTTTATTTTGATGTAGTCTCATTTGTTTATTTTCTCATTAGTTTTCTTTGCCCTACGAGATTATTCATAAACATATTGCCTTGAGAGATTTCTAAGTTTTTGCTGCCTATAGTTTCTTTTAGAATTTTTATGGTTTCACTACTTATGTTTAAGTCTTTTATGCATTTTAAGTTTATTCTTGTGTATGGTGTAAGTTGGTGGTCTAGTTTCTTTTTTTTTTTTTTTTTTGCATGTGTCTGTCCAATTTTCTTAACACAATTTAGTGAAGAGACTATCTTGACACCATTGTATGCTCTTTGTCAAATATTAATTGATTGTAATGTCTTGAGTCAATTTCTGGGGTCTCTGTCCTGTTCCATTGATCTATATGCCTGTTCCTGTGCCAGTATCAGGCTGTTTTGATTATGGTGGCCTTGTAGTATAACTTGAAATCTGGTATTCTGATTCCTCTGACTTTGTTCTTCTTTTTCAAGATTGCTACAGCTATTCAGGTTTTTTTTTTTTTTTTTTTTTTTTTGGTTCCATATAAATTTTTGGAGTATTTGTTCTAGATCTGTGAAATATGCCATTGTTATTTTAATAGAGATTGCATTGAATTTGTGGATTGCCTTGGGTAGTATGGACATTTTAATGATGTTGATTCCACCAATCCATGAACATGGTATATTCTTATCTTCTATGTCTTTCTTCAACATCCTATAATTTTCTTTTCTTTTTTTTTTTTTAAATCAATCTTTATTGTTCATATTATTACAAAGGTTCCTCATTTCTTCCCCCCTCCACCAGGTTCCCACCCCACCCTGCGCCCCCTCCCCATCCCCCATTGTCCTCATCCATAGGTGCACAGTTTATGTTCAGTCTCTTCTTCCCTCCCGATAGTAAATCTCTTCTCAGACAGTATATCAGTTACTTAGCATTTTCTCATATCAATAATACCTCTACATGCCCAATGATACACTTCACACAGAAGACATTTCCCAATAGGTCCACCAGCCTCATCCAGGCCCCACCCAAGGCACTCACAGATCAACATCCCAGCCCTAAACTAACTCAACACATCCAGATCTAAGCCTTCATCACCTGATTCAGCAGACCCTCAAGTTCCCACGAAAGTTTCCAGCATGTCTGAGAGGCAGCCGTGGGGCAGGGGCAGGCAAGGAGTGAGCTGTTCCGGGCCCGGCTGCCCAGGGCCCGGCCTCTGCCACTCTGGTTCATTCCACAACCAGCTGCTCCGGGTCTGGTCACTGCCGCTCCCGACCTAGTTGCTCTGGACTTGGCTGCTGCTGCTCCAGGCCTGGCCGCACCCGACCCGCCTGCTCCCCCAGGCCCGGCCGCTCCCAGCCTGGCAGCCGCTGCTCCGGGCCTAGCAACATCCTGTAATTTTCTGAATACAGATCTTTTGCTTTCTTGGTTAAGTTTATTCTTATGTATTTTACTTTTTTTGTTGCAATGGTAAATGGGATTGTCTATTTAGTTTCTCTTTTTGAAAATTAATAATGGTATACAAAAAATCCATAGATTTCTGGGTGTTGATTTTGTATCCTGCTACATTGACAAATTCATTTATTTATTTATTATTATTTTTAAAAAATATATATTTTATTGATTTTTCACAGAGAGGAAGAGAGAGGGATAGAGAGTTAGAAACATCGATGAGAGAGAGAATCATCGATCAGCTGCCTCTTGCACACCCCCTACTGGGGATGTGCCCGCAACCAAGGTACCTGCCCTTGCCCAGAATTGAACCTGGGACCTTTCAGTCCGCAGGCCGACACTCTATCCTCTGAGCCAAATCGGTCCCGGCGACAAATTAAGTCTAGTAGTTTTTTTGGTGGAGACTTTAGGGTTTTCTATGTATAATATCATGTTATCTGCAAATAATGAGAGTTTTACTTTCTCCTGTCCAATTTGGATGCCTTTTATTTCTTCTTCTTGTCTGATTGCTGTGGCTAGGACTTCTAGTACCGTGCTGAATAAGAGTGGTGAAAGTGGGCATCCCTGTCTTGTTTCTGTTTTTAGGGGAAATGGTTTTAGTTTTTGCCTATTGAGTATGATGTTGGCTGTATATCTGTCATATATGACCTTTATTATGTTGAGATACATCACTGTATTCCCACTTTGCTGAGAGTTTTTATCAAAATTTAGTGTTGGATTTTGTCAAATGCTTTTTATGCTTCTATTTATATGATCATGTGAGTTTTGATTTTCAATTTGTTTATGTGATGTATCATGTTTGTTGATTTGTGAATATTGTATCAGCTTTGCAACCCTGGAATAAATCCCACTTGGTCATGGTGTATGATCTTTTTAATATATTTCTGGATCTGATTTGCTAAAATTCTGTGAGGATTTTAGCATATATGTTTATCAGGGATGTTGGCCTATATTTTTCTTTCTTTGTAGTATCTTTATCTTGGAATTAGGATAATGCTGGCCTCATAAAAAGAGTTTGGAAGTGTTCCTTCCTCTTGGATTTTTTTTTTTTGGAATAGTTTGAGGAGTGCAAGTGTTCCTCTTGGTAAAATTCCTCTGTGAAACCATCCAGACCTAGACCTTTGTTCGTTGGGAGTTTTTTATTTTATTTTATTATTGCTTCTATTTCATAAGTTGTCATTGGCCTATTCAGATTTTTTGATTCTTCCTGATTCAGTTTTGGGAGATTGTATTTTTGTAGGAATTTTTACATTTTGTCCACATTGTCCAGCTTGTTGGCATATAGTTCATAGTATTTTCTTACAATCCTTTGTCTTTCTGTGGTGTCGGTGGTTACTTCTTTGCTTTCATTTCTGATTTTATTTATTTGGGTCCTCTTTCTTTGTTTCTTTTCTTTTCTTTTTTATTTTCTTTTTTAAAAATATATTTTATTGATTTTTTTTTTTACAGAGAGGAAGAGAGAGAAATAGAGAGCTAGAAACGTCGAAGAGAGAGAATCATCGACCAGTTGCCTCTTGCACATTCCCTATTGGGGATGTGCCTGCAACCAATGTACATGCCCTTGACTGGAATCGAACCTGAGACCTTTCAGTCCGCAGACCGACGCTCTACCATTGAGCCAAACCGGTTTCAGCTCTCTTTGTTTCTTGATGAGTCAGTTTTGTTTATCCTGTCCAAGAACCAGCACTTGGTTTTATTGATTTAAAAAAAAAAAATATATATATATATATATATATATATATAATTGATTTTTTTACAGAGAGAAAAAGAGAGTGATAGAGAGCTAGAAACATCGATGAGAAAGAATCATCAATCAGCTGCTTCTTGCACACCCCCCCACAGGGAATGTGCCCACAACCAAGGTACATGCCCTTGACCAGAATCGAACGTGGGACCTTTCAGTCTGCAGGTCAACGCTCTATCCACAACCAAACCGGTTTTGGCAGTTTTATTGATGTTTTGAAAAAAATTTTAGCCTCTGTGTTACTTGTTTTTGAGCTAATCTTTATTATTTCCTTCCGTCTACTTTGGTCTTTTTTCACTGTTCTCTTTGTAGTGCTATGAACTTCCCTCTCAAGACTGCTTTTGCTGTGTCACAGAGATTTGGGGTTGTTATATGTCCATTTTCATGCAGTTTTTTCTTTCTTTCTTCTCTTACTTCATTTCCTTTCTTCTTTTTCCTTCTTTTTTCTTCTTTTTCCTCCCCTTCCCTTCCTTTCCTTTTCCTTCCTTCATTTCTTTCCAATTTGCCTTCCTTTATTCCTGCTGCCCCCTCTCTTACCCCACCCCACCTGCAGTCTTCAGGAACTTTCTGTGGCATTTAAAGTTCTGTGAGATAGCCGAAACCGGTTTGGCTCAGTGGTAGAGCGTCGGTCTGCGGACTGAAAGGTCCCGGGTTCGATTCCGGTCAAGGGCATGTACCTTGGTTGTGGGCACATCCCCGGTAGGGGGTGTGCAAGAGGCAGCTGGTCGATGTTTCTCTCTCATCGACGTTTCTAGCTCTCTCTCTCTCTCCCTTCCTTTCTATAAAAAAATCAATAAAATATATATATTTAAAAAAATAATAATAAAGTTCTGTGAGATAGAGCATTCCTTTCAATGGGACCTAGAACTTGTGGGGTTGCAGAATTTTACTGACTAGACACTGGAGATCTGAAGAAGTCCGTTGCTTGGAACTTGGCTCAAAACTCCAAGGGAATTCTGAACTCTGTGAGGCCCAGAGATCTGGAACTGCTGGAAGCCTGGGAATTTGTGGCGAGGCCTAAGGCAGAAGGTGCCCACAATAATGTCTTTATGGCTTGAAGGTGTTTGCAATAATGTCACTAGACTGAGCAGTGCCTCAGCCTGCACACCTATTGGAGTCTGCAGCTGCAATACACAGAAATTGCCATGTCCAGGAAAGTGGCTCCGAAGCGGGTGGTCATGGCACACTCTCATGCGAGGTGAAGCTGACCTGGCGACCCACCATGGCCAGCAGGCTGCGGAGGTAGCGTTCCCAGAAGATGGCTCAGGCCCGCTGTTCCTGGGACTCCTGACATTCATGAACAATAGGAGACTCTGGGGTTTCAGGAACCTCTGGCTTCAGGGAGGCCCTATGTCCATCAGGGTCAAAGTCTCTGTCAAGCCCTCAGGGCCCCAGGAGAGCTGGCCCACAGGCATAGGACTGGTGAGTGGAGTCTGCATTGTCTACGCTGATGATGGACCGAAGAACTACTGGCCCCGGATTCGGTAGACCCTGAAGGATGACCATCTGATGTCTGTCAGGCCAAGAGAGATAGTGTTAGGAAGGTTCAGATCATCCAAGGTCTGTATGCTTGTGCCCCCACTTCTGCTGGTGTCCCCGCTCCCCATGGTAGAGGCTGGGTGGGCCATGAGCTGCCCTGCCTGCATTCTGCCATGGCCGCGGCTGCCCCACATTTTATTTCTTTTTTGATCTCATTGGCAACCCATCTTTGTTTTTTTTTTTTTTTTTTTTTTTTTTTTTTTTTTTTTAATATATTTTATTGATTTTTGTACAGAGAGGAAGGGAGAGAAATAGAGAGTTAGAAACATCGATGAGAGAGAAACATTGATCAGCTGCCTCTTGCACACCCCCTACTGGGGATATGCCCGCAACCAAGGTACATGCCCTTGACCGGAATCGAACCCGGGACCTTTCAGTCCCCAAGCCGACGCTCTATCCATTGAGCCAAACCGGCCTTGGCCCATCTTTGTTTAATAACAGGATATTTACCCTCCATGTCTTTGAACGTTTTGAGTGTTTTTACTGTAGTTGAGTTCTAATTTCATCCCACTGTGATCTGAGAAGATGCTTGATATGATTTCAATCTTCTTGAATTCATAGAGACTTGTTTTGTCTTAACATGTAATCTGTCTTTGTGAATGGTCATGTGATCTTGAGAAGAATGTATATTCTGTAGCTTTGGGGTAAAATCCTACCTAATAAAAGAGTAATATGCATATTAACCATCACTCCACTACACCAACAAGCCATGCCCATCAGCCAATCAGAACAAGTATGCAAATAAACCCAGCCAAGATGGCTACCAAGAGGGAGGTTTGGGTTTCCCCGGCAACGGAGGAAACCAAGCTTTCCACACACCCTGACAAATACAAAGTTTCAATTACAGAAGATAAACAAATCCAAACAGAAATGGCGGCAGCCATGGAGGCTTTGGAGGCTTGGCTCCGCTCCAGGCAACAAAGTTTCAATTGTAGAAAGTAAATAAATTTCAGATACCAGGGCTTCTGCTTGGGTCACCAGGGGGTATGGCTGGCCTGCAAACCACCACAGGCCCCTCTCCCAGGCCGTCCCACACCCCAAGGGAACCCCTACCCTGATCTGGGACACTCTTCAGGACAAACCAGCTGGTCCCCACCTCTACACAAGGCCTCTAACCTATCTAATAAAAGAGTAATATGCAGATTGACCATCACTCCAACACACAACATAGCTGCCCCCTTATGGACAAAGATCCTGCCCTTCCTGCCCTCATGTGGACATAAGATGGCCACCACAAGATGGCCAGCAGGGAAGTGCAGTTGGAAGGCACTAGGCCTGAAGGGAGGGCAGTTGGGGGTGATCAACCCTACAGGGGAAGGCAGTTAGGGATGACCAGGCCAGCAGAGAAAGGAAGTTGGGGGCAAACAGGCTGGCAGGGGAGCAGTTAGACATCAATCAGGCTGGCATGGGAGTGATCAGGCTGGCAGGCAGAAGCAGTTAGGGGCAATCAGGAAGGCAGGCAGGCGAGCAGTTGGGAGCCAGCAGTCCTGGATTGTGAGAGGGATGATTGACTACCCACTGGGATCGGGCCCAAATGGGCAGTCAGTCATCCCTCGAGGGGTTCCAGATTGGAGAGGGTGCAGGCTTGGCTGAAGAACACCACCACCCTCTTCCCCCAGTGCACAAATGTCATGCACTGGGCCTCTAGTGTTCTATAAATGTCAAAACCAACTGATCCAGTGTGTCCTTTAGATTCACTTTTTCCTTGTTGGAAGATCTATCCATTGAAGTCATCCAGATGTTAAAGTCCCCAATTATGACTGTATTGTCAATATCTCCCTTAAAGTCCTCTAAAAGTTTTTTTTTTAATATATATAGTTAGGTGTTCCTATATTATTTATCAGGGTTAAATCCTCTTGCTGGATTGATCCTTTAGTATTACGTAGTGATCTTTGTTGTGTCTTGTGATGGCCTTCATTTTGAAGTCCATTTGTTGGATGTGAATATTGCTACTCCAGTTTCTTTTCTATTACCATGGAAATGTTTTTTCTATCCCTTTACTCTCACCCTATGTGTATCTTTTGTCCTGAGGTGGGTCTCTTGTAGATAGTATATATTTGAGTCAGGTTTTTGTATTCATTCAACTACACTATGCCTTTTGATTGAAACATTTAATCCACTTTCATTTAGGGTTATTATTGATAGGTAATTATTTATGCCATTTTAATTCTGTATGCCTAAATTTCTCTCTGTTTCATCTTCTCATTACAACAGCCCCTTTAGCGTTTTTGTAATGCTGGCTTGGTGGTGATGAACTCCCTTTAGCCTTTTTTGTTTGTTTGTTCATGAAGCTCTTTATTTAACAGTCTATTTGGAATGATAGCCTTGCTGGATATAGTAATCTTGATTTCAGACCCTGCTTTTCATTACCTTGAGAATGTCATGCCACTTCTTCTGGTCTGTAGAGATTCTGATGAGAAATCTGGTGTCAGTCTTATGGGAGCTGCTTTGTAGGTAACAGTTTGCTTTTCTCTTGCCGTCTTTAAGATTTTCTCTTTGTCTTTAATTTTTGGCAATTTAATTATGATGTGTTGGGGGTGTGGGCTTATTTGGATTCTTCTTGGTTGGGGTCTTCTATGCCTCTTAAATTTGTGTGACTTTTTCCTTTTCCAGATTCGGGAAGTTTTCTGCCATTATTTCTTCAAACACATTCTCTATCCCTTTCTATCTTTCTGCCTCTTCTGGCACATCTGCTTTAATCTTGTTACATTTAACTTTGTCTCAAACTCTCTTAAGCTGTCCTCCTGTTTTGTAATTTTTTTTTTCTTTTTGGTTCTCTGGTTGAGTGATTCTTTCAATCCCGTCTTCTAATTCACTGATCTGATCCTCAGCTTCTCCTAATCTGCTGTGTTTTTCTTCCAATGTGGTCTTTATTATTGTGATGTCATTCTTTATTTCTGTTTTCATAGTTACTATATTTTTTCTCATCTGTTGAGTATCTTTACCATCATTACTCTGAACTCTGTTTCAGATAAGTTTCTTATATTTGTTTCATTTTTTCTTCTTCTGGAGAATTCTCTTGTACTTTCATTTGTGTGTGTTTTTTTTTTTAATTTAATAATTCTTTATTGTTCAGATTATTACAGTTGTTCCTCTTCTCCACCCCCCCCCCAATAGCTCCCCTCCACACCTGGTTCCCATCCCACCCTCTTCCCTTTACCTCCCCCAAACTGTCCTCATCCATAAGTGCACGGTTTTTGTCCAGTCTCTTCCTGCATACCCCTTTCCCCATGAGAATTATCAATCATTCCCATTCTATGCCCCTGATTCTATTATATTCACCAGTTTATTCTGTACATCAGATTTTTAATTCATTTGATTTTTAGATTCACTTATTGATATACATGTATTTGTTATTCATAATTTTTATCTTTACCTTTTTCTTCTTCCTCCTCTTCATATAATACTTGTTTAGTGTTGATGGACTCCTTTACCTTTTTCTTATGGGGGTTGTTGGTTTTTTTTTTTTTTTTTTTTTTTTTTTTTAATCTTTATTGTTCATATTATTACCAAGGTTCCTCATTTCTTCCCCCCTCCACCAGGTTCCCACCCAACCCTCCGTCCCTCCCCATCCCCCATTGTCCTCATCCATAGGTGCACAGTTAATGTTCAGTCTCTTCCTCCCTCCCTTTCCCCGATAGTAAATCCCTTTTCAGATAGTAAATCAGTTACTTAGCATTTTCTCATATCAACAATACCTCCACATGCCCAATGATACACTTCACACAAAAGACATTTCCCAATAGGTCAACTAGCCTCATCCAGGCCCCACCCAAGGCACTCACAGATCAACACCCCAACCCTATACTAACTCAACACATCCAGATCTAAGCCTTCATCACTTGATTCAGCAGACCCTCAAGTGCCCGCGAAAGTTTCCAGCCATGTCTGAGAGGCAGCCGTGGGGCAGGGGCAGGCAAGGAGCGAGCTGTTCCAGGGCTGGCTGCTCAGGGCCTGGCCTCTGTTGCTCTGGTTCGTTCCACAACCAGCTGCTCTGGGTCTGGTCACTGCCGCTCCTGACCTAGTTGCTCTGGACTTGGCTGCGGCTGCTCCAGGCCTGGCCGCTCCCAGCCTGGCAGCCGCTGCTCCGGGCCTGGCCGCTCCCAGCCTGGCAGCCGCTGCTCCGGGCCTGGCCACACCTGACCCGGCTGCTCTGGGCCCGGCTGCCCCGGGCCCGGCCGCTCCGAGCCTGGCCACTCCCGGCCTGGATGCTCTGGGCTTGGCTACTGCTGTTCTGGGTCTGGCTGCTCCCACCCTGGCTGCTCTGGGCCCGGCTTCTCCGGGCCCAGCCACTCCGGGTCTGGGTGTTCCTTGACTGGCCACCCTGGGCTTGGCCGCCTCCGCCTCAGGCCTGGCTGCCACTGCCACAGGTCTGGCTGCTCCAGTGCTGGCTGTTGATGCTCTGGTTCTGGCTGCTGCTGCTCTGGGGCCTGGCCGTTGCTGCTCCGGGCCTGGCTGCCACTGCCTTGTGCCTGGCCACTCTAGGCCTGGCCGTCGCTGTTCCAACTTCTGTCCTTTTTTCCCCCTTTTTTTTTTTTTTAAAAAAAAACGCATTTATGTTGCAATATTGGCTGGTGAGTTGAGTTCTGACTTAGTCTTCAATTTTTCAAGAACTTCTTTGTATTCTTTCTTAAGTAATTTTACTATCTTTTGCTCTCACTTGATTTCTTCACATTGAGAACTTCTTTGGTTTCTTCCTCCTTGTCCTGGGAGCTCAGCAGGTTGGCCTGTGGCACCCCTTTGTTCTCCGCGGGCTCCTGAGCTGCTTCAGCCTGTTGCCAGGGACGGCGCCGCCCAGGAAGCAGCCCCCGGCCTTGGCTCCATTGCCTGTGCTCAGCGGTCGAAGGCTCAGGGGCACCCACCACCCCAGGGGCCTCGTCGCCCGCCTCCTTGCTGGTGCCCGGTTGGCCGGCATCCAGCAGGGGCTCCCGCTCCCCGCTGCATTCCCCCAGCCCGGAGCTTTTTTTCTCCTTTCCACTAGGGGAGTCCAGCATCAGAGTCAACAGACTGTCCTCTGTGCGCAGTGTGCGTGAGTCCGGGGGCCCGGCCTTTTGCCGCTCTCCCCGGACTCCACCTCATAGCCCCGTCTCCCTCTGCCTGAGCCTGGGTCTCCAGAGATTGGCCCAGAACTGGGGTTCGGAGCAGTCCGGACTGAGGCTCAGCATCGCCGGAGGCCTTGTTTCTTCCGGCTAGGGTAACCCAGCATCAGAGTCAACATTCAGTCCTCTGCGCGCGCATTGCGCGCGACTCCGGGGGCCCTGCTTTTCGCCCCTCCCCTGGGATTCTGCCTCACAGCCCCGTCTCCCCCTGCCCGAGGAGCCTGGGTCCCCAGGGTCTGGCCCATAACTGGGGCTCAGCGCTGCCGGTTCGGGGGTTTAGCCCAGGCTGGGGGTTTTATTTCCTTCCTGCTAGGGAACGCCAGGCAGCACCCAGCCCTCTCCTCCTCTCTGGCTGCGACCTCTCCATGCGGGCAGGTGGGCGCGCAGCATGTCTTTGTACCTTAGGCTTTTTTTCAGCTCCTCTTATTTTCCTTATGGTTTTCTCTTTCCTTCTCATTGTAGAATTTTCAGTCAGTCGACTACCTGTAGCTCTGGGCAATGTCCACTCTACATTTTAGTTGTATTCCATTGAAATTGTTGTGTGCTGCCGCGGTTAGATGTCTACCCGAGCAGCCATCTTGGATCTCTCCTCGGGAGTTGTTTTTTATCTCTTCATTTTGGATGCCTGTTTGGGTTTGTGACTATGTATTAGGGAGACCTGCTATGCCTCTCAATCTGTAGAGCAGGACACTATTAAACACTGTTTCTGACTAATTAGATCAGGCAAAGACTCAAAGCCTCCAGAGACTGCCTCTTCTACAGACTGATAGGTTACTGACTTGAATTGCTCTCAGGCAATCATCTTCAGGTGTGGTGAGAGTTTTTTTCCCCAACAGGGTGGGGCAGTTGCTTCTGCATGGAGGCTAATTGTTAGTTTTAAGAACTCTGCACCATGGGGCAAAGTGTTTTCCAATAGAGTGGGTCAGTTGTCTTTTCCCCAGGCAGGGCCTTCTGTATAGCAAATGTCTGTATGGGAAAGATGTCCTTGCTGTGTGAGGGAATGACTCAGCACAGGAAACCAGCAGCGTCTGCCTTCTGAGCTCTAACCTCTGAGGTTCCCAATCTTGGCTTCTGCTCATATAGCTCCAGTCCACTCTGCCCTCCCTCTGCTGGAGCACAAGTTGGGTGGTTTTACAGGGAATTTTGAGAGTTGGCCCTTTAAGAGGGTACCTGAATTTCCAGCTGTCTCTCTCTGGCAGACAGCAACACCACTGCTTTTCACAGCCAGATGTCATTTGGGTACCCTTCTCATTTCTGGTGCTCTCTGCTGGAGGCCAGCTTGGGCATTAGATCCTAGAGTTCTCAGTGGCAACCCCCCACAGCTGAGATATCTCTCCCAAACATTAGCTGCTGTCTTTGGGAGCCCTGCCAGCCCTTTATTGCTTCTACCCTCCTACCAGTCTCTCCACTTTAGGTCCTCTGTTATCACGGTTCTTTCCAGCAAGTTTGCCTTTGATTATTCAGAAAGTTTTCCTCTATTTTAGTTGTAATTCCAGTTTGTTCCTGGAAGCATGTCTGTGCAGCATCCACTTACTCTGCTGCCATTTTTAATCTCTGATTTTAGTCTTGAGTAGCCTCAGGCAGTGGTCCACAGGTGGGATGAGAGGTTTTCCAAAAGGGTGGGGCAATTACTTCTACCTGGAGACTAATTATTATTCTCAGAAATGGGCCTCAAAACCTCAACAGGATGGGCCAATTGTCCTCTCCCCACCCCCCCACAACCCCCCACTGAGGCAAAAACTGCCTGAGAAAGATGACCTCCACAGTATGAACAACGCAGTATAGGCAACCAAAGTGTCTGCCTTCTGAGTTCTAACCCCAGAGCCCGCAACCCTGACTTCTGCTCACACAGCTCTAGTTCATTCTGAACTCTGCAGAAACCCAAGGTGAGTGGCTGCACATGAAATGTTGTGCATTGGCCCTTTGAGAGGATGCCTGCATTTCAAGCTGTCTCTTCCTGGCAGACAGCAATCCTGTTGCTTTTCTTTTTCTTTTTTAAATATATTTTACTGATTTTTTACAGAGAGGATGAGAGAGGGATAGAGAGTTAGAAACATTGATGAGAGAGAATCATTGATCAGCTGCCTCTTGCACACCCCCTATTGGGGATGTGCCCGCAACCAACGTACATGCCCTTGACCGGAATCGAACCTGAGATCTTTCAGTCCACAGACCGATGCTCTATCCACTGAGCCAAACCGGTTTCAGCTGTTTTTCCTTTTCTTAAATACTTTAAAAAAGAAGTTTTTATTGATTTCAGAGAGGAGGAGAGAGGTAGAGACATCAATGATGATAGATAATCATTGATTGGCTGCCTTCTTCATGGCCCCCACTGAGAATGGAGCCCACAACCTGGGTATGTGCCAACAAGGAATCGAACTGTGACCTCCTGGTTCATAGGTTGATGTTCATAGGTTGAGCCAGGCACCCCACTGCTTTTCACAGACAATGTTATGTGGGCACCTTTCTCAGTTCTGGAGTGCTCTTCTGGAGGGCCAGCTTGGGGATTGGACCCCAGAGTTCTCAGTGACGGATGCCCCACAGCTGAGATAAGTCTCCAGCTGCTGTCTGTGGGAGCCTCCCAGCTCTTTTGTGCCCCCACCTTTCCTACCAGTCTCTGTGAGGGCTCCACTTTCCATCCTTGGTTATCAGGGTTTTCTCCAGCTAGTCTTCAGTTGATTATTCAGGATATTTTTTGTATCTTAGTTGTAATTCCAGTTTGGTCTTGGGAGCATATCTGTGTATCATCCATTTACTCCACCACCCTCTCTCATTATTGATATTTCTATCTCTCTCCTCCCTTCCTCTACAAAATCAATAAAATATATATATTTTTTAAAAAATATCACTCCTGAATTAATATTTATTTGACTAACATTACTTCCCTCACCCTTTTTTATAAACCAATCCTGGGTTTACATGGCTTTCTTTCTAACGGTCCATCTGAAGATCATTAAAAATTGGTAATCACTTTTCTACCATTGCCTTACAATTCACTGTTATTTCAAAAATATATTTATTCAATCATTCTATTATGTTCTCCTCCTCTTAAGACCCAGAGTTAGAGGACACCAAGGTGAAAATGCTGACTGTCCTTAGGGGGAAAATAGCTATTTTTATTGATTTCAGAGAGGAGGAGAGAGGGAGAAAGAAATAGAAACATCAATGATGAGATGACTCATTGTTAGGCTGCCTCCTGTATACCCCACACTTGAGATGGAGACCACAGTCCGGGCATGTGCCCTGACCAGGAATGGAAGAGTGACCTTCTGGTTCATAGGTTGATGCTCAACCACTGAGCCATGCCTGCCAGGAGAAACAGTAGCTATTTTTAAAAGTAGGCTATAATTATAAACCACATAAACATATTTTAATTGTTTTTGGATTTGACAATCCCAGAATGTTTTAAAACCTTTCTTACTTTATGCAAGAATCCAATATGTAATTCTTATAAAAACCCATCCAAAGATTACATGGGTAAATCCTATAAGGAAAAGTGTATTGCTATATAACTACAGCGAGGTGCTTCTTTCAGCTCTGCTCAGGATGTGAATCCTGAAAGCCGGGCTTGTGGAGAAAGAGGGAGTTAGGTTGATCAGTTCCTAAGGAATTTCTGGGATTTTAGGTTAGGTCTTCTATGAAGGATCTTCTCCTGCCCACCCTCATTCTCCCCTCCTCAGCCTGATGCAAAGGCAACCTGCATGAACTTTACGAAGTAGAGAAGGGCTGACCATCCGGGACCAAAATCTCCGTTTCAGACGGAGGCTGACTTAGTTGGCATCAGTTCTGTAGCAGCCTCAACCTACAGGACTTCAGAAAAGGAGGCCCAGACCCGCACCTCCCTCTGTGGCCAGCTGCCACTAAGGTCTGTTTATTAGTCTAGTACTAAGCACAGCAAGTAGAGTTTTCTGTTTCATTGTTGAAAACCTGCAATATGCAAGTGAGATAAGGTGATAGGCTAGGATTACAAAGGTGAATTAGATACTCTGCCTCCTTTACAGTTTAGCAAGGGAAGTAAACACGTGTAAACAGATCATTAGTGCACAATGGTATGTGCTCTAAGAGGCCCCACAGGAAGGCAAGGGGAAGCAGTTTGGGAAATCAGAAAAGACTTTTCAGAAGTTGTTAGCAGTTTTGAAAGTGGAACAGAGGTGTGCCATATAGAAAGGGCCAGGGTGAAGGCGGCATTTGCAAAGGTATGGCTTCATTGATGGATACATTAATTTATTCATCACGTCTGTATTGAGTAAACTCTATGTGGTTGGAGCTTGGGATTTATCAGTGAACAAAATAGATTTAAAAGATATCTGCCTTGCCAAAACAGGTTTGGCTCAGTGGATAGAGCAGCCTGTGGACTGAAAGATCCTAGGTTCAATTCCGGTCAAGAGCATGTACCTTGGTTGCGGGCACATCTCTAGTAAGAGGTGTGCAGGAGGCAGCTGATCGATGATTCTCATTCATCGATGTTTCTAACTCTCTATCCCTCTATCTTCCTCTCTGTAAAAAAATCAATAAAATATACTTAAAAAAAAGATATCTGCCTTTGTGGGATTTGCATTTATTTTAGCAAAGTAAAACAATTAAATATACATAATAAACCAATAAATAATATAGAGTGTGAGGCATTGAAGTTTCTTTGGCAGAGGCAGGGCAAGGGAAAAGAATATTTGGAGAGAGGTTTCTTGCGATTATACTGAGGGTGGCTGGGGAGCTCACATTGGAGACGTGAAGTGAAGTGAGGCAGCCAGTTCCAGGGTATCTTGGGAAAAGAAGGGCATTGGAGAGGAGGAACCAGGAGCTGCCTGCTTGGTGAGGAGGAACATGTGGACCAGGGCGGCGGGGTGGGGAAGGGGAAGAGTGGCAGGAGGTGATGAGGTCAGAGACAGAAGAGAAAGAGATCTTGTGGGTCCTGCGGCTACGTAAGAATTGTAGTTTGAATCTGAACAACGTGGGAGCCATTGAAAGGTTCTGAGCAGAGGAGTGACATGAGCTGACTTACATTTGATAAGCATCGCTCTGACTGTAGATAGGCAAGCTTGAAGTCAGAGGCCATTTTAACAATCCTAGTGAGAGATGCCAGTGCCCTGATGTTAGCAGGGAAGAAATGGATATATTTTGGAGAAATTGATATATTTTGGAACCAGCAGGACTCTTCATGGATGGACATGGACTGTGAGAGGTAGTAGTCAAGTTCGACTCCAAAGGTTTTTAGCCCGAGCGATGGGAAGGATGGAGTTGCCATCAGTGGAGAGGGAGGAAAACGTTGAACAAGTTCGGGGCAAGGATGTGGAAGAAATCAGTTCCATTTGGACATATTAAGTTTGAGATGTCTATTCAAGACCCAGGTGGAGATATCAAATAGGCTGTGGAATATATTTCTAGAGTTCAGAGGAGAGGTATAGACTACAGCCATAAATTGGAGAGTCATCAGTAAAACCACAAGATTATTTCAACAGTAAAGATTTAAAACAAAAACAAACAAACAAACAGCCCCCAAAGAGATTAGATGAGATCACTAATGAAAAGCGTCCAGAAGTACCGAGCCTTACCTTTGGGATATTCCAAAGACAGAATTCCAGGAAAAGGGGGACCTGGGAGAGGAAATGGAAATGTGAACAGAAATGAAGGATTAAAAGGCCAAAGAAAAGCTCTGGAGGTCAAGTGTATCAGAAAGTACACCAAGCACGAGGAAATACTCACTTCAGTCAAATACTGTGGAAAGCTCAAAGTGCCGCTTGCACTGAATGTGTAAAAGACCAGTCTCAGTGGTGTAGTAAGCAAGAACACTAAATGGAATGGATCCAGAGAGAACAAGGATCTGAGGCAGTAAGTACCGTAACTTCGGAGGTGTTTTGCTGCAAAAAATGATTTTATAAAAGATGGTCTAGATAATAGCACGTGTATACGTTCAGAGAAACACTGGAATAGAGGGAAAAGTTGATAATGTAGGGAAGGGGGAAGGACATTGAGGAGAGGGACTGGCTTTGAAAAGGAGCATGAACTGGGTTAGTAACTGCAGAGTAGAGTTTACAGCATGTCCCCCAAAATATCTATGCACTTTGAATAATTATCAATTCCAATGGGTTAAATCTGAAAAGAAACAATTGAGCTGTTGAAGTATGTATAGTTTTTTTTTTTTTTTTTTTACTATAAAGTTTAATTATGGCTCAGAAAAAAAACTGAGTGAATAACTTTCTCTGAACAAATATATTTATGCTGTGTAGTTTATAGTTATGGAGGCTGCTGGTAGGTTAAATTACCCTATTTTCTATTCTGAAAATGACAAAAAGTACCATTTCCAGTCTGACTATAGAGATGCATGTGCCCAAAATGGCTGAGAATAAATATCACAAGAAAGGTAAAAGCTGTAGCCCTAGCTGGTTTGGCTCAGTGGATACAGCATCATTTTGAAATATATATATATTTTATTGATTTTTTACAGAGAGGAAGAGAGAGAGATAGAGAGTTAGAAACATCGATTAGAATCATTGACCAGCTGCCTCTCACACACCCCCTACTGGGGATGTGCCCGCAACCAAGGTACATGCCCTTGACCAGAATCGAACCAGGAACCCTTCAGTCTGCAGGCCGAAACTCTATTCACTGAGCCAAACCGGTTTTGGCAGATAGAGCATAACTGAGCTGTGAACTAAATGGGTCCCAGGTTTAATTGCAGTCAAGGGCAAGTGCCAGGTTCTGGGCTCGATATCCAGCGTGGGGCATGCAAGAAACAACCAACCAATAATTCTCTCTCATCATTGATGTTTCTCTCTCCCTTCCTCTTTGAAATCAATAAAAATATATTTATTTTTTTAAAAATAAAGGGAAAAGCTGTAAATCTATGAAATGCTATAGACTCCAAGAGAAAGTCTTAGAAATACCCAAAGTGGTGACAAGAAACATTGGGCTGGAATTTGGAGTTCTTTTCAGTTGCCATGTTTAAAGATGCCCGAGTGCTCCTGTAATTGAGATTTCCCGTTTTGCCAATAGATGCTTCTCTGTACAGCTCCACTTCCTCCATAACCCGCCTCCCACTGCTGTCAGCAGCTCTCAGGCAGTCTCCCTGAAGGTGCCAGTCACTTCTTCATCAAAGCAAGTGAAAGTGTTTCTGATGGCATCTTCTGGTCTGTGCCACTTAATTCTCACCGAACATCTTGAGGAACCTCATTCATCATGGCATCTAGATACTCATCGGTTGGATTTTTTCCTCATGAGGGCCAGCATATCATGAAAATCTTCCTAGTCAATGAAACCATCTCTGTTCTGATCAATCATGTTAGACTCCTGAACCTGTGACTGATCAAACATGGTTAACACACTGGATGTTTCCCACTCTTGGTGGTCTTGGGCTGGGCCCTTTTGCTCAACATGGTGGTGGTGAGATCCTTGCACTGCCGCTCCAGTGTCCCTTCTGCACCCAGAGTTGGTGAAATTCAATGCTTCCCGCCTCGCCTTAACAAACAAGAAAAAAGCTCAGTCACCACTCAGCCAATGGAGTGGGCTTGACTTGATGGAAAGGCGATGGGGGCACGGTTGCAACTGTGCTTACAGGGTGCAATTTTGACCCAGTGCACAGGAAGGAATATACAGCGGTGACTTCGAATGTACGAATGCGTGGTGACTCATTGGATTTGATGTCTGAGTCAAGTGTGCATACATTTTATATATATACATGGAGGGTAGTGGGTTGATGATGTGGTGGGAGTCAATGGAAGTTCTCCAATTGCTTCAATTTTCTTAGTCATCTATTGACAGAAATAAAAAGCAAGTCATCTATTGACAGAAATAATCATTGCTCAAAGAAATATAGGATGATTGTCAGGTGGTATTGAATGTTTTTTTCTTCTAGTTCTGTATTGATTTCAGAAAGGAAGGGAAAGGGAGAGAGAGAGATGAAACATCAATGATAGAGAATCATAGATTGGCTGCCTCCTGCATGCCCCCTACTGGGATCGAGCTCATAACCTAGGCATGTGTCCTGGACCAGAATTGTATATGGGACCCTTTAGCGGCCCACAGACCTATCTATTGAGCAACCCGGCTAAGTCTTAAGTGCTTTCTTGAGGATCTGATCATGAATATAAAGTGAGATGAGCCACTATGATAGTTTTCTTCTGCTGCATTCAGTTACATGGGCACAAGTGCAGAGCAGGTAGCCAAGGATGCAATTTAAAAAACCCAAGGAGGGTCGTTCCAAGATGGCTGACAGGTAAACACCTAGCCGCAGCCGCACACAACAATTTCAATAAAATACAACTAAAATATAAAATGGACATTACTCAGAACTACAGGAAAGTTGACTGACTGGAAATTCTACAACGAGAAGCAAGGAGAAAACCAGAAGGAAGCACAGAGGAGCTGGAAAAGCCTGAGGTACAGAGACATGCTGCGAGCCCTGAGAGGACAGAGCCGGAGAGGAGAGGGCGGCTAGGTGCCTGGCTGGCGTTCCCTAGCAGGAAGGAGATAAAACTCCGACTGTGTTGGACCCCAGTTGTGACTGCTCTGAACCCCAGTTCTAGACCAGACCCCCGGGACTCAGGCTCATCCATAGGAAGCTGGGCTGCAAGGCGGAACCCCGGGGGAGCGGCGAAAGGGGGTCCCGGCGGCGCACACATTGCTTGCAGAGAAGGGACGGTTGGCTGTGCCGCAGGATTGCCCTGGCGGGAAGGAGACAGGGGCTCCAGACTGCTCTGAACGCCACCTCCAATTGAACTGAACCCCAATACCGGGCTCATTGGGGGAGAGCATAAACTGTTTGGCAGCAGGTGAAAATTGAGGGCACCTTTCTCTCAGAGGCGCTTGCAGCGAGTACTGAAGGACCCTGAGACCCAGGGGCCGCATAGGGCGGGGCTGATGGAAGCTAAGGCTGTGGGCTCCACCGTGAAACCCCGCCCCATCTGTAGCTGCGAAATGCGACAACGAAATAGATCACAAACGAAAGAAATGGAGGACAAAAAGCGACTGGATATAGAGTTCAAATCTACGCTTATAAGGTTTTTCAAGAATTTCCTCGAAAAGATGGATAAGACCTATGAAGATATGAAAAGGGATCAACTAGAATTAATAAGGAATCAACAAGAAATGATAAGGGAGCAACAAGAAATGATAAGGGATCAACAAGAAATAAAGAATATATTGATGAAATAAAAAATATTATACAGAGTCCTAAAAAGAGAATGGAAGATCGCAAGAATCAAGTCAAAGATTTGGAACATAAAGAGCCAGAAGACACTCCTCTGCAGAAGCAAGAAGGCAAGAGAATCCAGAAAATTGAAGATAATGTAAGAAATCTCTGGGACAACTTCAAGCGAACCAACATCAGAATTATGGGGGTCCCAGAAGATGAGAGAGAGAAAGATATCGAAAACATACTGAAAGAAATAGTGACAGAAAACTTCCCCCACCTGGTGAAATAATTAGACTTACAAGTCCAGGAAGTGCACAGAACTCCAAACAAAAGGAATCCAAAGAGGACCACACAAAGACACATCATAATTAAAATTCCAAGAGCAAAAGACAAAGAGAGAATATTAAAAACAGCAAGAGCAAAGAAGGTAGTTACCTATAAAGGAGCACCTATACAATTGTCAGCTGATTTCTCAACAGAAACCATGCAGGCCAGAAGGGAATGGCAAGAAATATTCAAGGTGATGAATAGTAAGAACTTACAGCCAAAGATAATCTATCCAGCAAAGCTATCACTCAGAATCGAAGGTCAGATAAAGAGCTTCACCAATAAAAAAAAGCTAAAGGAGCCAGGACCGGTTTGGCTCAATGGATAGAGCGACGGCTTGGGAACGAAGGGTCCCGGGTTCGATTCCGGTCAAGGGCATGTACCTTGGTTGCGGGCATATCCCCAGTAGGGGGTGTGCAAGAGGCAGCTGATCGATGATTCTCTCTCATCGATGTTTCTAACTCTCTATCTCTCTCCCTTACTCTCTGTATAAAATCAATAAAATATATTTAAAAAAAAAAAAAAAAAAAAAGCTAAAGGAGTTCATCACCACCAAACCAGAATTATATGAATTCATGAAGGGGGTTCTTTCAGAAGAGAAAGTAAATAAAGATAAAAATTATGAACAACAAATACGTAACTATCAACAAGTGAATCTAAAAACCAAGGGAATAAAAAAAAAAATCTGATGAACAATATTAACTGTTGAATATAATAGAATCAGAGGTATGGAAGGGGAGTGAACTGATGATTCTTGGGGAAAAGGGGAGAGAGGGATGTGGGAAGAGACTGAACATAAACTGTGCACCTATGGATGGACAATGGGGAGTGGGGAAAGGGCAGAGGGTGGGGTGGGAACCTGGTGGAGGAGAGCAATGGTGGGCGGGGTGGTGGTGGAAAAGAACATTTGTAATAATACAAACAATAAAATTTTATTTAAAAAATTAAAAAAAACAAAAAACCCCAAAACTTCATTGTTAAGAGTATTACAGGTGTCCTCTTATTTCCCCCTCATTGCCCCTCTCCACCCAGTTACTGCTATACCCCAGGCCTCCACCAGCCTACTGTCTGTGCCCAGGGGTAAGATCTTTGATTGATCTCTTCTTTCTGAGATTTGTCAGTCTAATCCATGCATTTGATTCTTATTTTATTTACTACTTTACTTTGTTTATTAGGTTTCTTGTTCATTTATTTTTATTTTTAGATTCCATTTTTATAGATATGTATTTGTTACCATTTTATTATTCATATTTTTTATTTCTTGTACCTCTTCCTCATCTTCTTTTTCTCAAAGAATACCCTTCAATATTTCATGTATTACTAGTTTGATGGTAATGAATTCCTTTAGCTTTTTCTTGTCTGTGAAACTCTTTATCTGACCCTCAATTCTAAATAAAAATTGAGCTTTGCTGGGTAAATTAATCTTGGCTGTAGGTCCTTACTATTCATCAGTTTGAATATTTCTTGCCACTCCAGTCTGGCCTGCATAGTTTCTGTTGAGAAATCAGCTGACAGCTGTATAGGCACTCCTTTGTAGGTAGCTGACTGCTTTTCTCTTGTTGCTTTTAAGATTCTTTCTTTGCTATTTTAATTATGCTGTGTCTTGGTGTGAGCCTCTTTGGGTTTCTCTAGCTTCCCGGACTTGTAGGTCTATTTATTTCACCAGGTGGGGTAAGTTTTCTGTCATTATTTCTTCAAATAGGTTTTCGATATCTTGCTTTCTCTCTCCTCCGTCACTCCCATCATGTGTATGTTGGTGCACTTGAAGTTGTCCCAGAGGCTCCTTGCACTGTCTTCATATTTTTGGACTTTTTTCTTTTTGTTCTTCTTCTTGTATATTTTTGCTTCCTCCTGTACCAAATTATTTATTTGATTCCAGGCATTCTCTACTCTACTGTTAAATCCCTATATATCCATTTTTAAATTAAAAATTTTTTTTAAATTGATTTTTTACAGAGAGGAAGAGAGAGGGATAGTTAGAAACATCGATCAGCTGCTTCCTGCACATCCCCTACAGGGGATGTGCCTGCAACCAATGTACATGCCATTGACCGGAATAGAGCCTGGGACCCCTCAGTCCGCAAGCCAATGCTCTATCCACTGAGCCAAACCGGTTTTGGCTATAAATTATCCTTTATTTCCATTAGTATATGCTTAATTTCTGACTAGTTATTTATCATGTCTTTGACAATCTCACTAAGATCCTTGAAAGTCTCACTAAGTCCCTTGAAGCTTTCATGAAAAACTTTGAGTAACCTTATGACCATGGTTTTGAACTGTTTCCAGTAGTTTGCTTGCTTCCATTTCTTTCATTTGTGACATGTTTGTCTCTGCATTTTGGCTGCTTCCCTGTGTTTGTTTCTATGTATTAGGTAGAGCGGCTATGTCTCCTGGAGTTGGTAGTGACCTTGTGTGGTAGGTGTCCTGTAGGCCCAGTGGCTCAGCTTCCCCCAGGCTGCCACTTGGAGGAGTCCACTGCCATCTTACCCTGTGAAAACCCTGTGCAGGCAGGACTAGCCACCATGCATCAGAGGAGTGCTGTCAGGGCAAAGGAGGAGGCCAACAGTGAAGTGAGTAGTAAATGTTCATTCTGAAGACTTTCTGGGTGACCATGTGGTTTACAAGAAACCCACAGCCCTAACTGATTTGGTCCAGTGGATAGGTCCAGCATCGGCCTGAAGACTGAAGGATCCCAGGTTTGATTTCGGTCAAGGGTACATGCCCGGGTTGTGGGCTCAATCCTCATTAGGGGGTGGGCAGGAGGCAGCCAATGATTCTCTGCCTTTATTGATATTTCTCTCTCCTTTCCTCTCTAAAATCAGAGAGGGATAGAGTATTAGAAACATTGATCAGTCCTAACTTTTGCTCAGTGGATAGAGCATCAGCCTGAAGACTCAAGGGTTCCAGGTTCGATTCTGGTCAAGGGCATGTATCTTGGTTGTGGGCACATCCCCAGTGGGGGGTGTGCAGGAGGCAGCTGATTAATGTTTCTCTCTCATCAATGTTTCTAACTCACTTCCTTTTCCTTCCTCTTTGTAAAAAATAAAAAATAAAATCAATATATTAAAAAAAGAAACATCCATCAGCTGCCTCCTACACAACTCTTACTGGTGATGCACCTGCAACCAAGGTACATGCCCTTGACTGAAATCAAACCTGGGACCTTTCAGTCCGATGCTCTATCCACTGAGACAAAGCTGTTAGATCTCAATAAAAATATATATATATAAAAAACCCCAAATCTCTATAAAAGGCTAAGTACATATGACACGTACAGGCAATTTAAAAAGATGTTATGTGATACATATAAACCTCTTGCTGGCGCCAATTGCATGCGTTTGACCTCATTGTTGATTATGATTTGGTTGACACTTCTATTATAAAGGGCAAATAGCGATATCAAAATATTTCTTCTAATTCATTTCCTTTCAATGTGCATGAACCCATTGGGCCACTAGTTACATATGAAAATCAATTTTAGTTAATTTTAATACTGCATGAGAGAAATTCATAAAGATCACCATTCTTGTAGTATCTTTTTAGTCTTCTGCTACCCGGTTTCCCCGAAAATAAGACAGTGTTTTATATTAATTTTTTCTCCCGAAGATGTGCTAGGTCTTATTTTCAGGGGATGTCTTATTTTTCCATGAAGAATATGGTACACATTTATTGTTAAATGAAAATAAAGGAAATTTATTACCTGTATACGGTACAGTTGTCAACACAAACCAGACAAACTGAATCCTACCGTATTAAGAATTTACTCATTTATTCAATGACAATCATGTCATCATCTTCTGGAACATCATCATAACAATCCAATTCCTGAATTTCCTGGTGAATTTCTTGTGATGCTTTCAGAATCAGTGGACCAAATCTCTCATGTTTAGCAATAGCATTCTGAGATAGAGCCTGGGAGGCCTTATTTTTGGGGGATGCCTTATATTTCACGCAGAAGGAAACCTGTAAGTAGGTCTTATTTTCGGGGAAACACGGTATGCATGTTTAGGTTATTGAATGTGCTCTGGTCAGTGTGGCTCAGCTGATTGGAGCATCATCCCATACACCAAAAGGTCACAGGTTTGATTCTCGGTCAGGGCACATACCTCGGTTGCAGGTTTGATCCCTGGTTGAAGATCTCCAACCGACATGTCTCTTACATCAATGTGACTCTCTTCCACTCAAATCAATGGAGGCTGGCAGTGTGGGTCAGTGGTTGAGTATAGACCCAGACATGAACCAAGAGGTCATGGGTTTGATTCCAGTAAGGACACATGCCCGGATTTGGGCTTGCTTGATCCCCAGTAGAGGTGTGCAGAAGGCAATGGACAGTGTTCCCTCCTCATTGATGTTTCTATCTCTCTATCCCTCTCTCTTTAAAATCAAGTTAAAAAAAAAAAAAAGTCAATGGGAAAAATATCCTCAGGTGAGCATAAAAAAAAAAAAAAGTTATGGAATGCTTTTTGAGGAGAGAGTTCAATTTTGACCATCTGTGTCTATTGCAGAAGCAGCGTTAGACATTGCTTCACATCCAGAGCGGGGATCTCTATGGACAGTTTATCTACATAAAGCCTAGGTGACTGTTACCACTGGTCAACCAGTTGATGACACACACTGACCACCTGGGGATTCAGAAGCTCAATGTAGGAGCTGCCCCCTGGTGGACAGTGTGCTCCCACAGCCAACCTCCTGAGGCCCCTCCCTTGGCTGGTCAACCTCCCACAGCTCCTCCCCCAGGTCCCAGCACCCCTACCCCACCCCTGGCCAGCCCACCTCCTGTAGTTCCTTCCAGCAGCTGGCTGGCCCCCAATAGACCTTGATTGCCAGTCAGGCCTGACTCCACCAGTGCATGAATCCGTGCACCGGCCTCGTCACTTACAAAGCTAAAGCAGCCACGTTCCAATTGTAGTGGGTAAATCTGGGATTGACAAGACAGACATTAAGACTAGTGAAGGATGAATATTACATTGTGAGCAAGATGCTTTCCAATGTACAGTCAGCTTTGGTTACCAGCAGCTAGTACTGCATGCTTTACAGGGGCTGCAGGAGTTACAGTGGATTGAGAAAGTACCAGCGAGCCTTTCAAAGACTCCCCAAGGAGCCAATGAATGATTAAGTTTATCCTGTATCCTCAGTACTATGGCTTAAGATGATAGACTGATAACTAAACTGGGTGTTAAAGATGTTATAAAAAAAACAAACAGCCAAAACCGGTTTAGCTCAGTGGATAGAGCGTTGGCTTGGGGACTGAAAGGTCCCGGGTTTGATTCCGGTCAAGGGCATGTACCTTGGTTGTGGGCATATCCCCAATAGGGGGTGTGCAAGAGGCAGCTGATCAATGACTCTCTCTCACTGATGTTTCTAACTATCTCTCTCCATTCCTCTCTGTACAAAAATCAATAAAATATATTAAAAAAAAAAAAAAAAAAAAAGAAAGAAAAGAAACATCAGTGAGAGAGAGTCATTGATCAGCTGCCTCTTGCACACCCCCTATTGGGGATATGCCCACAACCAAGGTACATGCCCTTGACCGGAATCAAACCCGGGACCTTTAAGTCCCCAAGCCGACGCTCTATCCACTGAGCCAAACCGGTTTTGGCACTCTCACTGATGTTTCTAATTCTCTATCTCTCTCCTTTCCTCTCTGTACAAAATCAATAAAATATATTAAAAAAAAACCCCAAAAACAAAAACACAAAAACAAAAAACAAACAAACCCAAACCAACCCCACCAAATACCCCAATATTACATAGAGGTTGTCAAAAGGTCTTTCTCCGACTTCAGCAAAGAGAAACCATCTAAATTTTATTCTTTAACTACTGATTTAACTCTAATATAAGTTAGTACAATTTTTCCTACTGCAGCAAGTTCTCGTTTTCTTAAGGCTTTTCTGGAAATAAAATGTCTTATTTCCCACCTTCAAATTAAAATGTTATCCTCATAAATATGTATCAGGTTGGTATATTCACTTAGATGCTTTCCATATTTCAGTGTAAGCAAAAACATGTATTTAGAGCTATATTAATTATTAAAGCAAAAGACAATCCAACCATCAAGAGAAATTAGGACCTCTCCATGCATGTTTGATACAGAAAACATTGATTTTGACATATCTCTTTTTTATTCAAATACCATTCTGATCGCTCATGGTACAAGAATATTCAAATAATAAACAAAAAACCCAACACCTCAGGTGTTCAAGATTGGCTTTTAAACATTATAGCCAATGATGTTGCGCTTGCCGATGATCTCGCCGACATAAAACCACATCCACACCTCAGTGGCCACCAACCCATTCAGCAGAGCTTCCTGGGGGAGGGAGGGGACAAAAAAGGGAAGCATAAACTTCACTGTACATCTTTCTGTTACATATTTAAAACTATTATTTATAGGATTCAGTGACAGAATATAAGGATGCCATAAAATTAGAGAGCAGTTTTAGACAAAGCCAAGAATTACTGATGTTAACTCTGTTCAACTGCTGAGAACCCCTAAACGCAGTTATGTACGGTAAGCAGTCCAGAGCTTACATATTCTTTCAGAGCAGCCTTTAAAGATCCGAACTGACGTAACACTTTCGTTATTAGTTTATGAGACACTTTATAAGCTCTAAAACAACCCACATCCTGGAAATAGCTGACACATTAAGACAGGGCATTCTGGGGAAAGGATGGCTATGGGAAGAAGGAAAGTCTCTGAATAAATATTTCTGATAGAGAAAAGTCTGTTGAAAGATAAAAGGCTCTGTTTTTTAGACATTTTTATTTACTTATTATTTGCCTTAATTCTTGTAATTATTCAGTTTCACAAATCAATGTTTTACTGCCTTGAAGAGAAAAAGTAAATAGATAGTTCCAGAAAGCACTATTACATGTAAGTGCAAATATGGATCTTGAAATTCTAATTGAAAAAAATACCCTTCCCCTTTAAATTAGACCAGAAATACTGGAAATTTCCTGAAAAAAATATCCACATTTTTCAGGATGTAGTTTCGTAAGTCAGCAATAGTTTAGTTATTTAGGTTTTTTATCCTATGCTTCAATCATGCAAGCAACATAAAATATAAGTTCCAGGCTGATTGGCCTGGCACAGTGGTTGAGCATCCGTCTATGAACTGGGAGGTCACGGTTCAATTCCCCAACCTGGATTGTGGGTTGATCCCGTGTGGGACAGGCAGGAGGCGGCCAATCAATTATTCTTTGACATCACTGATGTTTCTGTCTGTCTCTCCCTGTCCCCTTCCTCTCTGAAATACAAATATACTAAAAAAATAAAAAGCAGGTTCCAAAATCTTATAATGTTTAGATTTTATCTTCACACAATTCAATAATCCTTTATAACATATTATATGCTTGTTAGGTTTTGATATTTTTATCCTTCATATGAATGTTAGCGACCTGATTGTGATATATTCTAAGAGATCTTTTGACCACATTGCAGATGAAAAAAAGTACAGAATGAGCAAAGTAAGCCATTCTATTTTAGTATACTAACCAAAACTGGAAGAGAAAAATGTTGCCCAGTAAAAAGTCACTTCTTTGTTACAGCAATAGAAAAGATATGAAACAGCTGTCAGTCAGCAGTCAAGAGATCATCTCTCATTATGTTAGTTTCAGCTTTCCTGGGAAATACATATATTAATCAAAATAATCAGAAAAATCCCACGGAAAGACTTTTCCTTAATGCATATGCTATTAGTTAATTAATTAACCCTCACCTGAGGATATTAAAAAAAAAATTGGTTGTGGAGAGAGAAAAAGCAATTGGCTGCCTCCTGTTTGCACCTCTTTGGTGTGCTGGATGACACGCCAACGGAGCCACCCACCCAGGGCCAGACGGTTTCGTTTAGCACATCGTTACCTTAACGGTGAGCTGTTTGAAGCTCCCAGTTTGAGCACTCCGGACTATTTTTTTGATGCCCTGAATAGCTGTAGGGATCTCAGCAGGGGTTGGAGGAATCAGCTCAACCTTGGCATAGTGCCAAAATGTGGCCAGTCGAGGCTTCGAGTAAGTCACAGCAGCTGGAAAACAAAACAAAACGGGATGAACTCACCAGGGACCGAAAGAGGCAGATGCGTGGCTGGACACACATTTATTCATTCACTGCTGGCATCAAATGTGCACCTGGAGTGAAGGTCAAAGTGGCTCCCCGGTAATAATGGCCTTTTAAAGATGCAGAACACCTATGTCACAGGGAAGTTCAATCAAGCAGGAAGTATGCGCACCTTCAATTATGCCAGACTTCACCAGTGGGCAGCAAGTACTGTTTATTGATGTAAATATATTTTATGGATTTTTTACAGAGAGGAAGGGAGAGGGATAGAGTTAGAAACATTGATGAGAGAGAAACATCAATCAGCTGCCTCTTGCACACCCCTCACTGGAGATGTGCCCACAACCAAGGTACATACCTTTGACCAGAATCAAACCTGGGACCCTTCAGTCCACAGGATCGACATTCTATCCACCGAACCAAACCGGTCAGAGCACTGTTACTTTATTTATTTGTGAACCAGAGGCCCGGTGCACGAATTCCTGCATGGGTGGGGAAGGACGTGGGAGGTTGGCCAGCCAACCCCGCCTCAGATGACCATGGGCAGTTGGCTGACTAGCCCCACCCCCTGGTCGAACTTCCAGTGGAAGGGACTACTTACACATTTGCCTTTTATTATATATGTAAAGTTATTAGAAGTTGGACTAAAAAACAAGAAAACAGCAGCAATGTAATACTTTCTTGGTAGAGGCATCAGAAAATTTGGAGGGGAGAGGTACAGGTGAGGAGGAAAGAAGCTATGCAGAATGGCACCCTTCAGAATAAGATTAAAACTTGTCACAATATGCCGAGACCAGTTTGGCTCAATGGATAGAGCGTCGGCTTGGGGACTGAAAGGTCCCGGGTTCGATTCCGGTCAAGGGCATGTACTTGGTTGCGGGCATATCCCCAGTAGGGGGTGTGCAAGAGGCAGCTGATCGATGACTCTCTCTCATCGATGTTTCTAACTCTCTTTCTCTCTCCCTTCCTCTCTGTACAAAAATCAATAAAATATATTTAAAAAAATAAATAAATAAAACTTGTCACAATACTGGCCACAAATCCAGATGGAACTGTCCATTAGCATCCATTTTTGGTATCCTTATCAATACTTGCTGGGTTAAATCTTTCTTTAAAAAAAGCACTATAGATCCTCCTTCAATATATCACAAATAATAGAAAACCTACTTGTATTGTTAAGAGCAACCAATAGTCAAATGTATTACCAATTCCTCAATGTATTTACTATTCAGGAAAAGATTTTTAACAACCAGTGTGTAGATATAAGACTACGGTAATGATTTCATCAAGAGGAAGACATTTTATTAAAAAAAAAATTACAAGACAAATGTAATAAAAGCATAAATGCATGAACATCCACAAAGTGTCCATTGTTCAAAGACAAAGTCAAAGCTTCTAGTACTTTTTCTATTATTAATTGCCTGTATTTAATATTTCACTACTCTTTAGAATTACTATTTCCTTCATCCTCTGTGCTTAAGGCTATGGGAAAATACATTTTAAAACTGATTTTATGGAGAGGGAGAGAAGGAGACAGGGAAAAAGGGAGGGGGAGGAAGGAAGAGAGAGTAAACACTGATTTGTTGTTCCACTTACTTGTGCATTTGTTGGCTGATTCCTGGTGTCCTGACCGTGATGAAACCTGCACCTTGGTGCGTTGGGACGATGCTCCAAACGGAGCGACCAGCCAGGACAAGGGGAATTTTGAGTAGACACAAAGTTCTAAGAGAGAGTTCTAAATGGAGGACAAGTGGCCGAAGACGGGCTATCAGAAAGTACAGTCTGCCCTGACCAGTGTGGCTCAGTTGGTTGGGCACCATCCTGTGCACGTCAGGTGGCTGGTTTGATTCCCAGTCAGCGCACATCCCCAGTAGGGGGCTGAGGGAAGCAGCTTATTATGTTTCTTTCTCTTCCCTCCTCTTTAAAAATCAATACAAATATATTTTTTAAAAGTACAAAGTCAGTGTAACTATTTAAAATTTAATCTTAAATTTCACCCTTAAACAAAGAGGAAGGGAGAGGGATAGATAGCCAGAAACATCCGATGAGAAACTTCAATAAGCTCCCTCCCGCGCACTCACCACTGGGTATGTGCCTACAACCACAGGCCAATGCTCTATCCCCTGAGCCAAACTGGCCATTCATATGAATTTATGTTTAATATATAAACAATCCTATATAATAAAACCCTCATATGCAAATCAACCGAATGGTGGAATGAAGGGTCGCTATGATGCACACCGATCACCAGAGGGCAGATGCTCAGCGCAAAAGCTGCACCCACCCCCTCCTCGGGGCCTGCGAGCTGGTGGTCCCAGGCTGCCAGCCAAGGCAGGTGCCAGCGGGAGGCCCCGATCGCCCTGCCTGCCTGTTGGCCCACAGATCAGTGCTGATCGCTGGCCAGGCCTAGGGACCCTACTTGTGCATGAATTTCTGCACACACACACACAAGGTTTAGTGTGTACACACATACCCTTGTTCACTAAGAGGGCCTAAAACAATGATATAACAATGATATTCCTAATAGCAAGGAATATATCCAGTGTCTAGCTTTTAGCTTAAAAAAACCATTGTCCAATAAAAAGGAACTAGCAGCTCCTTGGGAGCAATGGCTGATGGTAAGGCGGGGCAGGGAAAATAAAAGATGAGCCTGAGGCATCCTGTAGTACCAGGAAGTAAAGGGGGCAGTCAGAAGGACAGAGGTGCAGACTGAAGAGTTCTCAGTGGTCAAAGCTGCAACAATCTGAGCACAACAGAAAGAACATACTTCTGGCCCTCGCTGGTTTGGCGCAGTGGATAGAGCATTGGCCTGCGGAATGGAGGGTCCTGGGTTTGATTCCTGCCAAGGGCACATGCTCGGGTTGCCTTAACCAAGCGATGAAAGCTAATTTCACCGCTGACATTATATGGACATCACACACATCCTGGTATGTGATTAGAGCACTTCGCTTTTGTGGTATTTTCTCTCAAAACCCGTAGCTCCAGACAAACATCAGACAAAACTAAACTGGAGACCAAGCTTACAGGATACCTACACATACTTACAGATACCTTTAAACTGTCAAAGTCATGAAATATTGGAAAATTGTCACACCGCAGGAGGTAGGGAGATTGACAAAATGCAAGGTGGCACCCTGGAATGGCTCTTGTAACAAAAAGATTAATAAAAAAATGAGTGAGCCCTAGCCAGTGTGGCTCAGTGGATAGAGCATCAGCCTGCAGACTGAAGGGTCCAAGGTTTGATTCTTGGTCAGGACACAGGCCTGGATTGTGGGCTCAACCCGAGTGTGGTGTGCAGGAGCAGCTGATCAGTGATTTTCTCTCAAAGATGTTGCTATCTCTTCTCTCACTTCCTCTCTGAAATCAATAAAAATATATTTTAAAAAGAAAAGGGTGAAATCCAAATAAAGTATCAAGTTTAGTAAAAAGGAAAAAAAAAGATACTCTGAACTTTGTGGGGAAATTTAATGCTAACATTACTTATTTGTAAGATTCTTTGTCCTTCAAGGGAATTAACAGATACAGTACTTTTAATCAGTCATTTAATATTCACATTTCATAAGCTGAGTTATATTATAAAGCAAAATATATTTCCACTTTCACCTTCTGACCCCAGTTGACTTCTTCTTTCTTAGTACTTTTGTAAGAATAATCACCATTATCTTCCAATTATTCACAATTGAGGAAAGAATTTACCTATTTCATGATAAAGTTATTTTTGTATTACCTTTAATTTTTGGATTTTATTATTAAAATTCACCCACACACACAATCTAAATGATGTGAAAGCCACTTGAAACTTAAAAAATCTTCCCTCATATCATTCGAAGTCCAAAGAATGAAGCCCTTATTCCTTCTATCTTTATGTAAAATTGTAGAGCTTTGTCATCCAGATGCCTTGATGATCTCAGTAAAGTTGCAATCCTAAGTTCTTTGGGAAAATGTGTAAACTATTAGACTGCAGGAGAGAATAGTTATTTATAGTACCTGCCACCATAAGGCCTTCACTCACTCATTGTCTGCCGAGGGAGGAAAGGCGAGAGAGAATAAGTAGAAAATACCAATAACCGTGTATTTTAAAAAGTCTATTCACATGTCATAATCAAATGTGAGCGAACGCTGCCGAGAGGTCCGCGCTCAGCCCAGCCTGGCCGCCTCCATCCCGTGAGCGCTCCTCGCCCCGCGCGTCCCTCCGGGGGGAGCGCGCCGCCCGGGGGCTGACACACTGCCCCCCGGCCACGCCGCGCCTTTCCTAACGGAAACACCCACGGGCGCTCAACTATAGGAATAAGACTAGTTCACAACCCGTTTTTATGCTTCCTGGGCCGGGGACATTCGTCCCTGAAACCCAATTCCACCTACAAACCCTCCCAGGGCCGGGCGTGCTCAGTGGCTGAGCACTGACCTATGAGCCAGGAGGTCAGTCCGGTCGGGCACAGGCCCGGGTTGCAGGTTCGACCCCCAGTGGGCGCGCGGGCAGGAAGCAGCCAGCCAATGACTCTCATCACTCATGCCCCTCTCTGAAATCATTAAAAGCATATATTTAAGAAATCCTCCCAGGATCTGGCCAGTACAGAAAGCAAAGTCAACGTCCACAAAGTCACGCAGCCTGAAGAGCTTCTGCAGCCGTGAAGCGAGCGAGGCGGCGAGGCCTTCCTGTCCCCGCACACACCGGGCCCTTTCCCAGAGGTCCCCGCAGAGCCGCGCCCCACACCCCCACCCCAGGGCAGGCTCCGCCGCGCTCACCGTTCACCAGCGCGGGGCCCTTCTCCGCGAGGTTCCGGACAAACTGGGCCATGGCGCCGGGAGGGACACTGCGGCAGCACCGCCGGCTGAAAGTCACCCTCGCAAGGACCCGCCGAAGGACCCCGCTCCGCGTCCAAGGTCAGGCCGTCCTCCTCGCGCCGGCCCACGATATTGGTGTCCCACGGCTCTTCCGGAATCCAGCTGGTAAATATAACTTCTTCAGCCACACAGGAACGAGGGCACGAAAGGGCGAGAGTCTTCGAGGAGAACCCAGAATTCTCGGACAAGCAGGCACTTCTTGGGGCAGCCGCCCGGAGCCGGAAGGCAGTGCATGCGCCCTGAGACTCTCTGTACCCGCCCCCACTCTTCCGCCCCGCCGCCGGGAGCCGGAAGACGGCGAAGGGAGGAGAGGCGCATGCGCTCTGCGGTTCTCGGGACTCGTTCCCCACTTTTCCGCCCCGCCGCCCGGAGCCGGAAGACAGCGAAGGGAGGAGAAGCGCATGCGCCCTGCGGCTCTCTGGACCCGTTTCCCTCCCCCCCTCCCCTCTTCCGCCCGGTGCCGGAAAACGGCGAGGGGAGGTGAGGCGCATGCGCCCTGCGGCTCTCTATATCCGTCCCCTACTCTTCCGCCCCTCCGCCCGGAACCGGAAGACGGCGAGGGGAAGAGAAGTGCGTGCGCCGAAAGGTTCCTAGGACCCGCCGGCCCGGAGCCGGAAGGCGGGAGGGGAGGAGATGCGCTTGCGTCCTGCGCCTCCCGCCTCCCTGGACCCGCCTCCATTCTCCTGCCGGAGGTGCTGCGCTTTGGAGAACGTGGGGAATGCGGGCTTGCGCTGGTCCTTGTAGGCCAGCGCGAGCGCTTTGCAAAGCCAGAGAGGCTCCGGCTAAACGACCAAACATGTCAAGTCCGGGGCAGAGCAGGCGCCCCACAGCCTTTCTTTAGCTGATGTTCTGGGATTCCCGTTCCCCCTCGTTCTCTTATCAGGTTGGATTCCAATTCCACCAAATCCCTAACCAGCAGATAAGAGGTACAAACTCACGTTTACTGAGGACTCCCAGTATGCCAGGCACTCTGGAATATAAAGAAAGTCTGTAAGTTAATAAACGGCCACGTAGCTAGTGAATGGCAGAGACGGGATCAGAAGAGGTTGCAATGTAAACAGACAACTTATCGGTTAGGCGGGTTGCTGACCTGCAGAACGTTGAATTGATGTATAACTGGACGACTACCACAAAGAGTTGAAACTTTATAGTTGAACACGACTGGAAGAAAACATGAAGTAGGGAAGTGGCACTTGAAAAACAAAATTATAACTACCCTGGGGAAAAGCCTGAGAAAACTTTTGGGTTGATGGAATAGAGGTGGGAAGAAAAATTAGGAGCCAAGAGCAGGATTTCAGTGGAATAATTCAGCTGTCTTAAACAAAAGAGAGGTCAATTAAGGATGGGGAAGTTAATTTGGCAATATGGAAACATTAGCTGGAGCAGTTTCAAAAAATTAGAAGTCAGAGTGAATGAAGAAACATGGCTATAAAGGAAAACAAGTGAGAAAACCAAACGGATGTGGAGGTCAAAGGAGAGACTGAAGATAGAGAAGGGGGTGGAGGCTGCAGGGATTAGCCCTGGAAAGGGGCCTTTTCCAAAGGTGGGGTGATGGGAGAGGATTTTTGAAAGTGAAAATTCTGGGTCTATATATTTTTTAAAAATATATCTTGATTTTTTACAGAGAGGGAGAGGGATCGAGTGAGAAACATCGATCAGCCGCCTCCCCCCCCCCCCCCCCCCCAATGCCTGCAGCCAAGGTACATGCCCTTGACCAGAAACGAACCCGGGAACCTTCAGTCCGCAGGACTACACTCTGTCTTCTGAGCCACACCGGTTTCGGCTGGGTCTACATCTTTCTAGTGAATCAGAAGGCAAGGTCATCTGAGCGTGAAGGGTAAGAATGTGAGAAGAGGTTGAGGTTTGGAATAGCTATTGAAGTCAGGGACACACAGTTTTGGGCAATGTTAGAAACCACAGTTTATGGTTGCAGAGTTCTAAAGATTGTCATCTTTCTCCAACAATGGTCTGTAGTTTGGATATTGGGACGGGAATGGTTGGGTTAACCGAGGCTGAGGTCTTACAAGGCAGAGAGTACAGAAACGCGGGGCGCCCAGACCGGTTTGGCTCAATGGATAGAGCGTTGGCTTGGGGACTGAAGGGTCCCGGGTTCGATTCCGGTCAAGGGCATGCATATCCCTAGTAGGGGGTGTGCAAGAGGCAGCTGATGGATGACTCTCTCTCATCGATGTTTCTGACTTTGTATCTCTCTCCCTTCCTCTCCGTACAAAATCAATAAAATATATTAAAAAAAAAGAAAGAAAGAAACGCGGGGCAAGGGGGGCATGAAGTCAGTGATTGGAATGAAAGACAGTTTAGGCAGATAAAGGAGGAGGAAGCCCAAAGGGAACTGATTAGGAGGCTCACCTTCAGAGATAACTACAGGCAGATGAGGTCAGCCGGTCACAATCTGAAACTACCTTGAACAAAAAGGAAGATCAGAGTCCTTTAAACTGCCACGAGCTTTTAATACTGTAATAAAGGAAGTGATGACAAAGGTTATAAGTTAAGTATTCATTTATTAAATACAAGCTTTGAACAAATACCCCCAGGTGAGAGTGACAAGAAATAACCTTCCTGGAATGTTTCAGAACACCGTTATGTCCATCAAGTTTTATTTCAGTCATCCTTTTTGTTCTTCAGTTGGTTTAGTTTTGTCTTTAAGTTCGTCTCCTGTTTGGCAGGTACAGCGTGTGCATTATGTATTTGTGTCATCAACAGCGCCGCCTGGGCGCCTGGCTGACAAAGGCACCCAGGCCACTTACCAGCGTCAAATAAAGTAAAGCTTCTGTAAAGTGTGAAACCTTTAATAACATTTCTTTCAGGTTTTACATATCCATCTTAAAAAACCCAGATTGCATGATGAAACCTATTACATTTCCCAAGTTTAGTATTACCCTCTTAGTAAGACTATTAGAGCTGATTAAAGAGTCTCCATTTTCCTATCATACTCCAGCAAAGCCAACACAGTAAACTAGGTATGTCAGAGAGTCTGCTCTCGTAGATTTTTTTTTTTTTTTTTTGCTCTCGTAGATTTTGAGCTGGTTTTTAGTTCCAGATAACAAAATACCTCGTTAAGCTTCCAAGTGCACATATGCACTGCGTTGTACCAAAATAATAATTTTTAGTCTCATTTTTGGATGTTCTTAAATTATATGGCTTCCTTACCAGTAGTGGCCTTAAGCTATACACTTGCTATGTAATGAGTTTAAGACATTCAGCAGCATTAATGGTGCCACAGCCATTCATAAATTTCAGGAAAAGGGTTTTAATAATAATAATAAAAAGCTTGCCGAAAAAGGCTTACAATCTGAAGACAGAAGAGGAATACAGATACAGATACAAACACAGGTTGTTGACTAGAAAGCTGCTGGGAATGCTGCCTTTTGAGGTTTCGTGCCCATTTTTCCTCCAAATTTCTCCTATAAAAACCTGGTCTTTTAAAAAAGAAAACATCCTGTGTGTTTGGGCTTGGAAAATAAATGCCAGGTGGTGGAAGCTTATTTTATACACAGTTCATTCCCAGTAAAGGAGGCTAATAAATATGAAGCTCATTTTAAGGAAATAAACAAATTCTGTCAACCCCAGGAGGCTACACTGAATTCCTCTCTCATGTCCTGGCATTTGCACATCTTCTAAGCACAGCAGTAGGCAACATCTTTCTACGGTGCGAGATGCCCTCTATTTGTGTTTTTCCAGTTGATACCACCAAAAACATGCCAAAGGCTGCTGATAGAAACTTGACATATTATGAGACTGACATCTTATTTGAAAGACACCATGGTTAACATTAATGTCCTTTAAATGAAACAATGATCCCTGTTTCCAGATCATACCCTTCTTCTTGTCACTTAGGGTATCTGTGGGCTTAGAGGGACAGTGAAATAGACGTCCATAGGGGACTGTGCCTCACTTACATAGCTGAGTAGGGAACTCAAGCTCAACTTGTAGAAGGGGTCCCACCCACCTACTAACTATGTGGGGCTAAGTTGATATTTAAAATGCTTTGTTAACTGCTGACCTAGGCTGAGTTAGAAGCAGTTCTTGGGATTGAGGTCATAAGCTTAAACAGTAACTATATACATTTCACAGTCTCAGAATTTTATCTAGAAAAATGTGTTAGTGGCCACACACTGTATATATCTTACCATGGAAGGACGATTTAAAGTGGGACTGCTTATACTACGCCAATATAAAAAACACATGATATATATACTGAGATATACTGTTGATATTAGTGTCTTCAAATGGCATTTTTCCTGCTTACCATATTCGTTATCTAACTTCTCTACTCAGCAACAGATTTCCATAAGCTAAATTGGGCTCAACAGCCTCTTTTATTCTTTCACCTCAGAATTTTGTGGATGGTGTCAAAACTGCAAGTTTATCCTGTCAATCTTCCCAAAAATATGGTAGGGCTGTTTTCTGTGGTAAAGACAACCCCATGGGACAGTGTTTGTATCTCTGAGTTATGGAGATGATACAAAATTAAGAGCTATCAACAGAACTGCATACCATTCCTTTCTTTTCCATCTCATCTACCACCTTACCGTGCCCGCAGGCACCCAGCTCCCTGCCTCGATGTGGAAGGTTGCCCTGTAACTGCAGAGTGGTACAGAAAGGAGCCGCAGTCTGCGCCACGAAGACTAGGCAATTCCCTGACAACAGGGCTTTCTGACGATGTCAGCTGTCACCGACATATGTGACCTCCTATACTTGAAAGCAGTGCTCACCAAAGATGAGCAGTTCTTGGAAGAAAATAGTAAGGTGGCAGAAGTGTTAGCAGTGGAAGTTAATATAATTTAAGGTAGGATAGGGGAGAAGAAGGAATAGGGAGAGAGAACACAGGGTAAAAATTAGTGATAATGCTCAGACATGGTGGTGATATAACTAAAATTTCCTGTAAGCTAGGAGAGCCTTGTCAAGTTCTTAAGAATCTTAATTATCATAATTTGAGCAATAATTTAGTAAAAAAAAAAAAAAAAAAAAAAAAAAAAAAAAAAAAGGGACAGAACCAAAGAGAAATCACAAACAACTGTTTATCTTCACTCTGGGGCTGGTTTTGGTTGCTTTAGTCACAGTATTTATTCAAGTTGCTCCTTTTGTTGTTTCCTCTCTGCCAGCCACCGTTGGATTTTTTCCTTTAGTTCTGTGTTTGGCCGGATCTGGTCCATGGTGAGGGGGCTACGGTTAAAGGGATCTGTTTGGTCACTGGGACAGAGAGAAAGGAAAATGGGGTTACTTGAATCAGTTCTACATCGTAAGCCAAGACTAGAATACCTGGGATCTTACTTGGAGACTAAAGCTAGGTGCATTTGAATTAAGTGCTCACTTTAGGTTAGAAAGAATGATTCAGGAGGTTTTTCTTTTTTCCCCTTTCAGATTATTTAGCTACCTGTCTTTCTGCTTCTAAACAAAATTTATTTAAACACTGTTCAGTTTCCCTTGATGGGACCCTGCGCACGCACGCCAGCGGGCGGAGCTCAGATTCAGTGACAGGCGGCGGGGGAAGCCTCGGAACGGACCCTGGCGCAGCTGACTGCTCTCCTAGCAGCTGCAGGCGGGGGCTTCCTGACGGAGGGAGGTTTATTACATACTTTAAGGGCTGGCATATCTTCTCCTTTTTATTCTGAGGCCCCAACAAAGTATAAATTTTCACTCACACTTTGAAAAGATGTACCACCCAGCACAGCATCATGCATACAGTGAATATTAATACGAAATACCATGAAATAGAAAATCCTTTCCTCCCAATATTTACAAAATTGTATTTCCTTAAATTTGGGTCAACTTTCATAACTGGATTTTAAACAGGCTGAGTCTCTCAGACCCTTTCTGGGCAATGCTGCCCGGAGCGCGGCAGCTGGGAGCCCCCGGACACCAGGCTGACAGCACACAACAAGCGATGTGAGTTACCGTGAGATGAACACCGTGTAAAGCCTGAATAAAAAGGCACCCTACCTTTTATATTTTTATAAAATTAAAGCAATTTAAATCCACTTTAACATCTATTATAATATTTACGTCAGATGACCATACAGGGACAGATCCCCCCAAAATGGGGCCTGACACTTTCATAATTTGAGTCTCTTTAAGAAAAAAAAAGAATGCTGCCCTAGCCGGTTTGGTTCAGTGGATAGAGCATCAGCCTGTAGACTAAAGGGTCCTGAGTTTCATTCTGGCCAAGGGCACATGCTGGGTTCCAGGCTCGATCCCCTTCTCCCCCATATGGGGCCACACAGGAGGCAGCCAATCAATGATTCACACTCATTGTTGATGTTTCTCTCTCTCTCTCTCTCTCTCTCTCTCTCTCTCTCTCTCTCTCTCATCTCTGAAATCAAATATCCTACACAATAAAGAAGTAATATGCAAATTAACTCTCACACTCTCACAAGATGGCTGCCTACAGTCAGTCTGGCAGGGTCAGACCAAAAGACTGAATAAGCAGGCTTCATGGGGCAACCAGATAGGCAGGGGGCTTAGTGAGGGACGACCAAACAACTGAACAAGCAGTGGAGTGACCAGGACAGTGGGGGGGGGGGGAGCCATGATGGGTGACCAGGCCAGCAGGGGGGAGGGGCAGTAAGAGGTGACCAGGCCGGAGGGGTGTGCAGTTGGGGGCAATAAGGCTGGCAGGGGGTCCGTGAGGAGCGACTAGGCTGGCGGGGGGGGGGGGGGGGAAGGAAGGGAGAGCAGTTGGGGGTGACCAGGCTGGCAGGGGGGCAGTTGGCGGTGACCTGGCCGGCAGCGGGGGGCAATTAGGGGCAATCAGGCCTGCAAGGGGGGCAGTTAGGGGTGACCAGGCAGTCAGGCAGCTGAGGGGACACCTTCTGCGCTCCCCCCACCTGCATGAATTTCGTACACTGGGCCTCTAGTTTTTTATAACATATGTTAACAGAAATTATTTCCTTAAGGAAGGAATAGATAAGGTTAGATCAGTATTTTACAACAAGGTGTCATGCTTTGGATGTTTAAATCCTTAACAATTAAGTGATACACTCTACCAATGCCTCCCCATCCCATATAGAGTCATCTCTGGGGCACCTCCTGGCTGCTCCACCGAAACCAGAAAGCCAGAGGACAGTGCACACCGGCCCGAGGCTGCTTTCCGAGGGCCTACCTGAGCAGGTGTCTGGCGATCGTGGACCTGTCCACAGTGACTCTGGAGGACGGCAGCACCACGGGGTCAGACATCAGGGTGCTCATGATGGGATCCAGGAACTCGTCGCAGGCGTCCGCGTAGGTCTCCTCTTCCTGCTGCTGCAGGTCTGCAAGAGACTGAGCACAAACAGCAGCGCTGAGCGCATTCACAGGGGACGGTCCAAATGCTCAATGCCTGTCCCTTAAAGCGCATAGAACCTGAAAGGGTGTATCTGAAAGGCAATGACCTTCACAGTGACAATAACAACTCTCAACTTGGTTTCTAAACAGGCCAAGATGGATATTATGGGATCACATTCAGCATCCAGCCCGATTCTGAAACTTCCATTTGGCTCAGCTGCTGGCAGTCATGACTAAGAATGAAAGAAGCACATGATACACATCTTTCTGGCAAGTCCTGTTGTAAATGTCATAATCCCACAGGGGAGGAGCCGGAGGGCTGTTATTTGCATAGTTACAGTCACTCATGAAGTTCCGGTGTTAGGCACAATCAGGTGTAAGAATTTAAAAGTGCCTTCAACCTTTGATTCTTTCATGACTTTAGTTCCTCAGGGCCCCGTCTGGCTGAACTGGAGGCAAAGATGAAGCCCAACTCAAAAAATAAGTAACTTGACAAAAGGAGAACTGACTTTATTCAACAAAGTTTTCTATCGGACACTGTGCCATGATTTTTCTGTTTTCATAACTGCTAATGAAGCTCTGTCATACTCCAGACAAAGGGATTATTAGCTAACTACAATACAGGATTTTAATTTTAATTTTTTATTTATTTTTTAATTAAAAAAATACATTTTATTGTTTTTTAGAGAGGAAGAGAGAGGGATAGAGAGTTAGAAACATCGATGAGAGAGAGTCATCGATCAGCTGCCTCCTGCACACTCCCCACTGGAGATGTGCCCGCAACCAAGTTACATGCCCCTGACCGGAATCGAACTGGGACTCTTCAGTCCGCAGACTGACGCTCTACCACTGAGCCAAACCGGTTTCGGCAGGATTTTAATTTTTAAAATGGATGGCTATTCCCACATAAGCCAACTACCAACCACAAATATAGAGAACAGAGAACACCAATAAAAATCAGTAACTAAAAACAACTCATCATGAATTCTATTGTAAGAAGTTCTGCTTTTTAGCATTAACAACATAGATTTTCAAATCTATTGGTGACACTGCACAAATGTTTTCATAAAACAGCCTACAAATATCTGTACACTCTTCTCTTAGCAGAAGCTTCTTAAATCAATTTTTCTGTTCTCTAAACATTAAAGAAAGTAGTATTGCCTGGCCAGTATGGCTCAGTGGTTGAGCACGTACCAAAGGGTTGCTAGTTCAATTCCTGGTCAGGGCACATGACTGAGTTGTGGGTTTGATCCCCAGTAGGGAGTGTGCAGGAGGCAGCCATGTTTGTCTCTCATCAATGTTTCTATCTCTCCCTTCTTTCTCTCTCTCTAGAAATTAACAAAAAAACATATTAAAAGAAAAACAAAAACCCACAATAAACTGAAACTAAAAAAAAAGGTAGTATTGCCTGGCTGGGTGGCTCAGTTGGTTAGAGCATTGTCTTGATATGCTAAGGTTGCAGGTTCGAACCCTGGTCAGGGCACATACAAGAACCAACCAATGAATGCATAAGTAAGCAGAGCAACAAGTATCAACGTTTCTCTCTGTTCCCTGCTCTCTCTCTAACACAAAAATAGTATTAAGAATACTGTAGTTCTAGTTATTGACTAATCATGTTTATATTTTCTCAAGGCAACAGCTGAGTCAATAATGTAATAATAAAAAAAAGTTTTTATTGATTTTGAAAGAGAGAGGAAGGGGGAGAGAAACTTCTACCTGCTGCCTCCCATACACACCTGACCAGGGATGGAGCCTGCAGCCTGGGTGTGTGTCCTGGCAGGAATTAGACCGCGGCCTTTTGGTGCGCGGGACAACGCTCAACAAACAGCCACACTGGCCAGGGCAACCGTGGGGCCTTCCAGGACATGCCAACAAACAAATCCTCCTCCCCTCACCTTGATTCTCTCCGCTAAGTTGGTGAAAGCCACAATCATATCCCCAGGCTTATTTATTTTCTTCAGGACTCGGATTGTCTGCGCAAGAAGAGTGGGGGAGTAGGAGCGTCCGTCCTTGGGCACAGCGGCACAGAAATTCTCCTCAGCCCTGAAGTCAGCATGGGAAAGAAAGAGCATCAGTGGAGGGAAGCAATGGGCTGAGGAACAAGGGTCCCCACCACTTAAATGCCAAGAATGTTCTCTGATAAACATTTCTTCTAATTTTTAGGAAGGAAGTCTATCAAGTATTCTGAGGCTTTGGAAGAATACTGCTTTTCCAAACAACATACAACCAGCAAAATCTCTCTCTGCACAGACCAAGGCAGACTGTTGGAAATTCTGAATAATGTTCCACAGGTGACACAAAAGTCTCATTTAAAACTACAGGAGATTCTTTCACCAACAAAATGGACCATTTCTTTTCTGCTTCCACGTCATCCCGTTATCAACCCCCAGTGGAAACATCGGCATCCCTCCGGCTTGCCCAAGTTAAATCTCAAGTACCCAAGATTTAAGTAGATCGTGCAGATATCTGATACGAGCTGTTGGGGCTTGAAGTCAAATTCACTGAAGTCCTTGACTTTCAAGGCCCCCATCTTGGGGCCCACCAGGTGCTGCAGGAAGTAGTTGAGCATGGAGATGATGCGCTCGGCCAGGAACGGGTGCACGAAGAGGGACTTGATCTCTGCAAAGAAAGCCAGACGGAAACCTCAATCCATTAGCCACCTTTCACTTACGTCTTAGAGTTTTGCTGGGAGACCTCTGGGGACTACTACTTTTAAGATTATGTAAATAATTTTAGTACATTTTCATTGCAGTAATATTAGAAAATATAGATAAGCAAAAGTAAGATGTAAAAACTACCATTCAGAAAGAAAGACCTTGCTTATACAGTTGACCCTTGAACAATATAGCCTTGAACTGCGTGGGTCCACTTATATGCAGGTTTTTTTCAATAAATACTCTAAATGTATTTTTCTCTTCCTTATGATTTTCTTTTTTTTTTTTTTTTAATTGATTTTAGAGAGAGGAAGGGGGAGGGATAGAAACATTAATAATGAGAGAATCACTGATCTGCTGCCTCCTGGACAACCCTCCACTGGGAATTGTGCTCTGGCCTAGAATCAAACCGTTACCTCCTTGTTCATGGGTCCACACTCAACCACTAAGCCACACTGGCTGGGCTTCCTAAGGATTTTCTTAATAACATTTCTTTTCTCTGGCTTACTTTATTCTAAGAATATAGTATATAACACGTAAGACATACATATGTGTTAATCGACTTTATTATCAGTAAGTCTTGCAGTTAACAGTAGGCCATTAGTAGTTAACTTCCAGGGAGTCAAAAGTTCTATGTGGGTTTTCCACTGTGAAGGGGTGTTGGTGTCACTAACCCTGCATTGTACAAAGGTGAACTAAATTTTAGCGTAACTTTTTGGGTCTTTTTGTTATTTTCAGAGAACCTATCATTAAATCTTTCTAAAACTCTTTACCAAAGGGGAGAGATCAACCAAAGGACTTGTATGCATGCATATCAGCACAACCAACGGATGCAGACACCAGGGGGATGTGGGAATGGGGTGGAGAGATAAGGACACATATGTAATGCCTTAATCAATAAAGAAAAAAAAGAAAACAACTCTTTACCAGAAATGTAAAACTCCCAATAGGATAATTTCTAGCAGTTCTGCATTTTGGGAAATGTTCCTTCTGGAAGTCTCCATCTGTCACTCCAACCTGGACTCCTTGCTCTGTAGGTCTGTTGCGTGCTGGTTATACGAGCCCCTTCTACCATCATCCCGGGAATTTCCTTTGTGTCTCACAGGATTCCACCTAGCTCCTTCTGGGTTTACTCTCTCATTTTGATAGTGTATCTTTTTTTGTTTTTGTTTTTATTGATTTTTAGAGAGAAAGATAGAGCCTCCTACTGGGATCGTGCCTGTAACCTGGGCATCTGCCCTGACTGGGAATCGAACTGTGACCTCTTGGTTCCTGGGTTAATGCTCAACCGCTGAGCCACACCAGCTGGGTGAGTATATCTTATTATAGCTTTTTAAGAAAGGGCACTCTAGCTCTAACTGGTTTGGCTCAGTGGATAGAGCATTGGCCTGCGGACTGAAGGGTTCCAGGTTTGATTCTGGTCAAGGGCATGTACCTTGGTTGCAGGCACATCCCCAGTAGGAGTTGTGCAGGAGGCAGCTGATTGATGTTTCTCTCTCATCAATGTTTCTGCCTCTCTACCCCCCTTCCCTTTCTCTCTGTTAAAAAAAAAAAAAAAAAAAAAATCAGCCGAGACCGGTTTGCTCAATGGATAGAGTGTCGGCTTGGGGACTGAAGGGTTCCAGGTTCGATTCCGGTCAAGGGCATGTACCTTGGTTGCGGGCATATCCCCGGTAGGGGGTGTGCAAGAGGCAGCTGATCAATGACTCTCATCGATGTTTCTAACTGTCTCTCTCCCTTCCTCTCTGTACAAAATCAATAAAATATATTAAAAAAAATCAATAAAATATATTTTAAAAAAAAGGACACACTGAAAGTAAATTTCATGCCTTCATATCTGAAACTGCCTTTATACTTTACCCTCTAATAGAATTGGTAGTTTGGCTGGGTATAGGATTCTAGGCTGAAAAAAAATATTTCCCATCAGGAATGTGTTCCAGCTTCAGATGTTACTGTTGTGAATTTCAAAAATGTTTTGATACTTAAACGATTCTATATGACCTTTCTCTCTGGGACCCTTTAGGATCATTTTTTTTTATCCTGATTTTCTGAAATGTCACAATGATATATCTTAGTCCAATGGGGTTTTTAAAAATTCTCTGTGCTAGCCACTTGGTGGCTCGCTTCAATTTAGAGCAAGCATGTCAAACTTAAAGGGTAGCAAGGGCCAAATAAACAAGATTTAAGTTTATGTGGGCCACAAAAAACAAAAGCTTCATTTTTATAGAAACATAGGTTTATTCTGAAAAGTGTATATATATATATAAAACAAGAGCAACGATAAAATTAGTGTCTTCCTGACACTCTGCTACTATCTTTTTTCCTTCGGCGGAAATCTTGTTCGCAGTCATTACTTTCAAAACTGCCCCAAGGTGAGTGTCCGTAATTCTGGACCTGACAGGAGACTTATTTCCTTTCATAAATGTAATAACTGCTCACACCGATAAGTACTTCCAAAACATGAAAATAATTTCTTACTTGAATTTTCAAGTATTTTCAAAGCTGGCAGGTAAATGTTTGTAAAATTCAGGCACGCCAAATTCACTGAATTTTGTCTTTAAATCTGAACCACACTGGATCTCAATTACCTCCATTTGCATTTGATTAGGTACTGATTCTACATTTATTGAAAAAATTAAAGAAAAAGAAAACTTGTCTTCCAAAAATTTAAAATCTGCAAACTTTGTTTCAAATTCAGTTCTAAGGCTTAACATTTTTTGAATGGATGTAGTCTCACCTAAACTTGGTTTGTTCATGTTGCATGTCAGAAAGTACATTAAATCTTCATTTTCAACTGCTTTCCCCAAAGAACTAGCTTACATGTGGATGCTCTGACTTGGTCACACATTTGTAGTAATCTGATCTTTTCCTTGCAGCTTTAAGTTTAATTTGTGTGTTTTGTTGTATCAACCATGAAAGATAAATCTTGTAACCATATTGTGTCAAAAAACAGGCTTGTGTCTTGATTTTTAGTTATTAAGAACTGACATATTTTTTCTTTCAAGTCCCAGAATTGTTTAAGAACCATGGAGCAGGATAGCCAACATACTATTATAGGAGGACAAGCCGGAACACCCGCTAACTCACTTAAGAAAGCAGAGAGCTGTTGCTGATTTAAGCTTTGAGATCTTATGAAATTGATACTTTTTTTTTTTATAGATGTCAACATCATTTTCCATGTTTATTACCTTCGTGCATAATACTTCTTGATATAATGCAATGCATATGATGAATCTTGGATTTGTCATAAATTTCATTTTTTTTTTTTTGCAATAATGACACAAAAACCATTGTTTTTTCCAGTCATTTGAAGGAACTCCATCTGTAGCTATAGAAGTTAATTTTGAGAGGTAGATTGTATTTTTTGCAGAAGTTTAAAAATACAATATATTTTGTCCTGTATTAGTGTTATTCATTAGTATTCCAATAATTCCTCAAACATGTTGAAATCCATGTTGCAAGCATGAAGAAACACTGCTATCTGAGCTATGCCTCCAATGTCCATACTCTCGTCACAGGCAATGGAAAAAGCTTAGAAACCAGATGATTTTGGTTTGATCTGAATACTTAAATTGTCAGCCAAATCAGTAACTCCTTCCTCATCTGTATTTTAAGACAGAGATTGAAAAGACCTCACATTTCCAGGACAGTTTCTGCAGTTTCAATTAGACGTTCCGCGATGAAACCACCTCCAGTCAAAGGTTTCAGGTGTTGAGCTATCGCCTCGGACCAGAGTAGCTTGCGTGCATCCCGCTTCTTGTGACACTGGAGTAACCCATGCACTGTTTTCTCCGTCCCAACTTGAGCTCTTTCAACTTTTCTTGTCTCATTAATCCTTCGTAATTATTGTATTTTGATTTATGTTGTTCATAGTGACAATGAATGTTGTATAACTTTGATACATTACTACATATCAAGCATATTATTTTAATTTTTACTTCACAGCAAAAATACTCCAATTCCCACTTTTCTTGGAAATTTCGATGTTCATCAGCAATTTTTCATTTATTTTTACTAGCACTTGATTTTGATAGACATGCTGAATACAAAGGGCTAAAATAAATGAGTAATTGTTAACATAAAATAATAGAACATTTTAATAAAAATTTAATATTTGTTTTGAACATTAACTTACCAGACACCAAATAACTGTACAAATTAATAAGCATAATGCAAATAAACCTATTTTTCTTGTTTTCTGAAAGCGAAATATTTCCTGTTGTACACACCAAACAAGTCAGTACAAGACTAATAACATGGCCATTGGCTGCTAAAATGTTCACTGCTACCCTGTTTCCCCGAAAATAAGACAGTGTCTTATATTAATTTTTTCTCCCAAAGTTGCGCTAGGTCTTATTTTCAGGGGATGTCTTATCTTTCCATGCGCTAGGTCTTATTTTTGGAGGATGTCTTATTTTAGGGGAAACACGGTAGTATTAGTAGAGAAATGGTGTGCCTGCATGTAAGGGAAATGAATGCAACACAATTACAGTAATTAGTCATTAGTGAACGTTGTAGTTTGTTATTAATAATTGTGTAAGATATTGTAAAAATTAAGTTACAAAATTTTTATTAAAACATTTCTTACATACCATTATATTGGCTGGGCTGCATGTGGCCTGCAGGCAGTGAATGTGACATGCTTGATTTAGAGGCTTTTACTCTTGGGGATTTTTTTGGTATTACTTTTTTTTTTTTTTTTTAAATATATTTTATTGATTTTTTACAGAGAGGAAGGGAGAGAGAAAGAGCGAGCTAGAAACGCTGATGAGAGAGAAACATCGACCAGCTGCCTCTTGCACACCCCCTACCGAGGATGTGCCCGCAACCGAAGTACATGCCCTTGACCGGAATCGAACCTGGGACCTTTCAGTCCGCAGACCGACGCTCTACCACTGAGCCAAACCGGTTTTGGCTGGTATTACTTCTTTTGATAATTCCCTGCCTAATAGTTTTCTCGTTTGAGACTTTTTAGAGAGATCCTTTATTTTCTTACCCTTTTCATATTTCTATATCTTTCTGTTCTGCTTCCTTTTTTGAATTCATTTAAAATTTTTTTCTTTCAATTACAGCTGATATACAATATTATATTAGTTTTAGGCGTATACCCCAGTGATTAGACATTACATAACATAAATCTAATACCCATCTGACATCATGCACATTATAAGGGTACTGGAGGACTGGTACACAGGTACACAAATTCATGCACAGGTGGCGGTTCCTCGGCCTGGCTGGCGATCAGGGCTGATCGGGGCTGTCTCACCTAGTCCCGGTTAGGGCTGGCTAGCCAGCCGGGGGAGTAGGGCCTGCAGGAGGTTGGCTGTGGGAGTGCAATGACCACCAGGGGGCTCCTGCATTAAGCTCCTGCCCCCTGGTGGTCAGTGTGTGTCAGATACTGGCCGGTCCTCTGATTGTCCAGTGTAATGGTTGCTTTGGCTTTTATATATAGACGAGTGGCCAGTGCATGAAATCCGTGCACTCGGGGGGGGGGGGCGTTTGCCCTCAGCCTGGCCTGTGCCCTGTGTGAGAGCCCCACAATCCATCGCCCCAAACTAGGAGGCAACCCCCCAATCCAGGCTCCTCAATGGATTGTCCTAAAGACAATCTTGCTGACCCCTGGGCCGGGCCACGGTGGAGGCAGACGGACTCCCGGTGCAGGCACATGAAGAGGCCTCTGCCGTGCCCTGCCCTGTCCCTGACGCTGCAGGTCCCTGCCCATCCTTGTCTGCTGCACCTGCAGCTCCAGCTGATCAGTCGTTACACACGAGGGCGTCCCAACCATTTGCATATCACTCTTTATTAGTATAGATTGACTATGTTCCCTGTGCTGTACTGTACATCCCATGACTATTCTGTTACTACCAATCTGTTACTTCTCCATCTTTTTACTTTTCACCCACGCCTGCACCCCTCCCATTAGGCAACCATCAAAATTTTCCCTGTGTCTATGAGTCTATTTCTGTTCTGTTTATTTATTTTGTTTTTTAGATTTAATTGCTGGCAGATTTGTATGTATTCACATTTCATTGTTCACACTTTTATCTTTTTTCCTTCTTTTTAAAGAAACTTATCTATATTGTTTGAAGTATTATAAATGCCCCCCCCCCAAAAAAAAAAAAACAAAAAAAAAAAACTTTCCCATTGACCCCTCTCACCTCAAACCCACTCCTCCCAGGCCTTCACCACACTTTTCTGTGTCCATGGGCTATACTATTTGCATATAAGTTCCCTGGTTAATCTCTCCCTAACCAACTCGCACCTCCTCTGAAATGCATCAGCCTGTTTCATGATTCTCTGTCTCTGGATCTATTTTGTTCATTAGATTCGACAAATGAATTAGATCACGTGGTACTTATCTTTCTCTGACTGACGTATTTCGCTTAGCATAATACTCACCAGGTCCATCCATGCTGTTGCAAATGGTAGGAGTTCCTTCTTTTTAACCGCCTCTTAGTAAATGTAATAAAACTTTTAAAATCCACTTATCTGCTAATGGGCACTTGTTTCCATATCTCAGCTACTGTAGGTTATGCTGCTATGAACTTAGGGGGTACATAAATCCTTTCTGATTGGTGTTTCTATTTTCTTAGGATATATTACTAGAATGAGATAGTTGGGTCAAAACAGAGCTCCATTTCTAACAGAAACTCCATACTGTTTTCCACAGAGGCTGTACCAGTCTGCATTTCCACCAGCAGTGAAGGAGGGTTCCTTTTTCTCCGCATCCTCACTAGCACTTGTCATTTGTTGATTTATTGATGGAGCCATTATGACAGGTGAGAGGTGATACCTCATTGCCATTTTGATTTGTATCTCTTATATGATCAGTAACTTTGAGCATTTTTCATGTCTCTTGGCCTTCTGTATGTCCACTTTTAAGAAATGTCTATTTAGGTTCTTTGCCCATTTTTTAAATGGATTGTTTGTCTTCCTTTTGTTAAGTTGTATGAGTTCTTTACGTATTTTGGAAATTTATCCCTTCTCAGCTGTAACAATGACAAAATATATTCTCCCATACAGTGGGCTCCCCTTTGATTTTGTTGATGGATTCTTTTGCTGTGCAGAAGCTTTTTATTTTGATGTAATCCCATTTATTTTCTCCTTAATTTCCTTTGCCCTAGGAGATGTATCAGTAAACAGATTGCTGTAAGAGATGTCTGAGATCTTTATTTCCTTCTTAAAGAAAACCCTTGACCAGCTAGTGTGGTTCAGTGGTTGAGCATCAGCTATGAACGAAGAGGTCATGGTTTGGTTCCTGGTAAGGGCACATGCCCTGGTTGTGGGCTCAATCCCCAGTAAGCTGCGTGCAAGAGGCAACTGGTCAGATTCTCTCTTAACATTGATGTTTCTCTCTTTCCATCCCTCTCTAAAAATCAATAAAAATATGTATTAAAAAAAAAAAAAAGAAGATCCTTTAACATTTCATGTAGTATAAGTTTGGTGATGATGAACTTCTTTAGCTTTTCCTTGTCTTGGAAGATCTTTATATATCCTTTGATATTAAATGAGAATTTTTACTGATTTCAGAGAGGAAGGGAGAAAAGATAAAAACATCAATAATGAGAGAGAATCATCAATTGATCAGCTGCCTCCTGCAGGCCTCCTACTGGGGACTGAGCTCACAACCTGGGCATATGCCCTGACAGGGAATCGAAACATGAACTCCTGGTTCATAGGTCAACACTCAATCACTGAGTCACACCAGCCGAACTCCGTAATTATTATTTTTTAAATACATTTTAAAAATTGATTTCAGAGAGGAAGGGAGAGATAGAAACATCAGTGAGAGAGAATCAATGATTGGCTACCTCCTGCATGCTCCACACAGGGAATTGAGCCTGCAACCAGGCATATGCCCTGACTGGGAATAGAACCTCCTGCTTTATAGGTTGACAATCAACCACTGAGTCATTATTTTTTATAGGTATTCAATTGTTTGCTCTCTCCCTCCTACTTCTGGCACCAGAATGTTGGAAACTTGAAGTTGTCCCAGAAGTTTTTACACTATTGTAATTTTTTTCTTTATGCTGTTCTTGTTGGGTAATTTTTTGCTTCCTTATATTCCAAATTGCTGTTTTGATTCTCAGCTTCATCTACTCTATTGTTGATTCCCTATAAATGATTCTTTATTTGTTTGTATATCCTTCATTTATGACTAGTTTATGGCTCCCATGCCCTTTCTTTTTGGCTGGAAACAGTGAACTTTATTGATGGTGCATGACAAAACAGGGCTTCTTACGCCCCTCCCCTTCCTCAGGAAGTAGGGGATGGAAACGGTGGTCAGGAGATTCTCATTGTGTCGGGGCACTGATCTGTGGCAAGGACTCCCCAGAGCTGAGGGCCCTCTTCTTCTCACTGGGGCTGGTGGTCCAAGGGCTCTTAGTCCTTGGAGGCCATGTGTTCCATAAGGTCCACCATTGCTGCTGTAGCCAAATTCATTGTCAGACCAGGAAATGAGCTTGACAAAGTGGTCATGAGGGCAATGCCAGCCCCAGCATCAAAGGTGGAGGAGTGGCTGTCATTGTTAAATTCGCAGGACACAACCTGGTCCTCAGTGTAGCTCAGGATGCCCTTGAGGGGGCCCTCTGACGCTGCTTCAGTACCTTCTTGATATCATCAATTTGGCAGCTTTCTCCAAGTGGCAGGTCAGTGCCACAACTGCACATTGGGGGTGGGGACACAGAAGGCCATGCCAGTGAGCTTCCCATTCAGCTTAGGGATGACGTTGCCCACAGCCTTGGCAGCACCAGTAGAAGCAGGAATGATGTTCTGGGCAGCCCCTCAGCTGTCACGCCACAGCTTCCAGAGGGGCCATCCAAGATCTTCCGGGTGGCGGTGACAGCATGACTGTGCCATGAGTCCTGCCATGATGCCAAAGTTGTCATGGATGACCTTGGCCAGGGGGGCCAAGCAGTTGGTGGTGCAGGAGGCATTGCTGACAATCTTGAGGGAGTTGTCATACTTGTCATGGTTCATACCCATCACAAACATGGGGGCATCTGCAGAAGGGGCAGAGACGATGACCCTCTTGGCTCCTCCCTTCAGGTGAGCCCCAGCCTTCTCCCTGGCAGTGAAGACACTGGTGGGCTCCACCACATACTCAGCACCAGCATCACCCCATTTGATGTTGGTGGGATCTCACTCCTGGAAGATGGAGATGGGATTTTCCACTGATGACAAGCTTCCTGTTCTCAGCCTTGACTGTGCCTTTGAACTTGCCACAAACAGAATCATACTGGAACATGTAGACCATGTAGTGGAGGTCAATGAAGGGGTCATTGATGGTGACAATACCCACTTTGCCTGAGTTAAAAGCAGCTCTGGTGACCAGGCGCCCAACGAGGCCAAATCCGTTCACTTCGACCTTCAGGTTGTGGCTGCTGGCACAGTGCAGGAGGAGAGGCTGTCTGACGAACAGGAGGAGCAGAGAGCCCCATGTCCTTTTTTTATCCTGTTGAAGTTCTCACTAACCTCATCTACTCTTCCTCTAATTTCACTGAACATTCTTTTAACCATGTTTTGAACTCTGCAAATGGTAGATTGCTTGTATTTTTTTTTACTTCCTTTTCTGGAGTTTTGTTCTGTTCTTTCACTTGGGACATGTCCCCTCATTTTGGCTGTCTCCCTGTGTTTGTTTCTATGTGTTAGGTAGAGCTGCTCCGCCTCTCAGGCTTGGTAGAGTGTCCTTATGTAGTAGATGCCCTGTAGGTTCCAGTGGCACAGCCTCCCTGTTCACCCAGCTGGGTACTCCATGTGTGCCACCATGTGGGCTGTGAACACCTTCCTGTTGTTGGTGAGCCTTAATTGCTGTTGGCATGTAAATGGAAGAAGTTTACTCCCAGGCTGATCAGCTGCAAGGACTGGCTGCCACCACGGTGTAGGATTAGCTGTGCAGGGGCCCACCCCTTGAAGCAGGACTTACTTCAGCAGGTCTGTGGTGCCCACTGAATCTGCCCCTTCTGTGTGTAACTTGTGAGGTGGTTGGCTGGTACTTTGATGTGGTCTGAAGTTATCTACCAAGTATATTGGCTCTGGGGCCTACCAGGAGGTGCAGGTCAAGGACAGTCACTGCCCGTGTACTGCCTGTGGAGATAGTTGCTACCTGTGCTGGGCTTGGAGATGCTCAGGAGAGGCCAAATTGCAAACCAAGGCCAGCTGCTGCTAGTGCTTGGCCTGGGGCAACTTAGCAGAAGTATGGGGAACACTGAGGCCAGATGCTGCTTGTTTGAGAGACTTCAGGTAAATTTGAAGGCCATTGATTTGGAAAAGTCACTGGAATCAGCCTGTGTTAATTGGCAAGTTGGTGGGGAGGGGTCTCAGAGAGTCATCAGGTGTGTTGAACATTAATAGCCAGTTGATTGAAACTCAGATATGGCCACTACCTGTTGGCTCTGTGCAGGGGAGGGCTCAGCAAAGGAACTATGGCCTCTGCCAGCACTTCACTCTGGAAGAAAGCTGCTCCTCCAGCTCTCAACCTGGTGCCAGACAGTTCAGTTCCTCCCTGGATGTCCCTGGTGCCTTTCAAGATGCTGCCCCATAGCTGGAACTAAGAGGGAGTCTGAGTGAATGCATGTGTGGGTCCTTTAGGAGGAACTGCCTGGGACTCCAGCAGTGTTACTCTCCATCAGCCTCAATCCCCACTGGTTTTTCAGGCAGAAGTTATGGAGACATCTCATCTTGGCTCTGGAACCCTGGGCCTCATGTGGGACTGGGACCTCTTGCTCCTCTGGGAGAGTCTCTGTAGCAGAGATATCCTTCCTTCCTTCCTTCCTTCCTTCCTTCCTTTTTTTTTTTTTTTTAAGATTTAAAATAATTGATTTTGAGAGACGGGGGGAGAGGTAGAGAGAGAAACATCAATGTGAGAGCAAAACATCACTGCCTCCTGGATGTCCTCCCTAATCCCCCCTCTGAGGATTGAGCTTGAAACCCAGGCATGTGCTCTGCCCGGGAATTGAACTGGCAACCTTTTAGTGCATGGGACAATGCCCAACCAACTAAGCCACAATGGCCAGGGCTCCCTCTCATATTTTATCTGTTACATGTTGGCATGGATCAAGCCCATTCAGCATCTCCACCTGACTTGGCTTCTTTAAATGCTTAGTTATATGACTTTCATTCAGCTAGATTTCAGGAGGTTCTCAATGATGGTTGTTCTGTAGTTTAGTTTTTTGTTTTTACATGCAATGCCCCCCACATCCCAATTTATTCTTATTGCTTTCAGAGAGGAGAGGGAGAGACAGAAACATCAATGATGAGAGTGAATCATTGATTGGCTGCCTTCTGCAAGCCCCACACTGAGGATTGAGCCTGCAACCTGGGCATGTGCCCTGACCGGGAATGGAACCGTGACCTCCTGGTTCATAGGTTGAACACTCCATCATAGAGCCACACAGGCCGGGCTGTATAATTTTAATTCTAATGTGCTTGTGGGAGTCCTTTCTGTTCTGTTCTCAAGAGTTCCTTGAATTTATGTCTGACCCTTCTACTGAAGCTCTATCTTCTCTTATCCCTCTGAGATTATGTATGAACAAGTTTATGAAAGTGTTCATGTATTACCCTGGCTGGTGTGGCTTAGTTGGTTGGGCGTTGTCCTGTACGCCTCAACGTTGCCAGTTTAATTCCTGTTAAGGGCACATGCCTGGGTTGTGGGGTCAATCCCCAGTGGGACATATGTAGGAGGCAGCCGTTTGACATTTGGTCCTCATATTGATTTTCTTAAAATATGTGTTTTATTAGAGCGAGAAGAAGGGCAAAGGACAGAGATAGAAACATTGATGAGAGATAAACATTATCAACTGGCTGCCTCCTGTACACCCTCTACTGCAGACTGAGCTAGCAACCTGGGCATGTGCCATGACTGGGAATAAAAAACCAGTAATCTCTTGGTTTCTGGGTCAGTGCTCAACGCTGAGCCACACTGGCCAGGTGCACTAATTTTCTCTCCCTTTCTCTCTCTAAAAATGAATAAACTGAAAGAAAAAAAGTTTTCATATATTATCTGTGTTTCATGCTAGATTTCCTTAAATGTCTGGTGATTCTTGGTTGTCATTTTGCATGAAATCAATATAAAAATTATTAATAAATATTTCTTTTTTAATACTAAGTTTTGCAGTATGTATTTCCTTTTTGCACATCTCAATTCAAAGTAGGCACATTTTAAAAGTCTGATAGCCATGTGTGGCAAGCGGTGACTGCGTAGCTGCAGAGGGGTGAGATGAATGTCTGTCTGATCTACCAGGATCAATCAGAGTTCCAGACTAGTGTTCAGGTTAATTCTCTCCTCTGCACCTGCTATGTTCACATGGCTCACTGTCCTTAAGGAACTACACCCATGAGTGCTTTCCGGCAGCAGTGAGGTGGCCTTTCCTCACCCCATGTCAACCAGGCAGCCTCATGGTTCCCGAGCCTTTGCAGTGGTTCACTTCTCTCCCATACTGCGAGGGCACCGGCACAGAGTCCGAATACTTAGTTCCAGCTGGGCTGGTTCCACAAATGAAGCAGATCTTGGCTGCTGAATCTCTGGGGAAAGCAGTGCTCTGTGTACTTACCTGATGTCAGAAAGGCAAGGGTGCCAATTGTTTCATTGGACATGATGTTATGGAAACGTGCCAGCTGTCCGAACATCTGCAGGCCAGCTTCCTTCTCTCGGCGGGCCTCTGGAGTCAGACTGTCCCATTCACCTCGGTCCTTCTCAATCTGCTGGATCTTTATCTTGCTCAGATACTATGGAAATCAGAGAAGTTCAGTTGAAGGGAAGACCAGACTTGAGGTCCCATTTAAAATTGAGGCCAAATGCCGAAACCGGTTTGGCTCAGTGGTAGAGCGTCTATCTGTGGACTGAAAGATCCCGGATTCGATTCCGGTCAAGGGCATGTACCTTGGTTGCAAGCACATCCCTGGTAGGGGGTGTGCAAGAGGCAGCTAGTCGATGTTTCTCTCTCATCGACGTTTCTAGCTCTTTATCTCTCTCCCTTCCTCTCTGTAAAAAATCAATAAGATATATTAAAAAATAAATAAATAAAAAATAAAATCAAGGCCATTATGCTGGCATGGCCACAGAGACATGAGGCTTTATTTCTCAGCAGAGGGCTGAAGCTAAAAGAGAAATATTTTGGGGGAAAAGAAAAATTGTGGCTCCATATAGTTTTGTTTCAGCCTAGGTAGACTTATTGGCAATTCCCTTAGAAATATTATCCTATCTAATAAAGAGGGAATAAGCTACTAATTGATCCTCACAGAATCATAAAGATGGTTGCGCCAACAACCAATAAAGAGGGAATATGCTACATGACTGCCACGTCCTCAAAGATGGCAGCGCCCACAGCCACAAGATGGCAGTGCTCAGTCTCCTCTTGCCATGCACCTGCCTCCGGAGTCCCCAAGTCCCCTCAGTCCCCCAGCCACCCAGGGCAGGCCCGAGGCCCAGGCAAGCCTCAGATGGCAGCTGCCCAGCCGCCCACGTCTGGCCAAGGCTCAGGTAACCAGGACCAGCCGAGGCTTGCACTGCTGGCAGTGACAGCAGCAGAGGTATGATGGGGCATCACCTTGCCCTGATTGCCAGGTTGCCTTGTGCTCCTGAGGGCTCCTGGACTGTGAGAGGGGGCAGGCCGGGCTGAGGGACACCTCTTCCAGTGCATGAATTTTCATGCACCGGGCCTCTAGTAGAGAATAAGCAGTATAATATATGAAACCCAGGCAAACATAAACAGGATGAAAAAGCAAATGAACCCTTTCTGAATGATGGAAAAAATAAAATAAACCCCCCAAAACTGTATAAAAAACAAAGCTTTTTCAAACATGCAAAACACCAGGAAGAACCATATTTAGAACCCCCCCCCCCCCCTTTGCTGTTACAGCAAACATGTTAAAATTACAGTCCCATGAAAATGCCATCTGGGTCTTTGTTTGTATCACACAGCTCTTGCTTAAAGGGTCTGTTTATTGTTTTCTAAGAAAATCTATCTAAAGGCTTACAGGATTACTAGAAGCCCGGTGCATGGATTCATGCACCAGTGGGGTCCCTCGGCCTGGCCTGCACCCTCTCGCAATCTGGGACTCTTCGGGGGATGTCAGATTGCTGGTTTTGGCCTGATCCCCACAGGCCAGGCCGAGGGATCCCACCAGTGCACGAATCCGTGCACTGGGCCTCTATTATGAATTTAAGATCTTTGGTTAATCTCTTCCCATCCCTCCTCCTCCCTTCCCTCTGCAATTCATCAGTCTGTTCCATGTTTCTATGCCTGTGCATTGAGTGTCTGCCCCTGGTGGCTAGTGCATGTCATAACTACCGGTCGGAATGGTCAAGTGGTCATTTAGGCATGCATGTATGTATATATATATGTAAGAAAAATTTCTCACAAATTAAAGCTGCTGAGAGATTGCTAATCAATGGGAGGAGCTCCTGGCTTTCCAACAGGCTACCCTCAGGATTTTCCTGCCTCCTCTCCAGCTGGTCACTGCCCTGCATGTCCCTTTGCAGACCCAGGAAGTTTTTACTTGAGCAACAGGCAGCTCCATAGGGATGGTCCAGGATACAATACCCCAAGGGGCTGAGAGGCACCAGCTGTCCATGTGGTGAAAGCCATGTTTCTATGCAGCTAAAGATTTGGGAGGTAGTGGAGGGATGGAGAGTATTGATTTGGGAGGTAGTGGAGAGAGATGGAGAATATTGGCAAGTTAGTCTTTACATGAAAAAACAACCCAAGCTAGTTATTTTTCACGTAGTGGTGTAAAAAGCACAGTCTGTCAGGAGAGGGATAAGAAGCCCTGCCTCAGAGAGCCAGTTACTAATGTGCTGAGATGGAAAAGACTGAGAGAAAGTCACTGACCAAATGCGGGCTCCGGGCTCCTGGGGGCCTCGCCGCATGAGTTCTGACAGTCCACCTCAGTTTGGCCTCATCATAAGTTCTTTTCTACCTTTTGCCAAGCATCATCCCAGCTCGAGGCTTCAATGAGCCTTGCTTTTGGTCTTTAATGAAACCACACTTGAGCTCTGTAATGGGAAGGCTGGTAGTACTCTGCTACTTGCAGATTTTGATGCCTAAGAGTGGTACTAGAAGCATGATGATTGCTCTGTTGTGATGAAAAGGTTAAAAGTATGTACCGGGCATGATGTGAAAGTATAGGAGCAGTAAATCTGTTTGGTGTTTTTACCTGTATGGCTTCATCCAAAAGGAAGATGGCATCGTTCATTAGCAGGTTAAGAAAGCGGAGAAAAAGTGGGGGATTCATGGCTTCTAAATTCTTGGAGGCATAGTCAGCCAAATCCTGTAAGCCCCAGTCCAAGAGAAAACCATTTTAGTACTGGACCGCAACTTATGGGGTTTATCTGAAACAGAAACTCTGATAATGTAGTTTAATTTCATCGAAAGCTCTCACCTTAATGCTCTCCCGATAGGTATCTGCTCCCCACATGTACCTTAGGATGGGATACATGGGACGGCGGTAATTGAACTTCTGTTCAAATTGATGGGGGTCTCCTGGAGTAAGGCAAGAGCACAAACACAGCCACGGTGTTAAAGGGGCCATGAGAGAGTAAGAGCTTATGTCTATGTGGAGCCATTTCCCCTCACTCTGAACGTGTCAAGGCTGACAACATCTGCCTTGAGAGTTCATAAAGGCCTAGATCTGTAGGCAAGCATTTGCTTACTTCCTCACTGACAGCAAAAGGATACTTACACAGAGGAGGACGAGGATTGAGCTGCACAATAAAAGCCAAGGGAACAAACGCTTCCACACGAAATAGAGTATCAGACTCTGAATGAGCCTCTGCCTGCCACCGTGCAGACAGCCACGTGCAGATGGGAAATCAAATAATCCCCACAATCTCCAGGTGACATGCCAGCGATGTGGCCAGCTCTTCCCTTTCCCTTCATTCCTTCCCCTTTCCTTCCTTTCTCTCCTCTCTTTTCTTTTTTCCTTCCCTACCTTTCTCTTCCCTCCCTTCCTTCAATAAATTTTTATTGATTTCAGAGAGGAAGGGAAGGGAGATAGAAACATCAATGTGGGAGAAAAGCACTGATTGGCTGCTCCTGCATGACCCCACTAGAGATCGAGCCTGCAGCGTGGGCATGTGTTCTGACCAGGAATCAAACCTGGGGCCTTCAGCCTGCAGGCCAACACTCTATCCACTGAGCCCTCTGGCCAGGGCCGTTTCTTTCTTACTCTGAAAAATCAGGACAGAAGCTGAACATCTGAGGCTTATATTGCATTTGACCACTAGAGCATACAGGTCGGGTCACATAATAAAGAAAGAGCATGAGGTATGGAGTTAGAAGACCTAGGTTTTCCTTCCGCTCCACATAATGCAAATCTCTTAACCTTCTGCAACTTTCACTTCCTTTGACATAAGGGATTATATATTCTGAGATAACTGCAGCAATTTATTGTATAACTTATGTGTTATGAGATAATAAAGTAACTGCAGCAATTTATTGCTCAATTTCTTTTTTCTTTCTTTCTTTTTTTTTTTTTTTTTTTTAAATATATTTCATTGATTTTTTACAGAGAAGAAGAGAGAGGGACAGAGAGTCAGAAACATCGATGAGAGAGAATCATCGATCAGCTGCCTCTTGCATACCACCCCACTGGGGATGTGCCCGCAACCAAGGTACATGCCCTTGACCAGAATCGAATCTGGGACCTTTTAGGCCGCAAGCCAATGCTCTATCCGCTGAGCCAAACCGGTTTTGGCTATTGCTCAATTTCTTATATATTATGAAGATTTACATGCATTATTTCACTTCAACCCATTTTATAGATGAGGAAACCAAGGCTCAGATGAACAAGTGACAAAATCAAAATCTAAAGATGAGAAGGCAGTCAATAAAATGTTCAATATGTTCAGCTGGTGTGGCTCAATAGTTGAGCATTTACTTATGAACCAAGAGGTTGCCTATTTGGTTCCCAGTTAGGGCACATGCCTGGGTTTCGGGCTTGATCCTCAGTAGGGGCATGCAGGAGGCAGCCGATTGATGGTTTTTATCCATGTTTCTCTCTCTAAAAAAAGCAACACAAAGATATTTAAAAAAATTAAATGTCTCTTTATAATTGTCCAAGAACTATGCGATACACCTCAAGCTAGTATAAAATTATATGTATGTGGATATATATATATATATTTATTGATTTTTTACAGAGAAGAAGAGAGAGGGATAGAGAGTTAGAAACTCGATGAGAAAGAATCACAGATTAGCTGCCTCTTGCACACCCCCTACTGGGGATGTGCCCGAAACCAAGGTACATGCCCTTGACCGGAATTGAACTAGGGACCCTCAGTCCACAGGCCAGTGCTCTATCCACTACGCCAAATTGGTTTCGGCAAATAATATTGAATGTAAAGTGTGATGGACAAATAAAATTAAAGAAATAATAAATGTTGTATTTGTCATTGGATACAAGGACATCCCCTTTGAGAGGGGTCTTGCCCTGGCCAGTGTGACTCATTGGTTGGGACGCCATCCCATTCATCTAAAGGTTGTGAGTTCAATTTCTGGTCAGGGCACACACCTAGGTTGTGGGTTTAATCCCTGAGTGAAGCATGTACAAAGGCAACCAACTGGTGTTTCTCACATTGATGATTCTCTCTCTCTCTCTTCTTCTCTTTAAAACAAAAACAAAGAAACAAAAACAAACAAACCTCGGTGAAGATAAAAAAATAAAAAAAAATAAAAAGGGTCTTAAATAACTGCTTAACGTCCTGTTTTCTGGTTGAGACGGGGTATTGTTTACTCAGACAGCATCTCAGGGTTAGAGCTCAAAAGGCCAAGAGAGAAGGGAGTTTTGCCTGCCGGTTTTCTTGTTTGTTAATCCTCACTGGAGAATACTTTTCCCCTTTGTTTTTCAGAGCAAGTGGGAGGGAGGGAGAAAGGAAGCGGGGTGGGGAAAGAGAAAGACAGAAAGATTGAGGTTGACTGGTTGCCTCTGGAACGCACTCCAGCCTCGACCGGGGAGCAAATCGCAACCTAGGATTCCCTTGACCTGGAACCCAACCCTTGTCCCTTTGGTGTGCAGGTTGACACTCACACTCTAACAACTGAGCAACACTGGCCAGGGAGCCTGCTGCTACTCTTAATCTAACAAATTAGACTGTTACACAGTTTGGATAAAAGAATATCTCAACCAGCACAGTCTCATTATCCACTATTCTGCAATTTTGAGGCAGAGAAAATAGACTCGGGTTTTAATTGGACAGCCTAATTTATTTGAGTATGGTTTGATCAAGCCGTATATAATAAAGTTGGTAAGAGTATGTGCTTTTTTTTTGAGGAGGCAGACTTAAGCCTACCACTCAGTTGTATGACAAACAATTTAATCTTTTTGAGGATCCATGTCCTTATATGTAAAAATGAGGATAATACAGTAAAATTTTCCAGATTGTGACAAAGTCAGGTGGCACACAGTAGGATGTCAATAAATGATGGCTGATGACGCTTTTCTGATATTCAGATACTGACCAAACTATGAAATTGCACAAGTATCAGCTTTTCAGTTCTTGTCTGCTTTACCTGTGAATTCAATGTCCACAAAGACCTTGATCAGAGCTTCCGCAAGGTGGGCCGCGTAGGGAAAGTTGCAGAACACACGTTTCCGGTGGAACACACTCGACACCAGGGGACTCGGGGTCTGATCCAGGTGGGGCATCACTGCTTCCAGCACCTCGGCCAGCTTGGCCCTCAGGTGGGGATTCTTCATCCTGCAAACAGGGCAGAAAGCAAGCTGAGTGGGTAGATTTAAAAAAATGTTTTCTTTATTTGATGGTGACAACAAAGACTTTGGTTTAGTACTTAAACTTGAAGTCACTGATGACCCTTCTCTGCAGGCAGAGTGACTGTGAGGAAAACTGGAAGAGGCAGCGTGAGCCGAGCGCATGCCTGTTTCAGCGGCGCCAGGCGAGCCAGAGCCAGACTGCTCCCGAGGACTGGGCCCTACAGTGCTCTCTCTGACAACCCTTCAGCACTGCATTCCACCACATCTTCCTAAACGCAAAACAGCAGCCCTCCCAATAAAACCACATTTCCCAGAAGTACACACAAGACATTCAGAACCACAACTGCTCTTTCTTTCCCTTTTTTCCCTTGAACACGTATTTGTCTCTTGTGCTTTCTTCTTCTATGCCATTTGAGGGCTGTTTGAAAACTATTTATCTTCATCATCATTCATTTCAGCCACTTCAGATTTTCATTTCTCCAAAAATACTGGTGGACAGCAGTGCGGGGCCTGGCTGAAGAGTAACTGAACCCTCCTTTCTCTCCTTCTTAGGTCAGGTGGCGTGGCCGTGCCCTCTACAACCACATGCCCAAAGCGTCCAGCACGGAGTCAAACTGTCTCCACGGGAGCAGACATCCCATGGCGGCACGTGGGACAGGGCTCTGCGGTTTCAAGGCGTCCGTTTCTGGGGGACAGTGCAGGGGATACCATCCAGCTTTGAGGTGACAGCTTACCAAGTGAGGATAAGTGCTTGGGTCTGTGTTTACTCTAAGCCATCGTGTGCTTCTCTGTAACGCGTTCTCTCCTGCTTACTAGGCTGACTGCTTCGTCAGGAACGCGCTGCCTTTCCAAGCCTCCGAGCAAGGCCCAGGGAGCTGCTCTCCGTCACCTGGGTGCTCACAGGCGCCCGGTAAGAACTTGCTGACTATGTTTTCTCATCAGACCAGCTCAGCACAGTGAAGGGTCGCTTAACCTACTTCTCCCTGACATGGCTCCAGGGACTGGGGCTCATTCTCTTCCCCGCGGAGCGATCTACACTGCGCACACACTGTTTGCCTCCTCGGGCCGAGGCAGCAGAACAAACCAGAGAGGCATCTGCCGCCAGTGAGAATCGTCCTTAGGCAAAGACTAGAAGCAATGAACGAGCAAACCTTGAAGTCAGAAAGCATTTACCTAAGTTTACTGCTCACCCAAACTGGCCATGAGCAAACTGTCTCCTGCGGTTATTAAAGACCACCAGCACCTGGCTGCCACGGGCCAGGCTTCTGCATCAGGTGAGCGTCACCAGCTGGCAGGCAGTGCATGCCGATCAGGCACCTTACCGGAAAGTTCAAGTTCCCTGTGGGCAAAGGCCTTTGCCTGGCAAGAGTGGGGTTTCTGGCTCCCCACAGGATGGTCAGGTGACTGACAATGTAACAGCTTCTGGGAACCCTTGGAGCGGCTGCTTTGTGCTCGGGAAGAAGTCTCCGAACGCTCTGCGGCTCTAACCAGGGAAGCGGAACCCCAGCGGTCACCTTTCTATGCTGCCCGTGAAGACGGTGACGAAGTGAAGCACGTGCTCCAGGGAGTCTGCGGACGTCTCCAACATGTCATCGGCAAAGCGGCGGAGGAAGATGAGGAAGTCACCCAGGTTATCTGCAAAAAATTCTGGAAAAAAAGTCACTGGAATCAGCCAAATGCCTGACTTTCTGTACATACAAGTCCACACTGTACTCAGTGAGGTTCCAGTACCCAAATGTCTTGTAGGTGCTAGGAAGGGTGATAAGTTAGTAAGTGTAGAGTATCCTTTAAAAGTGTCAATTTTTATTTTTATCCAATAATGAAAGAGCAGTAGGGACACAAAAAATACTGTTAACACATCAGGGCAGTTTCAGAGAGTATATGAGTTTTCCACACTCAACCATAACTGTGCATGAACAGCCCTTTAGGCGCCTGAAAAATCTTAAAGACTCACTAGGTGACGGAGCTAGCCAGTCTCCAGGGTGGTCCTAACCTCCTGGCACTCATGCCTGGCGTCCCGCCCTGCACTCCTCAGGGTAGAAGACACGCCCGGAGGCATACACAGCTGGTGGCATGCCCGTTTCATGATCAGTTGTAAGAGCAGCACCCATGGCCCCTTGCTCTGTGGGGAGCCAGCCGCCCGATCAGGAGTGGCACTGAGGAGGGACCTGCGTGGTCTAGAAGAGGCGAGCAGGCACCGCGGGACAGGCTTGTGAGCAGATCCGTCAGCGATGGCCGAACCTCACACAAGACCCAGAATGGGAGCCATGCAGCGAGGCTGCTCCTGGGTCCCTGACACCAGACACGGTGTGGGCTGTTTGCTGTTTTACAGTTTCTGCGTTTTGGGATAATTTATTACTCAACAATGGATGACCATTACAGTTATCAAAAACATATAATCTGATTTTGATGGACAACACCTGTCAACCACATATATATACAATCTCCCTTCCTGGTTAACCAATAGGAAATGATTTCCCCATAAAGACTAGCACAGGGAGAGTTAGATAAATTTCCAAGTTGAGCAACAAACAATATTAATGATGGAAACTGACAGCTGGAACCCCTGACTCTAAAAAGCCTCTGTTTTCTGATGTGCACAGCGGAGGCCACAGGCTGAGGACGAAGCTGGCAGCCCCCACGCATTCACCAGGAGATGGCATCTGCAAGTATGAGTTTGTCCAAAAACAGCTGGATGATAAGAAAGGATTTCACTTCCAAAGTGACCCAGTCAAACCCGGTGGCTATAAACAGGAAGTTCCTAAGAAGGCCCGCTTACCTGGCACATAGGCCAAGGAGCTGTAGCCATCGGGCAGAGGGAAAGTCAGCTCTATGGGCTGGGAGCCCTCATTGCCTATGGCCAGCTGAACCAGGAGAACGGCCAGGGACACCTGCAAGTTGAGACAGTTTTGTAGCATCTGTGGCTCAGTCATGGCGGTCTTGGTAGAGAGATAGATGGTCATCAGTCGCTCAAACTGCTCACGCAGGTTGTCAGCCGCAGGGCTGGAGCTTTGCTGAGCTTCCCGCCAGGCGACCTGCAGCCGGTGCAGATTTTGGTTGATTTTTACCATCTGATCATGCAACCTGCCTCCAAGAAAGCAGAAGAGACTGGGTCAGGAGGCTCATATAGGGATAGCTGAGTACTTTCTATTCCAGAAATACAAATCCTCATCCTATATAATAGAAGCCTAATATGTTAAGTGTCTGATCTTCCAGTTGGCCATTCAACCAATCAAAGTGTAAGATGCTAATGATATGCTAAGGATGCTCAACTAGTCACTATGATACGCACTGACCAACAGGGGGAGACATTCCAACCGGTAGGTTAGCTTGCTGCTGGGGTCCAGCTGACTGGGACAGAGCAAGATGGGCCAGATACACCCTGGAGCCCTTCCACAGTCACTCCCTGGCTGGCCCACCTTTGGTGTCCCTCCCCGTCTCTGATCGTGCACCACTGGGTCCCTCTGCCTGGCCTGTGCCCTCTCACAATCTGGGACCCCTTGGGGGATGTCGGAGAGCCTGTTTCGGCCTGATTCCTCAAGGCCAGGCTGAGGGACCCCACTGGTGTACAAATTTGTGCACTGGGTCTTTTCTATTTTTATAATAGTTTTTTGTATCTTAAAAAAAAAAAATATATATATATATATATATATATATATATATATATATATATATATATTTTATATATATATATATATATTTCTTATTAATTTCAGAGAAGAAGGGAGAGGGAGAGAAATAGATAGAAACATCAATAATGAGAATCATTGATCAGCTACCTCCTTCATGCCCCCTACTTGGGATTGAGCCTGCAACCTGAGCATGTGCCCTTGACCAGAATCAAATATGGGATCTTTCAGTCCACAGGCAAACACTTTATCCATTAAGCCAAACTGGCTAGGGTCAAATCCTCATTAATTTATTCTAGTATCTCTTTTAGGATGTAGGAAGTTGCAATTAAGACAATACAGAAGACACTCATGAAAATTATTGACAAGAAAGAGGCAGGGGGCACAGCACTGGAAAATGTTACCAGTCTTCAACATAATAACAAGTAATTACAAATAGTAGGCAGGGTGCAGGCTGGGATATTACTATGTCAAATAAATTACTAAGCAAAGTACAAGAAGCCCAGGAGGAGAGTTCGACAACCCGCAAGTGCAATGACTGTACTTGGAGAGTGATATGGACAGTTTCCCATGGTTAGAAGAGAACGAAAGCCCTGGTTGGTAACTAAGCGGCTAGAGCATCGGCTGTTGCAGGTTTGATTCCTGGCCAAGGTTCGATCCCTGTCCCGGTCCAGGCGCATGTGGGAGGCAACCAGTCCATGTGTCTCTCTCTCCTCCCCGCCTTTCTTCCACTCTCTCTAAAAATCAATGGAAAAATCCCCAAGGAGTGAGGATTAAAAAGAGGTTCTACCGTAATAAAGACCACCTATAAGCAAGCAGCCACCGGGGCAACGTAAAAGCTTCTGCTGTTCAGTGTCTTGTCTGCCACAAAGGGCCAGCCAAATGTTCTCTAAGGAAGGAAGACCCACAATTCAATGTTATGGGTCGTTTCTCTGTGTGTCAGTCCAAACCGCCTTCTTCGGCCCTGTCAGTGATGTCTGGGGGAGGTAGCCTTACTGGGAAACTAGATGACATTCATTTCTGTGTTTGAATCTAGGTGGCTGAACAGGCCAAAAACATGCTCAATTGTTATCTATTGTCTCATTTAAATTGTCAATGAGAGGGATAGAAAAACTCTCTAATAAAGATGTAATTTCATTTTTTAAGAGATCTGCTAAGTTTTGAACAATGCACTGTCAATTTAAATACTCTGATAAGATATTAAAAAACGGCCACCCTCAATATCCCATCCTACACACCAGAGGTGGGGAACCTCCAGCCCACGAAATCATTTGGTCTGGCCCTGCCACGGCAATAGGGGTGAATTAATTAAATGCCTACACATTTAATAATTAATTAAATTAGCCCACATATAGCAGGCTAATTTTTTAATTTTATATTTCATTGACTTTTTATGGAGATGAAGGGAGAGGGATAGAGTTAGAGACATCAATCAGCTGCCTCCTCACACCTCCTACTGGCCATGTGCCTGCAACCAAGGTACGTGCCCTTGACTAGAATCGAGCCTGGGACCCTTCAGTCCACAGGCTGATGCTCTATCCACTGAGCTAAACCCAATAGGGCAGCAGGCTAATTTTTAAACTGATAATTTTGTGTGGTCTGTGAATGATGTTATAAATATGCAACCAGCCCTTGGCAGAAAAAAGATTCCCCACCTGTGATGTAGACTACAACTATGAGTAATTTTTTTCTCTTCTTACTTATACTCATAGTCACAATCAGCTGAACCAGAAGGAAACAAAATTCTAGAATGACTACAGCTAGCTAGAACCAGAACCATTTTCGAAAATTATACCCTCTAGTTCTTGAACTTTCACACTTCTAGAATTCCCTTTATCTTTGAAATGTGGATCTTTTGTGGTCTTACTGACCTTATTGAAATCCCTTATAAACATTTCTTTAATCTTGTCTCTACACCATAGAGTAGAGCTTAGTCTTTTTTCATCAGGAGTAGTAAGTAATGGATATTCAAGAGCAGAGAGTGAAATATTAAATGAAAACAATTCCACTTAGATAACAATAGAAGACAGTGATTTTAAAATTTGCAAGTTTAAAGAAAAATACTAGTGCATCTTAAATTTTAATAAGTTTAATAGGTCAATAATTAAAAATAAATTCAAGTTATTTGGAGAAAACCAATTCATGTAAACACAACAAATGCAAATAATGCCCTTTTTCTACCAGACCTAATGCGAGCCTTCCGGAGAAGGAGGTCGTGTGAGGCGCCTCTGAACTTGCTGCTCATCAACACGACTGCATGGCCTTTCCTAGTGCCGTCAGGAGTTACCTGTGAAATCCCAAGTGTAAGGTGTACTCTGTCAGGACCAGGTTCTCTGTCACCAGGTTGTAGCTCTGGGGGAACTTTGGCTCCTGCACAGCTGGGATAAGGCAGGTTTCTTTGTCCAAACCTCAAAGAAGTCAGAGGGCACAGTAAGCAGTTTGCCAGAAGCCTCTCTCCTAGGTCCCGACTCTATTCCACTTCCTACTGCTACCAGTGACATCTTCCTTTTCAAAGTAGCATCTTCTTAAAAACAAATCTTATCTCATCACCATTCCTTTGTCTAAAAATATCTTTTGGCTCTCACTATCCACAGAAATGCAGTTAAATGTCTTTAGCTTAATCATAAAATACCAAAAATTAAAAGGAATGAGGTAACTAGATTTTTCAGATGTTAGAGAATGGATCACTGTAGCTCTTTTGTTTTTTTCTGTATTTAAGATTATTTGTTTTTGAACATGTATTACTTTTACAACTCGAAGAGTTATAAAACTGGGAGGAAATACATTCACCGAAATTAAGCATGATTCATTCTGAGTAGTAGGATTATGAATGCTTTCTTTCCACTTCTCTGTATTGCTGTTTTCTCTAATCTGGTCTCAATCTTCTGCCTCCCCAGACTCATTTCCTGCTGTTCCTATACCATCTGCTCGTCCCACCTACCCCTTGCTTTAGCCACAATGACCTTCTCACTATTCCTTAGTCAAGCCTCTCCATAGCTTTGTACCTTTATACTTGATATTCCCTCTTATAAAGGGACTAGAGGCTCTTTGCACCAAATTTGTGCATGGGGGTGTGGGAGTATGTGTGGGGTGATCCCTCAGCCCAGCCTTCACTCTCTCCAATCTGGGACTCTTTGGGGGATGTCCAACTGCCAGTTTAAAACCAGCAGTTGGACATCTCTCTCGCAATCCAGGACCACTGGCTCCTAACCGCTCACCTGCTTGCTGGCCTGATCCCCCTAACTGCTCTCCCCTGCCAGCCTGATCCCCCTAACTGCTCTCCCCTGTTGACCTGATCATCCAAACTGCTCTCCCCTGCCGGCCTGATCCCCCTAACTGCTCTCCCCTGCCGGCCTGCTTGCCCCTAACCTCCTCTGCCTCAGCCCCTGCCACCGTGGCTCTGTCCGGTCTAATTAGCATATTGCCCTTTTATTAGATTCTTTTGCCGCTTTCATCTCTCGAAGATCAGCTATGAAGACCTCCAACTTCTGTAGAATTTCTCTCCTTTCTCTGTGTTCCCATAGCTCAGCCCTACACCATATTTGGTTACCTGTCAATCTAACTCCCTTCTCCTGGCATTTCTGAATTCATAAAGGATAAGGACTGTGCTTCACTCATTTTTAAAGAAATAATGAATGAATACCCAAGGTTTCCAAATTCAGAAAGAAGGTCTCACTAAAGCACATCTAAAAGCCACCAGTGTTATTTTAAAAAGTCTGTCCTTGTAAAATTTGTAATAGCTCTTCTGTCTGCCTCATCTTCTTACAAGTCACCTTTTTATGAGAAAAGATAAGGTTGTGAGTGTTTTAGACACACACACACACACACACACACACACACACAGACACACATACACACACACACCCACACACGTTTTGGGAAGCCCAGTACTCCCCTACCTCTCATGTGTACATTTTTTATTTTTCGTTCTTCATCATTCAACTCCTTCAGTGCACAGTAAGTGGGGTTAAAGGTGAGGAGCCGAGAGGACCTGGGTTTGCAAAATGGCTGGCACAGCTTCAGGAGAGCAGCACCCAGGTTCAGAAAGAAGGCATCCGAGGCATACATCTGGAAGAAGATTTCTGGCATCTGGTTGGCCCAGATCTTGGTGCGGCCTGCATTTGCATGTAAACAGTTTCCCAGCCAGGACAGGACACAGTGTCTGGTTTCTGGGGAGAGCTGGAGTAAGTTCTTCAGCATCTGGTAGATCTTTTCATGGAACTGAGCCATGAACTGTTTAACCAGAAAACATAACCACAGAACATTCCAGTTTCACAATCCTAGTATTTGTTGCTCCCAAAACTTAGCCACTTCTAAAAATATGCCAATCAATTTCTAAAAATATGCCAATCCTCATCTTTTCTGTACTCTTCCTATGCCTTATCCACAGTTCTAATTTAAGCAATTTCCTAGGCTTTTATGAGAGATTTCCTGACAAGCTTCCCAACTGCAGGGGGAATTGATGGAGCTTTAGAGGAGGGTCAGTAACATGTTTCTGCAAAGGGTTAAATAATAAATATTTTTGGCCTTTCATGCCATATGGTTACTATAGCAACTATTCAACTCTACCGTTATGGCATGAAATGAAGCCATAACCACACATACACAAATGGGCATGGCTGTGTTCAATCAAACTATTTAAAAACTATTTACAAAAGCAGGCAGGATGTGGCTACTGCTGTAATTTGCAAATCTGGGCGTTAGAGAGTTGTGAGTATGGGAGATGCAAACTAATCAAATTCAACCATGTACTGCCTCATGCTGGCCAGACTTCTACTATAATGAATGCCAGAAAGTCCAAATAGAGGGGACAGAGGAAGGAAGGACAGGAAAAAAAAAAATTAGTTTGTAGGCTGGAGAAGGTTTATGAGCTAAAGTTATAAGAAACAGGTTGGTGAGAAAAACCAGGGCCAAGAGGAAGAGACTGGCTACGCACAAAGCGGAGCAGCAGGTTAGTCTAAACCACAGGAGGGTTTTCCTCGGGTCTCGGCACATACTGGAGGCTTTTCTCACACGGTTACAGGAGAAAGCCACCCACATCACCCACGAGCTCAAGCAGCCGCATGTGCCCTGCCTCCTGAAGAAACCTTAATCTAAGCCCGGGGCCGATACACCATAAGCAGTTCCACCTGATGGATGTTGGCCTCTTGTACTTTGATCTCCTGGGGGCTGGAGCGAGATGGATTCAAGAAATAGCCATGATTTTCGATGACACCCGGAGTCTTTAATAAGCAAGAGATATTTAGGATTACTCCCAGCAATGTCTTCTGGTACATCTGCCCATTGCTGAGGTCCTTGGGCTGAATGTATTCTACAAAAACCTGTAGGAGAAGAGAAGTCCTACTTATTTGTTTGTATGATGAGAAAAATGTGATGGGATGAGAGGGTCTCAAAGAGTTACATCTACACAACAACCAACACATCCTTCTTATTCAGAACAGGGAAGCACACATTACTAAATCTCCAGCTCGCATGTGTACACCTCCCAGTTACCTTGGCCATGTCCTTCTGCCTGGTGAGATAGAGCAGGATGTCCAAGTACGCGTACAGCAGCATCTGGCAGAGCTCCAGATCTTTTATCCGGCCCAACAAAATATCAAACACCGGGAACATAACCTCTGGAAATGTTCGAACTTCCTCATCCAATAGCAAGGCTTCAATGACCTCTTCCAGAAATTCAGTCACATCTTCAAAATCTAGCAGAAGGCAAAGGAGAGAGGAAAGAGCCTGTGGGAATTGTATGTGCCTTTACCCTGCTCTTCGCAATTCTACTGTCGGTGACTATACCGATATTCAAGGTGTGACCTCGCACCCTTAGTGTTCCTGGGGCCACAGTGGCCCCAAGGCTTTCCAGTGCCCTAGGAGGAGGTTTAACTTGGAAATCAAACGTAGGTGAGCACAGCTGTGCTCATGTACTCACGGGCTCCTTGGACGGCCTCCAACATCAAGTCTACCAGCTGCTCGTGGATGTTTTGGTCCACATATATCTCCGGGGTGAGGAGGACGGTCCGGGTGTTAGACACGATGAGGTTCCTGCACTGCACCGCGAAAGGCAGCAGGTTCTCTGGAACCTTGGTAATCTGGAAACAGCACGGAGAAGAGAGGGAAGAGCCTTGTTAACGACCTGGAATAGGGTGTACACAGCAAGAGAAGGGTAAAGACAGTGTGTTCCAGACAAGACTGCTCTTGCATGGATGCTTGAACATTCGTGAGAGTTCATTCTTTAAGGAATCACCTACCTGTCAGAATTCCAATCCTGGAAGTGACCACGCTAGGCCTACACTGATACTCCTGTGGAAAGGAGTATCAGACCTTTCTTAAAGCTGTGATGTGTAAGAGGTTTGTAGAAAGAATCAGAGGCACTGGTTCACTGGGAAAGGGGTGGATCCCAAGCACAAAACCTTTAGAAAACAAACTAATGGTGTCTCATGCCAGCATCTAGCTGCAGGTATACTCCGATACATATACATTGATATAAAAGACATTGATCCAGCTCTTTGGCTTACATGCTAAAGTCATAGCCAAGAGAACAATACACCGCCCAGTGGGAATTATTATCATTGTTACCTCTTCCTTGGCTCTTTGGAAGCAGGAATAAAGGTAACAAAAGGCGTGCTTCTCCCCTGCGTCTCGATCGGCAGAGAGGTTGAGCGTCCCAGAAGAAGTCATGTTGATCAAGTGGTTGCCGGGATCTTGAAGTAGTAAGCGAGCAAAGACAGCCTATTAAGAAAAGACCCAAAAAAACAAAAATACTAAACCATTGCAAAGCCAACCCTAGAACATCAAGATGTAAAAGGGAATTCTGACACAGGTTATTGAGAATAACAGGACGTAGCATAAAGGGGAAAACAGGACCCAGTGTCTTATTACTATAGAAGATATATATTCAACATAATTGGGGATATATAAAGTTACCTTAAATCAAGCTCAAGCGTTTAGTATTGCCCCTAGCACAGAGTAAGCATTAAAAGAATATTTGTCGAATGGTATTGAGAATCAGCAATTAAACTCATGTGAAATCTACTACTCTGTGATTGCTGACCTCGCTCAAACTTATATAAAGATAATTTAAATGCACAAAATTAACCTACAAGTTGTCAATGTCTTCCCTACCAAACTTTTATTCCTTTAATGTTAATTCGGCATCTATAAAATGCCTGTTTTGATTTTGGAAAAGATACAAAGAAGAAAGAGAGAAGATGATATTTTAACTGGTCTTAAAGAGTAGGTAAACTTGGACATGTGGCCATGGCCGGTAAGGACAGAGGGACATCCCGAACAACACGGAGATGGAGGAGAGCAAAGCCGAGCCGGAGAAAGGTAAGCAGGCTCAGCCATGGCTAGCTTCTGCTGACGGCACACCCGAGGAGCGTGTGGACGCTACCTGCTCAATGTTGTTCATATCAAGCCAGTCTTGGTCTTCGAGGTCTACTGCCATTTCCTCCAAATACACACAGCGGCTGGGGATGCCATTCCCACTCTTCATGCTCGGGTCACCTGGGAAATGGTTTGAATCTAGTAGGTTAAGGATAATGCTTCTGTTTTATACAGACAACTGATCTAGATAGCACTTCTCTTGAACTCCAACTCGGAGTCAGGTGATATTAGAAGGATCTTGACCTATAAAGCAGCATCTAAAGATTTAAATCCCCTTGCCCCCAATTACAGAGCATGGCCTTGGTATAAACCTAACACCATGACATTTAAAGAGTAAGTCCCAGACATTCGCACTAACTTTGGGTTTAACGGCAGATAAGGCACAGAGTGAAAACACTGCCTCGCACCACCTGAAGACTCCGTCTAGATGCTTAAGTCACCTCTGAGAGGAAAGGGAGTCATCCCCAGGCCCTCTCTGAGGTAGTGAGGGTAAGCAGCTACAGAGTGCAGTCAGTATCAACCTCGGAACGGAAGCTCCACCTGTGTCTGAACACTGATGTTAGGTTCCATCGAAGTTTCACTGAAACCTCAGCCCCGTGTTCCAGGTTTGCTTAACCGTTAAATACAACAGATTCTCAGAGCAAGTCCCAGTCTGAGAGGGAAGAGCAGGCAACGAACAGAATGGTTGTAAGTGTGAAACTCACTGTTATCCAGAGTAATGAGGAAGATCCTCTGGATCATGTGATTGATGTTGAGTTGCTCACATATTTCCTGCTGTGAGCGGAATGAGCGGCTAATTTCAGCCACAGAGTAATCAAACTCATCCAGGCTCTCTGACACGCTATTATCCGAGTCATCCTGGCTGAGCTGGAGTTCATCTGCAGAAATGGAAACCATAAGAGTCACATTCCTCTCTTAGCTGAACCAAGCACTGTCCCCAAAATGACAAATGTGACTAAGAGAAGGATAACTTTGCATGTGAAACAAGTTAATCAGTGACTATCTCAAGACAGGCAACATTTTAAAAAATTGAGATATAGCATTTAGTTCCAGGCATATAAGATTTGATATGTGGATGTATTGGGAAATGTTCACAAAAATAAGTCTAGTTAACATATTTCACCATACATAGTTGGAATTTTTTTTCTTGTAATGAGAACTTTTAAGATCTACTGTTAGCAACTTTCAAATTTGGAATATAGTATTATTTATAGTCACCTGCTATGTAATTACAACCTTGTGGACTTATTTATCGATATAGACCTAATATAACTGAAAGTTCCTATCTTTGGATTCCTTCACTCATTTCACTCACTCCCCACCCCCTGCCTGTTCTCCTGTTCTCTATCTCTGAGCTCTTTTTAATTTCACATACTAGAGGCTGCTCAGCCTGGCTGCACCCTCTTGCAATTCAGGACCCCCTGGGGGATGTCAGACTGCCAGTTTCAGCCTGGTCCCTGCAGGCCAGGCCAATGGACTCCACCGGTGCATGAATCTGTGCACCAGGCCTCTAGTATGCATATAAGATCTTTGGTTAATCTTTTTCTGTCCTCCCCCATTCCCCCTTCCTTCTGGGATTCATCAGTCTGATCATGTTTCCATACCTAGTCTTAGAGCATCTGCCCCCTGCTGGTCAGTGCACGTCATAGCTACCGGCTGAACCATCAGTCACTTAGGCTTTTATATATATAGATAAGTGAGATCATACAGAATTTGTCTTTCTCTGATGTATTTCACTTAACATAATACCCTGAAGGTCCATCCATGTTGTTACAAATGGCAAGATTTTCTTTTTATGGCTGAAGAATATTCCATTATATGTGTATATCACTTTTTAAAATCTGTACTCTGTTGATAGATATTTAGGTTGTTTCAATGGAAAACAATACTGCAATGAACATGTGGATGCATGTATCTCTTCAAGTTGGTGTTTTTGTTTTCTTTGGATAGATACCCAGAAGAGGAATTGTCGGATCATGTGACAGTTCTATTTTTAATTTTTTGAGGAACCTTCATACTGTTTTCCATAGTGTCTGTACCAATTTACATTCCCACTAACAGTATACAAGGGTTCTCTCTTCTCCACAGCTTTACTAGCACTTGTTATTTCTTGTCTTTTTGGTTAACGGCCATTCTAACAAATGTGAGGTGATGTCTCACTGTGGTTTAATGTCCAGTGTCCAGGTGATGAGTGATATTGACTGCCTTTTCATGTGCCTGCTGGTCATCTGTAGGTCCCTTTAGGAAGAATGTCTCTTCAGATCCTCTGCCTATTTTTAATTTGGATTGTTTGCTGCTTTGTTTTATTTTTTGTTTTGCTGTTAAGTTGTATTAGGCAATATCTTAAGTTCAGGATTCTGAAATCCCTGCCTAAGTCCTACCACATTTTGCAAATCAAAAGTTTTATTCTTTCCCATATTTTCTGGTGTATAAGACTTTTGAAATGAAAAAAAGTCAACCGAAAATCGGGGGCAAAAGACCAAAATTGCAAAAAATTACCTGCAGATCTTGACGGCAAAGTAAGTCTTTTCTTTGAAGTGGGGGGTAGTCTTATACAGCGAATATAGGCCTAAACCTATGTTTTAACTGTAAAATTAGGGGGTAGTCTTATATGCCGGAAAATACGGCACTCATAATTAATTGTACACCAGTGCCAAAATTAACCACATGATTTTCACTACAGAATCCTAGTGATAAAAAATTACCTACTAGATCAATGTGCCTTTAATAATTTTAAATGTTTTTCCCTGATTTTAAGAGAATGTATTTATTTTTTCTTCATTTTTAAGTAACATGTTTTATTAAATATCTACATGCCATAAAATTATTTCATTGTAAATTACCCAGGAAATGCAAAACGACTTAATTGGCTCTCTCCATCTAAGTTTGACTGAGAAACTCTTATGGGAAACAGAAGGAATGTAATAAGTACTCAAGGCAGGACTCACTACACTGAACAAGTCTGAAACAAGAGTATCTCTAACTCTAAAGACTGTTTTTTATCTTGTTCATAAAGTATTCATCTTCAAGATGAATACTTTAAAATAAATTCATATAATTCATATAATTACTCAGACTTGTTTGGTGTTGCCTGTTCTAGAAGGTTTGTGAGGAAATCATGGAGAAAAGCAACCACTCTGATGCTCCTGAATGCTTTTTTATTTTATTTATTTATTTTTTATTTATTTTTATTTAAAAAAATATTTTATTGATTTTTTACAGAGAGGAAGGGAGAGAGATAGAGAGCTAGAAACATCGATGAGAGAGAGTCATCGATCAGCTGTCTCTTGCACACCTCTTACCGGGGATATGCCCGCAACCAATGTATATGCCCTTGACCAGAATAGAACCTGGGACCTTTCAGTCCACAGACCAACGCTCTACCACAGCCAAACCGGTTTCGGCTGAATGCTTTTTAAAAAAAATGTATTTTATTGATTTTGTACAGAGAGGAAGGGAGGAGATAGAGAGAAACATCAATGAGAGAGTCATCGATCAACTGCCTCCTGCACACCCACTACTGGGGATTTGCCCACAACCAAGGTACATGCCCTTGACCGGAATCGAACCCGGGACCTTTTTTCTTTAAAAGCATCCTTTCCCAACACGGTCCTCACACTGGAGCACTCGTCAGCATTCCCGGGGCTCAGGGGAGGCTCGTGACTCACGTGCAGAGTTTCTGCCACGTTTCTAGGTGATAGTGATGGTGCTGGTTTGGACAGAACACTTTAAGAATCACTGCTTTAAGATATATTTTCAGAATTCAAACTAATAAACAATGCCTTTGCTTTTACTAATAGTAAATAAATAAAAGAACATTTATATTTGGCTCCATCAAACTTTACATTTTCAGGCTTTTGGCATATCCTACTTGAATTGAATAGGTAATTTTTTTCATCTTGGCTCATAATAATTCCCATGAATTCCAAAGACAGAACCATGGGGTAGACCAGTATTGGGTAACCTGTGACTACGTGAAAACATTTACTTAGAAAATACACAGTAACGTCAAGGTACAGGGCTCTCGCTCCCGTCTTGTCCACATCTCTCTCCTTTAGGAAGCCCAGGAGAGTCACGAGAAGAACATGACCTCTCACAGGTGCAGACACAAATGTCACAGTGCACTGCCACACTGAAGTCAGGCTCAGGAACCTCGTCAGGCAGCAGTAATTTGCTACAAAACACACCTGTCCACTCTCATCTCTAACCACCTGCTGTAATGAGAGGAGCCCTCGGGACCTGTTGGAATAGAAACCTTAACGACAGGACGGAAGCCGTGCGGAAGGCTTCAGTAAGGAAATCTTGTCTCTGTTGACCTGGGTCTGATTACAGTTTAATGATTTCATCGAATCAGAATCTTTGGATAGTCACAGTGGGAGCTTCCTGCATTCCCCAAAGCAAGTAACTTGAAATAAGGCTTGTCAGGAGACAGTGCGGCCTGTAGGACCTCATTTGTTATATCCGGTTTGGAAAATGCTTCTCGGAGCCCCGACTGAGGATAATTTCAGTAGCGACATTGGTGCTGCAGAAATCAAGCCCCTGTTGCCTCAGGCTCCTGAACATTGATTTTACAGGCTGTCAACCCTCTTCTTCCAGAAATAGCATCAAAGGGTAACCAGACCTCGGTAACACATCCGAAATGCAGTCAAATTCCCTGGCACAGGACTTGATTCAAATATAGGTAAGCATTCTAAAAGGACAGCTAAATTAATTCGAAAAGTATCAGGCTCTTCCTAAACTTTAAACTCTTGGATATTCCAGCCCGAATAAAAGCATTTGCTTACAGGCATTTTTCACTTTTCACTGTAACATCGGTTCCATTTTTAGTAGTGAAGCACTTGGCGTGTTCTTGGAAATGAATGCGCAGGCACTCTGACTGGTAGGTTAGCTTGCGGTTGGGGTCCGACCAACAGGGACTGAGCAGGACGGCCCTGGACCCTCCCGAGGTCCCCTCCCCGGCTTCGAACCTCCCACGTTCCTCCCCGGCCTGGCCTGCGCCCTCTCGGAACTCGGGACCCCCGAGAGATGTCAAAGAGCCGGTTTTGGCCCAATGCTGCAGGCCAGGCCGAGGGACCCCACTGGCGCATGAGCTTGTGCACCGAGCCTCTAGTAAATAAATAAAAGTGAAGCTCAATATATGAGGCAAAGGCGTGGGCAGAGTGCTCACGGCTGGTGGAACAGGTTAGATGTGGTGGCCTGATAGACTCAGTGCAAACAAACTAAGACGATGAGGTGCCAGAATAGTAACAAAAGGGCATGAACCTGAACGGTCTCCATTGCCTGGTGCCCACAATGCTTCCAGCTCGAGCCAGCCTTATGTCCGTTTACAGTCAGAGGACACACGTCCATTCCTCTGCTCATATGCTGTTGAGCTCTCTGAACTCCCAAGAGTGACAGGAGCTAAGACCTACTTAGCAAATTTCCCTCAACCACATACTCCTATTTTTTTTCTCGTTTCCTTACATTTTCCCGTTCCTCACTCTCCTTTCTCACCTACTACCTCCTAACGAAGGTTTCTCATTCCAAGCCCATATCCGAGGGCTCTGGGCGAGTTTTCAGAGGCTGAGACCCAGACCTGCCTCTTTCTAGCACATGAAAATGCCAGCAGTTAAGTCGCACTGCCTGCTGTTTCTCTGCTCGTTTCTCTGGCAGCAAGTGGTTATAAACACACACAGGTCAGCATTACATTTATTTCTCCCTTGCTTCAACGACCCCCCCACCCCCAGGTCTACTATGCATCTATCTTCCCTATTCAGTCCTACACACCAGCTACATATCCAAACACTTCTGAAATAACAAAATAAAGGGAAATACAAACATTTCTCCTTTCCTAAAAAGAAGCACACCACAACTCTCTCGATGGTAACAGAGGGGAGCGATTTCTGGTCTGAAAGACGCACTCTCTGAAGGCTGATAGGTTCGGAAACACATGCTGATTCTTCGGGACTGACTCCTTATACGCAGAGGCGAGGCCTCATCTTAATGCTGGTTCCGGATGAGCAGAACGGTTTTTCTGCCCCGTGAGCTGCTACCCTGGTTTTCTCCCAGGAAGGGGAAGGGTCCCGCTGTCTGGGGACCCGCTCCCACAGCAGGAAGCTGGGACAGTGACCTCCGTGGTGTGGAGGAAGCATTCACGGAGGCAGACTGAAGTACTGGGCTTGAGAACAAATCTCATCTATTTGTCCAGAGGCCAAAACCTTTTATAATTTTCCCGTTTACACTCCTGCTTTCTATAGTTGTGACTTGCTTTCCATACCTCTACCTAAAACTTCAGCTTCTATGATAAAAAGATTTATTTAACTATCTTTTACCAGGCGACTTAAAAAAATAAAACAATGCCCTGATTGGCATCTGTTACTTAAAAACCATCCTTTTCTACAGGGCAGGACAGGGAGAAAGGACCCATCACAGAACAAATAAAGGCGAACAATCCCACGGACCCCAACTTATGCCCTAAACCAGTGGTTCTCAACCTTCCTAATGCCGCCACCCTTTAATACAGGTCCTCATGTTGTGGTGACCCCAACCATAAAATTATTTTCGTTGCTGCTTCATAACTGTGATTTGGCCACTGTTAGGAATCGTGATGTACATGTCTGTGTTTCCGATGGTCTTAGGGGACCCTGCCAGCGGCTCCCCCCTGTGGGTCGCTGCTGCGGAGCCTAAGACCACGGGTGGCAAACTGAACTCCTCAGCTGCTGCTGCCGGCTCCTCCACTTACCAGTTTGCTGCTTCAGCTGCTCCTTCTGGATTGCTGCAAACTGCTTGGCATCAGCCAGAGAGCCAAAAAGAGCAGCAAAGGGGTTACTTGAGATGTTGTTGTTATTCTCCTGGTCTGTCATTTCACTGTAAAGTGTCCTCCATGCAGACCTGGGGGAAGGGCTATAGGAAGGAGAGGTGTCAGACACACAAGGTCAGATAACAGCAGTTGTAGTATGCCCACAGCTGTTTCTTTTCCCACTTCTCAAATACAACACAGTTTAAAAGGTTTTGGGTAAGACTATAAAGTTACTGCTTCAAGATTCAAGATATTTTGGCAAAATGATTACAAATCTACCAATTAGACAAGTTGGCCTCCTTTAGGGGTAGCTAAAACAAACAATCAAACAAACAAACAAAAAACCTTACAAAATGCTCAGCTGGAAAGCATTTATCTGATGACATGCTTTCGTTTGTTATACCTTTTAAAAACAGGTAAAGTAGAAAGAAAAAGAGGGCACTAACCTACTAATTGTGAACAACAACGTGAGATTTAAAAGTAATATCACAAAACCCTGGCCAGTGTGGCTCAGTAGATAGAGCGCCAGCCCTCACACCTACGGGTCTCGGGTTCAATTTGCATTCACGGCACAAACCTGGGTTGCAGGTTCGACCTCCAGCCCCAGTAGGGGCGCCTTAGAGAGGCAACCAATTGATGTGTCTCTTTCACATTGATGTCTCTCTCTTTCTCTCCCATCCCTTCCTCCCTTCACTCTCTCTGAAAATCAAGAAAAAATATCCTCAGGTGAGGATTCAAAAAAAGAAAAGAAAAGACAAGCAGTAATACCACAAAAACTACAGATTCAATCTCTATGCTGGCCAACCAGTTTTCAGTTACCATGAGCATAAGGTGGCACTTGCTCAGGCTGCTGTGACTTTATTTAGTGGAGCTGGGAATTCCTCGGCTACATATAAACCAAATGGAAGCCCATCTCAATGTAAGCCCTGGAACGACAGACCAGGACAGAAACCAGATTAGCAGCATGTTGTGGGTTTTACACACACATACACACACACACACACCCACACACCCACACACACACAAACACACACACACACACTCAACTCCACCCCTAGACTTAAGACTACTGATACTTCTTCCACTAAAAACTAAGTGATCTTTATATATATATAGTTTTTTGTTAATCTTCATTGAGGATATTTTTATTTTTCCATTGATTTTTAGAGTAAGTGGAAAGGCCGAAGGAACGGGGTGTGTGTGTGTGTGTGTGTGTGTGTGTGTGGAGAGACATCGATTGATTGCCTCCTGGGGATTGAATCTGCAACCCAGGTATGTGCCTTGAATGGGAATTGAACCCAAGACCCTTTGCTTCGAGGGCTGATGCTCTACCAACTGAACCACACTGGTCAGGGCTGGCTGATTCTATATTTAACTTTTATTTTTTGTCCGATGGTTTACAATACTGACGGCACACAAATTCCTACCATGTCACATACACAGACGATGCCTCACAGGTATTTGTGGGCCCCGAGTCTGCACTTCACTCTTCTGATCAGCCCAGGGCACTCAGAGGCAGCGGGTGAGCAGAGCCCTTTCCACACTGTAAGCCACAGCACAGACACAACCCGAAGCGCAGACAGGCGAGGGGTACACACCTGCTGTGGGAGGATGGGAAATGCTGAGAGAACAGAGGCCGCGGCAGAAGTGAGGGAAGGGGTATAAGGAAGGAGAAAAAAAGAGAACATTTGGTGTACCTTTAATTTGTCGAGTAAAGACTCCTCACTGAATCGTATCAACAAAAGCTAATGCAGACGAGAATCCAAGATGGAGGCAAAGGTAACACCTAACTGCAGCCTCACACAACAATTTCAATAAAATACAACTAAAATATAAAATGAACATTACCCAGAACTACAGGAAAGTCGACTGACTGGAAATTCTACAACGAGAAGGAAAGAGAAAACCAGAAGGAAAATCAGAGGAGCTGTAAAAGCCTAAGGTACGGAGACACGCTGCGCGTGCAGAGAGGACGGAGCCGGAGAGGAAGGGAGGCTGAGTGCCTGGCTGGTGTTCCCTAGCAGGAAGGAGATAAAAACTCTGGACTGTGCTGAACCCCAGACCCGACAGCGCTGAACCCCAGTTCTAGGCCAGACCCTGGGGACCCAGGCGCATACAAAGGGAGACTGGGCTATGAGGTGGAATCCCAAGGGAGCAGCGAAAGGCAGAGTCCCTGGAGACACGCACATTGCGTGCAGAGGACGGACTATTGACTCTGCTGCCAGATTGCCCTAGCGGGAAGGAGACAAAAGCTCCGGACTGTGTTGGGCCCCAGTTCCAACTGCTCTGAACCCCAGTTCTAGGCCAGACCCCGGGACCCAGGCTCAAACAGAGGGAGCTGGGCTGTAAGGCGGAACCCGGGGGAGCGGCAAAAGGAGGTCCCGGCGGCGCGCACATTGTGCGCAGAGAAGGGACGGTTGACTGTGCCGAGGAATTGCCTGGTGGGAAGGAGACAGGGGCTCCAGACTGCTCTGAACGCCACCTCCAACTCCACTTCCAACTGAACTGAACCCCAGTTGTGGGCTCATTGGGGGAGAGCTGTTTGGTAGCAGGCGAAAATCGAGGGCACCTTTCTCTCAGAGGCGCCGGCAGTGAGCACTGAAGGACCCGCATAGGGCGGGGCTGACGGAAGCCAAGGCTGCAGGCTCCACCCTGAAATCCCGTCCCATCTGTAGCTGCGAAATGTGACAAAGAAATAGATCACAAACGAAAGAAATGGAGGACAAAAAGCGACTGGATATAGAGTTCAAAACTATGCTTATAAGGTTTTGCAAGAATTTCCTAGAAAAGATCGATAAGACCTATGAGGATATGAAAAGAGATCAACTAGAATTAATAAGGAGTCATCAAGAAATGATAAGGGATCAACAAGAAATAAAGAATACATTGTCTGAAATAAAAAATATTATACAGAGTCCTAAAAACAGAATGGAAGATCGCAAGAATCAAGTCAAAGATTTGGAACATAAAGAGCCAGAAGACACTCCTCTGCAGAAGCTAAAAGGCAAGAGAATCCAGAAAATTGAAGATCATGTAAGAAACCTCTGGGACAACTTCAAGCGAACCAACATCAGAATTATGGGGGTCCCAGAAGATGAGAGAGAGAAAGATATCGAAAACATACTGAAAGAAATAGTGACAGAAAACTTCCTCCATCTGGTGAAAGAATTAGACTTACAAGTCCAGGAAGTGCACAGAACCCCCCAAAAAAGGAATCTAAAGAGGACCACACCAGACACATCATAAATAAAATTCCAAGAGCAAGTTTGGCTCAGTGGATAGAGCGTCAGCCAGGTTCGATTCCGGTCAAGGGCATGTACCTTGGTTGCAGGCACATCCCCGGCAGCTGGTTGACATTTCTCTCTCATCGAAGTTTCTAGCTCTCTATCCCTCTCCCTTCCTCTTTGTAAAAAAACAATAAAATATATTTTTAAAAAATAAATATAATTAAGAGGATCCAAGATGGCTGCTCGGGTAGACATCTAACCGCGGCAGCACACAACAATTTCAATGGAATACAACTAAAATGTAGAGTGGACATTGCCCAGAGCTACAGGTAGTCGACTGACTGAAAATTCTACAACAAGAAGGAAAGAGAAAACCAGAAGGAAAATCAGAGGAGCTGAAAAAAAGCCTAAGGTACGGAGACATGCTGCGCGCCTGCACGCGTGCGTGCGCGGAGACGTCGCAGCCGGAGAGGAGGAGAGGGCGGGGAGCTGCCTTTCCTTCCCTAGCAGGAAGGAAATAAAACCCCCAGCCTGGGCTGAACCCCCGAACCCAGCGCTGAGCCCCCCCGAACCGGCAGCGCTGAGCCCAGTTATGGGCCAGACCCTGGGGACCCAGGCCCCGGTGGGAGGAGACGGGGCAGTGAGGCGGAAAAACGGCGAAAAGCAGGGCCCCGGGAGTCGCGCGCAATGTGCGCAGAGGACTGAATGTTGACTCTGATGCTGGGTTACCCTAGCCGGAAGAAACAAGGCCTCCGGCGGCGCTGGGCCTCAGTCCGGACTGCTCCGAACCCCAGTTCTGGGCCAATCCCTGGGGACCCAGGCTCAGGCAGAGGGAGACGGGGCTGTGAGGTGGAGTCCGGGGAGAGCGGCGAAAGGCCGGGCCCCCGGGACTCGCGCAAACTGCGCGCAGAGGACAGTCTGTTGACTCTGATGCTGGACTTCCCTAGCGGGAAGGAGAAAAAAAAAAAGCTCTAGGCTGGGGGAACGCGGAGGGGAGCGGAAGCCCCTGCCGGACTCCAGCCAACCGGGCACCAGCAAGGAGGCGGGCCACGGGGCCCCTGGGGGCGTGGGTGCCCCTGAGCCTTTGACCACTGAGCTCGGGCAATGGAGCCAAGGCCGGGGGCTGCTTCCTAAGCGGCGCTGTCCCGGCAACAGGCTGAAGCAGCACAGGAGCCCCGGGAGAACAAAGGGGTGCCACAGGCCAACCTGCTGAGCTCCCACGACGAGGAAGAAACCAAAGAAGTTCTCAATGTGAAGAAATCAAGTGAGAGCAAAAAATAGTAAAATTACTTAAGAAAGAATACAAAGAAGATCATGAAAAATCAAAGACCAAGTCAGAACTCAACTCACCAGCCAATATTGCAACATAAATGCGTTTTAAAAAGAAAAAAGAAAAAAAATAGGACAGAATGTTGGAACAGCGGCAGCCAGGCCTAGAGTGGCCAGGCACAAGGCAGTGGCAGCCAGGCCCGGAGCAGCAACGGCCAGCACTGGAGCAGCCAGGCCTGAGGCGGAGGCGGCCAAGCCCAGGGTGGCCAGTCCAGGAACACCCAGACCCGGAGTGGCCGGGCCCGGAGAAGCCGGGCCCAGAGCAGCCGGGGTGGGAGCAGCCAGACCCAGAACAGCAGTAGCCAAGCCCAGAGCATCCAGGTCGGGAGTGGCCAGGCTCGGAGCGGCCGGGTCGGGTGCGGCCAGACCCGGAGCAGAGGCTGCCAGGCTGGGAGCGGCCAGGCCCGGGGGAGCAGCCGGGGCTGGTGTGGACAGGCCTGGAGCAGCGGCTGCCAGGCTGGGAGCGGCCAGGCCCGGGGGAGCAGCTGGGGCTGGTGCGGCCAGGCCCGGAGCAGCGGCTGCCAGGCTGGGAGCGGCCAGGCCCGGGGGAGCAGGTGGGTCGGGTGCGGCCAGGCCCGGAGCAGCGGCTGCCAGGCTGGGAGCGGCCAGGCCTGGAGCAGCCAGGTCGGGTGCGGCCAGGCCCGGAGCAGCGGCTGCCAGGCTGGGAGTGGCCAGGCCCGGAGCAGCAGCAGCCAAGTCCAGAGCAACTAGGTCGGGAGCAGCAGTGACCAGACTCGGAGCAGCTGGTTGTGGAACGAACCAGAGCAACAGAGGCCAGGCCCTGAGCAACCAGGCCCGGAACAGCTCGCTCCTCGCCTGCCCCTGCCCCACGGCTGCTTCTCAGACATGGCTGGAAACTTTCGTGCGAACTTGAGGGTCTGCTGAATCAAGTGACGAAGGCTTAGATCTGGATGTGTTGAGTTAGTATAGGGCTGGGGTGTTGATCTGTGAGTGCCTTGGGTGGGGCCTGGATGAGGCTGGTGGATCTATTGGGAAATGTCTTTTGTGTGAAGTGTATCATTGGGCATGTGGAGGTATTATTGATTTGAGAAAATGCTAAGTAACTGATTTACTACCTGAAAAGGGATTTACTATTGGGGAAAGGGAGGGAAGAAGAGACTGAACATAAACTGCACCTATGGATGAGGACAATGGGGGATGGGGAGGGGGCAGAGGGTGGGGTGGGAACCTGGTGGAGGGGGGAAGAAATGAGGAACCTTTGTAATAATATGAACAATAAAGATTGATTTAAAAAAAAAATTCCAAGAGCAAAAGACAAAGAGAGAACGTTAAAAGCAGCGAGAAAGAAACATTGGAGGTCAGGTCGGTAAAAGGAGATGCCTCACCTGTACCATCTGCGCAGAAAGAAGTGCAGCGGACCCTTAAGAACATGAGGTGGGGGCACCACTCCCCCACGCCAGTGGTCGGCAAACCTCGGCTCGTGAGCCACATGTGGCTTTTTGGTCCCTTGAGTGTGGCTCTTCCACAAAACACCACGTGCGGGTGTGGGTGTGCATGTACAGTGCGACTGAAACTTCATGGCCCATGCCCAGAAGTAGGTTTTTGGCCTGGGCGAGTTTAAAAAAATATATATATATATATATTTTATTAATTTTGTACAGAGAGGAAGGGAGAGAGATAGAGAGTTAGAAACATCGATGAGAGAAAGTCATCGATCAGCTGCCTCTTGCACACCCCCTACTGGGGATATGCCCGCAACGAAGGTACATGCCCTTGACCGGAATCGAACCGGGGACCTTTCAGTCCCCAAGCGGACACTCTATCCATTGAGCCAAACCGGTTTCGGCTGGGCGAGTTTTTTTTTTTTGAAGTAGTATTAGAACACTCAAGGGGCCAAAGAGCCACATGTGGTTCTCGAGCCACGGTTTGCTGACCACGGCCCCATGCAATGGAAAACCACTTATTGTAACCTTTCACTTAACTAATAGCCTACTGCTGACCAGAAGCCTAACATAAAAAAACAATTAACATTAATATTTTGTATGTGGTATGTATTATATACTGTATTCCTACAATAAAGTAAGTTAGAGAGAAGAAAACATTACTGAGAAAGTCGTAAGAAAGTACATTGACAGAACTGCATATATTTACTGGGAAAATCCACATGTAGGTGAACCAGCAAGTTCTAACCCGTGTTGTTCAAGGGTCAGCTGGAAGTTGAAAGGAATATAGAACATATGACAGACAGGTTCTTAAGACTATCAAAGAGATAAAGAGAATAAATGGAATTATCTCTTACTTTTTCAATATTATACAGTCACGTTATATAAAGAAGCTAGCTTCTCATATTTTATTTATCTATATACTTTAAAAGAATAGTTAATTTATTTTTAGAGAGAGAAAGGGAGAGGGAGGAAGAGGGGAACATCAATGTGAGAGCACACAGCATGGCCGTGTCCTGCAGGCACCTTACTCGGAATCATGTGCCATGATCAGGAATCAAATTGGCCACCTCCGGGTGCACTGAACGATGCCCACCCAACTGAGCCACACCAGCCTGGGCATATTTTATCTATATTTTAAATAGAATTTATGACTTTCAACATTGTGTTCCTAATGCAGATCTTCTACTGTGCTAGATTGTAAGCAACTGGAGTAGAGGTTCATATGTGATTATTTTTTCTTCTGTGTCTGACATTATATATTAAAATCTCAAAGTCCCAAATAAATATTTATTGACTGATTCAATCTTGCACGAAATCACCTAGCAGCATCACAAATCTGCTTCCAGGCAAGGGTTTACTGTCTGCAGTGGGAGGTCAGCGGGGCACGGCTCTGTGGTATCTCCGCACGTGTAGGACGGAGGATGGAAACAAAGCTGCTGTCAAAAGGTTTTTGTCTACCCCACTAAGCTCATCTTTTCCACCTGTACCTCAAGTCTCTGCATAAGCTACTTTCATGTAACCACTTACAGAACTTTACAGGAAAAGGAAGGACTGACCACTTGCTGAGAACCTCTGTGGAGATGACGGCTGAGACTTGTTCAGGGTCTCACAAATGTAGAGAACACCTAGATATCACCCACTCCCAGGAAGAGCTCTGATAAAATGGAACCTTGATATTTTGTTTTAAATTCAACGTCACTGGTAATTTAGAGTCTGCTACTTCCAACTGCCATAGAGATATGACATTATCCTGCTGTTAGCCGTAGGGATAGCACAACCACCAATCTTTAGAGCTTTTGAATTTGATTACTGTTTAATGTACTCCTTAAAAATATGTTTCCTCTGATATACTCACTACAAGGATCTACATCTGCAATAGCTGTCTATCTCCACCCTACAAAATCCTTTCACAGTCCCGATCCAATCTCTTGTTTAAAACAGTACTGCTAGCCTTTTTGTACACTAACGATGAAACTTCAGAAAAAGAAATGAAAAAATTTCTTTTGCAATTGTAACCAAAAGAATAAAATACTTAGAAATAAACTTAACAAAGAACATGAAAGACATACATACTGAAAACTACAAAGCAAAACTAAAAGAGATTGAAAAAGACAACAAAATGGAAAAAATATTCCATGTTCATGGATTGGGAGATTCAAGACTGTTAAAATGGCTTTATTACCCAAAGCCATATTTAATGCATTCCCCTTCAAAACCCCAATGCCACTCTTAAAAGATAGAGAATAAAAAAAACATCAGATTTACATGGAACCACAAAGGACCCAAATAGCCAAAGCAATCCTGAGAATAAAGAATGAAGCTACCTGACTTCAAATTATACTACAGAGCTACGATGATCAAAACAGCATGGCAGCCGAAACCGGTTTGGCTCAGTGGTAGAGCATCAGTCTGTGGACTGAAAGATCCCAGGTTCGATTCCGGTCAGGGGCATGTGCATTGGTTGCGGGCACATCCCCAGTGGGGGGTGTGCAGGAGGCAGCTGGTCGATGTTTCTCTTTCATCATTGATGTTTCTAGCTCTCTATCCCTCTCCCTTCCTCTCTGTAAAAAATCAATAAAATATATTAAAAACAACAACAACAACAACAAAACAACAATAGCATGGCATTGGCAGAAAAACAGACACACAGATCAATGGAACAGAATAGAGAGCCCAGCTATAAAACCACATGTATATGCACAAATAATTTTCAATAAAGGAGCCAATACATTCTTTTTCTGAAGTAAATGGTGCTGGGAAAACTGGAAAGTCATATGCAAAAGAAAAACTGAATTACAGTTTGTTTCCATGAAATTTTGCACAAAAATTAATTCAAAATGGATCAAAGACCTAAATATAAGATCTGAAACAATAATTTACATAGAAGAAAGCATAGGTACTAAACTTATGGACCTTGGTCATAGAGAACATTTTATGAATTTGACTCCACAGGCAAAAACAAATGAATGGGACTATATCTAACTAAAAAGCACACCCGTCAAAAGAAAACAACAGCAAAACAAAGACGTAGCCAGCCAAATGGGAGGTGATATTTTCAAACAACAGATCCAACAAAAGTTTAATCTCCAAAATATATAAAGAACTCATAAAACTCAACACCAAACAAACAAATGACCTAATCAAACAGTGGGCAGAGGACCTGAAAACACACTCCTCCCAAGAAGACAGCCAATAGACAATGAAAAGGTGTTCCGCCTCACTGGCAGTTAGGAAAATGCAGATCAAAACTACAGTGAGGCCGAAAACGGTTTGGCTCAGTGGTAGAGCGTTGGTCTGCGGACTGAAAGGTCTCGGGTTCGATTCCGGTCAAGAGCATGTACCTTGATTGCGGGCACATTCCCGGTAGGGGATGTGCAAGAGGCAACTGGTCGATGTTTCTCTCTCATCGACGTTTCTAGCTCTCTATCCCTCTCCCTTCCTCTCTGTAAAAAAATCAATAATAATAAAAAACAAACAAACACACACACACAAAAAAAACTACAGTGAGATACAAACTCACACCTGTAGAGTGGCCATTATCAACAAGAAAAGCAACAAGTGTTGGAGAGGCTGTGGGAAAAAGGGAGCCCTCATTCTCCGCTGGTGGGGATGCAGACCGGTCAGCCACAATGGAAAGCAGTCTGGTGATTCCTCAAAAAATTAGGAACTGAGCTACTATATGACCCATCTCTTAGTGTGTACCCGAAAAACTCAAAATCATGTGTTCACAAAGATATATAGTGCCTCTATGTTCATTGCAGCACTATTCCCTGTGGCCAAGACATGGAAACACCAATGTGTCCTGCGGTAGAAGACGGGATCAAGAAGACGTGGCCCACACACACAGTGGAATATTACTCAGCCATAAGAAAGGATGAAATAGCGCCATTTGCCATAACATGGACGGACCTTGAAAATATTATGCTAAGTGAAATGCCAGAAAAAGCTAAGAACATATGATTTCAGTCATGTGCGAGATATAAAGCAAATTCATGAACACAGACAGCAGTGTGTGACTGCCAGAGGGGAACCGGAGTGGGGAGACAGGGCCTAATATATGGGATGGAAGATGATGTGACTGGGTGGCAGGCACACAGTGCAATACACAGATCTTGTCACACAGAAACCCACACCTGACACCTCTATATCCTATTAACCAACGTCACCTCAATACATTAAAAAAGAATCCTAAGAAGAAACAAAACTAGCACCGCTAACCTCTTAAGGGACATTATCGGTTTCCAAGGGGAGGGTGCACAAATGGCTTAACATCAGACAGTGTATGATTTTAAACAGAACTGTCTGGAGCACTTGGTGAATCTGGAGTGATAAAAATCAAGATCTATTAAACCATAATCTGTAGGTCTCTGTCCTGATGAGTAATACACACATCAAACAAAAAGGCATTAAAAAACGTTTTCATGGTTGTTTCATCCAACACTCCTTTCAGGCCCCTCGAATAGGGCAATCGATCCTACCAACACATCAGCACGCTAGAACATCAAGTGAAAAAGCAGACAGCCTTCCTAACCGGGGCCTATGTCATCTCAGGAGGCCCCAGGGGAGACCCTGCAGTTTCTGGCAACGCGTCTGAACACATCCTTGCTCTGGGAGTGAAACTCTGGTCCCAAAGAGAAGACCACCAAATGTAAGCTCTCGAGTTGCAGTTCCTCCTCTTAGAAGTGGCTCCGAAAGTGCACAGTCTGAGTGGCGAACTGACACTTTGCTTACGAAACGTCAACACCTAATCACATGTTTTCAACTGGTTTGGCAGCAGGACTCCTGTTTGATGCCACCTCCTCTGGCATTTGGCTATCTGTTGTCCACTCTGTGTACTGTTATCCCTCCGGTTCCATGGGGACTTGGCAGCAAGAAGGGGGCCCCACCCACTCGGTGCACGTTCTAGAGAAAGGGAGTCGCGGATAAAGCAAGGCCAGCACCCCGGCCTTTCCCAGGGAGGAATGGCCGAGAGCGGGAGCCAGGCCAGAAGCTGAAGCATACAAGGGGTTCCCAAATCTGACGGGGTCGCAGTGCCCGGAGAGGGTCGGCGGTCAGGGAAGCGCAGGACAGGGAGCCGGGAGGAGGTGAGAGTGCAGAGGCCGGAACTGGCGCTCGGCTGGGAGAACAAACCCGGTGCAGACTCCACGATCCCCTCCGCAAGCGAGGTGCTCTCTTACCGGAGCCTGAAGGGCCAGCAGCGACGACACGCGAGTCTCACTAGCCCGAGGGTTCCTACTTCCGACTCAGCCGGGCAACCGGAACTGTCATCATCACGAGGCGACGGCCCCTGCGGCGGCTTGGGCCGGAAGCAGAGTGTCACTACCGCGGCTCAGGCGCGCAAACACGCCCAGGGCGCAGGCGCCACCTGCCCGGGGCGGGGCGGGGCCTGTGGCGGAGCGGGACCCGGGGCGGGGCGGGGCCCGGGCGGGGCGGGGCCCGGGCGGGGCGGGGCCCGGGCGGGGCGGGGCCCAGAGCGGGCGGGCCCGGGAGCGGCTGTTTGGGACTGGGTGAAACCCTGTGTGGCCCGCAGGTGTGACCTCGTGATGCCGGCACTGCTGCAATTTGTTCGGGCTTCTGCTTCCTATGTTTCCTACCGGTCTCAGGCCTTCTTGAAGCAATTTCTGTTACTCTTCACTATTTATTATTAACTGTGAAGCAACAACAGTAACAATAACGGAAACATTTGAGCTCGGTTTGGTTGTCAAGTCAGTGTGCTAAAATATGCTATCTAAATTTTTTTAAAAAGTATTTTTCAATTCCAGCCCTGGCCGGTGTTGCCCAGTGTCTAGGGTTTGATTCCTGGTCAGGGCACATAACCAGGTTTGGTTCCATCTTGGTAGGATGTGTAAGGGAGGCAATCCACTTATGTCTACAATGTCTCTCTCTCTTTCTACTTCTTTCTCTCTCTCCCTTCTCTCTCCCCCTTTCTTTCTTTCTTTCTTTCTTTCTTTCTCTAAAATAAAACAAACAAAAACATATCCTCAGGTGAGGATTAAAACATTAAAAAATATTTTTATTGATTTCAGAGAGGAAGGGAGAGGGAGAGAGATAGAACATCAATGATGAGAGAGAATCATGGATCAGCTGCCTCATGCAAGCCCCGCACTGGGGACCGAAGCTCTGTCACTGGGTTGCCCCTCCACCACCACCCAGTCGCCCTTGCCCCCCAATTGCTGTTCGCTCCTTCTGCCCACTAGCACCCACCTTGACTGGCTTGGTGCCACCCACTCGCTGATCCCACCCCCTGCTGACCAGTCATTCCACCTTCGGTTGATTTGCACATTGGGCTTTTATTATGTAGGATTATTGGCTATATTCCCTATGCTATACTTTGCATCCCTATGACTATTCGGTAACTACCAATCTGTACTTCTTAAACCCTTCACTTTTGTTTGTTAATCCTTACCTGAGGATATTTTTTTCCATTGATTCCCAGAAAGAGTGGAAGGGAAGGGGGAGAGACAGGAGACAGAAGCATGGAGTCAGAGATCCTAAACATCAATCGGTTGCCTCCTGTATATGCCCTGACTGGGCCTGGGGATTGAGCCTGCAACCAAGATACATGCCCTTGATCGGAATCAAACCTGAGACCCTTCAGTCTTCGGGCTGACTCTCTAACCATTATTAACTGGCTAGGGCCATCCCTTCACTTTTTTTTCACATATTTTCCCACCCTTCCCATCTGACAACCATCAAAAAGTTCTCTGTATTTATGAGTCTATTTCAGGTCAGCTTGTTTATTTTGTTGTGTTTTTTAGATTCCACAAATAAGTGAAATTATCTGGCATTTGTCTTTCTGTCTAATTTATTTCACTCAGTACAATACTCTCTAGGTCCATTAATGTTGTTGCAGATGGCAAGATTTTATTCTTTTTTATGGCAATCATATTCCATTGTATATATGCACCACTTCTTTATACACTCATTTATTAATGGCACCTAGGTTGCTGCCATGTCTTGGCTATTGTAAACAATCCCGCAATGAACATAAGGATGCATGTATATATCTTTTCAATTTAGTGTTTTGGGTGGAATGGCTGAGTCCTTCTTTGTCTTTAGTTAAAGGCTTTGTTTTAAGGTTTATTTTGTGGTATAAGTATTGTTACCCTAGCTTTTTTCAGTTTGTTTGTTTCCATTTTCATGAAATATCTTTTTCCATAGCTTTACTTTCAAGTCCGTTTGTGTCTTTTGATCTGCAGTGAGTCTCCCGTGGACAGCATATGTAAGAGCCTTGTTTTGTTATCCATATGTTTTTTAATTAGAGCACTTAATCCATTTGCATTTAAAGTAATTGTTGATACATATATAGTTATTGCTACTTTATTATTCATATTTTGATCTTCTTCTTCTTAAAAAAGATCCTTCAACATTTCATGTAATACTGGTTTGGTGGTGATGAACTCCTCTAGCTTTTTCTTGTCTGTGAAGCTCTTTATCTGACCTTCAATTCTAAATGATAGCACTGCTGGGTTCAGTAATCTTGGTTATAGGTCCTTGCGTTCCATCACTTTGCACATTTCTTGCCACTCCCTTCTGGTTTGCAAAATTTCTGTTGAGAAATCAGCTGACAGTTTTATGGCACTCCCTTGTAGGTAACTAACTGCTTTTCTCTTGCTGCTTTTAAGATTTTTTTTTTTTTTTTTTTGTCTTTAATCTTTTGCATTTTAATTATGATGTGTCTTGGTGTGGGCTTCTGAGGATTCATCTTGTTTGGGACTCTGCACTTTCTGGATTTGTCTTTTTCTTTCACCAGGTTAGGAAATTTTTCCATCATTATTTTTTCAAATAGGTTTTCAATTTCTTTCTTTCTTTCCTGCACTCCCATCATACAAATGTTGGTACTCTTTTTAAAAAAATATATATTTTATTGATTTTGCACAGAGAGGAACAGAGAGAGATAGAGAGTTAGAAACATGGATGAGAGAGAGTCATCGATCAGTTGCCTCTTGCACACCCCCTTCTGGGAATATGCCCGCAACCAAGGTACATGCCCTTGACCGGAATTGAACCCGGGTCCCTTCAGTCCCCAAGCTGATGCTCTATCCATTGAGCTAAACCGGTTTCGGCACAAATGTTGGTACTCTTAAAGTTATCCTAGACACTTCTTACATTGTCCTTATTTTTTGGCTTTTTTTTCTTTTTGCTGTTCTGATTGGGTGTTTTCTGCTATTTATATTCCAAATCATAGATTTGATCCTCTTCTCCACACACGCTACTGTTGATTCCTTGTAATGTATTCTTCATTTCAGTTAATGTATTTTTCATTTTTGACTGGTTCTTTTATGTTTTCTAGTTCTGTTTATATGTTTCTCATATCTTTGTTGAAGTTATAAGTTCCTTTAAATTCCCCTAAGTTCATTGAACATCCTTATAACCATGTTTTGAACTCTGCATGTGGTAGATTGCTTGTCTCCATTTTGTTTAGTTCTTTTTCTGGAGTTTTGTTCTGTTCTTTCATTGGGGACATGTTTCTTTGTCTCCACCTTTTGGCTGACTCCCTGTGTTTGTTTCTATATATTAAGTAGAGCTGCTAAGTCTTCTGGGCTTGGTAGAGTGGCCTTATATAGTAGGTGTCCTAGAGGGTCCAGTGATCACCTGAACTGGGTGCTCCAGGTGCACCCTTGTGTGGGCTGTGTGCATTCGCCTGTGGTAGTTGATCCTTAATTGCTGTTGGTATGTTAATGAGAGGGATTTGCCCCTAGGCCGATTGGCTGTGAGAACTGGCTGGCTGGCTGTGTGTACTGGCCACTAGGAGGACTGGCCAGGACCATGTGGAGGATCTACTTTGCAGGGGCCAACCCCATGGTGCAGGGCTCAGGTACCTGCCAAGTCCAGGTTTGAGTGTGTCGCTTGTGGAGGTGTTTGGTGCTTCAGTGAGCTCTGAGGCTGTCCATCAGGTGTGCTAGCTCTGGATTCACACAGCAAGTGCATGCCAAGGTCAGCCACTACTTGTACCCTTCCTGAGGCCTCCTGGCACGAGCCACAAAGCTATCTGCAGATGGCTGCTATTTATGCTGGGCTTGGAGGTGCCCAGGAGAGGCCAAGCTGTGAACCAAGGCTTGCTGTTGCTAGTACGGGGCTTAGGGGTACTTAGCAAGAAGTATGGGTCACTGACTCAGAAGCTGTTTATATGGAAAAGCCACTGGAAAGGGCCTGGGTGGGTCTGAAAGTTGGGTGGGGTTTCAGGAAATCTCCAGGCAGGGAGAACAGTGTTAGCCAGGTTGAGGGCATCTCAGATATGGTGCTTGCCAGCCTGCTCTGTTGGGGGAGGGCTCAGCCCAGGAATAACGGCCTCGGCCAGCACTTCTGTCTTGGGAAAAGCTGCCCCTCCAGCTCTGGCCCCGATGCCAGACACTTCAGTCCTCCCCATATGTCCCTGGTGCCTTTCCAGCTGCTGCCCCACTGCTGGAGTTCTGAGCAAGTAGCCTGTGTAAGTCTGTGCATGGGCCCTTTAGCAGCAGTCCATCTCATTCAGCCATTATCTTTGCTAGTTTTTACAGGCAGAAGTTTTGGGAACTTCTCTTCCTGGCACTGGAACTCTGGGCTGGGGGACCTGGTGTGGGGCTGAGACTCCTCACTCCTCAGGGCAGAGCTCTGTAGCTGAGATATCCCTCCCCATTTTTAACCACCACACGTGGGTGTGGGACCAGCCTGCTCCACCTCTCTGCCCCTCCTACCAGACTCTATGTGTCTTCTTTATATCCTAAGTTATAGTATTCTATTCAGATAGACTTTAGGTGGTTCTGAAGTGACGGTTGTTCTGTAATTTTGCGATAATTATGATGTGGTTATTATTTTGATGTGAATCAGTAATTTTAAAGGCTTACCCAAACCTTTGAACTCTGTTGTATTTGATGTGATGGAGATTTCAGTTAGTTCCAATCTCTTGCTCATACAATGAATGCTGCAATGACTAACGTTGTAAAAGTGTCATTTAAAAAATAATTGTATTGCCGAAATCAGTTTGGCTCAGTGGAAAGAGTGTTGGCCTGCGGACTGAAGGGTCCCAGGTTCGATTCCGAAAGGCATGTAACTTGGTTGCGGGCACATCCCCAGTAGGGGGTGTGCAAGAGGCAGTTGGTGGATGTTTCTCTCTCATTGATGTTTCTAACTCTATTCCTCTCCCTTTCTCTCTGTAAAAAAAATCAATAAAATATAAAAAAATAATTGTATTGAGGTATAATTTGCTATAAAATGCACTCATTTTAAGTGACCTCAGTTGTTCTTAGCAATTTTTATCAAATTTATCCATTAAGAATATAATTAAAATAATTATAGCCCTAGCTGGTTTGGCTCAGTGGATAGAGTGTCGACCTGGGGACTCAAGGGTCCAGGGTTTGATTCCTGTCGAGGGCACATGCCCAGGTTTCGGTCTTGATCCCTGTGTGGGGCATGCAGGAGGCAACTGATCAATGATCCTCTCTCATCATTGATGTTTCTATCTCTCTCTCCCTCTCCTTTCCTCTCTGAAATCAATAAAATATATATATATATATTTAAAAAAATTATAGTTGGTTCAGAAAACCAAATAATGCTTGGGCCCTGTTTTCCTGATTGAAACTTCTGATTGATTGATTTATTGGTTGATTGAAAAGCTAATATAAATCAGTGGTTCTTAACTAAGTGATTTTGCACCTAAGTGGACACTTGCAATATCTGGAGATTATTTCAGTTGTCAAAATGGGGATACTGCTGACCTCTGGTGACTAGAAGCAGGGGAGGCTGCTAAAAACCCCACAAAGCACAGGACAGTACCCTTACCACAAAGAATTACCTAGACCAACTATTGTTTTTAAAAATCTTATGGTTGAAAGTATTACATATATCCCATTCTTTCTCCCACCTACTCCCTTCATCCCCCCACATCCCCACCACACCCCAGGCCCTCACCAGTCCACTGTCTGTGTCCATGGGTTATGCGTTTATGTATACAAATAGAACAAAATGTTAATAGTATGGATGCTGAAAACATTTATTTAGAAATAAGATTAATATTCAGCATTCCTCTTCTGAAAGAATGTAAAGACATACACAGCTTTCATATGTTTTAGGTCAAGAACATTAGCACTGCTAGCCCCTGCGTCTTTAGAAATGGCCCCCACAATCAGCCCGCACCCACCCCTGGTCTTCATAGCTCTTGGGGAAGGAGACAGACGTGGCACGGAGGGGCGGGCAGGGAATATGAAGGCACTGCCGTGGAAATGATGTAGGACACAGCTCCTCAGAGTCCTGCTCAGTTTCTCCTCAGCTGGTTTCCTTGCAGGTGGCTGTACTGGTCATCTTCCCGATCCTTGAGGGGCTAAAAGGACAGCATAGTCATAAGCACAATCCCCCCAGCCTCATGAATTAGTAAGATGCATATGTATTGAGTACTTTTTACGTGCAAGCCTTTGACGTGGGTGCTTTGTGGTCCTGGGGCAGAAAGAGGACGAGCAGATGGAGGCTTTCCCTCTCGGTGTGTTCTTTGATTTTGCTCACTAGATCCTGACCTCAGCCCCTCTCAACCCTTCTCCTATTTCATCCTTTCCACCCAGAGGGGTAACTATGCCACCATCTGACATGTCCTAAGCAGTTTCTTATCTATCTAGCATCTTCCAAATAATTTGCCCCACCCTCATTTCAAAATGTTAAAACACCACTAATTGTAGCAATGTTCCCTTACCTGGTAGAGCTGGTCATTGGACAACAGGGTCTGCTTGTCTGAAGCTGCACAAAAGATAAACCACACACACACACACACACACACACACACACACACACACACACACACGGTAGAGAGGATGATAAATTGGGTTATAGTCACACAATGGAATACTAAATAACAGTAAGAATTAGCGAAATACACCTATGTACAAGAACATGAGTGGATGCCCGGTTGGTGTGGCTCAGAGGTTGAGCATCAACCTATGAACCAGAAGGTCATGGTTCGATTCTTAGTCAGGGCACTTGCCCAGGTTGTGGGCTCCATCCCCAGTGGAGGGCGTGCAGAAGGCAGCCAATCAATGATTCTCTCTCATCATTGATGTTTCTGTCTCTCTCTCCCTCTTTTTTCCTCTCTGAAGTCAATAAAAACATCTATCCTAATAGAAGGGCACTATGCTATTAGGGTGGATGTCTTCTGGACTCCATCCAGACAAAGCCACAGCACAGCAGCTGTGTGGCCCAGGCTTAGGCTTTGGAGCTGCTGTGGCTGGCAGTGAGCTGTTTGCTTGTGATGGGGGCGGCTCAGTGGATAGAGTGTCAACCTGGGGACTCAAGGGTCCAGGGTTTGATTCCTGTCGAGGGCACACGCCCAGGTTTCGGTCTTGATCCCTGTGTGGGGCATGCAGGAGGCAACTGATCAATGATCCTCTTGCCTTCTCTTGCCTTCCACAGAGGACATTCCCTGAGGGCTCCCGGACTGGGAGAGGGGGCAGGCCTGGCTGAGGGAGCCCCCCAGTGCATGAATTTTCATGCATCAGGCCTCTAGTGTGTGTATATATATATATATATATATATATATATATATATATATATATATGAATGTGAGTGGATAGCACAAGCACATTATTGGGCGAAAGAAGTCACACATTAGGTACTTACTGTATGAGTCCATTTACATAAGCCACAAAAACAGACAAAATTAATCAATGTTGTAAGTCTGCATAGTGCTCACTTTTGGAGATAGGGAGAGTCTGGAAGTGACCACAAGGGGGACTTCTAAGATGCTGGTAATATTCTTTCTTAAACTGGGTGCTGGATTCATGTGTGTGCTTACTTTATTAAATCTTGTTGAGCTGTTTGCTTGTGATTCTGTATGTAGGTTTTACTTCATGCACTTTTCTGTATGTAGGTTTTACGTCAGTAAAGAGTTTTAAAAACCACAGAGGATGAATGGGGAGTTGGGTCTTGCAGGTAAATATGCCGTGAAAGCACTAAGCATCCCTCCTCCTGGCCACAGAGGGAGCCTCTCCAGCAGGTACCAACCAGCGCAGGCTCTTCTCTGGGGCTATTTTGGTTGGAAGGAAGCTGAGGGCCCCAGATGGTCTCATATCTCATCTAAGAACATTCTTTTACCTCTTGATTGGCGAACTCCATCCTGTCCAGCAATGAAGTACACTCCAACAGCGAGGAAGAGAACGCTGAAGATCTCGGCGAAGACAAAGCCAGACACAGTGGATGCATTCAGCTCAATGCAGTTCTGACACACTGTGAGGAAAGGGGAGACAAATCTACTTCAGGGTGTGAAAGTTGTTTTTCTGGATCTTTTGTTCCTATCTATCAACAATATGCCTTTGTCTGGCTAGGGCAACAGACTGCTCTCCCTGTGGATTGTATGGCCTGGGAAGATCCTTGGACTAAGAATGCAATGCTTCTTGATGTTCCTCTCTCTTCCCGAAGTCCCAGAGAAGCCCAGGTAGTCTTATGGCCCCGAACTATGTGAAACTGAAGAATACCAGATACCCTTCTCTGTGCTCAGTTGCCTTTTACATCTCACTGCTGCTCACCTTGTCATCTCTTGTCTCCCCTACCCACCCTAACTTAGTTTATATAAATTGCTAACTGCTCTAATCCAGGAGGCCACACAAAGGTAAACCAGTCTTTGGGAACTGGATATGTTTTACCAAGAAACTGGTGGAGCCCTAGCTGGTTTGGCTCAGTGGATAGAGAGTTGGCCTGCAGACTAAAGCGTACCAGGTTCAATTCTGGTCAAGGGCACATGCCTGGGTTGTGGGTTCTGTCCCTAGTAGGGGGCATGCAGAAGGCAGCTGATCAATCATTTTCTCTCATTGATGTTTCTGTCTCTCCTGCTCTCTTCCTCTCTAAAATCAATAAAAATATATTTAACAAAAAGAAGCTGGGGGAACTGTCTTGTTATTTTCAATGAGAGGCAAGCTGAGATGAAGAGAATTGGGATGTTTCACATCCATTTTATCACTGTTTAGCATCTATTTTTCACTCATTCCATACAGGAAATCACCAATAGTAAGTATAGCTTAATTTCACAGCAAGCAAACCAAAGGTGTGTGTGTGTGCGTGTGTGTGTGTGTGTGTGTGTGTGTGTGTGTGTGTGTGTGGGTGTGTCACATACTTCTATAATACACTTGGAGTGGTTTTGAATTGTTCACTGATCCTTGACACCAATATGTCCCTTGTGGGTCCTTCAAACTACTTCCCAGGCTCCATGTTTTTTCGTTTGTAGTAGTTATTTCCTTCCCATCTTTAAACCACTTGATATCTTTGCCTTTCAAGTTACAAGTCAGAAGTACTGAACCATCTTCTTGATTGTCATCCACTGTTACCAAATGGTTTCCTGAAAAGAGAAAAGCCATGGTCTGTCAAAGATCTTGCCTCTGACATTCTTCCACCCAGGCTACAAAAGAAGACCGCATTACTGCGTCTTCTCAGACATCAGTTTGTCCAGGAAGCACCCGGGGATCTATCTAGAACTTCGGTTCTAAGTGAGGAGTTCTGGGGAGGACTGAGACTCTGCAGCTCTCCCAGATGGTGTCTATACCATTGGTTCATGGGTAACATTTTGAGTAGTTCCTACCTCCTCCAAGAATGACTAGCCATTTGATTGACAATGGAGAAGTTTGTTACTTATCACTCATTATCTCATCCAGAACTACTGTTTTAGGAAGGCATATTTCCATGAATTTCCTCAGAGTTTCAGCAGAGAAAGAAGCCATTCCCCTACCTTTTTGCGACTGGACAATTGTACCTGTAGGGATAGAAGAAAGACACAGGGTCAGTTGGGAATTCAGATGCCCTGAGGTATCATTTAAGTGGTCATTTGAGGCCAAAATGAAGAGAGATGTTAATCCACAGGAGTAAGGTATCTATATCTATGTCCCTGGATTGTTAACCCGAGCCACCAAATTGAATCCAAGGTGTTGTGCAATGAAGAATTTATCAGGTTGCTGTCATGAATTCCTAGGAGGAAGTTTCTAAACCCTTGAATTTAAGGAGTGCTTTTGTTATTCTTGGTGTGCCCTTGGATTACAGGTGAGTTTACCAGTATAATGAATGAGATGATTCAGGAAAGGGTTGGTCAAGACCAACATGTGATTAAAGAATTGAGACTTTGAGCTCTAGGAGGGGAGGGGCACTGAAGATTGAGTTTAGTCCCTGGCCAATTTTTCAATTAGTCATGCCTATGTAATGAAACCCCAAGAAAAATTCAGTGGAGCTTCCTGGTTGGTGAACACATCAACATGCCAGGAAGGGGATTTCACAGGAGAAGCACGGAGGCTCTGTGTTCAAGAACTTCTCAGGTCCCACCCTACGCATGTCTTTTCATATAGCTGGTCCTGATTTCATTTTTAAGAATAAAACTGTAATTGTAAGTATAGTGTTTTCCTGAGTTCTATGAGTTGTCATAGCAAATTGGTAGACCCAAGGGGGTGGTGGGAATGTCCTAGAGATCCCTGAACTTGTGCTTAGCATTTAAAGTGAGGGCAGTTTTTCCCCTAGCCAGCTTGGCTCAATGGATAGAACGTTGGCCTGCAGACCAAATGGTCCCGGGTTTGATCCAGTTAAGGGCACGTACGTTGGTTACAGGCTTCTGCCCAGCCCAGGCTCAAGGCCTATGCAGGAAGCAATCAATTGATGTGTTTCTCTCACATCAGTGTTTCTGTTTTTCCCTCTCTTTTCCACTGTCAAAAAATCAATGGAAAAATATCATTGAATGGGAATTAACAACAACAAAACAAACTAACAACAACAACAAAGTGAAGGCAGTCTTGTTGGTGTCTGTGCTCTTAACTCCTGGGTTCGATGCTCACTCTTAGCATCAGAATTGTATTGCAGCATAGGGAAGGGTGTGGTCTGCACAGCTGGAACGCTGTCCCTTTAGCAGCTGAGGTCCTGGCAAGGAGTGAGTGTGCACCAGCTAAAGCCTTTCTCAGCTGAGTGACTGCTAAAACCTTCAGTTTTGATGACTTATTTCTTGTAGAAACCCTAGGTGTCCTATGGGAATTAGATATTCAAGATCCCAAATCTGTCTCAAAACCTAGAATAGTAGAGTTGTATGGTAGAATCACTACAGAGAACTAGCACTGGTGTTCAATCCAATTGGATTCAATCCAGACATTTTCTGAGCACTATTATGTTCCTGCCATGATTGAGCAATGAGGAGGAAAAGGGTGGGGATATGAAGAACTAGTTGCCATTTCCAAAGAGTTTACAATGAAGTGGAAAAAAATAAGCACATATGTAATTAATGTAATAAAGCATAAATGGTCATTTAGTATTTATAAGAATACACATGAAAGGGGATAAATCTATTGATTTTGCCCAAGGGTGAGTGACAGGAAAGCTTAACAGAGAAGGATTCATTAGAGAAAGGCATTCTGGAAAGAAAGAATAGCTAAGCAAAGATACAGACTTGGAAAAGGACAAGAGAGGTAATATGGCTAGAGGGAAATAATGGGCATGTATAAAAGTATGATGGCCTGGATGCCATGGCTCAGTTCAACCTAGGAACCAAGAGGTCACAGTTCGATTTCCAGTCAGGGCACATGCCCAGGTTGTGGGCTCAATCCCCAGGAGGAGATGTGTAGAAGACAACCAATGATTCTTTCTCATCATCGATGTTTCTAGCCCTCTCTTCCTTTCCCTTCCTCTCTGAAATCAATAAAGATATAATTAAAAAAGAAAAAGTAAAAGAAAGGACAAAGTATGATGGAAGTAGTTGAAAGGAGTCAACTGTTGTAGGATGTTCCATAAGACTGAACTCTTTGTGACTAGTACCCAGCACAGTGCCTGGACCATAACAAGAGCTTTATGTTTGTTGAATAGATGCATAGACGAATATATGAGAACAAATTAAAAATCAAGACAAACAGTTAAGCAGATTTCTCACCAGTTCTCCCCAATCATCTGCTCACTATGGGAGGGACAAAGAGGTCCCTTATTTTAACTCAGGTTCCATAGGAAAGAGGGTCTAATGGACTGCTAGCATCTTTTAATTTTGTTTATCTGAATCCTGCCTCCTTTTGGGACATGAGAGCTCATGTAGTCAAGTTTCCTGGGTTGAGTGCTGAGAGAATGAGCCCCACGGGAGCAAGAATTGTCCAAGTTCACACAGCGTATTGGAGGCTGGGCACAGGCTTCTGTTGCTCAGCCTGATGCTCTTTCTGCCTCACATGGACTCTATGCATTGCCCATCCACCTGTGTCATTCTTCTCAACTCCCCTCAGAAATAATGATAAACTCTCACTGTCCCCTTCATGACCTACTCAGTCACTATCCAGCTCAGCATCAGCAGGTGGCATTGCCTCCCTCTTAGTTTGTTGAGAACATAAATGCTATCATGGCTCTTTCTCCTGCAGCTTTCTTCTATAAGCTTACCTGTGACTGAAGCTATCTGCACTTCCTCCCTTCTAGTCTAGAGGGTGAGGTTGCCTTTTTCTCTGTGCCATTGACCCACTCTTGACTCCATCCTTTCAACATCAACTCCAGGACCTCTATTCACTATCTTCTCCTTCAGCCTAGAAATGTGCTCAAATTTTTTTTCACACTCAAACAATTTGTTCTTAGGCTCTGTTTCCCCCCTATTTACCACTCAAACTATCCTTCCTTTTCTTCCAAACTTCTTTAAAGAATAGTCTATGCTTTCTTATCTTTATTATCTGTCCTTCCCCTTCAGTTCATTTCCATTTGGCTTCTACTCACACTACCCCAAAGAAATGGTTCTAAATTATCCATGACCTTTATCAAACATTCAAGGAAAACTAAAACCTATACACCTTAGACTATTCCAAAAAAATTCAAGAGGAAGGAACACTTCCAAGCTCCTTCCAGCATCACCCTAATACCAAAACCTGATAAAGACAACACAATGAAAGAGAATTAGAGGCCAATATCCCTCATGAACATAGATGCCAAAATCCTCAACAAAATTCTAGCAAATTTGATCCAGTAGTACATCAGAAAGATAATACATCATGACCAAGTAGGATTTATCTCAGGAATGCAAGGATGGTACAATATCTGCAAATCAATAAACATGATACATCACATAAACAAATTGAGAGATAAAAATCACATAGTCATATCAATTGATGCAGAAAAAGCATTCAACAAAATCCAACACCCTTTCTTGATAAAAACTCTCAACAAAGTGGCAATAGAAGGATCATACCTCAACATAATAAAAGCTATATATGATAAACCCACAGCAAACATCATACTCAATGGGAAAAAACTAAAACCATTTCCCCTAAGAACAGGAACAAGAAAGGGATGCCCACTTTCACCACTCCTGTTTGACATAGTACTGGAAGTATTAGCCATTGTGATCAGACAAGAAGTAGAAATAAAAGGAATCCAAATTGGAAAAGAAGAAGTAAAGCTGTCTTTATTTGCAGATGACATGATGTTGTACATAAAAAATCTGAAAGACTCCATAGAAAAACTAACAGACTTAATAAATGAATTAGGCAATGTAGCAGGATACAGAATTAACGCCAAGAAATTTATGGCATTTCTATACTTCAATAGTGAACTTACAGAAAGAAAGACTAAAAAAGCAATCCTATTTACCACAGCACCAAAAAAATTAAGATACTTAGGAATAAACTTAACTAAGGATGTAAAAGACCTTTAGACAGAAAACTACAGGACACTGAAAAAAGAGATAGAGGAAGACATAAACAGATGGAAGAACATACCATGTTCATGGATTGGTGGAATCAACATCATTAAAATGTCCATACTACCCAAAGCAATCTATAGATTCAATGAACTCCCCATTAAAATACCAACGGCATATTTCACAGACCTAGAAAAGAACTCTCCAAAAACTCATCTGAAATAAAAAAAAGACCCTGTATAGCCACAGCAATCCTGAGAAAGAAGAATAAAGTAGGAGGGATCTCAATACTAGATTTCAAGCTGTATTACAAAGCCACTGTAATTCTCAAAACAGCCTGGTACTGGCACAAGAACAGACATATAGACCAATGGAATAGAATAGAGAATCCAGATATCAACCCAAAACACTATGCATTAATATTTTACAAAGGAGGCATGAACATACAATGGAGCCAAGACAGTCTCTTCAATAAATGGTGTTGGGAAAATTGGACAGATACGTGCAAAAAAAAATGAAACTAGATCACCAACTTACACCATACACAAAAATAAACGCAAAATGGATACAAGACTTAAATATAAGATAGGAAATCATAAAAATACTAGAGGCATCCACAGGCAACAAAATCTCAGACATATGCTGAAAGAACTTCACAGATACTGCTCCTAGGGCAATGGAAGCTAAAGAGAAAATAAACAAATGAGACTACATCAAAATAAAAAGCTTTTTTTCACAGCAAAAGAAATCATCAACAAAACAACAAGAAACCCCACTGTATAGGAGAACATATATGCAAATGTTATCACTGATAAAGGTTTAATATCCAACATCTACAGGCAACTTATACAATTTAATAAAAGGAAGATAAATGATCCAATAAAAAATGGGCAACAGACCTAAATAGAATCTTTTCAAAAGGAGACAGAAGGAAGGCCAAGCGACACATGAAAACATGCTTAAAGTCACTAATTATCCGAGAGATGCAAATCAAAATGACAATGCAGTACCATTTCATACCTGTCAGAATGGCTATTATCAACAAATCAACAAATAACAAGTGTTGGCGAGGTTGTGGAGAAAAGGGAACCCTCGTGCACTGCTGATGGGAATGCAGACTGGTGCAGCCACTGTGGAGAACAGTATGAATTTTCCTCAAAAAACTAAAAATGAAACTCCCATTTTACCCAGTAATTCCACTCCTAGGAATATATCCCAAAAAACTAGAAACACCAATCAGAAAGGATATATGCACCCCTATGTTCATAGCAGCACAATTTACAATAGCTAAAATTTGGAAACAACCTAGGTGCCCATCAGCAGATGACTGGATCAGAAAACTATGGTACATCTACATAATGGACTACTATGCTGCCATAAAAAAGAAGGAATTCTTACCATTTAGAGCAACCTGGATGGAACTGGATAACATCATGCTAAGTGAAATAAACCAGTCAATGAAAGAAAAATACCATATGATCTCACTCATTTATGGATACTAAAGAACATTATAAACTGATGAACAAAAGATAGATATAGAGACAGTAAAGCATCAAACAGATTGTCAAATTACAGCGGGAAGGTTAGGGAGATAAGAGATCAACCAAAGGACTTGTATGCATGCATATAAGCATAACCAATGGATGCAAAACACTGGGGGGTGAGGGCATGTATAGGAGTGGGGTTGGGGGGCAATGGTAAGATATGTACACATATAATATCTTTTAAAAAATATATATTTTATTGATTTTGTACAGAGAAGAAGGGAGAGAGAGAGAGAGCTAGAAACATCGATGGGAGAAAGTCATCGATTAGCTGCCTCTTGCGCACACCCTACTGGGGATGTGCCCGCAACCAAGGTACATGCCCTTGACCGGAATTGAACCCGGGTCCTTTCAAGTCCTCAAGCCGACGCTCTATCCATTGAGCCAAACCGGTTTTGGGCACATATAATATCTTAATTAAAAAATGAAAAAAAAATTATTTATGACCTTTATGTTGCCAAATCCCACATACTTAAACCTATAAATATATTCTTATATTAGTGGATCACTCTTTAAAATTTCGTACTGTCAGTAGAAACTTTGGAAACATTCTACTTCTTCAGTTTCCATAGTATTGGAATCATCTGATTATTCCAGCTCTTTGATCATTCCCTTATCTCTTTCCAGAGATATTTTTTCTCTAACTACCCCTTAAAGGTTGGTATCCTCACAGTTCTATCCTCAGCCCCCTCGTCCTCACATCTAACACAGTACTTGTGTGATTCCAACAGCTTTCACGGGTTAGCTTCCCCATTATATGGAGAACCATCTGCAGTCCAGAATGTAGGCATGGCCCAGTTCATCCACTTCCCATTGGATATTACAACTAATACTCACAGAGGCATTTCTTATTGTACCTAACATTCAATCTGGAAACACTGAAACTTATTCGTAGAACTAGTTTATGAGTTCTTTAGGCAGAATAAATTTTATTTATTTATTTAATTTTTTTTTTTACAGAGAAGAGAGAGAGAGAGAAGGAAGAAGAAGAAGAAGAAGAAGAAGAAGAAGAAGAAGAAGAAGAAGAAGAAGAAGAAGAAGAAGAAGAAGAAGAAGAAGAAGAGGAAGAAGAAGAAGAAGGAGAAGAAATTGATCAGCTGCCTCTGGCATGCGACCCAACCTGGGATTAAACCCCACAGCCTAGGTTTGTGCCCTGACTAGGAATTGAACCCACCACCTTTTGGCGTATGGGATGGTGTTCTAAGCAACTGAACCACACCGGCCAGGGCAGGGCAGAAGGTTTTATTTACATTTGTATCTTCCTAGTCTCTTACATAATAGGACCTCACCCATACTGGTTGACCAGTTGATGGACTGACCAACTGAGTGAGTGCTTTACAGGTCTACTCCTAACCCCAGGGCTAGTTTAAAAACACATACATTTTCTTCTCAGGTTCCTGGCCTGTGCCCTTTCGGGCTACATTCAAACCTAAGATGGTGACTTCCGGGTTTTCTCTCTAGACTGCTAAGTTCTCTGATGATCCCTCAGGAGATGGAGACCCCATCTCTCATGGGCCACTGCTTCCCTCTCACAGAGAATAGTAACAGGCTTTATTTTTACGCTGCTTTCTCTGAACTCCAAGGTGATAGCTGAGGTAGGCTCAAGGTCGTGGATCCCAATAATCTTGTCCCATGCTGGTGGCCTTAAGTCTCTCTCCAGGCTGCCGGGCCCCCTAAGCCGCTCTTACCTTGAAGAAGAAAGATTGCCAGGATGAGGCCGGCCAGACGCCTCCCCTGCTCCATGTCGGTCTCTGTCCTTCTCCCACAGAAACACTGAGCAACTGCTAGCAGCCAGCCAGCCTACGCAGAACTCGCCTGGCTCCACCCAGTACCCTTCAGGCTGGGCCCCTGCGAGAAGGCAGGAACCCAGAGCCTCCGCCTCAGCTTCAAGTGTGGTCAGCTGGGGCTCAGCAGCTGCAGGTGCAGATGTCCTTGCTCTCCGTTAGGGAGAGAAGGGTGGGAGGTGGCGTGGCTGGGGAGAGAGCTGGATTCCCATCGCAGAGACTCTGGCTTGCACAGAGAACAACCTTGGGTGCTGGGCAGTCCACGGCGTGGGCCCCTGTCTCCACGGGGGAGATAAACATCGCTGACACTCCTCGTTGCTGGTATCATAGCCAGCTGTCGCTTGTTGCTAGAACTAACAAAGGTGGGAACTCTTGAGTGCTCAGGGCTGGAGATCTGACAAGAGCCACTTCCCTCCGGGTCCTCATTCGGGAATTTTTTACTGTCCTTTTGAGAGGAGATCATCAAAGAGGTATCTGCTTGGGAGGAATCGACAGGACAATTCCAACAAGACAGGCCAAGCGTTGCCAAGGCCCAGGGACTGAGTGAAGTTCCCGAGATCTCAGGCCCTATCTCTGTCCGAGTCAAACACATAACATAGTCAGTGGATTGACCAACACTAAAGCAAGTACAAAGATTAAAAGGCAAAAGCGGAAGGTCAGCCCTGGTTGCTGTGGCTCAGTGGATAGAGCGTCTGCTTGCAGACTGAAGGGTCCCGGGTTCGATTCTGGTCAAGAGCACATGCCCAGGTTGTGGGATTGATCCCTCCGTAGAGGGCATGCAGGAGGCAACCAATCAATGATTCTCTCTCATCATCGATGTTTTTATCTCTCTCTCCCCATTCCTCTCTGAAATCAATAAAAATATTTTAAAAAGTGGGAAGATCGTGTATAATTACAACAGTAAATTAAAGGATACACACAAGCACACAAGAAAAACTAGTAACAACATAAATATGGAGGGGGTGAGTAAAAATGATGGTGATTTTAGAAAGTGTTTGAACTTAAGTGACCATCCACTTAACATGGACTGCTGTAAGCATGGCTTGGTATATACCGAACACATGGAAACCCATAAACTGAAAAATCTACAAGAGATACACAGGAAATAAGAGGTACGAATCCAGATACAACACTACAGGAAGTCAACAACATGCAGGAGGCCCGGGGTGGGCTGGAAAAGGTCAATGGGGGAAAAATGGGGACATATATAATACTTTCAACGATAAAGATAAAAAAATACAAGAGAAGGGAGAAGAGAATAAGAAGGAACAGAGAACTACAAAAGCAGTCTGAAAACAGCAAGTAAGATGGCAGTCACTGCTTACCACGGAAAGAATGAAATCTTACTATTTACAATGTGGGTGGACCTCAGGGTACTGCCCTGGGTGCAGTGAGTCAGACCGAGTAGGACCAGGGCTCCATGGGTTCACTTATATGTGGACTCTCAAAAGCAGAATACACAGACCTGGCCAGTGAGCCACAGTTGGTTGGAGCATTGTCCTTGCTGAAGGCTTCGGGTTTGATTCCCGGTCAGAACACATACCTAGGCTGTGGGTTTGATCTCTGGTCGGGTGCATATGGGAGGCAACTGATGATGTATCTCTCTCATATCGACGTTTTCCTTTCTCTCCCTTCCTTCCTCTCTAAAATCAATAAAAAAAAGTAGATTAAACAAACAAAAAACCAAACTCATAGATACAGAAACAAACTGATGATTGTCAAATGGGAGAGGGTTTGGGAAGCTGGACGAGATAGATACAGGGAGTAAGAAGTACAAATTGAGCCCGGCCCGCATGGCTCAGTTGTTGAGTGTTGACTTATGAACCAGGCGTTCGTGGTTCAAGTCCTGGTTTGGGCACATGCCCGGTTTGAGGGCTTGATCCCCAGTGTGGGGTGTGCAGGCGGCAGCCGATCAATAATTCTCTCTCATCATCTCTCTCTCTCTCCTTCTCCCTTCCTCCCTGAAACTAATAAAAATATATTTTTAAAGAAGCACAAGTTGGTAGTTATAAAGTAGTCACAGGGATGTAAAGTACAGCCTAAGGAAGATAATCAATACTATTGCAATAACTGTGTGGTAACTGCACCAGGTAGGGCCACTCGGTGAGTTACACACACATGCAGCCACTCTCTGTGCACCTGCAGCGGGGACAGTGTTGAATGCCACTTGAAACTAAAAATGAAAAAGAAACAGGAGCCAAATCAAGCCTTGTCGTGGTACGGAAAATTCCACGACTGGCCAGGCCCAGCGGGAGGCAGGGCTGGAGCTGGGGTTCGAGGCTCTGGTGGGCTCCGAAGCCCACCCTCCGCTGGTACGAACACGCGGTTGCTGTCCAGCTGCCCAGAGAAGCGGCGGCAGGGGCCCGGGAAGCCCGGGCGCGGGGACTCCGTGGCGGGAGGGGCAGCTTTGGGGGTGCACACATATAGCTGGCTGTTCACAGGAACTCTCAGGTTCTTGTTTTCATTCAGTGACCAGGAAAGGACCGTCCTCAGGCTCCTTCTACCTCCCGGAAACCAGGCAACCTTCCCCCCTTCTCTGCTCCCCTTCACTCCACCCCTGCTTCCTGCCCAGAGACAGCACTCGCACCTGCTTCCTTCCCACCCACCGGAAGCGGGCACCCCACAACCCCATCCTCAGGCAGAGGGTAGAGAAACAGGCCTTTGGTGCCACCTCCCCTCTGTCCGTCTGCGAGTCAGCTGGGAGGCCGCTCTCCGCCGGCAGCCTGTGACCTGTGACCTGTGACCTGTGACCTGTGACCTGCTGCAGCTCCAGCTCCTGCTCCAGCTCTCGCGTGGGTCCTGTGGAGGATGGAGCGCGGCAGGTTGCTGGCCGGCCTGGCACTGGCCGCCCTGCTCTCCCGCGGTAAGGCTTCTCCGGCGGCAGCTCCGGGGGAGGCACCGGGAGAGCCGCTGCCCGGAGCGAGGCCGCGTGCAGGTCCTGGGCGCCGGCTGTCCCCGGGCAGGGCTGTCCGGAGGGGCTGCGGGGTGGAGCGCCCGGTCTGGGAAATGGGCGTGGGGCTTTGACCGGCCCCTTGAAGGGTTCACCTTGGCCTTGAGTGCTTCTCCGAAGGCCCCAGGCCGGAGCCCTGTGGGAAGTGGGGGAGTGGGCCTGAGCCACGGCTGGCGATGGCAGCTCTGTTCCCCGGGGCAGACGGCCTCCGGCGTCCAGGCCTCTGACAGGCACACGGGGCAGCACTTGGAGAGAAGCTCGCTGTGGGCTGAGCAGAAGGGCGGGCAGATTTGGGGAAAGAGCGACCAGCTCTGTGGGCTTGGCTCCTGGGGACCCGGGACGGATGGTGACCCAAGCAGGTAGGTGCTCTGGGACACCCAGCCTTTCAGTGGAAACGTCCCGAAGCAGGACAGGCGTGTGGGATATGAAAGCCTCATGCCCCTCTCCCCCTGAGCACATACATGTGTTCTGGGCCTGCTTTAGAGGCTCTGGGCTTTTCTAGAAGGTGCTCTTGTATCCAAACTGGTGACGGAGTGTTCCTTCAGGGAGAAGGTGGCGTCACTGCTCCCTGGGGTTGGGGGGCAGACGCCAGCGCCTCTGCGGACTGCGAGCTGCTCTCGCCACGCCACGCAGGGGGTCTAGAAGGTGCTGTGCCTGCCCCCTGCCCTCCACCCCTTCAGCACAACTACAACTCTCCATGGGATTCGCCCTGGGTTCCTGTTGGGCCAAGGGCGGGTAATTCATCCCTGCTTCTCTCACCTGCACCATCTCGCTCTGCTGTTGGGGTGAGGAAAGGGGGAGCGGAAGCAGGTGTTGCAGGCGGGCGGGGAAGCAGAGGTGGAAGTTTTCCGAGAGGGAAAGGCAGCCGTCTCCAAGCAAGGCGCCTCTGCCTGCTCAGGCCTCTGGGTGCTGTCTCGGCTCTGCTCCCTCCTGCTTCCCTATTCTTACTTCGGATTGATCGCTGCTGTGGAGAGTATTGCCGATGCTCCTTCTTCCCTAGCTGTCACCACCCTGTCTGTCCGTGGGTGATGCATATGAGTTCTTTAGTGCATCTCCCGCTCCCCCTTCCCTCTGGGGTGTCAGTCTGCTCCCCTCCACTTCCATCAGTGGTCTGGTTTCATTTCCAGGAAGGCCCTTAGGAGCCCGCCTCATGGCTCCTCTTGTGCTCTTTGTCTACCGGGGCTTCCCCTCGGCATGGCCCCCATGCCGTGTCCTTCCTGGCCCGGAGGCTCACGGACAGCCTCCTGAAGCCTCTCTCTGTGACTTCTCTTGGCAAGAAGCCATGGGCTAGACTAGAACTGGTCTTTCCTGAGCCTGAGCCTCGGCAGGACGAGGGGTCTGGGCAGAGCGAGGCGGTGGCTCCAATCACAGTATCCCCCTCAGTGAGCCCCTTCCTGCAATTCGTGGAGGAACTGGAGGACAAAGTGTTTCTGAATTGCACCGGCAACATTACGTGGCAGGAGGGCACGATGGGGAGCCAGCTCCCGGACAACCAGACTCTGGACTTGGGAAAACGCGTCCTGGACCCTCGGGCAGTGTACCAGTGCAGAGGGGCGCAGGAAAACGGCGTCTCACACACCCTGCAAGTATATTATCGAAGTGCGTGCCTCCCCAGCCTTTGGGTTGGCATGGAGGGGGCCTCTGGACGGGAGCCTTCCTAGCTGTGGACTGTGGTGGACCAATCTGTTTTCTAAACACACTGGGGGCCCTCTTATGGCGGTCTGAGCCAGACTCTGGGCCCTCAGAGCTGAGGAAGAGAGAGCAGGAGGAGCCGATGACCCCAGCACGGGGCTCCGTTGGGAGAGTGTTTGGCCTTCGCCTTGTTTAATTTCCTGTGAAGGCCAGATGCTGTGGGCCCTCGTCGGGGACGTGCTGGGAGGAAGAGTGGAGGGGGGTACAGCAAGGCCACCAGCAGGCCTTTCTCCGAGGGCCTGGCTGGAGAGCCTGGGGCTGCCCAACCTCTCCCCTTGGCTTCCCCCAACCTCTCCCCTGCCCCTCCCGCAGTGTGCCAGAACTGCGTGGAGCTGGACCCCGCCACCCTGGCCGGCATCATTGTCACCGACGTCCTCGCCACCGTGCTCCTCGCTCTGGGAGTCTACTGCTTTGCTGGGCACGAGGCCGGAAGGCTCTCCAGGGGTGAGTGGAGGGACAGAGAGGGTGTGTGTGGTGGGTGTGCACCTGCACGCACTGGGGCTGAGTAGGTTGTGACTCGCTGGGAGTCCCTCTCGTAAGGACTGTTACAGCTGGGCATTGAAGGGCGGGGGTGCCACGTTGCTCACACAGACTTCCGAGGCGGGGACCGCCTGCAGCTCCCAGGCAGTGTCCCAGGGTCGCACCCCGCCCCCCCACCCCCTCAGGCCCTTTCTAATACGCTTTCCTGGCTCTTCTAGCTGCTGACACTCAAGCTCTACTGAGGAACGACCAGCTCTACCAGGTGAGCCCTGGTGAGAGGGATGGGGTGGGGGTGGGGGTGGGGCGATGCAGAAGCTGACACTGGGGTTAGTGCGTGTATGAAGGGTCCTAGCAGGGAGTTCACTGGGGGTGGGGTCTGGAGAGGCCAGGCACCAGCTCTCAGCACTGACTGGGGCCCCTGGGGCGCCCTGCCCCCGCCCCCTCTCCTCTCCTAGCCCCTCAGAGACCGGAACAACGCTCAGTACAGCCACCTGGGAGACAACTGGCCTCGGAGCAGGTGAACGGGGACGCATGGAGCACCAGCTGCCGACCGTCCCTCCTCCTCCTGCCCCGCCAATAAAGATGACTTCCTCACGTGGCGGCTCCTGCACTTCTCGGAGCTCTGGGCCCAGGCCCAGGAGCCGCCCTGACTTGGCAGGGTCCTTGCCCTCCCTGCCCGCGTGTCCTCCCTTCACCGCTCCCCTGCCTCTGGCTCCATGGACCCGGTGGTGGTGATCTCTCATCCCAACTTGGCTCTCGTGCTTCTGACCATGGGCTCCTGGGGGCAGGTCCGCCCGCCCCGCTCCCCGCTCCCCGGCTGCCTGCCGCCTCCAGGCAGCCCCAGCACAGCGCTTCCTGGCTTGGGCTCCTCACCACAGGGAGGCCCAGCCACACACAAGTTTCCATGACATCACGAGCGCAGATGGCAGAGACATCAAGGGCCCTGGGACTCACCTCATGTGTGTGGGAACGTCCCTGCTGAGGGACTGAGCTCTGTGAAGCCACTGGCGCGAGAGGTCTCAGCCCAGGCCGCTCAGTACCTCTTACCCCCTCCCCCCCCCAAACCTGCCGGCCGCCCTGCATGCACGCCAAACCGCGGCTGAAACCCCCCGTCAATAAAACACACCGTCCCTCTCTGCTCAGCTGCAACCTGGAGCTTGAGACTGGGTGGGCGTTTAGGATGTTTTCTTTTTTGTTGTGGTTGTTGATCCTCACCTGAAGATATTTTCCCATTGATATTTAGAGGGAGTGAAAGAGAGGGGGAGAGACAGAGAGAGAAACATCAACGTGAGAGAGACACATCAATTGGTTGCCTCCTGCATGTGTACTGATCAGGGCCAGGGATCTAGTCTACAACCTAGGTACATGCCTTTGACCGGAACTGAACCCAGGACCCTTCAGTCCGCAGGTCGATGCGCCATCCACTGAGCCAGACCAGCCAGGGCTAGAATGTTTTTTGTTTTTTTAAAAAATATATTTTATTGATTTTTTCAGAGAGGAAGGAAGAGAGCTAGAGAGCTAGAAACGTCGATGAGAGAGAAACATCGACCAGTTGCCTCTTGCACACCCCCTTCCGGGGATGTGCCCGCAACCAACGTACATGCCCCTCACCGGAATGGAACCCAGGACTTTTCAGTCCGCAGACCGACGCTCTACCACTGAGCCAAACCGGTTTCCGCAAGGGCTAGGATGTTTTTAATAGAGAGTGGCCTGTGGACCTGGGTTTGATTCCTGTCAAGGGCACATGCCTGTGTTGTGGGCTTGAACTGCAGGAGGCAGCTGATCAATGAGTCTCTCTCATCATTGATGTTTCTATCTCTCTTTCCCTCTCCCTTCCTCTCTGAAATCAATTATATCGATATATATGTTATATCCCTTTCAGCTGGTGGGTAATGGTGATTCTGAAACCTTGGGAGCCTAACAGACTTATTGCGGATACAGACACGTGGGCCCAGCCATTGTGGCTCAGGGGTTGAATGTTGACTTGTGAACCAGGAAGTCATGGTTTGATTCCCCATCGGCACATCTGGTCCCCAGAAGGGAGTGCGCAGGAAGCAGCCAATAGAAATGCTTTCTCATCATTGGTGTTTCTCCCTCTCCCTCTCCCTTTCCCTCTGAAATCAGTAAAAACATTAAAAAAAAAAATAATATAGACCCGGGAACCCCCTGCCAGGCATGCAGTCTTCAGGTGATTCTGAAACAGCCCCAATTCGAAGAGCCTCCGGTTTAGAGGAGGAACTGAGCCCACTCACCCCTCGTGTTCTTTGCGCCTGTCCTGCCGGCACAAGTGGCACTCCCCTCCTGCTCTCCGAGGGAGATGACTGGACAGACTTCAGGACAGTCAGTGAGTGTGGGGGTTCCATAGACCAGGATTCCCCCAAAGAATAGGACTGGCACCCACACAGCCAGACCGGAAGAGGCTCACTGTCCTGGCTCTCCGAGCTCTGACCTCAGGCTCCATGGAGGAGCGACCAGCTCTGTCAGGCTGGATCAGTCCTGTCAGTTCCTCTCTCTTGCAGGAATTGTTTTCTGAAAATATACAAACATGGTCTTGGAATTGTTTTCTGAAAATATACAAACATATTCTCAACCACAAGTTAATAAAGGAATCTTTTCTATAAACTTGACTTGAGATCCTTTTTCTTTTTTTGCCCAAATGCTTTTCCTCTGGTTTGTTTTGACACTATGTGTGTTTTTCATGCGTGTCTTGCTGTTAGCATTACAAATGAAAGTTAATTTCCTAAAGTAAAAATTTTATAGATGTAATTTACTTACAGGATATTTTTCCTTACATGATATTCTTCTACTATCCTCACCTTTTTTTAAATTTAAATATTAGGAGGCTTTTGGAAATTTTATAATGCAGTCTTGGTAGCTTTTAAATTAATTTTTTTGCACTAAAATATGACTGCTTTAGGTTCATTACATGTTATGCAATTTTACCATGAGATGAACTGCCAATAAAATTTTTTTATTTAATAAATCTTTATTGCTCAGATTATTCAATTGTTTCTCCTACCTCTCCTCCCCCAATAGCTCCTTGCCACCCGGTTCCTGCACCACCCTCTGCCCTTACTTCCCCCTCTCCCCCCTGCTATTGTCCTCATCCATAGGTTATACGATTTTAATCCAGTCTCTTTCTGCACCCCCACACCCCTTTCACCCTGATAATTATCAATCCACTCCCTTTCTTTGCCCCTGATTCTATTCACCAGTTTATTCTGTTCCTCAGATTTTTAATTCACTTGATCTTCTTCCTCTTCTTAAATAATACTTTTCAGCATTTCATATAATACTGGTTTGATGGTGATGAACTCCTTTAACTTTTTCTTATCTGTGAAGCTCTTTATTTGCCCTTCAATTCTGAATGATAACTTTGCTGGATACAGTAATCTTGGTTGTAGGTTCTCGCTATTCATTGCTTTGAATATTTCTTGCCACTCCCTTCTGGCCTGCATAGTTTCTGTTGAGAAATCAGCTGATAGTCGTTTGGGTGCTCCCTTATAGGTAACCAACTGCATTTCTCTTGCTGCTTGTAAGATTCTCTCTTTGTCTTTTGCCCTTGGCATTTTAATTATGATGTGTCTTGGTGTGGTCCTCTTTGGATTCCTCTTGTTCTGGGCTCTGTACGCTTCCTGTATTTGTAAGTCTATTTCTTTCACCAGGTGGGGGAAGTTTTCTGATATTATTTCTTCAAGTATGTTTTCAGTATTTTGCACTCTCTCTTCTTCTGGCACCCCCATAATTCTGATGTTGGTACACTTGAAGTTGTCCCAGAGGCTCCTTACACTATTTTCAACTTTCTGGATTCTCTTTTTTTCTTGCTTCTCCAGAGGAGCGTCTTTTGGCTCTTTGACCTGGTTCTTGTGTTCCTCCATTCTGCTGTTGGATCTCTACATAATATTTTCCCATTTAGTCAGTTTATGTTTAATTTTTAGTTGGGTCTCATGAAATTTATTGGCCTTTTCTAGGATATTCTTGCATAACCTTAAAACCGTGGTTTTGAACTCTATATCCTCCATCTCTTTTGTTTGAGATTTATTTCCTTGTCTCGGCATTTTCGTTGCTTCCCAGAGTTGGTAGGATGGCTTTGTGTGTTTGATGTCCTATATGGCCCAGTGTGTCAGCCTCCTCAGTGCTCCCCTTTGTGGATTGCGTATACAGCCTTGTTGTGGTTAAATCTTGATTGTTGGTATCCCTGGGAGGAATTGACCTTCAGGTCAATTGGATGTGAGTATCAGTTGTGTATACTCTGGGATACCTTCTGTATTGGAGACAGTCTTATAGGATCAGATTTGCAAAATAGCAGAAGCCTCTGTGCTCAGCTTGGATGGGGCAGAGTCTCAGGGCTGAGATGACAGTCTTGGCTTCTCGTCAGCCCTGCCCTTGTGCGTTTGCCTGAGTTTCCACCTGACCTCTGCCTTCTGAGGCTCCCAGATTCCCTGTGCAAGAGTGTGGGTGCCCCAGAGGCTCACCCGGAATTGGGTTGGGTCTCTGTAGTCTGGAGCTTCTGACTCCTTCCACTACAAAGAGGCTGCGGCAACCTCCGTGATCAGACCTCTGCGTGTACTCATGTGTGTGCAACTGTAGACCCTGCCCGCTGCAGCTCCCCCGGTCTCCCAGTTTCTGAATCTCTGGGTGCCTTTCTCTACATTCCAGACTCCATCCGTATGTGCCTGGGTCCATGGGGTTTCGGCTGGGGTTGGGGTCAGTACAGTCGGAAAGGGTTCAGTGCAATCGGGAATTCCTCCCCTCCTGCAGCCAGGCATTCGGCCACCCTTCCTCTCTGTGTGCGAGCGTCTCCTTACCTCAGCGCTTTGCAGCTCCCAGTCTGATCCCTGAGCCTCTCTCCTTCTTTCTAGTTGTAGATTTCCCACTCCGCCAGCTTTCCTGTGTTTTTGGATGAAGTCCATTCTGATTTTAGTTGTTTTTTAAATTGCTGTGTGAGGCGGCAGCTTAGATGCTTACCTAGGCCACTATCTTGGTTTCTCCCTTCACCAATAAAAATTTTGTTAACACTTTAAGAACAGCTTTTTGTACAGTACAATCAGTTTTTCTAGAATATCAATTAGCCAATTTAAATTACTCTGAAAACTTTCCCCCTGTTTTTATATATTGCAATCACAGGAGGGGAAGTAGGTAGGTTACATGAAATCCATTGGTGACAGACTGGAGAGGCGGGAGAAAGCAAAGCGGGAAACCCTGGGTTGGGTAAAAAGTAAAATGATGGGCACGTCCTTAGGTGGGTGCAGGAACAATTAACACGGTAATGAAGGACTTTGTGGTCTCTGTCCTGGCACCCAGAACCTCAGGTTGTGCCCCAGGGGCTCCGGGAAAAGGGAAGTTACAAGCTACCAGACATTTCAAGGGTGTATTATCACTGATGCCGAAAGACTGATGAGCTCCGTGGAAGATCCCGGCCTAGGAGGTGACTGCACCATTACTGCTTTAGTTAAGGTTTCATTTCACACCATCCTTGTGGTGACTTTAGGTCTGAGTTGGCAAGACCGCCCTGCAGGCCGCCCTGAGCTGTCAGGTCAGCACGTGGCCCCTTCTGTCCACACCACCAATGGCTTTTTCTGTCCTGGTCACATACACAGACAGTTCTGTGGTCACAGGGAGCTTTCTGAGTTCAAAGAGGGAGAGAGGAGAGCCCCCTGGCTTGAGCTGGATCCAGACCCATGTGAGTGCTCAGGCCTCTCTCCGCAAGCTGCGCCTGGGCCCTGGGAGGCTCAGGGGCCTCCCGCACTGGCCTCAGGCTCAGCGGCATCTCTCACCCGCACTGGCAGGTGAGCAGCCCACATCCTGGCTCCTGCACCACAGCCGCTCCGGCTGCCACCCTCACAGAGAGAGGCTGCCTGCTCTCTCCCCTCTCCCCCCCCTCCCACCTCCCCCTCCCCCTCCACCCGCTGCTCTTCCTTTCCTTTTCTCTCATTTATGAAAGCTTTATCAACATTCTGACAGAAACATATCTGTTCATTTACAATCAAATTAACCTGGTAAACACCAGTTGTTGTTTTTTAAAAATCAATCTTTATTGTTCATATTATTACAAAGGTTCCTCATTTCTTCCCCCCTCCACCAGGTTCCCACCCCACCCTCCGCCCCCTCCCCACCCCCCATTGTCCTCATCCATAGGTGCACAGTTTATGTTCAGTCTCTTCCTGCATCCACCACTCCCCCTTTCCCAGAGAACAGTCAGTCCACTCCCCTCCCATATCGCCGACTCTACTACAATCAACAGCTAATATTGTTCATCAGGTTTTTCAATCTCCTTTTTTTGTTGTTGTTGTAGTTTTTTAATTAATAAACTTTTACACTTCTAAGAATAAATTTTAAAATCTAATAATTTTAAACCTTGTTTTTTTCTGCCCTGGGAATTGAGAAGCAAACTTGTTTACATGTAAACTTGCCCTTAGGCTATCAAAAGGTGTAGCCATTCAAATGTATAATAAATGAACACATTGTTTAAAGATAGCTGCTGGTTGGAATTGGATTACCTGTTCTGGGTGGGAAGGGCTTGTCCTCCCCTTTCTCCATTAAAATTAAGGTGTTAGCTTTAAAACCTCTTTTTGGCAAGAGACCTTAAACTTTCAGAACTTTAAATTTTTCAGATAGTAAATCAGTTACTTAGCATTTTCTCATATCAATAATACCTTCACATGCCCAAGGATACACTTCACACAAAAGACATTTCCAAATAGATCAACCAACCTCATCCAGACCCCACACAAGACACTCACAGATCAACACTCCAGCGCTATACTAACTCAACACATCCAGATCTAAGCCTTCATCACTTGATTCAGCAGACTCTCAAGTTCCCCCAAAAGTTTCCAACCATGTCTGAGAGGCAACCCTGGGGCGTGGGCAGGCGAGGAGCGAGCTGTTTCAGGGCTGGCTGCTCTGGGCCTGGCCTCTGTTGCTCTGGTTCGTTCCACAACCAGCTGCTCTGGGTCTGGCCACTGCCGCTCCGGGCCTGGCTGCTGCTGCTCTGGGCCTGGATGCTCCCGACCCGGCTGCTCTAGGCCCGGTTGCTCCGGGCCCGGCCATTCCGGGCCTGGCCACTCCCGACCTGGCTGCTCCAGGCTTGGTTGCTGCTGCTCTGGGCCTGCTGCTCCGGGTCCGGCCGCTCCGGGCCTGGCCGCTCCCGACCTGGCTGCAACACCAGTTTTTAAATCAACGCTTTCTAGAATGCCTTTTGGAATTAAAAATAAGGTTTTGACATCAAACCAATTGTACTAAAGAAATTTTCCCTTCATAATTTGAAGTGAAATAGAAATGTGCCCAGGTCTCCCCACAGACTCTGACATCCATTACGGAGCCAGGTGTGGGTCATTGCGACGATCCCGGTGGAGGGGTCACAGTGGGGGGGTCACTGTGAAGATCCTGGTGGAGGGGTCACAGTGGGGGGTGGTTAGCGTGACGATCCCGGTGGAGGGGTCCCAGTGGGGGGTCAGTGTGACGATCCCAGTGGAGGGGGTCCCAGTGGGAGGTTCACCATGACGATCCCGGTGGAGGGGTCACAGTGAGGGGGTCACAGTGGGGGGAGATTACTGGAGGGGGGGGTCCCAGTGGGAGGGTCACCATGAAGATCCTGGTGGAGGGGTCCCAGTGGAGAGGTCACTGTGGAGAGGTCACAGTGGGGAGGTCACTGTGGGGGATCACTGTGGAGAGGTCACAGTGGGGAGGTCACTGTGGGGAGATCACCATGACAATCCTGGTGGAGGGGGTCACAGTAGGGGGGTCAGTGTGATGATCCTGGTGGGGGGTCACAGTGGGAAGGATCACTGTGGGGGGTCACTGTGACGATCCGGTGGAGGGTCCCAGTGGGGGTCCCAGTGGGGGGGACACAGTGGGGGTCCCAGTGGGGGGTCCCAGTGGAGAGGTCACTGTGGGGGGTCACCGTGATGATCCCAATGGAGGGGTCCCAGTGGGGGTCCCAGTGGGGGGTCCCAGTGGGGGGTCCCAGTGGAGAGGGCACTGTGGGGGGTCACTGTGGTATGCAGCATCTGGATCACGATCGCCCCCGGGGCTGTCCCCTCGGCATTGGGGACACAGTGCCAGGCTCTGCTCCGGGCACAGGGCGCAGTGAGGGTGGAGGCAGCCACGGCCTCTGACCTCGCAGACGTGTGCTGCCTCTGCAGATGGTGGAGGCCCAGGCCTGGACCTGCCCTACCCGGGCTCGGCTTTGCCTCTGCGGCTCTGCCGTTCTGATGAGGAGCGGCAGGAGGGGGAGGGTGTGCCGCAGTCCCTAGCAGTGAGGTGGTGCCACTGGGGAGACCCCCCTGCCCCCGCCCCCCTCGGCCCTGCACCGGTCACCTGCTGCCCGCACGCCTCTGAAGCCTCTGCCGGCCTCACCCGGTGCGGACTGGCCACCTTGGACGTTTTGCCCAGGAGAAGGGAGTCAATGGCTAACTGTCCTCTCTCTGGCTCCCCAGTGCTCTCTCAGAGACGCCGCCGCCCGCCGGACAGACAGAGGCGCCGGTCTGGGGACCCGCGGGGACGTGGTCACAGGCAGCCCGAAGGCCCCCCAGGAAGAGGACAGCGGTTCTGTCAGCCACGTGCACTTTATTCTCCTCCCGCCCGCAGGGCCCAGCACGTTCCGGATGGAAGGGACCTGGGGAGGGCAGTGGGAGCTCGGCGGACCCTGCCAGCCGGACCCAGGGCGGCATGGAGCGACCCCAAAGGAGAGCCTGGCCAGTGGACGGCAGGGGGACAGTGAGGGTGGCGGCTTAGTCGCAGGGGCAGGAGGGCGCTGAGGAACACCCAGAGGAGGGAGGAGGGAGTGTGGGGAAGAGCAGACGATGTCCCGGCCAGAGTGCAGGGTGGTAGGTGAGTAGCGCCATTTCAGAGAACGAAGCAGCAATATCCTGGGATGGCTTCCAGCAGAGGTGCGGGAGGGGGAGTGTGTGTGGGGGGAGGGGAGGGCGGGCAGGCTGCAGGGGAGCTCCCCTCCGGGCAGGGGGACAGATCTCCAGGGGGTCCAGGGCGGAGCGGTGCCCGGAGAGGGAGGAGCCGGGCCTGCCGCGGGAGGCGGGTCCTCAGGAGGGTCAGATGCCTCTCTGGTTCAGTCCGGAGTACAGGTCCCTCTGGCCTTTCCTGATGGGCTGGGGGGAGGGAAGGAGGTCAGCAGGGCGGGAGCACGCGGGGCCTCTGAGGATCCAGCTCCAGAGCAAAGCAAGAGCCTTGGACCGGGCGCGGGAGGCAGGCTGGCATTGCCCGGCTCTGGTCCCTCCCTGGGAGCCAGCGTCCCCATCTCAGCAGTGAGAGTGGGAAGACATGCCTCCGGGCTCTGGCCAGAGCTACAGGCACAGGGGGACAGTGACTGCACGTGCTTGGCTGGTGCCAGTGAATGTTTGTGGGGGTGTCCGGGTGAGAGCAGCCGTGTTTAACAGCTGCAGTCACACACAGGCCACTCAGAGGAACCCGATGGCCGTCGGCTAGCCAGGCAGGAGCCCTCCCCTGGCCAGTCAGAGGCGGGCCAGGGTGCTGAGGCTGGGTGTCCAGCCGTGTGTGTGTGTGTTGGGGGGAGGGGGAAGGGAGAGCAATATGTCCGTGACATTCGACAACTGGCATGGCTGCACAGGTGCATGTGGGGGAGCATCAGCCCCGATTCCTCATGCTAGAATTTACATGTGTGTTTTTCCCATGGCCGTGTCCCAGCTGAGGGAGAAATAAGCCAGCCTTATTTGTCTGGCTCAGTGGATGGCGTGCCGGCCCACAGATCGATAGGTCCTGGGTTCGATTCTGATCAAGGGCCGCACACCCAGGTGGCAGGCTCATCCCGGTGGGGGACCTGCGGAGGCAGCGGATCAATGATTCTCTTCATCACTCTGTCTCTCTCCCTCTCCCTTCCTCTCCCAAATCAATGCAAATACGTTAAAAAAGGAGAAAAGGTCCCACCAGTCCCTCCTTGGTGGTGGAACTGGCAGCCCCGGTGAGGGCAGAGGCGGCCTGTGGGGGGGGGGGGTGTCTTGGGGTTGAGCGGGGGCTGTAAGGTGTGACAGGGATGAGCAGTCCCACTGTCCCTCCTCTAGACCCGGCCCCTCCGTCCACGTTACCTCATAGTCGGGGTTGGGCACCGGTGGCGGCCTCTCCTTGTTTTGTCCTGCGGAGGGGGGCGGGGGGAGATTGGTTTTCATGGGGGAACGCCACCAGATGGAGGACGCACCCCCTTCCCTCCTCTCCCTCTCCCTCTTCCAGTCCAGCCACCTCTTCTCTCTTCCCCAGCCCATCCCGAACGCCCCCCTGCTCCACCATCTTGTGACTCCTCAGCTCCAGGTCTTCCTGGCTCCCTTTCTCGGGAGGAAGGGAGGGAAGGAAAGGCGGAGCGGTGCCCCCCCCCCCTCCCGGGCGGAGCCTCAGGCTCTGAAGGGAGCCCTGCCCATAGGAACGCTCGCCCTTTCTGAGGGGAAGGCGAGTGGATCTGAGGCGTGGAGCCATGTCAGGATCACGGCCACAGTGAGGGCCCTGCGGACTCTGTCCTGCCCGCGGGCCTCGCTGCCCGCCCCTCCCGCAGCCCCGCTCTCACCGCCGGGCCGGCCGCCACCCCCGCCTCTGGCCACCGGCTTGGCCTTGGCCTTCCTGCTCTTGCTCCAGCGGTACACCAGCAGCAGCACGCCCAGCGTGAGGCACACGTCGGCCACGACGATGCCGGCCACGACCATTACGTCCACCTCCATGCAGTTCTCACACACTGCGGGCGGCGGGGAGGGGAAGTCACTGAGACGGCAGACATGGGACCCCGAGGCCAGGAGGGACAGGCCAGGCTCTCCCTTCAGACCTCACGCCCGGCCATTGCTAGCCCGTGGCCTCCTCCCTCCCCCGTGCAGGACGTTGTAACAGCCACAGAACGTGGCATCCTGGAGAGAAGCTCTGGCCTCAGACAGTCTGGTTCTAGTCCCAGCTCCTTGCTGTCTGCCGTGAGGACGAGAATGTGCTCTCAGCCCCCAAAGATGTCCCCTCATCTCTGTGGGAAGCACAAGCCATTTCACTCATACGTTTGTTGAGAGGATGACTTGAGAGGAAAAAGTCCGCCCTGGCCGGTTTTGCTCAGTGGATAGAGCATCTGCCTGTGGACCAAAGGGTCCCAAGTTCAATTCTGGTCAAGGGCATGTACCTTGTTGCAGGCTCCTCCCCAGCCCGGTCCTGGTCGGGCTCGTCCAGGAGGCAACCCATCGATGTATTTCTCTCACATCAACGTTTCTCTTTGTCTCTCCCGCTCTCCCCGACTCTACGGAAGAATCACTGGAAAAATATCCCCAGATGAGGACTGACAACAACAAAAGCCCCGGCCAGTCTATGGTATAGTGCTTGAGACGTAAGCACCCATAAACGCCTGCTGCCGTCAGGGTTTACTACGGTGCCTGGGCAGTGCCATTTACCACAGCATCTTTGAGTCTCTCTGCCAGTCCTTCGGAAGGATGCACATCTGGCTAAAGCATCAGGTGAGCTCACGTGGTGTGGCGTCACGGGGTGTGCCTAAGGCCGTGGCCCCCTCCTGTCTCCTAGGAGTTGCTGTAGATGGCGTGCTGACGGAGCTGGCCTAGACAGCCCCCCCGCTCCTCCCCCATTGATGTTTAACCGGAGTTGCAGAAAACGTGGTGCCGTGGGGCCCCAGAGAGTCCCAGTACTGAGCGTAGAAGAGGCACAGAGAGGCGGGGCTGTGAGCTGGGGGAGGGGGTGACGGAGGAGCCCTTTGAGATGGTCCTCCCTAAAGAGCCTAGCTGTGCTTGCTGAGACCCACATTACCTCTTGCTTTCAGGTAGAGGTAGTGGCGATTGCCACTCTCTTTGTAGCAGCTGTAATGACCACTGTCTTTCATTTCGGAGAAATTGTCTATTAACAGCTGTTCCTCGTGATGATTTTTTTTTTCTACGCCATCTTTTTCCCATTTTATTTGCTCAGAATCAGGTTCCTCAGGACATGTCAATTCCACACTGGTTCCGGAGATGGAGACTTTAAATGCTGGGGAGTAGAGAGAAGAGAGGGAAATCAGAAGAAGAAAGTAGTAACAAAAAAGCCAACCATGCCGAAACCAGTTTGGCTCAGTGGTAGAGTGTCGGTTTGCGTGTGGAGTGAGGGACCCCGGGTTCGATTCCGGTCAAGGGAATGTGCATTTGGTTGCAGGCACATCCCCAGTGGGAGGTGTGCAGGAGGCAGCTGGTCGATGTTTCTCTCTCATCGACGTTTCTGTTCTGGCTTTCTATCTCTCTCCCTTCCTCTCTGTAGGAAGTCAATGGAATATATTTAAAAAAAAAAAAAAAAAAAAGAGCCAACCAGATGCAGATAGTCATCTGTCATTCAGGTCTTAGATTTTGTTGTCAAGAGGGAACTCTGCTGGCTGGAAGGCATGACAATGGGGTTATACAAAAGGGGGCATGGCCAGTATTGTTCAGTGGTTAGGACGTTAGCCCACACATGGAAGGTCTTGGGTTGGATTCCTGGTCAAGGGCACATAGCAGATTTCAGATTTCCTCCCTGTCCCTGGATGGGGAGTGTGCAGGTGGCACCCGATCGATGTGTCTCTCTACATCGATGTTTCTCTCTCCCTTCCTTCTTCCCTCCCTCCCTCCCACTCTTTTCTCTCTGAAAAGCAATGGAAAAAAATATCCTTGGGTGAGGATCAACAAAACAACAACAAAACCAACCTCCTCCCCTCAACAATAACAACAACGAACAAAAAAACAACAACGGGACTAGACAACTCTTTGAAGGCGACGTTAGCGTTTAGGAGTGGACACGGGACTTGGGAAGGAGCGGGTGGAAGCAGAGAAAGACTTCACAAGTCCCTGCTTGCAAGGCGTCTGAACAGGAGCTGGGAACACACTGTTGTCAGGGCCCCCTCTCGGGAGCGTCTCTCACTCCTTTCCTTTCCTTCTGGCCTCACTGACTCACACCCTCACCAGGCACACCTCAGCGAGGGCTGACTTACTCTTTGGAGAAGGTGAAGAGTCACCTGGAAGTGAGAAGAGAAAGGGATGGTGAGGAAATGACGTTATTGGTAAAAATTTTCAAGTCCCCAGGGATCCCCAAGAGGGCCCGTCCTTAGGGTGCCCTAAGCCGGAAAGGGATACACTCTGTTGTTAGTCCATGAGGTGACTTTATAGATATATCTCAGACAGGTCAAATTGAGAATATACCAGCATGAGCCCTTAAACTATGGGAAGCACTATATACATTTTAAGGGAATGGTTCTTCCAATAAAAAGTGGCTTTATTTTAAATGTCCCTGAATATAACCAACTCCCGGCTATTTTGTGGAGGGAGGACGCCTGGAATCCCTTATGGAGCTGGGGATCCAGCACGTTCCCCACAGCGGCGACCTCCCCGCGGCTGCAGGCTGCGGGCTGCGGGCGGCGGTGTGTGCTCGCTTCTTGGCAGACTGGTGGCTGGGACCCTGGCGGCACTAGCTGTGCTGCAGCCTGGACAGGGCGCCTGGAGAGGAGAGGGGCGGTGCAAAGGGACAGCCCTGCCCACCGGCGTGGCTCAGTGGTTGTTGACTTATGAACCAGGGGGTCACGGATACATTCCTGGTCAGGACACATGCCCAGGTTGCAGGCTCAATCCCCAGTGTGGGGCGTGCAGGAAGCAGCCTATCAATGATTCTCTCTCATCATTAATGTCTTTCTCTCTCTCTCTTCTTCTCTGACATCAATAAAAATATATTGAGAGAAAGAGAGAGAGAGAGAGAGAGAGAGAGAGAGAGAGAGAGAGAGAGAGAGAGCCCTCTCTCTGTTGAGGGTGTTTTGCTACAGGTGCTATTGGGGACAGGTCACTGGGCCGAGTTCAAAGTCCTGTGTTTGAATTCCAGATCTGCCTTAGGCTGTGACCAAGGGCAAGGCATTTTAACTGCTCTAAGCCACAGTTCTTATCTGGAAGATGGAGCTATAAAACATCTACCTCACCAGGTATCTGTGAGAACCAGATGGATTAGGAAGGAGAGAAGATGTGAGAGAACAAGGTGAGTTCTCCCTCCCTTCGCTGGAAGGTTCCGCTCCCGTGGGGCACAGAGCTGAGCCTCTCTCTGGCTGAGATCCCGGGAATGTAAACAAGCCGTCCCCACGTTTGTCCGTCTGCCACTAACTGGGAGTGGAGTATAATGATAATAGACAATCGATAATATTTTGACTTAGGAATAATTTTTCAGCACTGCCATTTTTTAAAATGTTAAACAAATGAGAAATCGTACATAAAACCATTTAAAAGGAAGTAGACATTTCACTGCTTGGTGTGTGGACAAGAAAACGTAAAGGAAATTGTTCACAGCTTATATCGGCACAAATTCAGTGGCAGAGCCTCGGCTCACAGTGCTCACACAAAGGCCCAGTGCTCACGCTCCCCGCACGCACCCGGGCGCAGTGTTCACTGAGGCCGAGAACGTGCGCTTCAGGGTCAGCTAGGCCTGCATTTTCACTAACCTCTGTGATTGACTATTGACTTCCGTTCTAACCTTGGTTGTTAGATGAGGAGACGTGGGTAAATGTGGAGGGTAGTACCCAGAACATCCAGGCTCAGTGATCTTCAGTGCCTGTTATCTAGGCTGCATGCTTTCCATACGATAACAGCTAAAATTCACCATCTGTCTTCCAGCCCAGAGAACATCCTGCGAGAACTACTCATCAGCCCTCATAACAACCCTGCAACCTGCGTGTCATTGTTCTTTCCATTTCACACATGACGATGCTGTGGAACGGAGAGGTTCCATAAATTAGTCAAAGGAGCCAGCAAGCCAGCCCTGCCGGGATTCAGACACGGCCGCCAGCCTCAGAGTTAGACTCTCAGCCTCCTCCTGCGCAGCCCACCCCTCTGCCTAAAATACTATTTTCCCCTCAAACACAAGCTCATGATTTCAAGCTCAGCTTCCCCAGCTACTCTCCGCAGAGTTTACCACTCCTCTTTATATTTTACTTTGCTCTGTATCTGCCACCTCATGGCAGACAATACACTGTGCCACCACACACCTGCTTCTTGAGGGGAGGAATTAATGATGCGTGCATGTGGCTGATCACTCACGCACTCAAAGAACATGCATGGAGCACCTGTTCTGTGCCAGCCAGCTGACTCAGACACCGTCTCTGCCGGCAGTGACCTCGAGATTCACACTAACGCTGTGGTGGCTCTGCCCTCACCCACAGGCATCTTCTTCCCGGAGTGTGTGCTCAGGGCCACGTGTGGCAGAACAAGCCCACACGCCCACTGGAGGAGCCTGGCACGTTTCCTCTAGCAGTTCTGGTCCTCAGTGTGTTATGGCGACTGTCCCCCACCACCATTTGGTTCCACATTTGAAAGGAGGTTGTAAAGAGCAAACATTCTCTGAGTGCGTGAGTGATCAGCCACATGCACGCATCATTATCACTGTCTTTATTCTCTGAAAAAGAAAGCATGAGAAACCGTTAGCTACACTTCTAGCAGCTGTGAGATCAGAGCCCGCTCCGGGGGTGAGGACTGTCCCCCAGCCTCTATGTCACATGCTCTCCACGTGCCCGGGGCCCATGTGAGACGGCGTGGCCCTTCGTCCTACGTTAGACAACTGATGGCCACGTACACACGTGAGTTCTGAGTAATCATCTCACAGCACATACACAGCCATCACGCTGCACACCTCACACTTACACCGAATCAGCTGTCCATCTACCGCGGGGAGCGGGAGCAGCAGCCTGGTCCGCGTGCTGCCGCAGCGGGCCTGAGGGCTGCACCGAACAGACGCCAAAGCTGAGCAAAGAACGCCAAGCGGCAACAGCCTTCCGAAGGGACGAGCTGTCAGAAGCGCACTGCGTGCTGCACACCCCCTTTGTCAGTGCTGAGCGCGGGAGCCTGCTGCGTGGCAAGAGAAGGAAAAGGAAGCAAAGGCCCCACGGACGCTGAGCGCAGGCCGGCACCGTGACGGCTCCCAGGTCCTCCCTCAGCCTGGAGCAGCTGGCAGGCTGGGGAGTCTCCCCACACTGGGACACGGACACTGCTGCTGGGCAGAGACTGCAGCCCAGGCCTGTCCCACACGCAAGCATGTGCACACACACACACGCACACACATGTGCACACACGCACTCGCACGCAGAGTATTACATTCCCTCCTCAAGACCTCACACCAACTACGGATGCAAGTGATTAAATGGTTGGCACTTCCATCTCGATGTGACAGCCATACTTGTTTCCTCTGAATTGTCAGGGCTCACTCGTTGCCACGGTCTCTGCAATTCCCTCTCCCTGGCTTTAGCCAGACCTCCAGAATTAGGAAGAAAAAGCAAAGACCAGGTGGTAGGAACCCCTGCTGCGTGCCCGGGGAAGCCCTGAGGGAGGCCAGCTCTCACACCTAAAGAATGTGGGCGGGTTTCATAACGAGGAAAGAACAGGAAAGAACGCAACTCACCTTCTTGCCCCCAAGCGCCAACTGGAACAAAATCAGAAGGAAACCGTTAGTCAGTGTGGTGCTGCAGTCCCAGGCAGAGCCCTGTCCTGTCCGGCCCTTTCTGGACACTGATCGCCCTGCCCACACCCTGCGGGGGAGGCCCTCCTGTATCCTAACTCCTGGCCACGCCGGGGTGAAACAGCAGGAGAGCACCTCGCATTCAGCGCGAAAGCAGCGTCTGACAAACAGCGGGTAGACAGAGCCGGTGCTTTCGGGTGACGGGGGGAGAAGGCAGCCATGCCTTCACGGTGGAAACGGTCTCCGACCAGGGAGGCCCATGAGCTCCTGGCAGGGCCGTGGGAGTGGGGGGAGGGGAGGTGTGCATGCGGGGGCCGATGTCTCAGTGTTTCCGTTTGTTTTGCATTTGGGAGACGGACACGTTTGAGGCCCTGGTTGCTCACAGGTGCAGTCTGTACAACAGAGAAGCCTGGCCCCTCCCAGGCCCCGGCCCTTGCTCTGCAGTAACTGGGATTCGTCACCCTGACCAGTTTCCCTGGGTTTGCCTGAAAGGTCTCTGTGGACCCAGCCCTCTCTTACCCAAAGCCCCACACTGGCTGAGACTCCTCTGTCCCTCTCCTACACTCACAGCAGGTGGCACATCCTCATGGGGCCAAATGGCCATTTCTCCCTCCTTTTCTCTCCCTTTCTCCCTCCCACACCCTCTCCTTTTCTCTCTGCAAAGCATCCTTTATCCTATAGGCCTTTAAGGGAAATGCCCGCCCACTTCCTCAGGAGCCACCCCTGCACCTGACACTCAGCATGTGTCCCTGGGACCAGGACCAGGAATGGATTGAGCCTCAGAGCCTGTTAGACACGCAGAATCGCAACCCCTATCCCGAGCCCCAGCCCAAGCTGCAGCCTAACAAGGTCCGGACGGTGTGTGCACATTCGAGCCCGAGACACTCAGGAGGAGCGGGCTGGGCAGACCCTGCGGTGATGGCTGAGGTGCGAGCCCGCCAGGGGCACTTCCCAGGGCCCTGAAACCAGGGTCCAGGAGCCATCGCCCGCTGTGGTGCAGCCCCTATGGGTGCAGCCTGCAGAGAGAGACAGTGCTCAGGTGAACTCAGCACTCCCGTGTGATTTGAAACAAGCTCTTTACCCTCAGTGAGGATCAATTTCTTCATCTACAAAATAGGAGGTGATGTTTACCCTCCAAGATGGATGTGAGGATAACCTGGTTAACACATGTGAAGGTTTTTATTTATTTAGTTATTTATTTATATTTTTACAGAGTATCTAGAACTCAATAAATGGCAACCTTAAAGAAATGTATCATATATAAAATATTAAAGGCCTGGTGCACCAATTCAGGCATGGGTGGGATTCCTCGGCCTGGCTGACAATCTGGGCGATTGGGGCCAGCTGGCTGGGTGAGGGACTGCAGGAGGTTGGCTGTGGGAGCCCACTGATCACCAGAGGCCAGCTCCTGTATGACTCCCTTGGTGGTAAGTACATGTCGAAGTGACCAGTCAACTGATTGTTTGGCCCACTGGTTGTAATGGTCACTTAGGCTTTTATATATAGAGATTGAAAACACTCTGGTTATTTATCCATTATTCCACTTTGCTTCACAAATGACTACACCATGCAAAGCTCTTGAGTCATTGAGAAGAATCGAAAACTATGGAGTATTTTGCTGTCTCAAGTGAAGCTGGCTACGCCCTGCACAGAGCTGGGGTTCAACCAGTCAGCATCCCCCTAACAAGGAGCACCCTCAGCTCTGCTCATTGCCTTCAAATCAGCTCCCAAGGGCTGGAAGGCCAGGGACGGGAGGAGATGCTACTTGAAGGCACAGAGCCCGCTTTCAGGAGAGATGATCACCCCACTGCTCTCCTCAGCTGCCTCTGAGGACCCGGCCACGTTTCCCCATCAGCCTCCAGCTCAGCTACCGTGACACACGCAGCCCCTTACACCTCCCAGTGCATGATGCCCCTGGCCTTGCCCTTTTCGATTCATCCTACTCACCGGATAAGAGGCAGAGCCCCAGGACGCTCCAGAGCTTCCCCGATGGCATCTTCCTCCCCCGGAACTCACTGAATGGAGATGGCGCAGGCCCGCTGGCCTAGAGCTTCTGGAAGAGAAACCAATGACCTTTTGAGGACTCCCGCTGAGGACGAGGACTCGGGGCCACTGCTCCCAGTGCTGGGTGAGAAGGGGGCTTTGGAAGAGGGAGACACACCATCACCCGAAGCAGGCACCAGGGCTGGGAGGGGAGGCGGGCTCTGAGCCAACACAGGAAGTGGGGGGTGGGGGAGCCTTGGGCCTGCTGAGCTCAACGTCACTTGGAAACGGTCGGTCGAGGTAGAGGCAGCCACCTGTGTTGGTGTGGAGCTGGGTCCCATCTCTTTTCACAGGACAAGTGAGAGGACTGGCAGAACTGAGGGCACAGCGAACAGTACATGCCATTTAGCTGCTGGGGCCTGGCACAGTGCACCCCCACATTGGAGACCCCTTCCCAGGCACCCTTCCCCCAACGAGTTGTGACAGGAAGAGAAAAGCTCTGTGCGGTGTGGGCTGGGAGCGGCGGGTGCTGTGATCTTACTGACAAAGCTATTGGCTTAAAAGCACGTTGGCATAAAACTACAAGAGGCCATTTTTTGGCCTAAAAAATATTTATAAAAACACTTACAAACACAACATTCAACGCTGGCGAGGGTAAAGAGTGAGAGTGTCAAAATATGCTGGCGTCTATAGACTGATATAGTCTTTCTTGATTGTTAACAATGCATGGAATCACATGCTTTACGCCAGGCACCATGCTAAGGGCTTTACTAATACATCACATTTAATCCTCAAAACAACCAGTAAGGGAGGGATTATTATCCCCATCTCATACTCCAGCAAACGGATGCTCAGACAAGTGATCTAACTTGTTGCAGAGCTGAAATCCTAGGAGATGCTTTGGCAAAATCCATTTATTTAGTCAATATTTAATGTCTACTGTCCTGTAGTATATGCTGCATACTAGTCATATAACAGTCACATGCTAGCTAGTCCTTGTGGAGAATGAAAAGAAGTGTGGACACTAAATAGATTATTTCAGGGGATTGAGGCTGAGAAAGAAAAAAAAGATGTTATAGGAGTGATGGAAGGGGTTTGGCATAGTCCAGGAGGCGGAGAAGGTCTTGAGGATGACATCTGAGCTAAACTGTGATGAGCGAATAGGAGTGAACCAGGTAGCAGGGAAACAACTATTCCAGATAAACTCCTTTAACTTTTTCTTGTCTAAGCTCTTTTCTGTGCTTTAATTCTAAATGATAGTCTTTTTGGGTAGAATAACCTTGGTTGTAGGTCCTTGCTTTTCATCACTTTGAATATTTCTTGCAATTCTCTTCTGGCCTGCAAAGTTTCTGTTAAGAAATCAGCTGGAAAAAAAAAAAATTAAAAAGAAAAAGAAAAAGAAATCAGCAGACAGTGTTATGGGTACCATTGTAGGTAACTAACTGCTTTTCTCTTGCTGCTTTTAAGATTCTTTCCTTGTCTTTAACCTTTGGCATTTTAATTATAATGTGTGTTAGTGTGTGCCTCTTTGAGTTCCTCTTGTTTGGGAGTCTCTGTGCTTCCTGGACTTGTAAATCTATTTCTTTCACCAGGTAGGGGAAGTTTTCTGTCATTTTTTTTTTTTTTTTTTCAATTTCTTGCTCTATCTTCTCCTTTGCCATGATAAATGTTGGTATGCTTGAAGTTGTCCCAAATGTCCCCCCAACTATTCTCATATTTTTGGATTTGTTTTAAAAATATATATGTTTTTATTGATTTTTAGAGAGAGATGGAGAGGGAGAGAGGGATAGAAGCATTGGTGAGAGATAAAGATTGATGGGTTGCTTCCTGCATGCCCCCCTACTGGGGATCAAGCCCACAACCCAAGTATGCACCCTAACCAGGAATTGAACCAGTGAACTCTTGGTGCATGGGATGACACTCAACCAACTGAGCTACACCAGCTGAGCAATGGATTCTTTTTCTTTTTGCTGTTTCGATTGGGTGTTTTTTGCTTCATTATATTCCAAATTGCTGATTTGATTCTTAGATTCATGTACTCTACTGTTTATTCTCTGTAAATTATTCTTTATTTCAGTTAATGTATCCCTCATTTCTGATTGGTCCTTTTTTATGCTGTTAAGGTTCTCATTAAGTTCCTTGAGCATCTCTATAACTAGTGTTTTGAGCTCTATATCTAGTAGATTGCTTGTCTCCATTTTGTTCAGGGTTTTTTTTTTTTTTTTTTTTTCTGGAGTTTTGTTCTGTTCTTTCATTTGGGACATGTTTCCTTATCTCCTCACTTTGGCAGTCTCTGTGTTTGTTTATATGGATTAGGTAGAGCTGCTATGTCTTTCAGACTTGATAGAGTGGCCTACAGAAGTAGGTGTTCTATAGGGTCCAGTTCCACAGCCTCCTCTATTATCCCAGCTAGAAATTCAAGGTGTGCCCCTGAGTGGGCTGTACACCTCTTATTGTAGTTGAGTCTTGATTGCAGTTGGTATTTCAATGGGAACAATTTACTCAGTCTGATCAGCTGCAAGGACTGGCTATGACCACTGGCAACAGACCTCCAATCAATTTGGAGGATCAGCTGTGTAGGGACCCACTTCACAGAGCAGGACTTACTTCAGCAGGGCTCTGGTACCCACTGAGTCTGCCTTTGAGTGTGTTGCTCATGGAGGTGGTTGGGTGATGATGCTGTGATGTGACCTGAAGCTCTCCACTGGGTGCACAGGATCTGAGGTCTTCCCGAAGGTGCAGGTCAAGGTCAGCCACCATCTGTGTTCTGCCTGGGGCCACCTGACATAAGCTACAAAGCCATCTGTAGATGGCTGCTTCTTGTGCTGGGCTTGGAGGTGCCCAGGTGAGGCCAAGCTGTGAACCAAGGCTGGCTGCTGTTAGTGGGGGGCCTAGGTCAACTTAGCTAGATGTACAGGGCTCCCTTAGGCCAACTGCAGACTGACTATGACCACTGACCCACTGACCTCCAACCACCTTGGAGAATCTCCCATGTGTTTGAGAGATTTTAGGAAAATCTGAAGCATTGAGCCAAGATAGGCCATTCCTATGGTAAAGCCCCTGGAAACAGCATGGGTGGGCTAGAAAGTTATGTGAAGAAGGGTATCAGGGAATCACCATGGTGGAGCAAACAGCGTAGGCCAAGTTGATGGAGTCTCAGATATGGTGCCCACCTGCTGGCTCTGTGGGGCAGGGCTCAGAAAAGGAACAATGGCCTCTGCCAGCACTCCTGTCTGAGAGAAAGCTGCCCCTCCAGCTCTTGCCCTAATGCCAAACAATTCAGTTCCTTCCCACATGTCTCTGGTGCCTTTCCAGCTGCTGGATTTCAGAGGGAATGAATCCAGGTCAGTATGTGTGCAGGCCCTTTGGGAGGAACTGCCTGGGACTCTAGCAGCCTCAGCCTCAATCTCCACTGTTTACAGCCAGAAGGTATAGGGACTTCTCTTCCTGGGATTGGGACCCTAGGCTGGGAGTGGGTCTGGGATTCTCACTCCTCAGGGGGGACTTCCACAAACAAGGTATCGCTCCTGATTTTTATCTGCTGCACATGGGTGTGAGACCAGCCCTATCCATTCCTCTGCCCCTCCTATCAGTCTCCATGTGGCTTCTTTAATTTTATAGTTATAGGACTTCCATTCAGCTCGATTTCAGGAGTTCTGAATGATGGATTTCTGTAGTTTAGTGTAATTTTGAGGTGGTAGTGGGAGGAGGTGAGCACTGTGTTTACCTATGCTGCTGTCTTGGCTAGAAGTACCTCTGTGTGCAAATACTTTTGTTATAAAGTGGATCTAGACAAGATTCAATGCTGGTGGATCAGACAATATGTGAACTTTTGGATAGCAGGGCTAGCTGAGGCGTTGCATGCAAGGAAATCAAACCCATATCTATAATATGTGCCAATTTCTATAAAATAAAATTAGCATTTTGGGGGAGGAGTACAATTTAATCAACTTGTCCAAGAAGTGGCTGCTTGGTTTCCCCCAGGGATGATTCCAAATCAGATGCTCAGCAGTGGACTCTGTTTTGGCAGCAGCAGTAGGTAGACCAGTGGGAGCCCATAGAGTTGGACCCCTAATGTCACCATAGAGACTACACCCTAAACCATTGTCCTTCTATTGGGGTGATTAAGTAGAGGTCAAGTCATTTTATTCTACTTTGCGTTGTAGTGTCTCTTCCATGATGGCCATCCTCTGGAGAGTGTTAACATGTGACACAAAGATCTTCACACCTTATTATTATTCCCACAGGTCCATACACAAGCCTCTTCTCTATATTTTCTTGCCCCCAATCTTTTAATCTTACTCATTCTAGGCCCCTGACCAATAAATTAAATCATTCACCAATGCCCTCGAATCTCTATATATTCTTACACCAGGTCATGCCTCTTTTCACATACAGTGGGTGACCAGGTGCAGTACCAGAAGCTCAGCCCTTTGAGAGAATTTGCCCTCACCACTGTCTTTTTTGGCCACTTCTGTGTGAGCCTCTAGGGCTGCTGCAATCCATTTGGGCTTGCATCCACGCACTGAGCTGGTATCTGTCAGCAAAGCTCAGGCTTCATTCTCCGCTGTGAGCTAGTCCTAGAGGGTGGTCCATCATGCAACTGTCGGGTCAACTGAGGGTGAGGTGCTGGTGCCGCCATGGTGATGACCGAGGGGACTTGTTTCCTCAGGGACTGCTCAGAACTGATCTGGACTGTATTCCTTCCATCTTAGGGTGAGTCATCCAACTTCTTGACTTGGATCTGACAGTGCCTCCCTTAGAGCAGGATGTTCTGGTTCAGTGGCTGATGGATGTTCCACAGTCGGCCACTCTACTCTATCGGTGTATCTACTCTAGCAGCAACCCAGGATGTCAGAACCCCAGGGTCAGCATTATGATTCTCCTACTAGATCTTGCCATAAACTTCAAAAGACATCTTCCCACCACAGATCCTTCTCATTGCCATCAGGAGGGCCAGAATGTGGCCCAAGTGGCACAATCCCATGCACAGCAACCTGCACTGCCGTTTACTGCTCTATGCTCCACTCAAAGCTAGAAGAGTTCCATGTCACACGGCGAATAAGCCAGGTATGGAATATGCTTCTTCGCAACATGTGCCTATAAGATAGTTTGTTTCTTTCTTATGGTGATGGCAGTGAAAGGCCCAGTAACATGTCCTTTACTTGGACATGTTTGTCCAAGACTGGACTCCTGAAAGGGTCATGTACGTGGCAGGCCCTGAATCTTCACCGAGTTTATCTCCCATTTCCAAGATCTCCAAGTACTCGCCGTGTCTTGCTTCCTTGACTTGGTTAGCAGGATGCCATTGAGACAGGGAACCAATGCAATGCTATGGAGAATGTCCAGATTATCCAGGACTCTTCCGACTGTGTTATGACAGAGTGGACACAGCCCTGGGCAAGACCAAGAAGTATATTGTTGTGTGTGAATGCTTTAGTAAAGACATTACATTTGGCTCAGCGGCTGCGATTGGCTAAGTTTGAAGTAGTACACTCATGCACATGAATTCCTCATCTTTTGAGAAGGCCAGATTAGTGAGTTAAATGGGGACGTGTTAGGACCACCTCTCTGCATCCCGAAAGCCTTTCAGAATGACACAAATCTCTACCTTTCCCTTTAGGATGCAATCTTGTTTTCTTTAAAAATATTCTTATTGGTATCAGAGAGGAAGGGAGAAGGAGAGAGAGATAGAAACATCAATAATGAGAGAGAATAATCAATTGGCTGACTCCTACACTCCCCTTACTGGGGATCAAGCCCACAACCCAGGCATGTGCCCTGACCGGGAATCATACTGCAGACTCCTGGTTCATGAGTCAATGCTCAACCACTGAACCACACCGGCCGGGTACAATATTATTTTTTATTTACAATCTTAGCTGGGGGTCATAGAGAGCACCAGGGGTTTCACTAGCTTCCCCTAACACAGTAGCTCTTACTAACAGGTAAGCAACTGAGGTGAGGGTTCTGCCAATTGCTATGTCCATGAATGTCCCTTGGGCCATTTACGAGTCACGTGAGATGTAGGACAATACTTTGTTTTTCTGACCTGTTCTGTGCATTGCAAATGCCAGTGTTTGGTTGATTCTGTGTCTCTAGCAACCTCCCCAAACAACCCATGCATTTCTGTGCCTTCTCAGTATGGCTGTGAGTCATCTTCTAGAGCCTTCCTCCATCCTGGGCTCATAGAACCTCATCTCTAGTTTCTTCCCCAAATGAACAGAAGGAGGCAGCAGTTGACTAGGAAACCAGCATTCCGGGCACACAAATGCTCAGGGTCAGATGATTGTTCCTCCCAACCTTGCCTTCAACCTGTACCACAAGCTACGGGACAGCCCGAAGGCGCCTCTGGCTACGCACCTCCTGATGCATGCCCCCTTCTGATTTCCCAACAATCCCACCTCCTCTCAGGTTCTGGCAGACTTGCAGCCTCTAAGCAGTGGCTCTATTTTTTTTTTTAAGGATTGTTATTTGTTAAATTGTGGTAAAATATATACAACACAACATGTACTATCGTAACCGTTTAAAGGTGCACAGCCCAGGAGTGTTGAGTACATTCATTCTTGTGTGCAGCCAATCTCCAGAACTTTTTCATTCTGGAAACCAACACTCTGTACCTATTAAACACCAACTCCCTGTCCTGCCTCTTCCCGGTCTTGGCAACCTCCATTCTACTTTCGGTCTCTCTGAATCTGACAATGCAAGGCACCTCATACAAATGGAATAAGACAGCACTGGGTAGTTTGGCACAGTGGATAGTTGGCCTGTGGACTGAAGGGTCCCAGATTTGATTTTGGTCAGGGCACATGCCTAGGTTGTGGGCTCAATCCCCAGTGGGGGGTGTACAGGAGTCAGCTGATCAATGATTCTCTCTCATCATTGATGTTTCTCTCTCTCCCTCTCCCCTCGTCTATGAAATCAATAAAAATATATTAAAAGATAAATGGAGTAAGTATTTGTCTTTTGGTTTACTTCACTTCACAAATGTCTTCAGATTAAGGCTGAATACTATTTTATTGTATGCGTGTCTCTGTTTCGTTGTCTGTTCACCTGTTGATAGCCTCTTGGTTTGCTTCCACTTTTTTGGCTGAGTCATCCTGCTACAAACATGGCGTGCGAATAGCTCATCAAGACCCTGCTTTCAATTCTTTGGGGTTAATACCCAGAAGTGGAATTCCTAGATTATATGTTAATTCTATGTTTAATTTTTGAGGACCTGCCATATTGTTTTTCAACATTTTACATTCCCACAGTGCATGAGGATTCCAAATTCTACACATCCTTGCTAACACCTGTTATTTTCTATTTAAAAAAAAAAATCCTCACCCAAGGATATGTTTATTAATTTTTAGGGGCAGGTGGAGAGAGAAAGGGAAGGGGGGGGGGAGAGAGAAGAACATTACTGTGAGAGATAAATATTAATTGGTTGCTTTTCATAAATGCCCTGACAAGGGATCGAACTGCAACATAGGTATGTGCCCTGACTGGGAATCAAACCTTTTGATGTACAGAACAATGTTCCAACCAATTGAGCCACTAGGCACCAAGCGAGGCTGTCTTTCTTCCTTCCTTTCTTTCTTTTTTTTCTTAATAGCAGCCGTCGCAATGGGTGTGTGGTGATATTTCATTGTGGTTTTGATTTGAGTTTCCCTGATGGTAGTGATGGTGAACATCCTTACCCATGCTTACTGGTCATTTTGTATCTTCTTGGGAGAAACAGATATTCAAGTCCTCTGTTTACTTTTTCATTGGGTTCTTTTTCTCTCCTTCGGTTGAGTTGTGGGAGTTCTTTACATGCTCCAGACACAGCCCCTACAGCTGCATGATTTGCAAGTACTTCCTCCCAGGCTGCAGGGCGCCTTTCTCTGCGTGCCTGTGTCTCCTGAATCAGGTTTAAATCCCGATGTGGTCCAATTTGTCTGTTTCTTACCGTTGTGGCCTGCGCTTTTGGTGTCATGAAGTGACCCCTGTGCTGCCAGCCTCGAGAGCCCCTGAGGCGGGGGGAGAGGAGGAGGATGGGAGCGGCCGTGTGAGTCTCACCGACTTGCCAGGCGGCCCCTCTGCCTCCAGGCTTGGTGCCAGCCGTGTGGCTTCATGGCGGCAGCGTGAGCTCACACCCCCACAGCCGTGTGTGCTCCAACAGCCCGTCACCCTCGGGGCGACTCCAGAGCCCAGGGCTGGGGGCGAAGGGGCGCTGGGATCTGGCCCCTGATTCTCTGACTTTAATTTCTCCCTCCTCCTCCCTGGTGCTTTAGTTATTAGAGAATTGTTAGGAGATGCCTGATGACTCCGTGCTTTTCCTTTTCTTCGTTCCAAGCCTCAATATACTCTTGTTTTTCCGCTAGAAAACTCACCCTCATCTCGACGATTCCCACTCCTGCTTCAGGGGTCGGCGTGGACACGCCTCCTGTGGGAAGCCACCAGGCCCCACGTGGAAGGTCAGGCGAGGCCACCGGACCATCGGCTCTTGGCCGCCCCCTGGAGACCGTGTGTCCTCAATGTTCTCCCCAATCCAGCCCTTCGCGAAGGAGCAGGTCGGTGGCTGCATGGAACCAAGGTCTTAGATAGGAGCGGTGGTTCTCACCCTTCCCACCGCCGCCCTTTAACACAGTCCCTCATGTTGTGGTGACCCCTCAACCATACAATCATTTCCCTTACTATTTCATAACTGTAATTTGGCTACTGTTAGGAATCATAATGTGAGCATCTGTGTTTTCTGATGGTCTTAGACGACCCTGCTCGCGGTTCGCAGCCTGTGGGTTGGAGCAGGAAGCCCTGTGGAGTGGCGGCCGGCTCTCATGCCACATCCCTCAGCCTTTGGGGTGCCGGCTGCGCTGTGGTCACCTCTGAGCGCAGACATTGTCCCACAGCGGAGCCGCCACGGGGACACGCAGCCTCTGCCACCGCGGCGGGCAGCGGGCAGCGGGCAGCGGGCAGCTTCTGAGTGCGGAGCGGGAGGACTGGTTTCCGCAGAGGCCGCCCTCCACACGGCGATGGCGAGGAGTCAGGGAGCCTGCCGGGCCTCCCGTCAGTCTGAACGTTCACTTCGGAAGCCCATTCCCCATGGCTCCTCAGGGGACCCCAGAGAGAGTGCCCCGTGGCGCCGAGCAGTCGCTGGCTTCGTCATGCCCTCTTCGTCATGCCCCCCCTTCTGCCCCCGCCCCGTGCCTCATTGGGCCCCATCGCATCGGTTCCCAAGTAAAGCCAGTTCCAAAGCCACTTCCTCCTCTGCCTGAAGAGCTTCCCCTGCCTGTCAGCCCCCCCCCCCCCCCACACATACTCACACACTCACACACTCACTGGCGGAGAAAGCACCCGGTTTGTCCTCTTCTACCCTCAGCGTCCGAGGGACTCTGCACGGGCCAGCCTTCCCACTTCTGGCTTCACAAGTTCTCGGGCTCCTCCACTTCAGTGGCTTTTGTTTCCGTTCCACGCAGACACTCCTTGAGCCACATTTTGACTTTGTCATCACCTGGCATTTTCCTGTGTCCAGCGTTCCCACCCTTCACCTTTGCTTCGTGCTCTCCGCAAAATAGTCCATTTTCCAGAAGTGCCGCCACGAACCGAGCATCCCCCGCTGATGGGCACGGCTGTATGCAGGTTTTGTGGTTATTGGAAACAACCTGCAACAAGCATCCATGCAGCCACCTCTTTCAGCAAGAGTGTCTGCAGGAGAAACTCCAGCGAGAGACATTGCCGGACCAATGGGTGTGTGCCGTTAACCATTGACAGATATTTTCAAATTGCCTTCCCAAAACATGGTTCCAATTTGTGCTCAGTTAGTATATGAATGTTATTTTCATCATAACTTTGAAAACACTGGAAATTTCTCTCTCTTAAAACACTTATTTAGGTCCTGGCCAAGAAGCTTAGTTGGTTAGAACATTATCTCAATACTCCACGACTGCAGGTTTGATCCCAGCCAGGGCACTACAGGAATCGACTAGTGAGTGCAGAAACAAGTGGGACAACAAATCAATGTTTCTCTCTCTTAAAATCAATAAAATAGCTTATTTATATTTTTAGAATTAATAAGTATATATTGCAATTTTAATATATTTTCATTAATTTCAGAGAGGAAGAGAGAGGGAGAGAGAGAGAAACATCAATAATGAAAACCATTGGTTGGCTGACTCTTGCACACCCTCTACTTGAGATCGAGCCCGAGACCTGGGCATGTTCCCTGACCTAGAATCAAACCGTGACTTCATGGTTCATAGGTTGATGCTCAACCACTGAGCCACACCAGCCGGGAGAATTAATTTATATATATATTTAGAGTTTATTTTTTATTATTTTTAAAAATATATTTTATTGATATTTTACAGGGAGGAAGGGAGAGAGATAGAGAGCCAGAAACGTCGATGAGAGAGAAACATCAACCAGCTGCCTCTTGCACACCCCCTACCGGGGATGTGCCCGCAACCAACGTACATGCCCTTGACCAGAATCAAACCTGGGACCTTTCAGTTCGCAGACCGATGCTCTACCACTGAGCCAAACTGGTTTCGGCTTAATTTATATTTTTATCAAAATAACACAACAGTCAGATGTTACTGCAGGCTCATCATGAAACCAATAATCTGCCTGCCTCCCTCCTCCATTCCTTCCGGCGCCACCTGCTGTTAATTTTTGTGTAGATGTAAACAAGAGATCTGATTTAAGCATTTTTCTTTTGTTGAGGTATGACCCTCTAGTCCCACTTTGCTCAGAGTTTTTATCAAGAAAGGGTGTTGGATTTTGTTGAATGCTTTTTCTGTATCTATTGATATTATCATGTGAATTTTGTCTTGCAATCTGTTTATGTGATGTATCACGTTTATTGATTTGTGAATATTGTATCAGCCTTGCATCTCTGGAATAAATCTCACTTGGTCATGGTATATGATCTTTTTAATGTATTGCTGGATTTGCTAATATTTTGTTGAGGATTTAGCATCTATGTTCATCAGGGATATTGGCCTGTAATTCTCTTTCTTTTAGTGTCTTTATCTGGTTTTGGAATTAGGGTAATGCTGGCTTCATAGAAATAGCTTGAAAGTGTTCCTTCCTCTTGGGTTTTTTGGAATAGTTTGAGGAGTATAGATGTTAGTTCTTTTTTGAATGTTTGATAAAACTCTCCTGTGAAGCTGTCTGGACCAGGGCTTTTGTTCGCTGGATTTTTTTTTTTTAATTACTGTTTCAATTTCATCAGTAGTTCCATACAGCATTTTTCTAAGCTCCATAATTTTAAGATCTTTTCTTTCCCCTCGGATCTGACATGACATCTGTATTATATACCAAAGTTTCATACATTGCAGGCCTAATTAATGGGCTATGCATTGTTTCATCAGTTAGTTTTTTCATTAATACCACTGCATCTTATTACTATATATATAAAAGCCTAAGCAATGTTTACTACTGGACAACTGGATGACCGGACAACTGGCTGGTAGCTATGAAATGCACTGACCACCAGGGGACTGATGCTCAACACAGGAGCTGTCCCCTGGTGGTCAATGTGCTCCCATAGCCAACCTCCCACAGCCTGCCAACCTCCCTCGGTTCCTCCCCTGGGCCAGTCCCTATCAGGACTGGATGAAATGGCTCAGATCAGCCCCAATCACCGGCCAGGCTGAGGGAACACCACCCGTGTATGAATTTGTGCACTGGACCTCTAGTAACTTTATAATAAATACGAATTCTTGCACTTGGCAGGGAGGTTCCTCAGCTCAGATTGCGAGAGGGTTCAGGCCAGGCTGAGGGACCCTACCAGTGTGTGATAAAGGCCAAGGAGGAATGTGGGAGGTTGGCCAGCAGGGTAGGCACGGTGGGAGGGCTCCAGAGCATTTCCAGCCCGTCTTACTCAGTCCTGATCAGCTGGACCCCAGCAACAAGCTAGCCTACTAGTCAGAGAGCCTGCTCCCTGGCGGTCAGTGCACATCATAGTGAGAGGTTGAGCAGCCTTAGCATATCATTAGCATATTATGTTTTGTTTGGATGAACAGACTACTGGACACTTAGCATATTAGGCTTTTATTATATAGGACTAGAGGCCCAGTGCACAAATTCGTGCATGGGTGGGGTTCCTAGGCCTGGCTGGCAATCAGGGCCCATCAGGGCTTTCGGAACTATCAGGTCTTGCCAGCCAGGGGAGAGATAGGGAGGGACTATAGGCTGATCAGGACCTGCTGGCTGTGGGGAGGGACAGGGTAGAGGGAGTTGGCTGCAGGCCCTAGGAGGGAGCCAGCCTTTGGCTCCCCTGGGAAAGAGGCTGTGTTTTCCACCACTCACCCTGGGTTCCCTGACTGAGCCCAGAGCCCAAAGGCCCCAGTAGGGTCGGGAGAGGAGATGATGGTTGCCAGGTGGGGCATGGAAGAAACAGATGCCAGGTGCCGATGCTGCTGGCTGGCCATAGGAAGTTGACTGTGGGAGCACACTTGTCCACCAGGGGGCAGCTCCTGCATTTAGTGTCTGCTCCCTGGTGGTCAGTGCGCATCATAGGGACTGGTTGACTGGTTGTTCCCTGTCAATCTGGTCATTTGGTCATAACGATCACGTAGGCTTTAATATATATAGATTGGTATCTAATAGAACAAGTTCTCTGTCTGCCCTGCTCCTTTCTTTTTGAAGGTGTCCTGGCTATTCTTGGCTTTTTACTTCTCCATATAATTTTCAGAATAATTTTACAATTTCATAAAAACCCTGCTGTGATTTTGATAGAAAATGAAATAAAATTTTAGATAAATTTGGGCAGAATTGATATCTTTATGATATAAAGTCTTTGAATACATAAACATTGTCTAGCTCTCCACTTATTTATTTAAAAATGTCTCTTAAAGACAGTATATCAACAAGCAGACTGTCAAATTACAGCGGGGAGGGGAGGAAGATCTGGGGGAGATAATAGATCAACCGAAGGACTTTTATACATGCACATAAGTACAACCAATGGACATAAAACTCTGGGGAGGGAAGGGATGTGAGGGAGGGAGGGAGGGGGGGGAAAAATATATATATTAAAAAAAAAAGACTGAAGAAAGGACCTCTTTTCCACTATTTCAAATGCTTAATAGCTAATTTCATAACATCACATGCACCATTTTAAGAAAGTGATGATTTATTGGGAAATTAAAGCTTTGCATCTGTATACTGTAAATATAAATGACGATTTGTTTGAAATGTGTAACTTGGATATGCAAAAGATAATAACTCACAATGTTAATATTAAATATTCCTTCAAAATAAAAAAAAAATAAATAAAAAAAAATGTCTCTTAAGGTTGTTTTATAATTTCCCTTATTAGGTCATATATATTTTGTTGGCTATACTCTGATACAATAGTAAATGCTATCTTTTTTTTTTTTTTTTTTTAGCTATGTTTTTAGTTGATTATTGTTGGGACATAAAAGTAGTTGTCAATATTATATATATTAATTTGATATCTTCATTGCTAAGCTATCCTATTCTTTCTAATAATATGTTTATATAATTTTTTAATGTGGAAAATCATGCCATCTGCATTCAGTCTTAGCCTCATCTCCTCTTTATGTTCTAGAAGCCTCTGCCTCCTTTCCTCCATGTCCTGCCTGACAGGGCCTGTGGACAGGGTGGGGCCAGTGTGCATTCTTCTCGACTCTGAGTTTGGGATGAATCTGCTATTTCCCTGATAAGGACAATGCGTGCTGTAGGATTTTAACAGTTCTTCTTCTTCTTCTTCTTTTTTTTTTTTTTAAATACATTTTATTGATTTTTTACAGAGAGGAAGGGAGAGGGATAGAGAGATAGAAACATCGATGAGAAAGGATCAGCTGCCTCTTGCACACCCCCTACTGGGGATGTGCCCGCAACCAACGTACATGCCCTTGACCAGAATCGAACCTGGGACCTTTCAGTCTGCAGGCCAACTCTCTATCCACTGAGCCAAGCCAGTCTCGGCTAATAGTTATTCTTTATCAGGCTAAAAAACTGCCCCTAGTTTCAATTTACAAAGAGTTTCATCTTAAATAGGCATGGGGTTTTAGTCAATACTTTTTTGCTTCTATTGAGATGGTCACATGGTTTGTCTCTTAATCTGTTTATGTAGTGCGTTACATTGGTGAATTTTTTATGATATTAAGCCATTTTTGTACAATTGGATGAATTCTAGTTGGTGCTGGTGACTCCTCCTTTCTTTGCCTGGGTGGGATCCATTTGCTTATAATACTTTGTTTAGGATTTTTGCCTCTATTTTCACTAGTGAAATAGGCTTAATGTTTCCTTGTTATAGTGTCTTTATCCAGTTTTTGTATCAGGATTATTATGTTGTCCAGATGAATGAATTGAATAGTATTTTATTTCTTCAATATTCTGAAAGGATTTAGCTTTTCCAGCATGTTAATTCATTTACTACGTTCCATTTCCTATCTGCTGTTATCTTTATAGTTTCCCTATCTCCTATGGGTATATGCCATTTCTGTAGGGTTTCAGGAGAGAAAGGAGATACATATGTATGTGTCCAGTTTGTTATCTTTAACCCAAAGTCTGGTATCTCTGTTCCTTTTCTATTTGTGCATTTGTCTATAAAGTTTGACTTTTTCCCCAAAATACATTTTTATAGATTTCAGAGAGGAAAGGAGAGGGAGACATAAACATCAATGATGAGAGAGAATCATTAATGGGCTGCCTCCTGCATATTGCCTACTGGGGTTCAAGCCCACAACAGAATTCAACCAAGTAAAATTGAACTCTCATTGGTTTTACTAGGCAGATCCCGAATCAGGCAGCAACCCATCTAGCAACTAGCAGGTTGCTCCAATGAGTTGTACAAAATGGAGAGTTCTTACTGGCAGAAAAAGGAAGTTAAAGGAGCCATTTAACATGTTTATTCAACTCAATAACTGAGAGTTCTTCAAGTGAATTCTGTGAGGAACCACACCCTTATCATAATTGTGCACAAAATAGGTTTTTTAGCCCAGATTGCATGGCGCAGTGGTTGAGAGTCTATCTGAGAATCAGGAGGTCACAATTCAGTTCCTGGTTAGGGCACATGCCTGGGTTGTAGGCTTGATCCCCGGTGTGGGGCCAATCAATGATTCTCATCATTGATGTTTCTCTCTCTCTCCCTGCCTCTCTGAAATCAATAAAAATATATTTAAAAACAAACAAACAAACATACAAAAAACCCTCACAGTTTTTTTTAGTCTTTTAAAGGATCTTCAGGGACTCTTTCTTGTGATTCTCATTCTTGTGATTTGACAATTGGTGCCCCATTCGGCCACTCTCTCTTTGGAATTGTGCTAATGCTTTTAAATGTGTGTTAAAAAAAAAAAATCAGACTCACCCTCTTAAGAGCATGAAGATTTGCCATCATCAAGAACCTCAAGAAAAGCTGTGGTTCAGACTTCTAAGGCAATTCCAAAGAATTATCCTAGACATGTTTGGAAAAGTGTCAGTATTCTTAGGGTCAAAGCTTGCCCTCAAGGTGTCCACTTTGAGTGATTATTTTGACTCTGTCTTTTAAAAAAATTATTTTTATTGATTTCAGAAAGAATCATTTTATTTATGAAACAGAATCATTGACCGGCTGCCTCCTGCACGCCTCACACTGGGGATGAGCCCATAACCCAGGCAGGTGCCCTGACCGGGCATTGAACCCTGACTCCTGGTTCATAGGTTGACGTCCAACTCCTGAGCCACACCAGCCGGACCACGACTGAGTTTTATGATGAAGTGTTTTCCATCAGAACAGTAGACGCTTAGAATGCAAAGGCCTGGCAGGGTCCTGGTCCAATCTCCTTATTTTATAAACATGAAACTGAGGTCCTGAGAGTTTAAAATAGGAAGCAGAAAGAATGGCAAAACAGCACCACCACCACCACCACCACCACCACCACCGGGTGCGGCTGCCCCCCGGGTCCATGGACAGGCCTGCTCTGCTGGCTTTCCCAGTATAAATTCCCTCTCAGGAAAGTCCCAGGCGGGACAATGACTCCCATGGCCACCCAGCCCCTCGCTGAGGAGAAAAGCACAGCGTGGAGGCAGAGCACAGTGAGAAGAACATGAGGGAAGAAACAGCACGGGGAAGGCATGGAGGTGAAGGTAAGAATGGATTTGGCATCAGCTCTCTCTCTCAGGGTTTCTGTTGCTAAACTACATTTTCTTTTATGAGTTTTTACTTCTCAAGATAAATAGAGAATAATCTATCTACCTAAAGTTTAAAATCTTAGTTAATTTGGAGTTTCTTATTGCTAGTGCTATGGTGAAATTCTGTTTCACTATTACAAACAAATTACTACAAATCATTCACATAAATATACTAAAGAGACAAACTAGGTTAATGACAAAACTCAAAATGGTAGTTTTTTGTTTTTTGTTTTTTTTTTTTTAACTCCCTTCCCCCCCACTCCCTCCCTCCCACAACATGGTTTCGGTTTTGTCAAGAAGAAAAAATTTTTAGTCGAAAGGTGTGCTTCCACCATACCCTAAACATACATCTTTCTGCAGCCCAAGCTCTGCTTACTCACTCACCGATGCTTACTGAGCTCCTGCTGCTTTTAGAAAGTGTGTTTTTATTGGTTCTTAGAGAGGGAAAGGGAGAGAGCTAGAGGAGGAGCAGCGGTGAGAACCCAGCCCCCCGCAGGCCCTCCGGGCCCCCGCCCCGAGGAGACAGCTGGCCCGCCTTTACACCACAGCTTAGTTTTGCCATTTGTTGAACACAATGTAACTGACATCATAATGAATATTCATAGGGTTTTAAAAACATGTGAATTCACTGACAACCTTAAAGAGTGGCTTATTTCACCAAAAGCCCAGGTTTTCCGTTTCTTTACAAAAGATGTGTTCTGGCCGGCGCTCAGTGCGTTAGAACGCTGTCCCCATGTGCCAAGGCGGTGGCTCCATCCCGGTCAGGGCACATGCAAGAGCCACCCGAGGATGCGTAAGTAAGTGGAACCGCAAATCTCTCTCCCCCCTCTCTGGAAGGAATGTGACAGGCTCCGTGTGGTGAGCAAATGTCCTGTATTTAGACTGAGAAAATGGCAATATCCTGGTTGTGATACTGCACTAGAGTTTTGCAAGATATCATCACTGGGGGAGCTGAATAAAGGGTACGGGAGATCTCTCTGTATTATTTCTTTACCTGCATGTAAATCTACAAGTATGTCAAAATAAAATGCTTAATTAAAAGCAACAAATAATACATTAAGAATTTTAAAAAAGTGACAATATGAGGCCTGCTATCTATCTATCTATTATCTATTTATTTATGTTAATCCTCACCCTAGGATATTTTTCCATTGCTTTTTAGAGAGAACGGAAGGAGGGAGGGAGAGAGAGAGAGAAAGAGAGAGAGAGAGAAAGAGAGAGAGAGAGAAAGAGAGAGAGAGAGAAAGAGAGTAACATCGATGTGAGAGACACATTGTTTGGTTGCCTCCCCTACCTGCGCTGACCAGGGGTGGGTATGGTACATTCCCTTGATCAGAATCGAACCCAAGACCCTTCAGTCCACGAGCCCGTGCTCTATCCACTGAGTCAAACTGCCTAGGGCTGCCTTTCTTTAAAAAATATGTTTAAAAGCTGATTTTGAGAGAGAAAAAAGGGGTGTGGAGGGAGAGAAAGAAAAAGAGAGAGAGAAAGAGAGAGAGAGAGAGAGAGAGAGAGAGAGAGAGAGAGAGAGAGAGATTGATCCTCCTGCATGCCCCTACCTGCACATGCCCTGACCAGGAATCAAACCAGAACATTTCAGTGCACAGGATGGTGCCCAACCAACAGCCACATTGACCAGGGCTAGACCGGCCTTCCTTTTGTCAAAACTTGGCTAGAGCTGGGAGCAGGCACACCTGGGTGCACATTTTCTCCTGTTTGCCGTGTCCCTCTCACTTCCCAGTGACCAGCTTCACAATCTGTTACCCGTCTACCTGTGGGGCTGGGTCAATGCTGGACAGAGGACAGACCCACAAACTTTCCCACATCTTCCCGGCCTGTGGTATTTTAAGACTGAATTTACTCAATCCAGTTGATGGAGATTCTTTCAGAGTTTGGCATTAGTTTTGTTTCATTTATTTTTAATTTTTTAAAACTATGTTTTTATTGATTTTGGAGAGCAGAAGGGAGAGGGGGTAAGAGAGAAACATCAATGATGAGAGGGACTTCTTGCATGCCCCACACTGGGGACAGAGCCTGCAACCTGGGCATGTGCCCTTGGCTGGAATCGAACTGTGAGCTCCTGGTTCATAGGTTGATGTTCAATCCCTGAGCCACACCTGCTGGGCTAGTTTTGTTTTGTTTGACATAGTTTTCATTTTGCATCTTTGTAGGAACCCTGGGAGGAGTGCCTGGAGACCTGCTAGCTGGATGCCATTTAAAATCAGAATTACCACCATGTAATCATTTTCAGTCACTTTCTTCTATTTTTATATTTCTAGATTCTTAACCGGCTCTTCTTTCATTTGTGCCCACCCCCTCAATTGGCAACCGAGGGGTGAGACCCTTGCTACTGACCTCCGTGACCTTGAACAGGTCCCCGTCTCTCTGGGATGCAGCACGCCCACGTGCACAGCATCGAGCGGCCGGTCTGTTTCCTGCACCAGTTTCTGCAGCAAACGCCGCGCGTGACGGAGCTGTGGTTCCGGGGCCTGTGACCCCCGAGGCTCACACGCTGCCTCCGGCCACGCGGGGCGCACCGGGTGCTGCCCGCACGGGAGCCTCTGACCACGGCCTCGGAGAGCGGGCCACGGCGCTGCCGTCCAGCAGCTTTGTGCGAGCTCAGGGTTGTGTTTATCGCCTTGAGGCCCGGGGACCGCTCCAGGCCATCTGCAGGCCACGCTCTGAGAAGCACTGTCTCTAATCTGCTCAGTGAACAGAAGGTTCCAGAAAGATTAATAGTTATGTGTGTGTAAACGACAACCACCCCCAGACGTGTCCATGCTAACACACATAGAGAAAACAAAGTGGCATCTGTTCAATGTGACTGAGCCCAGCCTTCCCTGTGAGCGCAGGGCCCTTTCCCATTCGGAGCCTCCTGGGCTGGAGGAGTGGGTTCGCCCTGTGCCCTCGGGGTGCCAGGGCCCAGGGCACCCAGAGCTCCAGCTGGGCGGGGTCCCGCCCTCTCTGTACCGGGAGCGGAGCACCAGCTGCCTCTGTGGAGGAGCAGACCCTCTTCTCACTGTGACTGACCTCGCCTGCTGCCATGCACCCCTCTCCTTACCCCGCTGCACAGGCAGAGGGGCGGTGGGTGCAGTGCCAGGAGGCCTGGGCCAGAGCCGTGGGGCTGAGCGGGGAGAGCATGGCCGATGCAGATGTTGAGTCAGGTTCAGACCCCTTGCCAGTGTCCCTGGAGCAGTGGCTGCAGCCCAGCCTCCCTCCAGCAGCTCAGGTTGGTTTCCAGAGGTGGGTGCACGCCTCACGATGTTTATGGAGCAAAGTGTCTGCAGGGGTTGCAAAGGGGAAGCTTTCCCGCCCAGCCTGGCACAGCGCATGCGTGCGGAGATTCCGTCTTTTCCTGAGCCAGCGGGCGATCCGCCACCCCTCCTGCTCTCACCATCCAGCCAGGGCCCGATGCAGCCCCTTCTGTTTATGCCGAGCCCTGCCCTGTGTGTGCAGCTCCTGGCTGCTGTCCGGGACCCTTAGGAAAAGGCAAAGCCTCCTTGGCATCGCTGATAAGTCCTATTGCTTCTTTCCCCTCATCCAAATTCCCACGCCTTTAGAGTGTACAGTGTCCCTCACATTGGAATTTAACTGAAACGTCATATGATACAATGGATACAAAAGAATCTGAGCTTCAGATGAGACTAGACCACCAGCTTATACCAGACATAAGAATAAACTCAAAATGGATAAAAGACTTAAAAAATGTAAGGCATGAAACCATAAAAATCCTACAAGACTCCACAGGCAGTAAAATCTCAGATATCTCACAGAGCAGAAGGTTTGCTGCTACATCTCCTAGGGCAATGGAGACTAAGGAGGAAATAAACAAATGGAACTACATCAAAATAAAAAGCTTCTGCACAGCAAAGGAAACCATCACCAAAATGAAAAGGGCACCCACTGCATGGGAGAATGCCCCGGCCAGCGGGACAGCCAGTGGGAGCGAGGAGACACCTGGAAGGGAATGAGGGAGGACAGGAGAAATGGAGGCAAGACAGGGTTCTGATCAAGCCTCAAGTTTTATTTGTTGCAGCCACAATATAGGTACACAGGTTGTAGGGGAAAGTTGCCCCGCAGACATTCCAGGGTGGGGAGGGTTGTGTATCAGCAGGATGTGTCTGCAGGGGAGGATACAGCAGAGATTCTCCGGGGCGGGGCAAGTTATCACAACAGGTGTGCCTTGCTCAATGGCCAGATATGCTGCTAGGCGTTTTGATTGTTTCTAGTTAACTGCCACACCACAGCTTGTCACATGAGTTCTGGTAAGTCAGAAACTCAGTGACTAAGATGGAGGTGTCTTTTAAGATGTAGTCACTAATTCCTTTTCAGCTCCCGACAAGAGAACATATTTGCCAATCGTACATCTGCTAAGGGTTAATCTTCAAAATTTACAAAGAACTCATACAATTTAACAAAGGAAGATAAATAATCTGATCAATAAGTGGGCAAATGCTGAAACCAGTTTGGCTCAGTGGTAGAGTGTCGGTCTGAGGACTGAAAGGTCCCAGGTTCGATTCAGATCAAGGGCATGTACTTTGGTTGCGGGCACATCACCACTAGGGGCTGTGCAAGAGGCAGCTGATCCATGTGTCTCTCTCATCGATGTTTCTAACTCTCTACCCCTCTCTCTTCCTCTCTGTAAAAACTCAATAAAATATATTTTAAAAAAATAAGTAGACAAAAGACCTAAATAGACATTTCTCCAAAGAGGACATTCGAGAGACATATGAAAACATGCTCAAAGTGACTAATCATGTGAGAGATGCAAATCAAAACAACCATGAGGTACCACATCACACCTGTCAGAATAGCTATCATCAACAAATCAATAAACGACACAGTATGGAATTTCCTCAAAAAGTTAAAAATAAAACTGCCATTTGACCCAGTAATCCCACTTTTAATCCCACTTCTAGGACTCTATCCCAAGAAACACTAATTGGAAAGGATATATGACCCCTGTGCATAGCAGCACAATTTACAACAGCTAAGATTTGGAAGCAGCCTAAGTGTCCATCAGCAGATGAGTGGATAAAAAACTGTTGTACATCTACACAATGGAATGCTACGTTGCCATAAAAAAGAAGGATTTTTTTTTTTTTACCATTTGCAACAGCATGGATGGAAATAAGCCAGTTGGAGAAAGATAAGTAATACATGATCTCAGTCATGTGTGGGATATAATTATCAACATAACCTGATGAACAAGAATAGATCCAGAGACAAATGGTAGGCGAGGTGAGGGGGTTAGAGATCAACCAAAGGACTTGTATGCATGCATATTAGCATAACCAATGGACACAGACACGGGCGGTGGGGGCTTGCCCTCGGGGTGAAAATGGCTTAGGAGGGTCAATTGGGGGGAAAAGGAGACATATGTAAAACTGTAGACAATAATAATAAAAAAAAGAAAGCTAAAGTAAAAAAAAAAATGACTCGAAGTACGGAGGCACGAAACAGACTGACATCTCATGATACGGGGGTGGGTGGATGAGAAGAGATAAACCAAAGAACTTACATACATGCACAGCCCATGGACACGGGTGGTAGTGTCATGAAGACCTGGGAGGAGGGGCTGGGGGGAGGGGAGTAAAATGGGGGCAGGGGGCGGCAGGAGACATTTATAACATTATCAACAACAAAAAAGAATCTAACCTCAATAGCTCATTTCCTGCTGTTCCACCTCTTACGATCTAAGCTTGTTATGTAGAGAATGGATCATAGATGTTTGAAATAAAGCCCAATGCCATTTCCTAGCTGCGTGACCTTGGGCAAGTTAGTAGATCTCCCAGCCTCATTCTTCTCATCTGTGAAATGGGAATGTTAATAAGGTGCTTTCTGAGGTGGCTGTGAGATCCCAGTGTAAAGATATTAAAGGCAAATTATAACACGTGGCAGTGACACCATCGCCACACTCCACCCTCCTACGTGGGTTCCTACAGCTCTGTGCCGCTTCATCCCTGGCTCCGGGCCTCGGGCCCGAGGGCCCTTCCCTTTCGCCAACGGGTCTTCATTGCTCAGGAATCACTGTCTGTCTCACCTTCCCTGTGCCTGTGCTCCAGCCAGAGTGTGTCCTGATTCTTACGCTACCACCTGTACCTGGCAGGTGCTTTATTAATGCATAGCAACCTGTATTGTGACTGCCTTTTTTTTAGCCTGTTCACTCTGTAAGGGCTAAGATATTATCTTAAAAAAATTTTTTTTTCTTTTCATAGAGGAAGAGAGAGGGATAGACAGAAACATCAATGATGAGAGAGAATCATTGATCGGCTGCCTCCTGCACACCCCCCACTGGGGACTGAGCCCACAACCCAGGCCTGTGCCCTTGGTCAGAATCAGACCTGGAACCCTTCAGTCCCCACTGAGCTGAACCAGCCAGGGCGAAGATATTATCTTTTTTTTTTTTTTTTTTTTTTTACCCTTGACTTTCTGAGGACAATGGCTGACATTTAGTAGTTGCTCAAAACTATTTTTTTAAAAAAAAAAATAAATGAGTACTAAGACACAGAAGAAACAAAATGGTAAGATTTTTGGCCCTGTCTAAACTTTACTTCAGACACAATTTACAAGTATCTCCTCATCAAATCCTTTATTTCAGGAGAGATGCTGAAAAGGATGCTTACTGCTAACTGAAGTTCCGTTTGCTCCCCAGGTCTCCTGGGACTGGGGAGGGGGCGGGGCCGGGAGAGGGAACTTCTGTGGTCAGAGCGCAGTTAGGCTGACTCTGAGGACCGGAGGAGAGGATGGGCTGCAGAAAGCGCCCGCGGTGGCTCTGCCGTTGGCTGGGAGCCAGGCAGCCTGGCTTCGATTCTGGCCAAGTCCCCAGTGTGAGGTTTGAATCCATACCGCTCCCCGGGAATGACCCGCAGGCCCTTTCCGTGGCCCTGCCCTTTGCCGAGACCACGTCACTGCCGAGCCGCATTCCAGGTGTCCCCTGGGGACCTGCCAGGATTCTCGCCAGAGGCTCCTTACCAGCCCGCAGGCTGTCCCTGGGCGCGGCCCTCCAGCTCGGCCACCGCGTGCAGCTGAGCGAGCAAATTCGCTCCTGACGCTTAGGTAGCCAACGGCGAGGATGCCGCTTGGCTCCGAGTCCCAGACTGCGCCTGATTGTCATTCTCATTCCTGTGCCAACCCTGTCAGCCTCCTTTTAAATTTCTTTTATTTTTTCAGATTTCTGCTCCTTCTCATCTAACTCCTCCGGAAGGGGAAAAACCACTTTATTCACACACACACACACACACACACTCACACACGCTCACACACACACACACACACACTCACACACGCTCACACACACACATCATACTCACACACATATACACACATCATACTCACACACGCTTACACACACACTCACATACACACTCACACTCACTCACACACTCACACACACACTCACACAGACACTCACACTCACACACACACTCACACTCTCACACACACACACAAACACACACTCACACACACACATCACACTCACACACACATCACACTCACACACGCTCACACACACACACATAATACTCACACACACTTACACACAAACATCACACTCACACACACATACACACATCATACTCACACACGCTTACACACACACTCATATACACACTCACACTCACACACACACTCACACACACACTCAAACACACACTCACACACACACTCACACAGACACACTCACACACACTCACACTCTCACACACATACTCACACACTCACACAGACACACACACTCACACACACACACTCACACTCTCACACACACACTCAAACACACACTCACACACACACACACTCACACACACACACTCACACACACTCACACACACACTCACACATACTCACACTCTCATACACACACTCAAACACACACTCACACACACACTCACACACACACACTCACACACACACTCACACTCTCAACACACACATCACACTCACACACACATACACATGCTTACACACACACACCACACTCACACACACATACACACATCACACTCACACACGCTTACACACACACTCACATACACACTCACATTCACACACACTCACACTCACACACACTCACACACACTCACACCCACACACACACTCACACACACATACTCACACACACACACACTCACACACACACATTCACATACACACACTCACACATTCATACGCACCCCCCCACACACACACTCACACATACACACACACACACTCTCACACACACACACACACACACACACACACTCACTCCATGTTTGGTCCCGGTTCTTCACAGATGGCCACCCCGTCGGTCCCGGGGTAACGTGTGGAAGGGGTACTAGTAGGACAACAGGTGCGCACCACACTGATGTGAGTGACAGAACATTCCTCCGCTCCGTCCACAGAGAAAGAGGACTCTGCTCCTGTTCACGGGCTCGTTTCTGTGATCATTCCCTTCTTAAAACCTCAGTGAGCCCCAAACTGAAAAAATTCCTCTCCCTCCGTCTTGGCTCTGCACCTGGAGATGACTTCCTCCGCGCGCCCCCCCCCCCCCCCCCCAGCATCTCCTGCGCGGCCTCTGCCTCCGGACTTGTCTGTGAAATTGCTCTCACCGAAATCACCAAGTAGGAGACCTGGTGGAGACTCCCAGTCCTTGATTATGTGACTCTCTCAGCATTTGCTATTTTTAGGGTGGCTCTTAAAAAAAAAATAAAAAAAAAATAAATATATATATATATAATCTTTATTATTGAAATTATTACATATGCCCCCATTTCCCCCCATTGTCCTCCTCCACCCACCTGCCCCAGCCCCCCTCCCCCCGCCCCCGTCTGTGCCCAGGGGCCGTGCAGAGATGCACACAGGGTCTTTGGTCGATCACCTCCCACCCCCTCCCCCTCCCCCGCCTTCCCCCCGAGACTCCGCACTCTGTGCCATGCCCCATGGCTCTGGGTCCACTCCGTCCATCAGTTTATTTTGCTAATTAGATTCCTCATATGAGTGAGGTCATGTGACACGTGTCTCTGACTGACTGACTTCACTCAGCATGAGGCTCTCCGGGCCCCTCCGGGCTGTCCCAAGGGTAAGAGACCCTCCTTTCACTGCTGCATCGCGTTCCGTGGTGTGAATGCCCACAGCTTCTACCCTCTCCTGCTGATGGGCACTTGGCCGTTTTCAGATCTCAGCTGTTGTGAATTGTGCTGCTGTGAACACAGGGGTGCAACATACTTTCTGATTGCTTTTTTTAGTTTCTTAGGGTATATTCCTGAAGTGTGATCACTTGGTCAAGTGGCAGTTCCATATTTAACTTTTGAGAAACTCCACTCTGTTCTCCACAGTGGCTGCACCAGTCTGCATTCCGCCAGCGGTGCGTGAGGGCTCCCTTCTCTCCACATCCTCGCCAGCAGCTTCACCAGAAGAGTCCTTTGTTGATTTGCTGATGGTGGCCATCTGAAAGGTGTGAGTGATACCTCATTGTCATTTTAATTTGCATCTCTCTGATGATCGGTGACTTTGAGTATTTTTTCATATGTCCCTATGTCCACTTTGGAGAAGTGTCTATTTAGGTCCTTTGCCCATTTTTCGGTTGGAGTGTTGGAGTGTTTATCTTCTCTTTGTTTAGTTGTATGAGTTCCTTATATATGTTGGGTATTAACCCTTTATTAGATGTATCATTAGATGGTTCTTTTTTAAAACCTCCTCTTCCCTTAGCTTGTTACACTATCCTCTTCTCTCCTATCCTCCCTCCCCCCCCCCCCTTTCTTCTGGTTACACTTAGTCAGTCTCTCCAGGGATCTCATTCTCTTCTTGTCCCTTAGCTGCTGCTCAGCCTGTGGATTCTGTCTTGGACCTTGTTCGTTCTCACTCTGCAGGGGTCCTGGAACATCTTACTTCTTCTCATTCCTTCTACGAGGGCTAAAGATCTCACCCACTCCCTCTAGGAAATCCCTACCCCTACTCCCCTACTCCTCAAAGAGAAAATACTGTTATAGTTTTGCCTGCATTACAACTTCATAAACATGGAAACTAAGAGTATGTAGTACTTTAAGTCTGGCTAATTTTGTTCAACCTATTATCGAGATTCATGTATGTGGTTGTGTGTATCAAGTCGGTTCCTTCTTATTGCTGAGCTGTCTCCTGCTGCATGACTGTTCCACAGAGTATTTACCCATTTTTCTGTCGCTGGGCCCCTGAGCTGTTTCCAGTTTGGGGATGTTATTAATAAAGCTCCTATAAAACTTCTCATTCAAGGCTTTTTGTGCATCTATTCCTTCACTTCTCTTGGGTAAATACCTGGGAGTGGGACTGTTCAGGTGGTTAGCTTTATATTTTCATATAAACTGCCAGACCTTTCCTAAAGTGGTCATGGAAACAGTTTTCAACATTCTAAGTATAACTACAAACAGCTAGATTTACTGAGCATTTTCTGTGGGCATTGAGCATAGGGCTTTATCTATTTATGTTCTCTTTACAAAAAATCTTTGAAGGAATTACAGATGTCCTCCCTTTTCCGTCTATTATTCCCCTCCACTCAGTTCGTGCCCCACCCCAGACCTTCACCATTCTGTATGTGTCCACAGGTAACGCATACCTATATATATATAAAAGCCTAATCAACTGGCTGACTGTTCAATCATCGGACCAGTAGCATGATGCACACTGACCACCAAGGGGCAGATGCTTAATGCAGGAGCAGAAACCACAGGCATGAAAACATGGAACAGACTGATGAATCTCAGAGGGAAGGGGTAAGGGGTAGGGCAGGGAGATATTAACCAAAGATCTTATAGGCATGTTAGAGGCCTAGTGCATGTATTCATTCACTGGTGAGGTCCCTTGGCCTAGCCTGTGCCCTCTTGCAACCCAGAACCCCTCGGGACATGTAGCAGTACTGAAGCAGCAGGTAGGCTGCTTATCTCACCCCATTGCACCTGCCACTGCTGCCCAGCCATGAGCCAGACTTCTGGCTGAGCAGTGCTCCCACTGTGGAAGTGCACTGACCACGAGGGGGCAGCATCTGTGCACATCATAGTGACCAGTCAACCAGTTGTTCCAGTCATTTGGTTGTAACAGTCAATTAGGATTTCATATATATACACCAGTGACCTGGCACACGAAATCACGCAGCCCCACCCAACCACGTGCACTCTGCCCACCTGCCCGCTCCCCTGCCTTGATACTCTAACCTCTCCACCGAGAGCTCAAGCACGCTTGGCCCTGCCCCTGACCCCTCCAGCCTTTTCTGGCCACTTCAAGCCCTGCCCTTGGTCCTGAGTCACCTTGGGCTGGACCCACCTCCTCTGGATAGCTTCCCACTTCCACCCCATCTCCAGAGCAACCCCAAGGCTCCACCCAGTCATAGCGCTGGAGGAGAGTGTAGAAGACTCCCACCTGCTCCAGAGTTTTGAGCACTGCTTCCTGGTGGCATATGCGCTACGTTCCTTCCCTTGGAAGGTGGGCAGCAGACACACTGAGTGCAAGCAGTGGGTGGCAAAGGACTGGTGAGGGGGGCACTACAGGCTCTTACCCCCGCCCTCCCCACTACTGGATGGTCCTGCCTCCGGGCACCTACCCCCTTCCACCCTGTCTCTGGAGTGACGCAGCTGCTCTCACCTGCCACACATGCAGGCTACTACTGAATGGTCATTACGCCATGAGGGCATCACAACCATTAGCATATTGGCTCTTTATTATACAGGATGATACTGGTTTGGTGGTGACGAACTCCTTTAGCTTTTTCTTGTCTAGGAAGCTCTTTATCTGACTTTCAATTGTAAATGATATCTTTGTTGAGTAATCTTGGTTGTAAGTCCTTGCTATTCATCACTTTGACTATTTCTTGCTACTCCCTCTGACCTGCAAAGTTTATGCCGAGAAATCAGCTTACAGTTGTAGGGTGCTTTCTTGAAGGTAACTAACTACTTGCTTTTCTCTTGATGGTTTTAAGATTCTCTCTTTGTCTTTAACCCTTGGCATTTTAATTATGTGTCTTGGTGTGGGCCTCTTTAGATTCCTCTTATTTGAGACTCTGAGTTTCCTAAACTTATAAATTTCTTTCTTTCACCAGGTAGGGGAAGTTCTCTGTCATTACTTTTTCAAATGGGTTTTCAATATCTTGTTCTCTCTCTTCTCCTTCTGGCATCTCCTTAATGGGAATGGTGGTATGCTTAAAGTTGTTCCAGAGGATCTTTACACTATCTTCATATTTTTGGATTATTTTTTCTTTTTGCTCTTCTAATTGGGTATTTTTTTGCTTCCTCATATTCCAAATTGTTGATTTGATTCTCAGAATCCTCTACTCTACTGTTGAATCCCTGTAAGTTATTCTTTATTTTAGTTGGTGTATGCTTAATTTCTGACTGATCCTTTTTCAAGTTTTTGACATTTACACTAAGATCCTTGAAAGTCTCACTAAGTCCCCTGAAGTTCTCTTTAAGGTTCTTGAGTAATCTTATGGCCATGGTTTTGAACTCTGTATCCAGTATTTGCTTGCTTCCATTTCTTCCATTTGTGACATGTTTCTTTATTTCTGCATTTTGTCTGTTTCCCTGTGTTTGTTTCTATGTATTAGGTAGAGCTGCTATGCCTCCTGGAATTGGCAGAATGGCCTTGTGTATGAGGGGTCCTGTAGGCCAGTGGCTCAGCCTCCCCAGTCACCTGAGCTGGGCACTCTAGGTGCGCCCTGTGTGGGCTTTTAGCACAGTCTTGCTGCAGTTGAGTCTTGATTGCTGTTGGTGTCACTGGGAGGAATTGACCTCTGGGCCAATTGCCTATGAGGACCAGCTGTGACTGCTTCATTGGGGCTTGGTGTTCACTGAGTCTGCTCCAGGAGTGTGTCACTGTGGATGTGTAGAGTTGTAATATGGTGTGGTCTGAAGCTGTCCACCAGGCACACTGACTCTGGGGCCTCTGGGAGGTGCAAAGTCAGCCACTGCCTAGGGCCACTGGGCAGGAGCTACAGAGAGTTTTGCAGATGGCTGTTACTTGTATTGGGTTTGTGAAGGCAAACTGGTGTTAGTGCCCAGTCTTGGTCCTTTTATTGATATGTTTGGGGCACACTGACATCACCTGCTGCTTGTTTGAGAGATTTTGGCAAACTCAAGCCTGAACCAGGCCATTCGTATGGCAAAGTCACTGCCAACAGCTTGGGTGGGGCTGAAAATTGGATGGGATGGGGTCTTGGGAAAGCAAACAGTGTGAGCCTGGCTGATGGAAAGTCAAATATGGCTGCCAGTTAGCTCTATGATGGGGAAGGCCCCAGCACAGGAACAATGATCCCGGTGAGCACCCCTGTCTGGGAAAAAGCCGGCCCCGAGTTCCTGCCATGATGCTAGACAATCTAGTTCCTCCTTGTATGTCCCTGGATCCCCCACAGCTGCCCGCAGTGGAGCTCAGAAGGATCGGGTCTGAGTAAGTCTGTGTGCCAGCCCTTCAAGAGGAACATCTGGGTCTAAAGCAGCTTCCATGCCCCTCAGCCACAAGCCCCCCCGGTTTCCCAGACTGCAGCCATAGAGGCTTCTCTCCCAGCTCTGGGACCCTGGGCTGGGGGCTGACGTGGGGCTGGGTTTCCTTGCTCCTCGTGGGAGGCCCCTGCAGCCAAGATACCCTCCCGATTAAAAACACCACATGTGGGAGTCAGTCCCGCCCGTTCGGCCCTCTGCCCCCTGCCAGCCTCACTGCTTTCTTCTTTACTCCTCTAGCTGTGGGACTCCACTCAGCCGCTTTTAGGCGGTTCTGAATGATGGTTGTTTTGTATTTTAGGTTGTAATTTTGATGTGTTGTGGGAGGCAGTGAGCACCTGCCTTTTTCTACACCGCCATCTTGGTTCTTCATATTATAGAACTTGATGTAAACACAGCATTTCACAGTGATCCTTATATGACGCCTACTGGGCAGGTGTTATTATTCTCATTTCACATGTGAGATAATTAGGGCACAGAGAGTCACCTAACTGCCCACGGTCAGGTCAGGTTTGGATTTGGATCTAAGCAGGTCAGGCACTGCTCCTGTGCCTCATGCCTCTTGGCATTTAGTAGGAAAAAAAAAAAGTGGCTAAATCAACGATTCTCTCTCATCACTGGTGTTTGTATTTCTCTCTACATCTCCCTTGCTCTCTGGAATCAATAAAAATGTATTTTTAAAAAGTGGCTATTTCTTTTCTCAGGAAATGAATTACTTTCCTAAGAGTAAAAAGTGGTCATGGTAACCAGGAGATACCGTGTTCTTAAACACACACAGTATAAATGTAAACCCTCACCCATTCTGTAGATATGGTCCGGATGGTGAAGAGAAAGAGAGGAAAATGCACCCATCAAGGCCCTTCACTCTCATGGGAGACTCAAAGTTCCTTTAAAGACACACCCCCGCTCTGGCCCTTAGATGAAAGCAGCTGTTAGTCAGAGAAGCAGTTAGTTAATAGGAGCCTGGTCTCTCCTCTAATTAGGAAGGAGCCGCAGGCTCTCCTGGTTGGTGTCTCGCCGCAGAGAGGGGGGGTGGGCCAGGCCCTCCAGGTCTTCTAAGCATCAGAGCTCAGGCTCAGATCTGCTCCGGAGTATCTCCAGGAACCCTGAGACAGGAGGAGGACCAAAGGGGACAGACCTTCTCTCTGGGGGCCAAGAGCCGCTCTCATCGACTCAGCCTCCTCACCTCCCTCTCTCATCTGTAAAAGGAAGTTTTTTGTTTTGTTGGTTTTGTTTTTTTAAGGAGGTATAAATAGGAATTGTTGGTAAGGGAAAACTGGGAATCTCTGAGTCCTTTGAAAACTCGTGTTAAATTTCTACTTTCATTCTGGCTCCTAGTCCAGGAGCCCCCTGACTTTCACTATTTCCCCTCAGGCTCGATGAGCACCTCAACGTCCGAGCCCTGCATCTCTTCCGCTCCTGCCTGGCCCTCCTCAGTATTGAGGGATTGCTTGGGGGCCCCTGGGGACACCATATTCCTACCCATTTGTCCCAACAGGAATCTCTTTGTTTCTCGTCTCTTTCCAGAATTCTTAAAAAAATATTTTTATTGATTTTAGAGAGGAACGGAGAGGTAGAGATAGAAATACCAATGATGAGAGAGAATCATTGATTGGCTGCCTCCTGCATGCTTCACACTGGGGGTCAAGCCAGCAACCTGGGCATGTGCCCTGATCGGGAATGGAACTGTGATCTTTTGGTTCCTAGGTCAACGCTCAACCACTGAGCCACACCGGCAGGGCAACTTTCCAGAATTTAAAAAATATATATTTTGTTGGTTTTTACAGAGAGGAAGGGAGAGGGATAGAGAGTCAGAAACATTTATGAGAGAGAAACATTGATCAGCTGCCTCTTGCACACCTCCTATTGGGGATGTGCCTGCAATCAAGGTATATGCCCTTGACCAGAATCGAACCTGGGCCTCTTCAGTCTGCAGGTCGATGCTCTATCCACTGAGCCAAACAAGAGTTAGGGTTCTTTTCAGAATTCTTATTGGTCCTTTAGGTTCAGTTCAAAGGTCACAAATGTGCTTATTGTTTATTTACATCCATACTTCACTTCCTTTTTTAGATTCTGATCACCCCCACCAGGCAGAAATGTCTCATTCTACTTTACATGTCTAGCCCTGCATCTGACAACCATGTAATAAAACTTTTACTAGTAAGAAAGACATGGCAGAAACCTTTGAGTAAACACACACTGTTCTTGAACCACCCAAAGAGCTAAATTTACCTGCTTCATAGAATGCCAATTCCATTTCGTGGTGAGGAAACCCCTTGTGCCAGGGACGTTGAGACGGCCATTTTACAAATGATGACCCGGGCCCTCTGTCCTCTGTGTCTTCTGGGCCCTGCGAGCCCTCCCAGCCAAGGCCGAATCTGCCAGGAATGTGCGGGGATGTGTGTGGGCGGCTGGGACAGAGGGAGGAGCTTCACTCCCCTCACTTTTAGTCTCTAGAATTCCTCTTCCTTTTCTTTCATTTGCCTAGACACCAGCTCTAACCCAGGCCTTATCTGGATGCTCCAGTTGTTTTAATACTTTTTACAGACATTTGGTTTATTTCAGTAGAGCTAATACAGACAATGTCCACTGAAAGCCCACATCCCCAAAGTAGAAACGAGGTGAGAAGAGCAGTGTGCTGCTGCACACAGGGCTGCGTGAACAGCTGCTCTGCCAACGGGTCAGAGCTGCTCGGGGACCTGCTGGCAGAGCTCCCCTCTGCTGGCAACGCTTCTCTCCAGTGTGGGCTCTGGAGGTGGTTTCATCTCCCCGCCTGCCATCGGACTCCAA